>JAJHZJ010000494.1:2590072-3190072 GCA_023548195.1 Bettongia penicillata ogilbyi
GAAATTAGTCCATGTTCCCAAGGATGAATTTCTGAAAGCACAAGGGATTTCAAGGAAGAAAAGGAAAATATACAAAGAAACCAATGTGGCTTCCCTAGACATCATCAACCAATTCCAATTTTCAAAAGATGTAAATAGGAGAATAACTCAAATATCATTCTTTAAGTGTAATGTCAGGTGTACTAAAGCTCAGAGTGAACTGCTACTGGCAGTAAATGCTAAATGCTAAGAACAACAAAACTCTTTTTAGTTTTGTCTAAATCTTTTAGATTTAGACAATCAAAAGTAGGGCTGGGTCCCTATTCAGGGAAGATTCTCAAGGGAAAAAACTATGTCTTATGCTTCCTCTATTACCTCCAAAGCAACCAGGTATTCCTTCGATAGAAAACTGAATATAGAGCACTTTGGAGAAGTAAATTAATACTAATTTATTGAGCTGACAATCATCAAGATGACATTATTGTGTTTCCAATGTTCTGGGCACTGTGATGAGCACTAGGGATGCAAAGGAAAAAACTCTGACCTTAAAGAGCCTGATTTCTAACAAGAGAGATGAAATGTATGTAAGTAGGTACATATAAGATATAGATGATAGATATGTGTATACATATATATATATATACATGCAAATATAATGGAGAGAAAAGATAAAAAGATGAAAGGGTAACCTTAAAGGAAAGGCTTTAACATCTGGGAGAATAAGAAAAGACCTCTTTAGAAGACAGAATTTGATATTTAAAGGAAATTAGTGAATTAAAGATGTGGTAGTGAAGAAAGGTATGATAGACAGCCAGTTCAAAGGTACAATTATGGGAAATGGAATGTGAAAGGGAGTGAAGTATAAAAAGACTAAAAAGTAAAAAATGAGCCAAGTTGTAAATAGACTTAAATATCAAACATAGAACTTTTTAATTTGATCTGGAAGTAATGAGGAGCTACTGGAATTTACAGGGTAGAAGAATGACATGAACAGACAAGAGTTAGAAAAATTACTTAGGCAGTTGAATGGAGGATGTTTTGGAATGGGGAAGGATGTGAGATTGTGAAATCAATTGGAAAATTATTGTAATGGTGAAGGCAAGAGATGATAATGACAGCCCAAGCTAGGGTGGTAGCTGTAAAGAGAAAGAGTAAAGAGAAAGAAACATATAGGAAAATGTTAATCAAAGTTATAATTTAGCAGTGAATTGGGTGTATGGAGTGAGTGAGAGGGAGGCATCATGGATGGCCTCAAAGTTGCAAACCTAGGTGAGTGGGAGGATGTCAGTGTCTTAACATCAGCAGGGAAGTTAGGAAGTGGGAAGGGCTTAGGATAGGAAGAAAAACAGACTGTCTTTTGTATATGTTGAATCTGAAATGCCAATGGGTCATCCAGTTTGAGATGTTCAAAAGGCATTTGGTGATCTGAGACTATATATATATATATATATATATATATATATATATATATATATATATATATATATATATATATATATATATATATATATATATCAAGTCTAGAGCTGGATATATAGATCTGATTTATCTCAATTTTAAGTCTATCCATATCACAATCCCCAACCTCACTCTATAAACTCCAGTAGCTCCACACTACTACCAGGATCAAACATAAATCCTTATGCTTAGTATTTAAAGCTCATCATAAATTTAGGGCTTTTATGGCAATGAAAGGTGATAGGATAACCATGTAAGAACTATAGAAAAAAAGAGAAGGCATAGGACAGAGTTTCAAAGGATATGCACAGTTCTTGGGCATGATATGAATGAAAAGTCAGAAGAGACTAAAAAGGAGCAGTTAGACAAGTAGGAGAACCAGGAGAGGGCAATTTCATGAAGACCTGAAAAGGAGGAAGGTTGAAACCTTTTATGGGTCTCTGCATCATTAATGAAGATTGTAAATCATTGACTGCTTTGAATGTCTTACTTCATTTTCATTCTATGAGGCATGAACATGGAAGATAGATGGGTGGGGAGTCAACTTTGATGTTAGGAGGAACTAGGTCATGTCCTATCATTAATGCATTACTGTTATGAGTCACTTAATCTCTTAGCGTCCGAGTAACTAACTCTCTCGTATGGATGTGTATCTGAGGAGATAGTACAGCTTCAAGAATCACCCCAGCCCTGGGAATATGCTCCATACTTGACCCTGGGGGGAGAAAGCATCATCAGCTAAATACTCCTTAAGACAAATTGAACTCAAGCCAGAATCTCTTGTTATAGGATCTTTAATCTAGAAAGTCTGTTTTATCCACAACCTCATAATAAGGGGTGGGATTATTCAGCCTAACAGAAGATTTAGTATGTCCAGAGCAAATTCCAGGTCAAAAGTCCAACTCATCCTCAGCATCTGGGACATTACAGTAGTTAAGATCATTTAGGTTTATCCAGAAATTGATAAATTATCTCTCATATCTAATGTATCTTCAATAAATTTTATGCAAGTAAACTAATCATGAATATCATTCATTGTGTCAGGAAATAGCAATCCTTTGAGATCAGGAACAAAATGCTTTCAAAGACAGATGCTAATTATTTTCAGTCCCTGCACTCACTGGCTTTCAGGAAAATTCCCCATACTCTGTATTTAATATGAAAGGAAACAAATTCTAGTATTTACCATGTATGTACACATAAGAAATAAAATTAAGAGATTAATTCATTTTGATAGGACAATAATATATTTGTTTACCAAATATTTTTCATACCACCTTGATAAGCTACCCATACCCCTCAGGGGTACATATATTCCAGATTAGCTATCCCTGCCTTAACTTGCTAGAAAGTTACTGATCAAAGGACTCCATTTCCACACTGCAACCTCCCCACACTGAAGAAGCCAAAGATCCAAACCAAAAACATAAAAAAAATAATTCTGCACAGTATACATTGTCCTACAAAAGGATCAACACAAGACAATTCCTTCATGTCAGTAGGACTGAAGCACATTTAAAGGGAGTGAGATAAGTCACATAGGAAAGAGAGGGGAGACAGAATTCAAGCAAGGAGAAATGGTATCGATTTTCTGAGGGAAAACAACTTTCATTAATTTTGTATCAAGCCTGCCAAAAGTTGATATCTTGGTTTCTAGTGAATAATTTGAGTAGAACTGTCTGGATGCCCAGAATCTAATTCTCATGGGATGGATTCCCCTGTTTCCATAGAAGACTGACTAATAGCTAGTATTCACAGTAACAAAACTCAATGTACTTCACAGATCAAGATCTCTGGAATTCCAGAGGTCCAGGGACCATGAAGCAAAATGCAGGAAGGAGAAAGAACACTTAGAACCCATTTGTACATGTAAAGGGTACAGATTAAGGAGTAGCCAAAGGCCTCATTCCAGCTGACTGAATAACAGTTGCAGTGTGCTCCATGAGAATTTCTCATAGAAAATTAAAACTAATTTTTTTCCTGTACCAACATCTCTTATCAGCAAAGATGGCAAAAATAAATAAGCTGATCTGTGATATATCGATGGAATGTTTCATATCTATCATTTCATAATGGGAAAAGCAGAGTGGATAGAGTTTACTTTAACACCAGAAAGATCTGGATTCAAGTCCCACTTCTGTGTGACTCTGGGCAAGTTATTACTTCTCAGTGCTCAGAGGCAATACTTTAAGGGGAAAAATTGAAGAGAAAATGTTAGTCTGCATTGATAGAGGAAGTTTTCTATACCAGTAAAATCTTAGGTCTAGTTAAAAATTATAATTCTTTTGGGGAACTATGTCTCCATAGAGGTTCAATATATTTATTCTCTACACTGTGCGATTACAGTATTATACTAATGGCATGAATAACTCATACCTTATGTCAACCTATGTCCCCTCCCCCTTAAAAATTCTCACAGACTTTCACAGTTGGAAGGAACCTCAGAAGCCATAAAATTCAAATCACTGTTTTGGTGATGCAGCAGTTACAAGGTTAATCCTGTTCAAACAGAAAGACTCAGAAACTGGGCACTTTGTACATGTGCCCTGATGGGTGGAAATTTTCAGGAAGACATGAGCTCTCTGTGGCTTTGAGAGAGTCAGAAACCTATACCTCATCCCCTCCACTGTCTACAAGGATTTATATAATTGTAGATTTTACCCAAACAAAAACTAGATCTCACATGTCACCTAGTGAACACTAATCCAGCGATCTTGGTATAATTAACTGTTTATCCCCAGAAGCAAACTTTTTTAAATACCACATACTTCATGCTTAGCATAGAATCAACAAGCAAACAAACCATACTTAATAACCAGAAGCAATGCATAATCCAGCATCTACCTATTGAGCTCACCACACTTGGAGAATATGAAAGTCTCTTCACCACCCCCCTCAATATAATGTCTATTGGAACCCAAGAAAATGCACAATATGAATCCTCAAGGATTTTTTGAGTGGGCAGTGTTATAAATGAGACAGTTGTCACAGAAGGTTGGAATCACATCCAGCCAGTCATTAAAAGGAGATTCTCTGGAGTCAGGATAGTGGTTCTGTCCAGGGCATGGAACTCATTGTAAACTAAAACCTATGTGGACAGACATAGACAGATGTATGGCAGGAAACAATGGAGACAACAAGTTGTCTCTAGCTTGTACAGAGAATGTGTAGTTGGGCAGATCACATTCACTAATTTTTGAGATCCTTGGTTAACAACCCTTGGGAAAAAGAGACTAACCTTTAACCTGTGCTCTCCTAAGTAGTACCACCTAGTGGTAGCCACCGGAACTATAGGACTAATGTTTAGAAGAAATGACTTTTCCCACAATATACCCCAATGGAGGGAAAGAATTTGAAACTATTTTTTAATGAATGTTTAAATAAATAAATATTTCTTGACTTAATAAAGATACTATTTGTTATATGGCATGAATCTTGGGGGGGGTGGAACAAAGAAGAATTGTGGAGGAAACCATGATAATATGGAAAACAGATGATATCAATAAAAACATTAATTTTTTTAAAAAGGATCACGGGGGCAGCTAGGAGGTGCAGTGGATAAAGCACAAACCCTGGAGTCAAGAGAAACTGAGTTCAAATATAGCCTCAGATACTTGACACTTACTAGCTGTGTGACCTGGACATTTAACCCTGATTGCCTTGTAAAATAAATAAAAAGAACCACAGACTAAGATAGAAATAGAGCCATGACTAGAACTCAGGTCCTCTCTGTCTCCAAATGTGGTACTCTTTATCAATGATACACATTGATATTCTGTGGCTTCCTCAAGAACATTTACCCCAATGACTAATATAGCCATTGGTTTTGGAACTAAGTGACCTGGGTTCAAATGTCACTTCTGATACTCAGTACCTGAGTTACCTGGGGCAGGTCAATTAATCTCTCCAACTCTCAATTTCTTCTGCCACTTCATCTTGTTAGGGAGGTGATCCTGCATTTTCAGAGGAACACAAGCTCTCACCAGTTCAAACAAGCTAGAAACACTTCAAGTATTGATCCAGCAATGGGCTTCACATCCATTATCTAAGGATTAGCCTAACTCAACTGGAAGAGGCTTATCATCTGGTTGTCTGCTGAGGGATGAAACTTTCAGTTATGACAAGTGGAACACTCGTTTATTTTTGTTGTTCAGTTGCTTTTTTCTATGTGACCCCATTAGGAGTTTTCTTGGCAAAAATACTGGAGTGATTTGCCATTTCCTTCTCCAACTCATTTTACAGATAAGGAAACTGAGGCAAATGGAGTTAAGTGACTTGCCCAAAGTCACACAGCTAATAGGTGTCTGAAGCTAGATATAAATTCATGGAGATGAGGGCTGCTGACTTCAGGCCTGCCACTCTATTCACTGCACCATCTAGCTCATTTATAGTGGTGTCAAGCTACGACAGTCTAGACTTTGAAAAATACTCATGTTAGTGACATTACAGATTCTTACTGTACTGTTATATAACAACCACTACAACAAAGTAAAATATCTGAAACTTCTTTTCTTTTAAATAAATTTGTTTCAGCTCTCTGCCATAATTTCTAAACCTAGAAGGGAGGGGGAAAGGCAGAGCCAAAATGGTGGAGAAAAGACAGGGACTTGTTTGAGCTCTCCCAAATTCCTCTCCAAACAACTTTATATAGCACCTCAAAAGGAATTCTGGAGTAGAAGAAACTTCAAAAAGGTGGGATGAAACAATGTTTCAGCCCAAGATAACAGGGGTGGGGAAGCTGTGGTCTTGAGGCCACATGTGGCCCTCTAAGTTCTCAAGTGCAACCCTTTGACTGAATCCAAACTTCACAGAACAAATTCCCTTAATAAAAGAATTTGTTCTGTAAAATTTGACAGTCAAAAGGCTGCAGCCAAGGACCTAGAAGGCCACGTATGGCCTCAAGCCCACAGGTTCCCTATCCCTAACTTAAAAGGTCAGCAGAAAAGGTCTGTCACGCCAAGATGAGAATGGAATCCAATCCAGTGTATTTAATGCCCAGGCCTTGGGGGGCAACTGAATTGGCAGTAGAGATTTCTGGAGCTCTCAGAACATAGGTGGTAAAGGGCTTTTGCAAGTTGTCAGAAATAGATTACAGAGGTCCCTCTGCTGGCATTGGATGTAGGACTCTATTGCATTATCCATAAGTGAATCTAGGTCACAGTCCTGGATCCCAGGCAAAGTGCTAGGAGGAGCACTGACAGACCAAGACACCCAAGAACAGTTCCAGGGTGGAAAAGAGTGTGTGTGGTCCCTCCCAGACCAAAGCACAAGACAAGAGATTAGTAAACACACCTCCCCTTACATAATACCACCTTGGAAGAAGTGAAAAATTACAGGTCCCCAACAATTATATCTGAAAACAGCTGCACAAAAACCTGAAGCTTGGGATAGTACTCCCTCTATCTTGAGAGTAGAGAAACTTTCAAATATAATTAAAAGTCAAGAAATAGGCTGGAAAATAGACAGGTAGCAAAAAATAAAAAAAAAAAGAATCTGATCATAAAAACTAATCATGGTAACACAGAAGTTCAAATCACAAACTCAGAAGAAGACAACAAAGTCAAAACTGCTACATCTAAAAGCCTCAAAGAAAAATGTGAATTGGACTCAAGGCCAAAAGAGAATTCCTTGAAGAATTCAAAAAGTATTTTTTAAATCAAGTAAGATAGATGGTGGAAAATGGGAAAGAAATGAGAGTCATACAACGATGAAAAGAGAGTCAACAGCTTGGTAAGGGAGACACACAAAAAAAGTACTGAAGAAAACAACACTTTAAAAAACAAATGGTAAAAGAGGCACAAAAAATCACTGAAGAGAATGCCTGAATAATTGAACAAATGGAAAAGATAATACAAAAGCTCGCTGAAGAAAATAATTTATTAAAAATTAGAATTGAGCAAGTAGGAGCAAATGACACCACGAAACATCAAGAAACAGTCAAACAAAATCAAAAGAATCGAAAAATAGAAGAAAATGTTAAATATCTCACTGGGGGAAAAGCTGACCTAGAAAATAGATCCATATCATTTAAGAATTATTGGACCACCTGAAAGCAATGATCAAAAAAGGAGTCTAGATATCATCTTTCAAAAAATTAACAAGGAAAATTATCCTGATAAACTAGAACCACAGGGTAAATTAGAAATTGGAAAAGTCCACTAATCACTCCTAAAAGAGATTCCAAAAGGAAAACTCCCAAGATTATTATAGCCAAAATTCCAGATCTCTTTGGTCAAGGAGAAAATATTGTCAGGAGCGAGAAACAATTCAAACATCAAAGAGTTTCAGGATAACACAAGATTTAGTAACTCCTACATTAAAAGATCAGAGGACTTGGAATATTATACTCTAGAGGGCAAAACAGCTAGGATTACAACCAAGAATCACCTATTCAGCAGGTATTTAGTATAAAATTAAAAAAGGAAAACTCTAAAGCCGCTTCTGCCCATGTAAAGTAAGTGGTTAATGAATTTAGAAAGATTCTTCCATTTTTATCAGATATTTGTTCTGTGATTACAATTGAAAAGGCACAGAAAAAACAAAATAATTTATTTCTCTTAAACCTTCATTTTTTAAAATTTCATTCATTCAATGAACATTTATTAACTTTCTACTTTAGACAAATCAGTGTGACTTATTCTGGGGGCAAAAAAGTAAATAAGTTCATACCCTCAGGGAACTTTCAATCTAGGAGGAGGAGATAAGACACACACCTAAAACCTCTAAAATGAGAACTGGTCTTCTTGGTGCTGAGATCACGCTGCTTAAGGAAAAAAAAATACCATATCCCATTGTGACACTTTCACACACTGAACTGGATTTGGAAGGTATAACCTTTAGAAGCTTTTTACTTCATCCTAAACATCAAGCCTTCAATCCCATTAAAAGCTAATATGTGGTACCATTTAGAGGAGCATGTCTCCAATAGTCAAACTCCTTCCCCAGTTGCTGATAAGCAAGAGACTCAAAGATGAGTGACTGCAATCTGTCTAGCTACACATTTACTATAATATATAACTATAAAATTATAGAGTCTTGCAACTGGAAGAGATTTTAGAGCTAATCTAGTCCAATCAGTCACCATGTAAGACCTCTTTTTTTTTAAATCTTATTTAATATTTTATTTTTCCAAGTTACACATAAAAACAATTTTAACATTCTTTCTTTTTTTTTAATTTTCAGTTCCAAATTCTCTCCTTCCCTTTTTCCCCCCTTGCCCTTGCTAAAAATATAACCTATGACATAGGTTATACATGTGTAGTCATGCAAAACACATTTCCACACAAGTCATTCTGTAAAGGATAACACAGACAAAAAAAACTCACAAGAAAAATAAAGAAAAAGTGTCTTTTATCTGCATTCACATTCTACCAGTTCTTTCTATGAAGATGGATAGCACCTTTCATCATAAGTCCTACAGCACTGCATTGTTGGGAATAGCTAAGTAGATCATCATACAAAATTCTCCTGGTTTTGCTTATTTCACCTGGCATCAGTTCATGTAAGTCTTTCCATATTTTTTCTGAGAATATCCTGTTCATCATTTCTTAAAGCACAACAGTATTCTGTCACAATCATTTACAACACTTGTTTAGCCATTCCCCAATTGATGGACATCCCCTTGATCCCCTTTGCCACCACTAAAAGAACTGCTATAAATATTTTTCTGTATCTAGGTCCTCTTCCTTTTTGATTTTTATCTCTTTGGGATACAGTTCTAATAGTGGATTGCTTGGTCAAAAGAGTATGCATGGTTTTATATCCCTTTGGGCATGGTTCCAAATTGCTCTCCAGAATGGTTGAATCAGTACCATGTAAGAACTCTTATAACATCCCTGAGAAATAATTATGACTGCTTATAGAAAAGTTATGACAACAAACTGCCCTATGGCACCAATTATTATCCCTGTGACTCCTCAGATTAAAATTCTCTTCCCTGGCTACCATTGCCCTATGTGTATTTTCTCCTCCTGTTAAAAGGTAAGAACAAAGAACTTACTATGAGGGCAGTGATTGACTCTTTTGTATTTTTATCTCCAATGCCAAGCACTATGCTTGTCAAGTACTAAATGCTTAGTAAATGATTTTTTTATTCACTCATTCATTCAAGCCTATGCTCTTCCATCAAATACACACATACACACACATACATATATGAAAATACATTTATTCGTTTCATTTCAGTTTGTTAATTTCAGACCAAAGTTCTAACCTGTTTAAAACATTCTGAATCTCAGTTCTGCATTTGCTAATCTTCCCAGCTTTCTGTCATCTTCAATAACCATGGTTGCTATGACTTAACTGTAATGGTAATTTAAGGTTAATGGAGGGTGGGGAAAAGAGTTAAAGCTCTTCCCAACCCATTAATGGTCGTCAATGCTTTTTATTAATTTCTATTGAGGCACTGGGTCAGAGTCCTGCCCTCTGGCTCTGAAGAGTGTATAAATACTCTGAGATGAAGTTTTACTTTGCAACTTATTCATTGGAAGTGTTTGGCCAGACAAGACTCTGGGCAGCTGCTAAGGATCCCCCACCACCCCAGTTTTGAAAACCCAGATGTTAGTGCTTCTCTGTCTGGTAACTATGAACGTATGTAATGGCCAGACAGTTGGATCTCTCTGTTGATATGTGATGCATGTATTGCTTATGGTCAGACAGTTAGGAGCCCTGCCTGTTGATTTTTGTTTCTCTGTTTGCATTTTCTCTGAAGTTCAGGGTGCTGACTTTTTCCCCTGAACTAAGTGAATGATATATGTGCTTGATTAAAGTGATTGTTGACCCCTTGAAACTTGCTTTCCTTTTAGAAAAGTAGGTCTAAGAACCTGTACAGGAGGCCTTCCTTTGTATGTCAGGGTCCTTGCTGATTCATTCACTCAAATAGCTGACAAAAATAATTAACTGAGCACAGAGTTCTGAGATCTATCACTAAAACCCCCTCCCTTACAGATTGACATTGTTTCACTATTCAACACATAAGATATAGTTGTTTCACTAGTTATCAATTCACCTAACTCTGTTATTCATGCACATTTTGCCATCTTACTCACAAGGATACCATGAGTGACAATCAAATTCCTTGCTGAAATAAAGACATGTATACATAGGAAATGTTTATGGCACAGAACTGTCAGACATAGCTAACCATTTGCCTTGAAGCTAGGCTTCCAAATACCCCTGGAAAACAGTAATATCAATGACTGCCAACCTACAGGTCTGGGGGCCCTGGGTGACCCAAATGACCTAACTTTATCCATAGAAGTCTTCTCATCCATTGATAGTCTGCCTTGACTCATTTACCAATGATTAGCTCACTTCTACCTGCTCTTACTTTCCCCATCCCAATGATATTTGAGACTCTTACTGCCAAAGAACAACCACCCCTACACCCAACCACTGCTGTCCATTCCTTGATTTCTATTTATTCTTCAACCCTATCTCAACTAATGCACGCTTCAGATCTGTCCATAACTCACACTGTGCTCTTTGGAATGACACCTTCTGTAATTGGCAAACTTCATTTACTTTTAGACTTCTTACTATTGTGTTCTTTCCATCTTCTGTTAATCACTATGACCTGACTCCCTCGAGATTACACCACCTATCTGATCATTCTTGTTAATAATGGATAAACCTTCTTTCTTGTCCCTTGACTGCTGGAGGAATTAGTCCAGAATTCTCCTCTTCCCCTACTGCCACCCTCAGGTTTCTTCTCCTTCCATTACTCAGCAACTTCTCTTTGGTGGTTTACTCAATCCAAGTTTATCAGCAAATTGGAGATAAATGGCAGATAATAATGGCTAGTGGTCCCCCAGGATATTCTTCTTCCTTTCTCAATGAATTAAATACTTGACTAAGAATATTCCTTTCCATTTCAACTCCTATTTCATACTATTAGACTTCAATACATGTGGTCATATTCCCTCCATTACCCTAATGTCCCAGTTCTTCAATCTACTTGACTTCCATGACCTACCCCTTTCATTCCACTTTAGCTGCACCCTGGAGTGGTCATAATCTTGATCTTACCATCAACCACAAGTGTTTCACTTCCATATTCAAGCACCCAATAATCTTTTATTTGACCTTAATCTTTAATCATTCCCTATATCTTTACTACTCCAAAGCCTAGTCTTCCTTCTCAGGAAATGGTCAATCCCTTCATCCTTCTGTACTTTCCTTTAGGAACCAATTCAACTTTATATCATGTATTCTTAAAACTCTTTATCTCTTCTTGTCCTATCATTGTTACTGCCTTGATATACCCTAGCAATGAATTACTCTCACTATCCTCCTTTTTTCCCCACTCACATGCTTTGAATAGAGCTGGAAGAAGTTACAAACTGTATTACCTTGATCCACCACAATTATGATATCTGATCTCAATTGGGCCATCACTGCAAGGAATCCTTCTACTCCACCCTAATTGAATCTCTATCCCCACTCACCACTCCTAATATATTCTCATTCTCTCTCTCTCTCTCTCTCTCTCTCTCTCTCTCTCTCTCTCTCTCTCTCTCTCTCTCTCTCTCTCTCTCTCTCTCTCTCTCTCTCTCTCTCTCTCTCTCTCTCTTTCTCCCCTCCAGCATGTCCCAGCATCCCAAGCCCATCCTATCGGATCAGGACTTCTACTCATTCTTCACCAAAACTTGAGGTCATTCATCACAAGCTCCCTCTTCTCCCCTTCTTCTTATTTCATATCCTCCTATTTCCTCCTTTGTGTCAATATCCGATAAAGAGATATCTTTTCTCCTTGCCAAGATCAGTGCCTCTACATGCACCCTTGATCTCACCCTCTCACATTTTCTATAGTAGAGAAAATCAGTCTCTTTATCACTCTATAATCTTCATTCTTGCCCTATCCATTGGTTTCCTCTCACTTTCCTCCAACATGCTAAAGTCATGCATGACCTTAAAAAACCCTCACTATATACAGCTATTTCCACTAGCACTATCCTTCCTTCTCAGCCCTCCCTAACAAGTCCAATTCGCTTCAAGTCATGGCATCACATCCCTGATATCATGGGTCAAGAATGAAGAATAAGTAATGACAACAACAAACTCCATGAAAGTACCATTTGTAGCTTCTGCCTCTATTTCATTTCTTCATCTTCAACTAATACCTCTCCCTACAAGTTGCCAATGATCTCCTAATTACTAAATCTAATGACACCTCCTCAGTTTTTACCCTTTCTGACTTTTGCCTCTTTTAATACTGTTGACCACTTCCTTCTGAGTTTTCCAGTCTCCTGGCCAATGTCTTGTTAGTTAGTTTTCTTTACTAAATATTCACCATGCTATGTCCCCTAAATGTGGATCCTGGACCCCCTTCAGTTTGTTTCCTATAGTCTCTCACTTGGAGAGCTTATTAGCACCTAAGGATTCAGCATCATCTCTATCAAGACGGACTCCCAGATCCATGTATCTGGCCCCAGTCTTTTCTCCTGATTTCTAATCCCACATCACTAAACTATCTATGTGACATTTTGAAAGCATGTACCGAAGACATATCAAAGTCAACATGTCCAAAACAAAAACCATTATCTTTCCTTCCAAACCCACTCCTTTTCCAAATTCATCTATTACCATCATGGAGCCATCCTCTCAGTTACACAAGTTGACCAAGCAATATTACTACTAGATCTATTTCCAAAGATGATTAGGGAAAAAAGAAAAGAATCTGTATGTTCTAAAATATTTATAGTAGCTCTCTTTGTGGTAGCAAAGAATGGAAATTAAGGGAATGCTCACCAACTGTGACATGACTGAACCAGTTATGGAATACTACTGTGCTCTACGAAATGATGAGTGCAATAATCTTAGAGAATATGGACAGATTTGAATGAAATAATGCCATGTCTGGCCATGTCAGTACCATGTCCAATAAACTCTATGGCTCCCTACTACCTCTAGGAATTGCTTTCCATCTTTCCAAGTCTTCTTCCTACACAGTCTATGGTCCAGTCATATTGGCCAACTTGTTGTTTCTCAATACAAAATTCAATTTTACATCTCTGTGTCATTCCACTGAATGACCTCCTCACCTCCCACCTATTAGAATCTCCAGTTTCTTTAAATCCTCAATTTAAACATCAACTTCTAAAAGAGCCATCTTTCAATCTCATTTAGTGTTAGGACGTACCTCTTCTATGGTTACCCTGTATTTACTTTGTATCTATTTGTAATAAATAGATACCACTTCAAGGTTTGCAAAGCACTTTACAGATGTTATTTTGACACCTCCAATAACCTTGGGAAATAGGTACTATTATTATCATCCCCATTTTACAAATGAGAAAACTGAGCATCCATGAAGTGAAATGACCAAGGTCACACAGCTATCTAATGTAAAGTGCTATCTAATCCTGGATTTGAATTCAGGTCTTTCTGACTCCAGATCCCACATTCTATCTTCTGTGCCACCTTTTTATATGTTTCCTTCATGTCTCCCCTCATTAGAATGTAAACTCTTTGATGTCAGGTAGTTTCTGTTTCCTCTGTATATCTCTGCTGCTTTCTTAGCATACAGCCTGGCAAGTAGTAAGTGTTTAATAAATGGTGATTGATTGAACCAGGCTAGTAGCCCTACCAAAAATAAGAGCAAGTTTTGATTAGCTGCTCACAATCTGTGTCTAAATTCTCAAAAACCATCCATTTAATTTTTTTCTAGATGCTTCTTTTTCTATTTTTTTCCAGTTGAAACATTTGTGCATTTCTAGGGCTATCTGTCATTTTTTTAAGGATTACTAACAGTGAGTCACAGACCATATCAATAAGTTCTTCCAGCACCCTGGAAGTATATATACTTCACCTGAGCCTAGCATCTTAGGTGTAGTTAAGGTGACTAAAAACCTAAGATTACATATTGACATTAAAGAGAAAATATTATTTATGTATAGCAAAATGTTTAAAAGGCTGATACCAGGAAGACAGGTGACATCTCACTCTAAACTCAATTGTTGGTAGTCCCTAGATAATAAATGGTCTGTGTGATCACTCTAATTTACTTATATAACCTTTCTTGGCTACATAGGACAAGTATGGTACATTAAAAAAGAATGCACACAGAATCAAAATACTTGAGTTTGAGTATTTTTGCTACTAATGATTTGCATGACTTTGGATAAGTCATTTCCTTCTAGGTGCCTTGGCTTCCTTGTACATAAAAAGAGAGGTTTGGGTTAGAACATCTCTAAGGTCCCCATCAGCTGTCATATTCTATAATTCTGTTCTAGATTTCAGGGTTCCAGAGGAGCTGCAATTATGAGAACTATTCTCTTCAGTTAGTTCTCCTCTGTGGCTCACTGTCTCCAGCTGCAGCTCTACAGAATTCTGTATTTTAATAAAACATTTAAAAACTCAAAGCCTACAGTCATTTTTCTCTATAGTCACTGCTTGTCAAATCAGGGTGAGGCATTCGTCTTTTCTCCATATCTTTTCTAATAGACCCTAGAACCAGCTTGCTGGAGCAGCAGTCTGTTCTTTTCATAGCTATCTGTTCTTTTCATGGTTCAAACACAAACCTCCTACTGCTAACTCCTGGCTCAGTCTCTTCCTCTGCTTTTTCTCCTTATGGTTCAAAATCACTTTGAAAAAAACCATGGTCACCACATACGGAGAACAGCTCAGCAAATATGCTTTCCCATTTACTTCAGAACTTCATGGGGCCAGAATTTCATCAGGGTCTGTACTCCCTTCCTCGTGAGGACCATGGACAAGGCTGTGAGCTGCAAACCACCCTTCCTCCACTACAGTTAAATACAGGCCATTATTTAGCTAAGCAATGCCAACAATCAAGTTTAGAGTGGGAAGTTACCTGTCTTCCTGGGTATTAGCTTTTTAAAAATCTTTCCATATGTAAATATTTTCTCTTAATGTTAATCTATAATTAGGGTTTTTTAGCCACCTTAACCACACCTCAGAGTCTAGGTTCAGGGTAAGTATAGCCCAGGGTACTGAAAGAACTGATAGAGATTGTCTGCAACTCATTGTCAGTGATTCTTTCAAAAGGAAGGAAAAACTAACTGGAAATAAAAATGATTTATGGAATATGTTTTAGAAGGTGGTAGCTCAGATGGCCTCTGAAAGTCCTTTCCAAGTCCACTCCCCTGTTTTTTGAATTCCTTTCGTTTCATGATTCTCTCATAGTGAGTTCTAATATTCATTAAATGCTAAAGAATGCTAATTCACTTACCTGGGAATTAAGGATCATCAGATACCAAATTTAAAGTAGGAAGTGGACCTCAGAAACCATTTAGTTCAATCCCTCCATTTTATATATGAGGAAATTGAGAGCCCAAGAAGATTCAAATGACTTGTCCAAAGTGAGCAGAAAACCAGAATGTGAACCTCAATCCTTTTCATGCAAATGCAAAGTTCTTTCCTCTTCCCAGAGCTCCCTTTCCCATTTTAAGCATTTTGTGATCCAGCTCAGTTGACAGAAATGCCAATACCCATAATTCTTACAGAAACCAAACCTATTCCTTACAGGCAATTTTTAATGGGCAGTTTCAAGACAATAACCATACTTACACTACTATGCTCTCATACTAGTAGGTCTGTACCAAAGCAGAAAAGGCAACTGTTTAGGAATCAATATTGTACTTCCAAACCAACTAAAGAGATTTACAAACAAATATCAGTTGACCAGTGACAATGTATAATTTTCTACTGAAATAATTCACATTTCAGCATTGAATTGGTTCATGTGGTGTTAGGGAATCTCATCCCTCAGAGACACAGAATTAGAGAAGCTCGCAATTCAATGGAACATCAGTAGCCAACTATTCTAACCCACATATGCCAGCAATCTACCTTAAAACATATTCCACAAGCTATTGTCACAGCTGTCATTTTGTTATTTTGAATAATGAAATCATATCCATTTCTGACACAGAATTATTTGCCAGTGCTAAGAATTTGGGGGGTAACCACTTTCTCCTCTGCATCTTCTGTAGTTGGGACTGCCAAGCACCTACTAAAGAGCTGGTGTATTGCATCACCATAGGGTTACTTCCCAGGAGGATGTCATGACCATTTTAGGAACAGATCACATAGGCTGAGGGAACCAATCTTTCCTGGGATCTGGGCTGCCTCAACCAGGGAGGTGACAGTAATTGGCTCTCCCAACACATCCCCTTCCTGTCCCTCCCGTGGGGCACAACGTGTCTGCAGCGGTAGCTTTCTGATAAATGAGCACCATCCCATGTCTTCCCTCTTCTGAGCTGGCATAGTTGTTGCTATGTATCATGATTCATAATAGGTAGACAAGAAAGAAGACATTTTCTGTGTTTTATTTTAGCATTGATGATTTTTTTCCTCTTTGCCTGTAATTATTTTCCCTTCTCCATCTACCTCCCTAATCCTTATTTATTCTTCAAGGCTCAGCGCAAGTCTTATCTTCCCCATGAACTTCATTATTCTAGCCCTCATTGAACTACCTCTCCTTCTCTTTACTCTTAAAACAAATATAACCAGCAAATGTCACATAATTTGTCAATTATTTATGTCCCCTCATAGAACTCACTAATGTTTCATATATATTCATGCATTTTTTTTCTACAGCTAGTTCGTCAGCTCTTGAAGATGAAAACTGTGTCTTCCATTTCTTCGTAACCTCTAGTGAATGGTGAAAAACTGAAGTCGAAAGGAGGGCCACCACGCATGTCCAAGGATCCCTCAGGGTCACATATTGACTTGGAACCCACAAATTAAAATTCTCTGTTTGATCGTAGTTTTTTTGTTAAGTATTTCCCAGTTACATTTCAATCTGGCTGTGCTGCAGCGCTGTGGACCTTGACACCTGCCTCAATCCTAAGTAACTATCCTAGTAGCAAACATATAGTAAGTTCAGAGTAAATACTTGCTAACATATTGATTACCCACAACAAATAGTGTGAGGACATTGGATTAAACGTTCTTTGGCACTCTAAAGTGATGGAAGGGGAGGGGAAGAGGTTGGGAAAAGGGGAGGGAAAGGGGGAAAGAGAATGGAGAAGGGAAAGAAGTATGGGGCTAGGGAAAAGGGAAAACAGAAGGGGGAGATAGAAAGAGAAAGAGGAAGAGAGAGGAGAAGGCAGGTGAGAAAAGCACTTATATAGCACACACTATGTGCCAAGCACTGGGCTAAATGCTTTTTGAAAAATACTATCTGATTTGGTCCTCACAACAACCCTATGGGATTGATGCTATTATTATATTTTACAGAGAACTCACAAAAGGCAAGTACTCACATGGGGGTAAAAACAATAATGGACACTCTCAAAAGCGCTCTGAAGAACTTTAGCATCAATTGTGAGACAAAGGATTGCCCCACACAATGTGCCCTCATCAAAAAAGATATTGTGCTCTATGAGCAAAAACAGAATTACAGCATCTCAAAAGAAATGTGAAACATGGATTTAAAGGCATCTTCCCTCCAAATGTTCACATGGACTGTTTGTGTCCAACCTGTGGTAAAGTCTCCTAAGCTCATATTGGTCTGATCAGTCATAATTGGACACACTGTACTTGGACTCTAACATAGTGATATCATTTTGGTCCTCTTTGAGAATGACAAAATAATCAACAGTTGAAGAAACTGAGGCAGAGGTTAAGTGATTTGCCCATATTACATAGTCAGGAAGTATCTGAGACTAGACTTGAAGTCAGGGCTTCCAGACTCCAGACTATGCTCTATCTACAAGCTGCTAAATGAATTTTAATAATTTCAAAGTTTCACACCAGCAATTGGATACCATAATGAATTCCTTGGACAGCTGACATGGTCTACTCTATAGCTGAATTTTTACTATCATAAATATGCCTATACTCATGTATTAAAAATATGGAAATTGGGTTTCTTTATTAAATGAACGATACAAAAAATATTTTTGGTCTTGACTTGCAATCTCATTTGTGTGGGGAATTTCCAATGTGATAACTCCCTCTATCTATGCACATAGGACACCTACATGTATTCTGTAGTCTTAGAGAAATGCCTTCAGGCACTAAGAGGTTAAGTGATTGTCAGAGAGAATACTTGAACCCTGATCTTTCCAATACCAGGGTTAGCACTCTGTCTCCTATAACACACTGCCTTTCCAAAGAAGATATAAGGTTAAAATTCTATTGGGACCTTCTCCCCTACCAACCACATCTAACTAGATAAGGTGGTGAATTTCTCTTCATTTCAAAAATCCTCAGAATCAAATGAAATATGTGCCCTCCTCCAACCTAGAAAGGAAATTTTTAAAAAATTGGCAGGTGCTATTTATCAGACCACAAGAGTGAGAAGAGGAGGAAGAGCTTGGCAAGACATCTCTGGCAGACATGACATAATTATTGCCCTGGAATAGACGCAACATAAAATTTCTCAAATTCTGGCTCCCTAACTCTTTTCTCCATTTCCTTGCTCACATACCATTCTCCATGTTAAAATGGACCTGTTAGCAAGATGAGCTAATATAGGAAATCTATGCATTACATTTTTTTGCAAAGTACCCAGATCTAACAGAGAGGTGATGGGGCCGTAAGAAACTAAAGAAAGCGAGTGACTAAATTCTAGGACTGGCACTGTAGGATACTTAGGTAACTTTGGCAAGCAAATAGAGTCAATGCCAGGTCATAATGTGCTGTGCCCAGTCTGTGAAATCTTTTCTTTCAGAAGCATAAAAACTGCCATAAATTGAGTTCTTTCACAATTATCTATTGCTTTCACCCTAGGGTAAAAACACAGTCAACAATTGTTAGTATTTAGAAATGTCCTCATTTTAAATTTGAAAGGAAAATATAAATAAACAGGAAAGGGGGGGAAGGATGGGAACAGAGATTTATTTCCATCTGCAAGCAATCATTTCTCCTCTCTGAACTATAATTGTACCTAGACTGAGCTTCAATAATGAAAAATCACAGTAGCAAACAAACAGGACCTAGCTTTTGAAATATGCTTCTCTAGATTCTCAGGCAGGGGGGAGGGCAGAATAGAGCACCCCCACCCAGAAACACAAACACACACTCATAAATGCATACACGCACAGATACACATGTACATATATCCTACTTCCAGGTACACTAAGCATCTAAAGGTTATGAATGATAAAAATTCTATTTTTACCCTTTTTTAAATCAGTTTGCACTCATTCACCTGATGATCTCATTCTTCAGGAGACTCATGCTATTATCAACGGGTCCCTCTACATTAATAGCTTCAGTTACTGCATCATAAGCCTTCACCACCTGTCTTCTCGACAAATGAATAACCAGGATTCCTCCCTTCCCCCATTCCCCACCTCAGGACAATTCAACATCAACATCTACTCAAGAAATCTGGTCTTTTTGAAAACTACTTACAAGATGATTTGCCCTGTACAAGGACCTGCCTCAGGTTCCTGTATCCTTATTTCTCTTGCTCATATCAATTACCCATATCCTATGTTACTTTCCTATGTCTTCCCATTTCAAAACTTCTCTTATTTTTGAGTACCCTGCTTCATTTTTATTGTCAATGTACTATTGGAATACTGAATTCAATTCTAATATCCTTTTGTCTTTGGCTTGTATCTTACATTAAACATAAAGAAGCAATCTCTCCTTACTTTTCTATCCCCCAAAAGCTGAAAGCATTTTCCCTACATTATCTCATCATTTTCAACATTTAATTAAAAACTAACCTGTCCCAAATTAATATTATCCAACCAACCCAATCCAATCTAATAATTTTATCAAGCGCTCAATATTTTCAAAGCAATGTGCCATAATAACAATGACTACGTTGATAAGCTAGACGCTCCAGAGATTGCCCTTCATCCACCACACCACCTTGCTGTCCCTAGTACGAATGAGTAATCCAAGATGAAGACAAACGGCCCAGTGACCTCAATGAGCTTCCATTCTACTAAAGGAGATTGCATTCTCCTTAACTGTTCTATATACGATTCAGTAAGAGCTGGAAAAAGGATGAGGCAATCTCTCCTTTCCCACCTTATAATTCATGTCAATGTGGACGTCGAAGTGAATACACAAACGTTCCTTCTTTACAATGCCTGTCTTAACTTGCCCTTCACTGCCATATTATTTTCGGTAACAGCTTTTGCCATTCAGTGGATCACAGATTTAGACCCGAAAAGAGTCTTGGAGATGATCAAGTCTGACCTCCTGACTTCAGAGATGAGAGAACTGAAGCATAGAGGTTCTGACTTGCTCAGAGTCCCACAGCTGCTGTCGGAGGTGAGATTTAAATCCAAGTCTTCTCCCCACTACTCTAGTCTCTTTCTCTTCCTGAATTGACTTAATACTTCAGCATTCACTTATGAAATATGTTAGTGACTCCACTTTGCATCTGCCGCCCTACCTGGTTTCATCTCCAAGGAACAAGGTGCCCTCCTAGGATAAGCTCATCACCTCTAAACTCACTGCCATACTGCTAACCCAAGTCTCACTTGATACCACCCATTCAGCCTCCTCTCTCCTTTAATTGGAGAGCTGGAAGATGGCATCCTGAACTTTTCTCAGTATGTTGCTCTATAGAGGGCAGAAACTGGACCTAACTCACTCCACTTTGCACCTTGCCTGATTTCAACTCCACCAAGCAAGATACCCCAGGGCACAGTTATCTCTTTATGTTTTCCTTGACCCACCACCACCACTTTCCTGCCTCCTTTTGCGCTCTGCTGCATGTTCTTTTTAAGTTTACCTTGTATGCCCAGTGCCTAGCACGATACACTGCACATTGTAGAATTGTGCTGCGCTGCCTCCCATGACAAAGGTTTTTAAATTTATCCTTTTTTTCTCAACTCTTCCTCCAAGAGATTCTACCTCCAGAGATTTTCCCCCTCCAGACAACTTTGCCCTTCTGACCATCTTATTTTTTTGTTCAACCTTACTCCGATTGTACTTAAAAACTATATTTAGTTCATTTTTATATTCTTCCTTATCCACTGTATGTCAGCTATTTTTCCTTTTTGCCACTGAGAAGAGCTCACATCACATTTTAGACAGCCAGTTGAAAACATCCATTTCTGTCCCAACTTCCCTGGTCCTGAGGCAGCTCACAAAATCAAAACAGAAAAAAATGAGTGGATCCAAAGACCAGCTCACCATTTAATCCTCCCTCTCTTAGAAGCAGGTCGTTGGATTGGTTCATTCATTCATTCACAGAATCAGGGGATTTTAGAATTAGAAGAGGCCTCAGCCAGCATCCAGTCCAACCCAAAGACAAATGAAATCCCTACTATGATATTCCCATCAAGTAGTCATCCAGCCTGTACTTCTCCTCCAATGAGGAGGAGGCCACTACCTCCCAAGGGAGGCTGCCCTACTTTTGAATTGCCTTACTTGTTAGGAAAGTCTTTGTAACATCAAAAGCAAATTTGTCCCTCTGTACCTTCTACCTGTTACTTGTGGTTCTTCTCTCTTGGGCCAAGTAGAATAATTCTAATCCCACTTCTATGTGACAGACTAATCTTTCAGGTCCACCATCTTATCTCCCTTGAGTCTTCTCTTGCCTAAATAGATCAATCACCTACTAGATCTCACACTCCATGCTGGGTGTGGAGATACAAAGACAAAGGTCCAACAGGGCACAGAATGTATACATGCAAAGTGACAAAGGATAGCATGTGGTGGGAATGTGGAAGATCCTCCTGCAGGAAGTGCATCTGAACTACATCATGTATTCCAGGCAACCAATGAAATGGGAATGAGATTAGCAAATAGGCCAGTTTGAGCAGAATGAATAAAGATGAATCATGTGATCGATCCAGCCTGGGCAGGGCTTTAAATGTCAGACAGAAGACCTGGCATTTTATCCTAAAGGGAAGAAGGAGTCACTGGAATTTCTTGAGCAGAGGCATAAAAAAGAACTGATGTAAGAGACATTTTGAAGGAACAATGGTTGTTTGAATGTGGTTAGGAGTAGAAAAGGAGACAAAGTAGTCAAAGATGCATACAGGAAGAAAAGGGATTGACCAATAGAGGTATTAAGAAAAGAAAAAGACCCAGAGGTCATAGTCATCACAAACCAAATCCAGAGTGTTACTATGGGTTGGGTGAGGGGGAGAAATCAATACAATATAATAGTAGCAACAATAACTGACATATTTGCTATATGTCAGGCACTGTGCTAAGCACTTTATAAATATTATCTCATTTGATCAAGATTGTGCTCATGAAAAAGAACTAGAGTAAAAAAATGAAATAAAATAGAAAGAACTAATGCAGCTTTATGAGTCCAACGTTTAATGGAGCACTGCTTTGCTCACCAATGGAAACAGAAAAACTCAAGTTTTAGAAAGGAATGCAAAATCAATCAAGCAACATTTATTTTGCTTATTAATCACCTACTATACAAAAACACATTTCCATTCTTGTTTTTTTACGTGTGCCCAGGCATTATGCTAGCTGCTGTGTATAGAAAAGGCTAAAATAAGACAATCCCTCTACAAGATGTAAAACATATTCATAGAAGTTGTCACAAAAGTAACACAAGATAATTTTGCGGAAAGGGTACAGGTGATGTGGAAGGCAGATCAGGAAAGACCTCGAGTTGAGCAATGAAGGATGGATGAAATGAGAGGCGAAGGTGAAAAGATGGTGGGTTCCAGGCTTAGGCTACAACCCATGCAAAAACACAGATGCGGAAAATGAAGTAACAAACATGAGAAATAAGAGACAGCCAGTTCTGTAAAGAAAGCTGTAAAGAAAGACTGGTGCCCGATGGTCAAGGGCTTTAAGTGGGGAAAGATGATTAAAGTGGTGGAAAGCAGACCTTTGTCACAAGTAAAAGTTAACAGACTCGGGATTGCTTCATCCAAACCAAGGAAGACTGAAGGTGATTATTACTGTCTTCAAGTGTATAAGGGTCTATCACTTGTTTATTGCAGCAGGAATTTTCTCAGCACTTCACTCCCACAACCAGTTCACTAACATCTTCCCTTGAAACCTTAAGTCCTCTGTGTATGAAAGGCTATTGAGAACAAAGAGCAGGTTCACCCCACAAGCATTAAGACAACCTGGGAAGTGACCAGGTTGACGTGTCCTATCCCAAAGGTAAGAGAAGAGGTGACTAACATAGCCAGATGATGCCCACCAATGGGGGTATGTCATGAGTACTTTGTGCACATCAATCCAACATTCAATGCAATATATTGAATAATACTAATATACCTTATCTCCCACATATGTTACAACCATGTGCATCTATGTGTATGTAAACACATACATATGTGGGAGGTATTAGAGATGGAATTCTTTTATATATAGGTGGAGAGAATAGGTGGAGGTAAGGGATAGAACTCTTTTGTATAAAAGGTGGAGGCGATTTAATACAAATATAAATGTATATGTATGTGTATGTGTGTGTACATCTAAGTTACTCACATAAACAATGGTAATGGCTGCTCACCAACCTGATCTCACTGGTCATCAGCATGAGAGTTTTGACCTCTTCCATTTCTAACCTAGACTGGTTGGCTCCTCCTTCAGCAGCCTGGTTTCCACCCCCTCCCCCAACACCATCACCACCATATTGGTTCTGGGCTTTAATGCAGACACCTGACTGGCTTTAACCCTACTCAGGACTCCAAAAGCTCAAGTGATCCACCAGCCTCAATTTCCCCAATAACAAGAATTGCAAGCACTCACTACCACATCCAGAAGTGTGCAATATATTTGGAATAATTACTTGTGACTATACTAGATAGCAATTTACGAGGTTACCTACATATTTACATGGGGAGATGTATATGGATAACAACTACAGTAGATACTTTGAGAGCTTAATGTCCCACAATGCTTAGGACTGAGAGAAGCTTAGAACTACAGTCACCATAGACCATCAGAGGTCTATGTATGAGCTCTCAGTGGGTGGCATCACCAGTTGAGAACTCTGATTACTGAAAAGTGTTTGGAAAGGTGAGAGGTTTAAACATCAGAGTAGAATGGATGTGAGGAGCAAATACAGAAAGGAAAGGAGAGATATAGCAGCAGGGAGAGAGAAGATGACCAAACAAAAGAATTTGTCCAGGGTACTACCAAACCTCACTACCACATCTGGACCATACTGACTTCAGAGTCAAAGCAAGAAACTGGACAATATAGGACCCTCCCCTAAGGAACTCCCAGGAAGAGAGGTCTAAGGGACCAATGATAGCACTGAAAGCATCCACCACTGGGACCCTACAAAGTGATATTCCCTCCCCCTATACTGGAAAGTTAAAGGGATTAAAAAGGAATTATACTATAAATTTTTTGGAGAGATGGAATTCTTTTGTATTTAGGTGGAGAGACAATTTAACTTCTTGATTTCTTTCCTTGTTATTTATGTTGTTTCATGACTTAATTAAATGCCTTTGCTCCTGGATTTATATGTGGCTGGTATAGTCTAGTAATACATTAGAGGTAGGGGCCAGCTATGCATTGCATAAATGATTACCTCCAAACAGTTACACTAAATCTGGAAATTATGAGGGGGGCCTATATTATCATATGGTTACGGAATACTAAGGAACAGAGAGTTGGCTTAAATTTACAAGTAAAAGAAATTTCTGGTGGATATAACAAATCTCTTGACCTTTGTAGTAATATAAACTATGCTGTAAGGATCTTTTAAAAGAAAATACACAAATATCCTGGATGCTCTAGATATTAACATACCTAAAGGCAAGGCAAGGTCAAAATGATCTCCTGAAGACCTTTCCAACATGATGCTTCTATGCTTTTAAAGACATTAAATAGCACTTATGTTGGGTAGTGAATGGGTATTACTGTTTATATATGAAATGAGACACAGGGAGGTTATGTGCATTATCCACAATTACCCAAAAGAACAGTGACAAAATTAGGAAAGACCTTCTAATCTATGACTCCTAATCCAGTTTTCATAGATACAGACTTATTTTACATTTCCTTATCTACTTCTGAAAGTATTTACTTCTGTTCTTACCCATAACCATGCCACATTTCACACCTATAGTTTAACAATTCCCATTTACAAAAAAAAAAAAAAAGAGTATTCTCTTCTTATCCAGGGCACCTCACTCCCAAAGACATGCAGTTACTTATAAAAGAGAAAGGCCCAGCCTGAAGGTCACCTTCAAACAATCTTGTGTCCACCTGCATCACACTTTTCTTATAAGAATATCTTAAGTTCATCACTAAAAGAAATATCCATTCCTCTGGAGTACAGAGCTTCCTCATTTCATCATATGTATGAGACAAAGACATCTAGAGAGCAGACGATCGTAACACTGATATAAACACTGATATACAGAAGGTTGAAAAGGAGAGTTCAATTGTACTCTCGGGAGAAAAGAGTTGTTTAATAGGCAGAGAAAGATGGGCTCCAGTGAATGAGGTAGCCAACCGTGATGAGCCACACAGAGACAGGCACTGTAATCCCTCTTTTACTTTGGAACTCATTGATCATTGCAGATCTCCGAAGAAAAGGAAGGAGGGAGGCTAAGCATTTCTATAGCACTACTATGGGCTAGGCACTGAGCTTAGCACTTTACCAATATTATCTCATTTAATCTTATATCTCCTAAATAGAGGGAGGTCAAGCTGTGTCTTGACCAATTACTGATCAAAATCATCAAATGGTCATGTTTTTATTTCATTTTCATGGTTTAATATCAACATCTCAGGAGCAAAAAATTTACAATCATGGAAACACAAGTTCTAGACCTGCTTCTTACTACCTGTGACCTTGATCAAGTAACTTCACCTCTTTTACCTTCAGGTTCCTTATCTCTAAACGGAAGAGGTCGTCCTGGGTGATTGCTAAAATTTCCTTCACCTAGAATGCTCTGGAATTGTAGGATTCTTCATGAGAGGCAGAGGTAGCATTCTATGGGAGAGAAAGGGATGTCCTCAGAGTTAGAAATATCTGGATTTAAGTCATGCCTCTGACCCATTGTAGCCACATAACTAGAGGGAACTTACTTAAACCCTTCCATGTCCCAGGAAATTTAAGACTGTCACAGAGGAGTTACCTATCTGTGTTAGTGGAGTTTCCAGACCAAGAATTCCTAACACAGATTAAATCACCAATTCCTAGATCTCAACATTTCTATACATGCATACATACATATATACACACATGTATTTGTGTGTCTATTCACACATACATATATGCACATACATATTCATGTATTTGTGTGTATTGTATATCTACACAGATAAATGTACATGTATGTGCATATGCACATATATGTATTTGTAGTTGAGTCTATATGCACATGCATGTATATACATGTCTAGGTATTTTTGTACATATATCCACATAAACAAACACATGTGTGTATATGCATATATTGTATATGTGTGTACATACAAACCTATGTACATACACAGATGTGCATGTGAGTGTGTGTGTGTGTTTGTGTGTAGAGACAGACCAATATCTCCCTGGACAAAAGAAATCAGAACCTAAATTCTAATTCAAGTCCATGTGACTTAAGGAACCTGCTGGTTATTGGAAGGGGCAATGAGGGAGATTTCATCCTCTCTCAGCTTTACTTTTTCATTTTAAGCAACTAGCTAGAAAAATCTTGGACTTAATGAGCCCTTCTTTTGTCCTTGGCAGAGCAACAAAATGCAGCTGTCAGGCAGGGAGACTTGTACTGGAGGCATCCAGCTTCTCACCATGTAACAGGGTTACCAGCACAGGGATTCTGACAGCCAATGAAGAATGTACTTTCTATAAAACTCTCCTACATAAGACACAAGAAATTATGCCTCTTTTACTATTTTCATCCCCTATACTGAGGTATCTTTGTAGACAATCAAGTTTTCCTTCAATCCAAGTACAAGAAATGGAGCCCTGAAAGTCCACCTCTGTACTGTGCTGCTTTCCCATCCCATACTCTTCACCTCACAAAAGAAAGAAAAGACCCCATGAAACCTGTTAAGGCTCTGCAAAGGGCCCCCTCATTCATGACTGTCAGGACATATGCAGGGGTTGTGGGTAGAAGTGAGGAGGGATCAGAGCCCTCTGAAGAAGACTGCTTTCTACAAAATCCCAGCAGAATTCTAAAAGAGCATAGCAAAATCTTGATTTTAAGTCACCTGAATTGCCTATTTGAACTTTTAACTAAAGTAGAAGGCATTCTAAAAAACAAACAAAAAAACCCAGCTTGTATATTCCCAATGGATCTGTGTTTGAATCAATAGGAGCATTCTCTCCAGCAATGCAGATTGCACTCCTTTTATGTCTACCCATTCTGTATGTATTGGGTCCACCTAATGTGCTAGAAGCCATCCTTATCTTGTCTCAACACCACAAGGATCCCAGGGGAATCTGCAGACTGCCTAGTTTTTACCCTCTATTATCATTATGCAACCACCCTCTCTTCATTTTCTCTTAGACATTTCTTCATTGCATCTTTTATTCCAGTCCTCCTTCAAAATCCCTTGCTTTTAAAGTGCTGCTGCTCATTTCTTTTTAAAATCAGAGCCCAAAAGAGTAACTTCAAATTATGAAGCTTATGATCTCAAAGGCATCCTGGAATCCTAGATTCGACACTGTGCCATGGACATTTATTAGCTACGTGACAATGGGTAAGAGATCGATCATTTCTTAAGCTTAAGCAACTCTCTACAATTTGGAGTTCTCACATGAATGAAATCAAAGACCTTGAACATCAGCATCGTAATCCCTAATCTATATACCTTATCAGGTTGGGATAAGGTATAACTGAACATACTCCTCATCACGCACTCACATACATACATGCATATACATATGTGTATGTATGTATGACATTTGTATATATACATACATAGAAATTCATCATTTTTTTCAGTTGTGTCCAACTTTTCATGAACCCTTTTGGGGTTTTCTTGGCAAAGATACTGCAGTGGTTTGCCATTTCCTTCCCCAGTTCATTTTACAGATGAAGAAACTGAGGCAAACAGGGTGAAGTTATTTGCCCTGGATCACACAGCTAGTAAGTGTCTGATGCCAGATTTAAATTTAGGAAGATGACTCTTCTTGACTCGAGTCATTTTTATGTATATCAATTACATATATTCATATGATGTGTGTGCATATACATATGAAATATGGAAAGACTGTGAACGCTAAAGGACTATACCAGTGTATGGTTTGTCAGACAATTGGGTGAAATAAGCTTCGTTTCAAATCCTCAAGTTACTCTGAAAGGACAAAGGTTTGGTGGGCTTTTTTTTTGTTCCAATGAGCACCAAGTATTTAATTAACAGCATCCAAATTTGCCCAAAACTACCTGGAAGTGTTTGGATCCTCCTGTGACAGTCTGTGGTACCCACTTTGAAAGTGGAGCCAAAATGAATTCATTGTTAGGCTGCTTATCATCATCTTTTCATCAGAACTCCAGCTGTTGGGATGAGGAAAAAAGTCACCCCAGAGACCTTATCAAAACACACTTGCATACCAATTCCCCAGGACTCCTCATCCCCCACCACACCTTGGGAAAATTTTCTAAAAGTTTGCCCTATTGAGGAACTTCTGTCACCTGAAGTCATCCCTAAATCCCAGAGAAAACACACACACACACACACACACACACACACACACACACACATTTACATCCTTTCAGCAGGAGAAAAACCTCAGATCTTTCACAAGTTTGCTTTCAGAAACATTTTCACCCTAGAAACTCCATCTTCACTACAATGAGATCCTCAAAGAAGAAAGGTACAAGTTTTCTTCTTGTTTTTTAATGAATCAGGTGAGGAGGAGAGCTTCTGTATATGTGTGTAAGGCTATATGTTTGTATGTGTGCACATGCATGTGTATGCATGTGTGTGCATGTTTATGTGTGTGTGTTTGCAGGCATGTGTCTGTATATGGGACAAAGAAAATATTTAAATACGATGTCAGTTTCATTTTCTATTAGTACAAAATGCCTCTCTGATTCTGGAAAGTACCATAATAAGCTGGAATGCTTATTGTGGGCGATTTAACTGCTGAACAATGAAAACTGCTTCTATTACCTCCATGGAATTTGACAAAGGGTAATTTCCCCTCTTCTTTGTGTCTTTCTCTCCCTTTCCCCATAGATTCCCTAGTCAGGGCTCCCTGATTCTTCAGAAAGGCAACTAGTAGGCATTACCTCTCTAGATGTCTCTGAGGCTTTCACCCTCAACAAATGAGGAAATAGTAGGAGAGATAAAGAAAATTTAAAAAAAAAAAATCTGAAACTGGTCAAATGTAATGAATGGCTGCTTCCGCTCATGATATGCTCCTTTCAAAATGGAATCTTTTTTATTTCTCCTCTTCCCCCCACCTTTTTTTTATCTCAGTACAATCTAAGAGCTAGTGTGAATTAAAGAATGGTTTGGATTTTTCTTTCAAAGCCTTCCTTTGTATACTTAATAATCCTCTTGTATCTTTTTTTCTTACATATAAATTGCTCCAAAACATATAGTTAGGTCTAGGTTTCTTTCCCATTTTCAATCTTTTCCCAGTCTAATATACCAGTAAATGAGTCGTGCTTTTCTCTAAGATATCTATTATTAATGAGCTTCTGTATTTGGACTGAAGCAACATCAGTGACCTGGAGGGCTTATAAAGAGCTGAAATTACCTCTCTGAAGCAAAGCATCCAATGTTCCTGAATGCAAACAGGCTACAGACAGCTACGGAGAAGTAGCAGCAGTGAGGCGAACCAGCAAGGGTTCCGAAAGCAGAGGACCTAGGTTTGAATCCCAGCACTATTTCTTACAACTGGCTGACCTTGGGAAATGGAATCCAGTAAACATTTATTAAATGGCCACTAGGAGCAAGGGTCTAGTCTAGGCACTAAGGATAGGAAAACAAAAATGAAAATGGTCCCTGCCCTCTAGGAACTTACAATATATTTATAATTCCCTTCTCTGGGTCCCAGTTTCTTTGTTTGAAAAGAAAGGGCCAATTAGTTGGTCTAGAAGATCCTTTCCAGTTCCACACCCACTACTTCTCCTAAATAGCAACCCCAAACAATCATCTTGGGGGAACTCTCTCTCTCTCTCTCTCTCTCTCTCTCTCTCTCTCTCTCTCTCTCTCTCTCTCTCTCTCTCTCTCTGTCTCTCTCTCTCTCTGTCTCTCTCTGTCTCTCTCTCTCTCTGTTTCTCTCTCTCTGTATCTCTCTCTCTCTCCTGAAATTTATGCACTAGAAAGAGCAATGAATTTGGAGCCCAAGGAAATGCGCAGATCTATCGCTTATAAGCAAGTGATGACCTTGCTAGACCAAAGTTTTCTCATCTGCTAAATGAAGAGATTGGAGTAAACGACCTCTTCTAGCTCTAAATCTTTAATCCTATGATCCTAGAAATTATTGGAAAAGTTTTGTAAATGCAATTTTTACCTCTTGAAAAAACGGATTCATCTCCACTCCTCAATCCCTCAAGGAAAATACCGAGGTTGTCATCACTGCAGTAGACCCGTTTAACCATCTTGCCTAATGCAAAATTCAAGTTAAGATGAAGTAAACACAATTTCCTAAAAGGTGATGTTACTTTTGCAAGTACTGGTAGTAATAATAAAATAACAGCTAACTCACATAACACTTCAAGATTAGCATTTAATGTGTGTGTGTGTGTGTGTGTGTGTGTGTGTGTAACCTCATTTGATCTGCACCCTCTGGGCTATACATGCTGTTATTATCCCCATTTTATAGCCAGGCAAACTGAGGTTAAATAAATTGGCCAGGGACTCACAGAAAGCAAGAATCTAAGGTAGAATTTGAATGCTGAACTTCCTGACTTCGGGGTCAGTTTTTGTCCCCTATACCAGGACTGCAACATGTAACTGTAAAACTTTTTTTTCATCCTGAACTCTGATTTTATTTGTATAGAGAATTGCTGGTATGGAAACCCTTTTCACTGATGCAGGTCAACTCACCTATATCTTGTAGTCTTAGGGAACTGGAGAAGGGAGAAATGAGAAGTGAGTCATTTGGGGACTCCTTTCCATACAAAATGAGGGAGTTAAACAATATTGTCTCCACAGTCCCTTCTGCCTCTAAATATATAATCCTGGAAACCCCACGCACTATGAGTACGTGCCAGAGGGAGGACTTGAGCCTAAGTCCTCCTGACTCCATGACCAGTTATTATCCCTTTCCATACTACCCCATGCTGCCTCTCACTCCAAACCTACTCTGTAAAATAATCATTTCTGCTCCCATCTACTTAGAAGGGCAAAATAGTGACTGAACAAGAATCCAAACACCAGCGCTAGTTTCATCCCACAACCTTCCTGGCAGCCCCTCCCCACCTTAGCTAATATAATTTTATATTGTTTTTATTTATCATATTTTGTCAAACAGAGGGGGGAAAATGTAACTCCACCCTTTCTTTGCAGAGGTGGAGGTCTATGGGTAGGAAACAGCACATATTCTCAGAATCAGTGGGTGTCACGGTTAGGTTTGCTGAAATGATTTTCTTCTGTCTAATTCTTTGTAAGACATGACTCTTTGGGCCGAGGAACAGGAAGTATATATTTGCAAATGAAATTGATATAAAGAAAAAATATATGAATAAGAATTTATCATATTGAAAATTATATTCTGAACTTGGTAAAAACCATTAACAAAATTACCAATAACAATACAAACTAATTATTTCTAAAACCATTAAGTCCAAATTATTTGAAATTTTTTAATGTGTGTATTATTTTTAACAAAATAACCAGAGCATCCCATATGTTTTTATGTCTCCTTCTGATCTCTCTGCAAAATCTTTTAGCTGACAAGAGGATTCACTTATGTGAGACTGTATGTGTGTTTTAAAGAAACTGAAAAATACCAGGTGGGGATCCATCACCACCACCACCTCCTCTCATGCCCAGAGGAAAATCACAACTGCTCCTAATGAATCATCTGGAGGAGACATGGGGCGAGCAGGAGGAGGGAGTAGGGGAGCATGACTAATGATGCTAGAAGCAAGAGTGGGGAACCGGGGGCCTTGAGTCCACATGTGGCCCTCTAGGTCCTCAAGGGGAGCCCTTTGACTGAATCCAAACTTCAGAGAACAAATCCTCTTAATAAAAGGATCTTGCTTATTTAATTCATTTATCCTCTAAAAGAGATGGGACCATCCAGCTGTAGGAAGCTCAGTTCAGAACTGATCAACCTGACCATGTCATCTAGGTCCATGTACACTTTAGACATGGGATTTTACAAGCCCAGTCATTTCACTGATTGTGGCAAAAACCTAAGTCCCTTCCACATCCTAGGGCTCAGAGTCGTCATTTGAAAATTACAGAAAATGGCAGAATAGTTATAAATAATCTCTGATACCCCTTTAAAGCTCCAACATTCTGAGTCTACAATTGGTACATCTCCCGAGTTCCTAGAAAAGGACAATTCTCATACCAAAAATGAATAAAGAATAGAGGTGGCAGCAGCATCTGGGAAATGTCCAGTTTGTCTCCTAAGTCTTTAGGAGAGCCTGGATCAAGGTTATTGAATCACAAGAAGCTAAAAGTTAGACGTTTCTGGCTTTCTGGTCCAATAACACCCAGTCAAGGAGACCCCCATATTGCTAACAAATAGTATCAGTCTTGATACCAAGGACTCCCAGAGTAAGGGGAAAGTCACCCCCTTCACTTTTAGAGGATTAGTTTTTTTAGCAAGTTTTTCCTCATAATCAAGTCTAATTATTGGTATTTTCTCTCTATTTCTTCTAATTCTCTCCAGAGTCAACCATAAAAATATATATATAATCCCATTTGCACATTACTGACCTTCAAATACTGGCACCAGCTAAGTATGCTCCTAAGGCTCTCAATCCACCCTACTTAATTCCAGTGCCTTCTTTCAGGAGATTATTTCGAATTTGCGCTCTGTATACCTTACTTATACATCGTTTGCTATACTATCACCTCCCTCTTTGAGAACAAAGAAGAAGCAGCAGTCTCAATGATACTCTGTGCTCCTAGGAGCAGGGACCTTTCTCTGTAATCCCAGCATTTAGTACAGAGCCTGCCACCTAACAGGGACTTACAAAACGTTTATTGATTGATTCTATCCTACCACTTTCATCCTTTCTATATTCCAGGCTAGAAATTCCCTATTCATTCAAATGTTCTTCACATACCATGGTCCCAAGCCCTCTCAGCCTCTTGACAACTCTTCTACTTTATCTCAGGAGGACAGATTACCAGCAGCACCAATGAGGTCCCCCAAATTAACAACCCTGGAACATCCAAGGTTATCCTCTAAGGAAGAAAACAAATCAAAGCACTTTCCTCCCTTTTTTCTCACTCAGATGCCTGAGATTTTGAAATTACATAGGATTTTCTAAAGTGCTAAAGATCAAATCCTCTGTTGCTCTTGACACCAAGACATTTTTTTAAAAATGGCGACATGCCTGGCATTCTTGAAAGCAAGTTCTCCATAAGGTATTAGGAAATACCAAAGGGGAGAGAAACTTTGAACTCAAGGTGTTATCCTCCAAATGCTCCTTGAGGAAGGATTGTTGTGACAACTGCGGCAACAGTTCCTTGCAAGCTAGGGAAAAGGGAAACCTCCAGATGCTATCTAATGAAGTCAAAGTTCCTGGACCTGCTATTTAGGTTCCTTGATGAACCAGTCCCAATCTTATTTTCCAAGTTTCTCTGAAACTATCCCCCTTCCACACCATTATCTTCCACTTTAGTCAAACTGGATGACATTATCTTCCAGGGACATGTCCGATATTTCCCGGTCCTATGTTTTTGCTTATGCCAAGCCTTCCACCCTTCTCCTGTCTTTTTCCTTGATGAAATCACAAGCTTCCTTCAAGATCCACCTTAAATGTTGTCTCTCTCTCTCCTCCCCTCCCACCCCAGCCAGAACACCTGCCTATTCCTGTAGCAACTTTTTTTTAACTCTCTCATGGGAAGCAGAAGATCAGCCCTGAAGTCAGAAGAACTGGGATCAAGTCCCATTTCTGATGTAGCCTAGATCTGTGTGCATATGTGATCCCATGCAAGTCACTTAATCACTCAATGCCCCTAAAACCACAAATTACATTAGAGTTGCTGATCTCCATAGATGGAAAAAGTTGCCAGATTGGTTGTTCCATGAGCCAATGAAATCACAGCTCTGGACAGAAAAGAAAAAGAAAAGGTATGCATCATATTATGTCTTGTAACATAGCTCCTTGAGTCAATGTTGTCACTCTCCTGTTAAATCAAAAGTTCCTTGAAGGCACTATTCACATCTGATTCCTCATTTTATCTCCCATAATGCCCAGTGTATAACACCTTGTACAGTGCCCTTTAATAGAATATAAACTAAACATATATATCACCAGGATTTTTAATGTTGTCTTTCACCTCGGGTCATATTTTTATGGTCAAAGAGTGAGTCACTCCCAAGAAAAAATAGTTTTAGATGGAAAGTCAAAAAAGTATATTCCAGACTAGAAATTCCTTGTTCATTCAAATGTTCCCAAATGATCCCAAGCCCTCGCATCATCCTGATTAACCTTCTGCCTTATCTCAAGTGGAAACAATATCAGCATTACCAATGAAGTCACCTAAATTAATAACCTTGGAGCATCCAAGAAGACGAGCTCTTGGAAGATAAGAGAATAGGTGTTTTCATCTTTGTGTCTTTAGCAAGATGCCTAGCTCAAAGTAAATACTTAATGATTATTTAATTGAAGAGTATTGCACAATGCAATTCATATATATATAATAGTGAATATTGTATATATGAAATATTCATAACATAGTGAATGATAATGAAGATAGAGAGTACATCACTTTAATACTGACAAAGTAGGGTGAGGGAAATGTATTTTTTTGTTTAAAGAGGAGAGCATCTGTGTTATTTTCTTCCATAGAGAACATAAATTTATCTTCCATCTGCCTTAGTAACTTCACTCTTAGGCATTTCTGCAGGTTCATTCTGCAATTAAGCAGTAGCTGTGAACTTTCATTCACTTGGTGTTTTCCCTCTAAAGGACAGAAGGTACTTCACGGTGAATTAATTCTCCTTGCATTCCCCAAGATCCCAGGAATTGCACTTTGCTCCCCAGACTACACACCATGCCAGCTTCTCTCACTTGCCTACTTTATACAGGAATCAATTGGAAGAACCATAATATTGATTCCTCAGAAACTTTGCTCAGCTAAGTTTGTGATTTGCCTTCCATTGCGTAACTCACAAAAGTATAATGTTTCCTCCTTCTCCAGAGTGTCTGCCACCATACTAAGGATTGTGCTGAATTCTATTTCCATTACAGCTTGTATATAACTGCTTTCCTTCCAACTGAGATTTCAACTTGGAACTAGTTAGAGTGATTTCAGGGCTCTCAGGAAAAGAAAGAAAACAACACTGGGGTTGCTAATCCCAAAGACCCCATAACTCCCCACTATTGCAAGGAGAGCAACATATTATTTTAGCAAAAGACATTGACACAAAGGGAAGGAAAACTGGTTAACCAACTCATGACTCAAAAACAATGGAAACGTTTGGATTTATTTAATTTATAGAGATATATATTATCACTATTATAAATATGTCATCTGTATCACTCTGGACTGCCTCTCCAACTCCCAGTCCCAAGTGGGGACCCCTGATTGACCACCTTGCAGCCAAGCAATTCTCTGGGTCCATACTCCTCAGATGACAGTTCACAGGCTTTGCTGTTTAAGTTTTATAGTCAGCTAAAGAACTCAGCGCCAAACCAAGGCACTTGCTGAGATGGGAGAGCATGATCAATAGTGACAAAACACTCCCCTTATAAATAGAAGACACACCACTACACACACTATTAATAAGAAGAATGGGCACACATAAAGAGTCCCTAGTAGAAAAATAGATACGTACCCAGAAAATACACATGGCAGAGGCCATTTAGGCTTCTGAAGTGATAGAAACCCAATATTCTCCTGGCTCTCATTGTATCTTTGTGTTGTTCCCTGAGAGTACAGCATCTCTGCTGAGGAACTTGTGCCCCTGAGATACCTGGGTCTGCCCCTGATGGATACAGGCTCCTTAAGCCTGCTTTTATTTTCAGCTCAGCATCCTATGGCCAGACCTTGAATTTGCCTTTGACTCACAAAGCTCCTCTGGGCTCATGCTTAACTGATTTGGACCATAGTGTGCTTCAATATATATACATATATATAGTATGTATAGTATACATACATATATATACATATATACATACACACATATACGGATTATGTATATATGTATATATACATATGTATGTATGTATGTATGTATGTATGTATGTATGTATGTATGTATTAGATAAACCATTGAGTGCAGTGTCCCCTACTGGGTAAGTAGCTCTAGTACAAAAAGCCATGGCTCATGGGAAGTGGGGTAACGGTAATGGGTCTTGGAAGCAAAGATGTAAAGAAAAATTCCCTCCCTCCTCCAAGAGGTGAGGAATGATTCTGTTTTGAGAACTGGTTTGTTTTGGGTGTTTTTTCCCCCAAAGATGGCTCTTTTTTCTGCTACCAATGGTCATGTTCCTTAAGTGTGAGGCATCTCCTACCTTAACCAACTACCTAAAGAGTTCTGATTGTTTAAAGCAACACTGGGGTCATAAGCGACACTTTGGTCAGTCAACTGGTAGTCACCCATAAATTTCATCAAGCTTGACCACAGAACTTAATCACACCTCATAAAGTTATGCTTAAAAAGTAAAAAAAAAACCCTCTTTGCCCTTTAAGAATTTAATGCCTCACCATCTCCTTTATTTGCCCCCTTACATAACTTCTGTATTTTCACCACCTAGAATGGGGGTGTATGAAGGAGATAAACTGGTGAATTGATCAAATATATGGATATACACACATATGTATATATATGTATGTATATATACACATATAAAAAGAAATAGTATACAAAAATATCTAATGATATATTATATATTACACAATTATAAAATATATTACACAATATACTATATAATATATTCATGTATTTAATGTATAGCTTATTTATATACATTTACTATGTTATTTAATAATTATATATACATATATGTAATACATCTATGCACGTCAATTTCCTAGGACTTATATATTTATAAGTATATAACTTATAAATTAGATAGATAACAATTCATCTAAATTAGAAATGGGTTACGGCCAATATTGAAAAGAGGATAAAAATCAGAGATCTTTTGTGTATTCGCATAAATCTAGGAGAAGGTTACTGCACCTGTGAACTCATTGATGTAAGGAACTCTTGGGTAAAGAAAACACCTTCTACTAATGAATTGTACTTTTTCTGCAATTTATAGTCTTAGAGAGTTGCCTAAACCATTAAAAGGTTAAGTGACTTGCCCAGGGACACACATGTCATTATATGCTAGAAGCAGGCCTTGAAACTAGTTCTTTCTGACTTTAAGATCAGCTCTCCATCTATTGTATCACACTGTCTTCCATGTAAATCTATGTCTACACAATATAAATGAATTAATAGAAATGTCTTTATGAAGCACTTATGTGGAAAGCACTATGCTAAGAACTGGGAAATAAAATAGATATAATAGCAAGATGGTCCCTGCTCTCAAGATGCTCATATGACATGATAATGTGATAAGGAAACCACATATAGAGGAGTTTCAGCTACAAAATGGATGAGCAGTGGCAGTGGTCCTTAGGGTTCAACAGCACAATGGATGGTGATGCTTCTTCTTCAGTGCCATTTCCACCAATCAACTATCTCTGTTTTTGATGTTGAACCATCTGACAATGCCATGGACTCTGATGGGAAGGACTTGCTTTGATGAGTCTACAAGCTGTGGAAGCTAAAGATGCAGGGGATGCAGTATGTGAACAGGTAGCTGTTGGGCTGCCTATCCCCAAGGTTTGCTCCCAAGGATGATGGCTATGGGAGTAGACATGAAAGCAAGAATGGCAGTCAGGGACAAGGAGGGGGGCTGGTCTTAGAGCTTACCTGTCTGCTGGTGGTCAGTTAATATTTGTTCATTTTTGTGCAGACTTGATTTTACTAGAAAAAAGAACTTTCAGTATAAGAAGCTCCCTCCACGGATCATGATCAGTCATTCATCCGTAATTAACATATTACATTACTTTGAATAATATATGTATACATACATAATATATAGAGTATTCTGAAAGTCTTAATGTAGTTTAAAAGTGTTAAATTGCACTAAGACTTTTGGAAACACCCTCTGTTGCATAATAATAATAAAGCACTTAAACCATGTGCTAAGTACTGTACTATATGCTTTACAAATCTCATTTGGTCCTTACAACAACATTAAGAGGTAAGTGTTAGTATTATCCCCATTTTGCAGATGATGAAACAGAGGTTAAGGAGCTGCTCAAGTGTGTGACTGAGTCATAAATGTAAGCAAGTGTATGAGGCTGGATTTGAACTTGGGTCCTCCTGACTATTCTCAGTTTACTAAGCCACCATCTATGTACATATGATTTTTAAATGTATTATGTGAAATATATTTCTTTTTCTAAAAATTAAAAAATTCACCTGTTTTGACCTGGGTTAAACTTTTACCTATATCACTACTCTATCTGAATGACCTTGAATAAGTCTCTAGACCTCAATTTCTTCATGTGAAAAATGAGTGGTTCAGACTAACATGCCTCCTATGACTCTTTCCGGATCAAAGTCTATAATCCTGCCAAGATTTAAAATTGCAAAATAAAACTTTATCTAGTGAATATTCCAAATAATCAAAATGTATCTACTTTAATTCCTTATTTTGGCAATTTAGGAGGAAGAAGAGGAAACAGGGTAAAGGAAGGGAAGAAAAGATGAGAAACAAAGAGAGAGGGATTCAGAAGGACAGAGAAGACTGTGCTAATTCACGTTTGTACCCTGCTTTAAGTTCTACAGAAAATATTCACTCCATAAACATCCACTGAGATAGGTAGAAGAGGGATTATATTATCCCCATTTTATAAGGCATTTATAATTTATTAAATAATTTATATAAATATATAAATTTAGATAAATAAAATTTATATATTTTGTAAATAATATAATTATGACCTAATAATATAACATAACACTATACTGTATTGTATTAAATTATTATAATACCATAATGAAAATATTATAACATGATATAATTATATAACTGGGCTTCAGAGAGGTGGAGGTAGACTCAAACTCAGGTCTCATGACTTCAGATCCACAACTACCCCTCTAAGAAAAGAATTCAAAGAAAAAATAGGAAGTAGGAAGTAAGAAAAAGGGCAAAAAGAGAGAGAAGGACAGAGACAAATTCTGAAAGTAAATGTATTGATCCTATTAAAATGCTTCCTCAAATCCTGTTTTGTGGTCAGCAGATTAAGTTGTACCTGTTACACTTTCTTCTGAAATACCAATTGGCCTTTTGGCAATTCAGCACAATTCTTTCCTGTTTCCTGTCCTGTTATTTTTCTTCAGACTGGGGAAAGGAGTAGGACCAGTACTCCCTGGCTGGTGTAAAAGAGAAATACTGACATCACCTGGCAGCAATTTTAGGTCAAGACAACACCAGGTGATGAGCCACAATTTATTGCAGAAGAAGGAAGGTAAGGGATAGTAAGTGATACGGTCACCATTTGAATTTCTGATGCTATGCTTTCCTGGCCCTTAGGAGCAAATGTATTGGTTTTATTTTAAGATGGTGCCTGAAAACTGTATGATTAGAATATAAAGGGGATAATGTCAAGTAACAGCTGCAGAGACAAATGTTATAAAATAGAAAAAGAAAGGAAAGGAAAGGCATCCTGTTGAAAATAGACAACACAGACAGATGACAAGCAAGATAAGGAAATGAGACAATGGACAATTCCCATAGTAGATCAGGAGGGAATGGCTGTAGATGATGGAAAAGTCTTAAATATACCAAGTACTTGGGGTTTTTTTCTTAATTAGGCATCCAGGAAGGCATATTCAGGACTGAATCATGATGAAATTTAATGGGGATAGGTCCTGCCCAGAGGTTTAAAAAAAATCAACTGCCCAAGTCCAACAAAGGAGAAACTTGGATTAATAGAAGTTCATGGTATTTTTTAAAAGTCATAGATGTTTTCAGTAGAGGGACATTAAATTTTCCACTGCACAATATGAACCAATATGGTTACACTTGCCTGCCATCTCCCACCCCCCCCCAAAAAGTGCTTATTGAATTTTAAGCTGCACTAATAAAAATGCAATATTCGGAAAAAGTCTGGTAGCAATTCCACCATCCTCTTCATTCATAAGATCACATTTGGAAAACTGAGTCCAGTTGTGAGAGCCCCATTTTAAGGAGGGATGCTGACAAACGGGAGCACCGCAAGAAAGAAAAAGAAATGACAACGAAGAGTGAAGAAGAGTTAAAAGATCTAATAATATTTAACTTGAAGAATGGAAGACATCGTTAAGCAAACTCTGGTTGTCTTCACTTCTTTGGACACTGGCAGGAGGAAGCAATATTTGCCCCATTCCACGTAGATTCAAAAAACAAAACTAGGACCGAGGAGTGAAAGTTCTGAGAAAGAAGATATGGACCTGGTGCATGTTGCAGTGGATGGGAGATGACGGCTAAGGTTCCTTACAGTTTTAAGGTTCTATTCTAATTTTTATTGTTCGCACAGATTATAAAATTAACAAGAATATTTGACGTTATCTAGAATGATACCTTCAATTTATAGAAAATTAGTCCCTAGAGGATATATTGTGACTGGGTCCACCATAAATCCATGTCAACCGAACTCAGCTGAAGTGTTTCCATTGAATAACAATCTTTTTATTAAGCTGTGACCCATTCCCTATCATTCCCAGAAGATATGCTATTTATCCCTATCTCTGTTGATTGCTCTCAAGCCCTATACCTCTCTGTATTGGCAATTAAGATCATAGGATTTAGGGTCAGAAAATACCTTAGCATTCTAGTCCAATGTTGTCATTTAAAATTTATGGAAGCTGAACCCCAAGTGAGTGAGCTAACATACCTAAAGTCATATAATTAATATAAGTATTAGAACCAGGTCCTGATAACATGAGCCCAGGTATTTGGACGCTAAGCCCACACCATACCTACCTTCCTAGCTTAGAGGACAGATCTCTATCCATCATTCTATGCTGCCTCTTACCTGCTTGTTTTCAACTCCACGAACATAATCCCTCTTCCCCCCTCCCTGTTGTAGCTTCCTGTTGTCTACTGTCTTTCTGTATTTCTCTGTAAGCTCCTTGAGAAAAAAAAAATCTTTTTTTATTTATATCCCTAGCACTTAGCACAGTACTTGGCACATAGTAGGCACTTGATAAAAATCTATTATCAATGTCTATCAAATGTCTACACTCAATAATAATCATTTAAAATGACGATTGACCTTTGCATATAGTAGGTTCTTATTGTTGAATTTAGGTCTTATTCCTAGAGTGCTGGAAGAGCCAGTAGCAGAATCTCTGTCTCCTGATTCACAGTCTGGTATTCTTTGTACTCTACCATGGCTCCAAACCCTGTTTCTAGATTTTGTCTGAAAGAAACTGACACATGAGTTCGTAGATCATCCTGCCAAGGAATGAATCATCAGTTCAGAAGCAATCCCTCAACTTCGTGATCTGGGAAAAGGAAACTAAAAACTAAGAACTGCTGCTGCAAAAATCCTTAAGCAATAACTCAGCCTAGCTACGTAAATCTGGGCCAACATCCTACAATCATGATCTGTCAGCGTGGTCTCCAAATATACAACTGACCACAGTTCAAAATAACCAGAAACCTAGATTTCTAATTAAGAAGATAATATCACACAGTTGAGAACGACCACACAAATAAATCTAGGAAATGGTGTTCCTGCACCATTACATGAAGAAACAGTGACAAATCATTTTAATGACATGCTGGCAATAATGTCACCGCTGGAACAGGCGAAGAAGTCTTCCCATTCACAAAAGGGTTCATGGGGAAGGGAGGGAAAATCGAGATATTCAAATGAGAAAAATATAAATTAACAGGCAAGGCAATTGTTTCAAATACCTGGCAATTACCATAATGACCCACAATAAATTTCCAAATCTCTAAAAACTTTCACAGCTGGCACCATGGAGATGGGCTCCATTTTGCTCTGGAGACAAAATATTCTTTTAAAGAGGGATAGAACATGCTGAAAATTCTTGCAATGACTGACTGAAACCAGGGAGAGTCATTCTATTAAAAGGTCCCAGAAAATTTCAAAGGTCAGTTTGCCACTCTGGAACATTTCAACCCTCTCACTAGACATTATGAGAAAAACACTGAGCAATGAGATTTTTATGATGAAATACTTAGTGGCATATTGTCAACACAGAGACATCAATTCTCCCGTTTGGCTAACAATGATCCGTATCTTCATGGTGCAAAGAACCTACATCTACTGGCCAAGTCAGTAGGGGGCTGGCTACTTGACCTTTACCCACTTTAGCATACAATCTTCTTCCCAGGGTTCTTAGCAACTCCAATTAAATATTTAGTGTTATGGTGTAACAGACTCCACTTTGAAGGGGAGTTCTGGAGAAACCCTGGTCTAGGTACACTTTTAGGGACAGGCATTCTTTTTATTTTTTCTTCCATCTTGACTGCTCCTATCTCCCAGTTAGGAACAGGGAGTGCTTATAGCCTGAAAAGATGTATTTTAAAGCAATACCTTAACAGGTTTTTGGTTTGTGAAAATTTCACTAATGTTTGTGTAGTCATGAGTGCCCCATCTCTTCATTTCAGCACTCATTATTATAAAATCCATGAGACTGCTTTGGGTTATATTTGTCTGTAGCAAGCTTTTGAGCAGATTCATTTTCAAAAGGGTTCACCCAAGCAGTTTGTAATCATTAGTGTGAGACAGATCTTCAAAGCAATTTCTGGGTTAGAAAAAGTTACTCGAACATTATCTTTAAGCCAGCCAACCCAAGGTGGCATCTGATCATTTGAATGGGTTAGCTGTAGAGTAAGCAAGAGAGAAATGGTGTCTGTCCCTTTAAAGATACTACCTTGAGAACTTTAAGTTATGGTCTCTCAGCTATACAGACAACCCAAGAGAACTGCAATTTTGACCAGCCACACAGTCATATCTAAGCACCCGTTGTCACTGTTATGTACACTCAGAGTCAAAGTTATGATTTGCTACTGTTGCCCTAAGCTAAAAAAAAAACAAAACTCTAGACCACTTAAAGATCTCTGCACCTTTCAGGTTCTTTAGACCTATTTAGCAATGTCGAGCAGTGAAAATAGCTCTAAACATGGAGATTTGGGGTCTCAGTTTAAAACAGACTCTACCATTTCCTAGCTATGTCACCCTGGCCAAGTTTTCACTTTGTCTCTCTAGGCTTCAATCTTCTCATCTATAAAATGTGGTAGTAAAGTTATCTGACATGTATAGTGTCTTCTAGCTCTAAAGTCATGGTCTTACAATCCTAGTTAACCAAATCCAAGGTATAATCTTCTGATTTTTCTATACATAGCATGAATCACTGACAATTAGAGTCAGAATTCCCCCTGCCTTAAGATTGGATTGTACACAAAGTAGACAACCATCAATGGCTAAACAAATTGGGGCATAGGAATATTAAAACAGAGAGAGAGAACTTAAATAATTCCATATGGATAAGATTCCATCCCAATTTAAAAGTCCAATGGAAGAAAATATTCCAATATTCCACAAGACTGCTGGGCCAATGGCATCCTACCAGGTCATGCATCATGACCATTGCCAAATAGCAAGGCTTTGCTGGCCAGTATTCCCAAACACTTGAACAATTTAAGCCACTTGGGCCCTTAAAATCACTCTGGTTGATACACAAATTTATTTAACCATGTAGAGCCCCATCCCCTCTTGACTGCCTGGTGTTCAGATTTCAGGTGGGGATGCTTAATAAACTAAAGGTCATCAACCTGAGCTAATCCACTTGAGATTATAGATGGGGACTTCCTATAGATTATAAAGTGGGGACCTGGAAGGGGGGAGGTCAGCAGGATCACACAGACATCACTTGGCATTGAGCTGGCAAAATCACTTCACAAACTGCCTTGTCTAGAAATTAGACTTTGCATTTAATCCAATATCTTCATGTAACAATTTAAGGGGACTTGATTGTTTTATGCCCTAAGTAAAGAAGAATGGTTTTCTGCGCATCTGTATTACAATGCATTTTCTACATCTTCTTTTTAAACCCCTTTTGGCCCAAACCTAGGATTTCACTGCTGTCAGAAACTCCTAGCATGAAAACTCCCTCCACTGGTACATATAGACAGTTTGTCTATAATTATAACCTTAGCAAGTTTTGGGTGAGGAACAGAAAGGTTAAGTCATTCAACACAAAAAAGCGTGATGAGTTTTTGTTGCTGCTGTTGTTTTTTTCAGTCACGTCTGACTCTTTGTGGCCCCATTTGAGATTTTCTTGGCAAATTTACTGGAATGTTTTGACAATTCCTTTTCCCAGCTCATGTTATAGATGAGAAAACCAAGGCACACTGGGTTAAGTGACTTGCTTGGGGTCATTCAGCTAGTAAGTATCTGATCACAAGTTTGAATTCAGGAAGATGAGTCTTCTTGACTTCAGGACCAGTGCTCTAACCATTGCACCACTCAACTGCCCTAGAAAGTGTGTACCCAAGGCAAGTCTTGAACCCAGGTCTTCCCAAACTCAAGGCAAGACCCCTTTCAATTTAACCCACCATCTCTTCTTTTTATCTGTATATTATGGGTATATGTGTAGTTACAATATTTGTATAAACAATGTATGAACATACTGAAAATTCCCAAATGGATCTGTGATCTCCAAGTGGATTTCCCTATTGAAATGTAGATGTCAATTCACCTCTCTTGCTCATTTTATGCAAATCTTGTCAAACTTCTCTACAAGTTTGTGACAGGAAATCCATTCTAATAATAATTTTGTCCCCTCCATCATCAATCTTCTTTATTACACTTGATCTAAATCATCTCCTTTGCCCATCTTTTTCTTTAGTTCAATTTCTGCTTCCTCCAAACTATATGTAGGGCTGTGATGCTAGAGTCCAAGTATGATCATTTTTAATGGCAAAGGGAATAGGATATCAAAATATTTCCAGATATTTTCCATTCTTCTTCTACTTGTTGACCACCTCCCATTTTTCATCCTTAAACTCATTCCAAATGATTTTGTTTAACTTCAACTCTCTTTAAGTTGCTTTTCCCCTCCATTGCCTCTGTCTGTTTTATGAGACAATGATGCATCATAATATTCCATCATCCATATCTAGAATTTTACAAATGAGTCTGTAATCTACACAAGTACTTCCCTTGACTGCCATAGTTCTTCACTGAAGAGGTAAGTCAAGTGTTTGCTGACTAAAGTGTTTTATAGTTTCTTGGTCTCCTTTTTTTCTGCAGCTTCTTTTTATTTTTTTTTTCTAGAGGGAATGGGTTAGAGCTTGGATCTGTGATTTCACTCCTACTGATGACTCCCAGGGCAAAAATCCACTAATACAGCTGAGAAACTCTCTTGGAATGTGTAATTAGTCCTAGAGAGATGCCCAAGGCACTGAAAGATTCAGTAACTGACTTGCCCAGGACCTCCAACCACTATGTGTCAGAGGTGAGACTTAAACTCAGGTCTTCCTGACTCTGGGAACGATCTATCCCCTACCTCCTATTTTCTCGTGGCAAATGATTTGCATTGATTAAACTTTGGAATGAAATTATTGTATTCTGTGTGTATATCCTTTCTGCCATCCATACCCCATTTTCATCATCAATAATGTGTTTAAATAGCTCAAGAAGGATCTTACATGGAGAGATGATCACCCACATCAGTAATAAGGCACTTCCTCTCTGTTTAAGTAAAATGAATTTTGATTTTTGTGATATTATTTGGTCCTCACCATGTTTAACATCTTCTAATTCATTTCTTAAAGAAAGTATATATTATATATAGGAGAGAGGCTCTTCACCATTCTACCTTTGAACTTTGACGGTGACACAAAAGATAGAGTACTGGAGTCAGGAAGACATGAGTTCAAATCTTGCCTCAGACACTTGCTGTGTGACACTAAGCAAGTCATCTAACTTTTTGCCTCAGTTTCCTCATCTGTATAATGAGGATGATAATAATAGCACCTACCTCCCGGGATTGTTATAAGGATCCAATGAGATAACATATGTAAAGCATTTTGCAAACCTTAAAGCACTATGCAAATGTTAGCTTGGCTAGCCTATTAGGGATGAATCTCTCCATACTTAAATAGGCTGGTCCTTAAAAAGCATCCTCAATCTGTTGCCATAACTAATTAAAGTGTGCCCATCGCTATAGAATCTATCAAAACTTAGGCTCCACCTGCACAGCCTTCAAGAATGCAGAATTACCTCTATACCACTATAAGGTTTCAAAGGAGGACTTTGTGGAGAATATGATCTTATCTCCATATACGTAAAGGGCTTATTAGATTGCACCCAATACTTCAGGATAAACAATCACAATCTCCTCAGTGCATCCAGAGAGGATCTTTATCTTATAGCACTCTCACTATTTTTGGGTCCTTGTTTGGCAAGAAGAGTCAAGTATCTCCTAATCAACTTATAAAGTCAAAAACTGGACACAATAAAGAACCATGGGGGTTTTTTTGAATAACCACTCTATGCTTTCCATATGTCAACCAGTGTGTGTACTCTGTACCATCCTACAGTTCCCTTGATGTGCCAGTAATCTGTATAGATATTAGGCAGGAAAAAAGGATTCTTTTTGGATAGAGACATACCCTTATACTTCTACAAGACACATACCCTTATAGTAATGGATTAAAAAGAGATAATTAAATGGAGGCTAGGTATTTTTTAAGCAAGTTAATTTCTAGGCCTATTGCCACTGACAGAGACCCCTTTTTGTTGCTGAAAATTCTTTAGTGCATTTCTCTCTTAAAATGAAAATGACAATTTTAACCAGCTTCTTTTTTTGATATATTTTAATGTGATAGTTTTCTTTCCCCCATTTAATTGGGTTTAAACCTTACTAACAAGATTGAGTGCCAAGAAGGAAAAAAAAGTTATACTTCACAAAAATGCCAAGATATTGCCACCATGGGCACTAACTTGACAACTTTTGCTAGACAGAAGGAGATGTCTGATTGAGATCACTGAGCTTCAGGAATACAGTCTAATATCATATTTATACATACATATATACTATATATGTATATCACATATATAGCATATACATATGTATATGCACACACACGTATATGAAAGGAAACCTCAGAGGGTACCAATACACAGAACAGGAGCTTGTCATTTTTCCTAAGGAATAATAAAGACTGTCATCATGAAGTGGGAAGCCAGTAACCACAAATCAATACTGCGGCGAAAGGACAAAGTAAAGGGATGCCACAAACAATTTAAAAGAAGACACAGGAGTGAGGCCCCCACACCTCTCTGCAGCAAAGAAAACCTTTGGAAAACCAGCTATGGACTGTGCTTACTTGAAAGGGAATTTTAAATGAGGACCCAACAAAGAAGAGACAAAACGAAATCTTTCTGGCTCCTTGCAAAAACTGAGAAGAGGAGAGAGAGAAGATCAAGTAGAAACTGCATAGTTAAATGTATTTACTGACAAGTTCCCAACAGCTCAGTCTGCCCTTTAAAATTCTTTCCGATCGTCATCCTGTTCGTGAGATGTGTAGCTGCAGGTTCAGAAAGTTATGACAAAATGTTAATTTTACTACTGCAATTTATGAGATCATAAAGTTGTCTTCTATAAAAAGACAGGGGCAAAACTTGTCAAGATGCATCTTCTTGAGGTAGCTTCTATATGGTTTTGTCCTTTAAAATAGCTGTGATCACAAGTATTTAACATATATGTATATTACATATGCATGCATACATACAGAATTTGAGTCCAAAGTTTAAAATGTATTTATCATGTGTACACAGAAAGCTTTCCAGAAAATCTGTTCCATTCTGGCTAAAACAGTTAGCTACCATTGTTTACTTGCTCAAAAACTGTTTATTAAGGAGTACTAGGAAGAAAATACATGCCAAAAAGATACCGAAGCCCTCAAAGGTCATTTTCGGTTTCATACAGTAATGAAAAATTCAAGGCAACCATCTGAAAATTGCTGGCACAGCACCACACTGTGCCGGCGTCAAAGGAGATGTGGAAGCAGCAGTTATTTTCAAATAGGAAATAACTTTGTTGAGACTTCGACACTGCCTGGATCCCACAGTGCTGATATAACTAACTTGCTTTGATAATGGTGCAGAAACACTGGTCTCAAGTCCCTCTTAGAAGCATCCGAAATTGAAGAGCCTCTGGAGAAGGGAGGGAATATATTCACCTAGAGAATTCCTTGACATCTAGAACTCCCATTTGAATATTAAAGTCCCTAAGAGGATTTCCTGATATCATAGAATTTTTGAGTTGGAAGGCACCATTTTCTCCAATCCTCTTATTTCCCAGTACCTGAGAGCACTCTGATTTCCTTGGGATAGGAAGATCATGAACCCACCAGGATGCCAAGGAGTCAACTCAGGAACTAAGAGGCTACCTCATTGTTCAGTTTTTTAGATGGATTCATGAACTGTATAATGGACATAGACTTCTACTACAGAATTTTATCTTCTGTTTTCCTTGCAGTAGTTTTTATTATTGTTGAAGAAGGATTCCTTGCACAAAGTAAGATCTTCTAGATCAGGGCTTCTTAAACTTCTTCCACTCTAACCCTTTTCCAGTTTTGGGCAGAAATAGTTGGTGCTGTGTGGTCTGAGGGCATGTACATTGCACAAGCTTTGTGTTCAGAACCAATACTACAGTGAAATTGCTTGATGCAACAGGGGTAAACACTGCTAGAAACAATTATGCATTTGATTTTTAATTTTTAGTCATACATTCAGAAATCTTTTACTGTTGCCAAATTCATGGTGTTTCGACCCACAATTTAAGAAGCTGTGTGCTGCTGTGTGAGAACATTGTGCTTATTGTGGAACAAGAACAGTAATAACATTTTTATATTACTTTAAGGCTTTCAATGCCCTCTACATGATACTTCATTTGAAGCTCACAACAATCTGTGTGGTAGATGCTATTATGATCCCCATTTTACAGATAAGGAAACTGAGGCACAGAATAGTTAAATGATTTGCCTAGAGTCACACACTTCCTAGAAGGAAAAGAAAACAACTAAAAGGGATTGCAAAGTTGGGTGAAGGGGAAAAGGAATATAAGTGCAACAAGATTTGGACAGAAAGTGATATGAAGGTCTGTTTCAGAGCAATATGCAAAAGCTCACCTATTAGAATCAAGGATAATTTCTGGATGAATGTCCAGAGTTAGGAGAAGGAGAAAGAAAATTAGGATAAGGATGATGGTCAAAGTGCAGATGGCATGGTTTCAATATGATAGCCGGAAAGCAGACTGGATTGTCCTTGGGAAATGCTGCAATGCTCTTAAAGATCTTAAGCCTCTTGAAAAGAAAACCAATTGTTTTAATACCAATATAAAGTTATATGGCTATGGAATACAATAGTCTCCACACAACTGAAGTTGAGTATTAACCAAAGAGCAATGGAGAAATGCATCATGGGAAGGATTATTATACATTACAACACAATACTAATGAGTAATTATACAGAAATGTTGAGAGAAGTGTCATCAAAGAAGTGTACGACCAGGAAAAAAGATGAGCTAGTAATGTAGCAAGGACAAGAACAAACAATGGACAGCTCACGTACCCCATCACACTTGAAATATTGAGCGCGCGCACATTCACACACACACACACACACACACACCAGAGGTGGATTTATGGGAGGACATGGATGATAGTCAAGAAGGATGAGCAAATATGGGGAGGGGATTGCATGTATCCATGGCTATATGACTAATCAATGACATCAGTAATGTGTCAACTGAGTCTGAAATAACATTTAAACTTTTTCAAAAGTACCAGTGCTCACTGTGGCTGACATAATTGCCATCCTGGTTGGTCACACAACCAGAATATTTAAAAGAAGACCTGGCCATATATACCCTTTCTAAAGGACAATAAAATAAGCTAAACAATATTCCTTGTTTTTCCTGATGACCCAAAGTCCAAAACTGTTCATCTAAAATATCACAAGCTAGGAAAGCAAGCATCATCATTATTTGATACTTCCTGAGTTTTCAATTAGCAAAATTCTGTGCAGAGTAATATCAAGAACAAGCATCCTTACTCTAAGGAAACAGCAAAGAAAAGAGAAACACAAAAAGATAGGTCAATATCATTTATCATAGAAAGGGAGGTTCATCATTTGGGTGTTATCATTGGCTGCCTCCTCAAAAGATATTTCCATTGACCAGTGTGTCTCCAAAGGAAATTCATAAGATAAAATTTTGATTCACCCAAACTGTATGAATTTTTCATTATTAAATATAAAATGAACTTTATCGATTCTGGAAGAAACATTAACAAATTGAAAAGTAGCTCAGCCTAGAAAACTGCTGCTCCATTCTTTCAATTCTCTCTGTATCAAGTGATTAATTCATTCCAGGTATTATTCTCCTTATCACTCAATTCAAGATGCATTTATTAAGTGTCTGTTGAGTACTGGGCAATATGCTAAGTGCTGAGAATGCACAGATAAAAATGAAAACATCTCCCCTGTCCTCAGGGAACTAACAGTCTCTGAGGAGACCTTCAGTACTTCTCTTATGACATAGTCAGAGTCACAGAATTTTCGACTTAGAAGGAATTTGAGAAGCCACCTAGTCCGAACCCTACCTGTACAAGGATCTTACAATATCTTCCAACAGGCAGACAGCCTTTACTTGAAAGCCTCCAGTACAGAGGGATGGGGGCAAGAGATGCCCCACCTTTCATGAGACAAACTTCAGCAAAGTTTGTCTTATATGAAGTTTAAATTTGCCTGCATAATTTCCACCCATTGGACCTACTCCTGCCTTCTGGAACAAAGAAGAAACGTCTAAACCCTCTTCCGCATACTTGAAATACTTGTATTCCATAAATGAGGAGTTCTCTGTGTTATGGTGTGTCATGGACTCCTTTATCCATCTATCTGAAGCCTATCTGAACCCTACTTACTCTAGAGACAATGCATTGGGTAGGATGCCGAGTGTGGAGTCAGGAATACCTGAGTTCAAATTTGACTTCGTATACTTGTTAACTATGTGACCCTGGGGAAAGTCCCTTGAGTCTCTGAAACTCCATTTCTACATCTGTAAAATGGGAATAACCACAGCACCGACATCACAGGATTGCTGTGAGGATAAAATGAGATCTTTACGTAAAGTGTTTCACAAATTTTAACGTGTGTGCGTGTGTTGTTTTTAATTAGGGAGATTTAACTTAGGGAAGAGGTTCTTAACATAGAGTCTTTTGGGGGGGCAATATTTTGACAACCATATTTCAACATAATTGGTTTCCTTTATAATCCTATGTATTTATTTTGTTTAAAAACATTATTCTGATAAGGAAGGAAGGAAATAACCATTTACTAAGCCTCTTCTACACTGTGGTAGACACTTTGCAAACATCTCATTTGATCCTCATAACAACCCTAAGGTGCGGGCTATTATTTCCCCATTTTATAGTTTGAGGAGACTGAGGCAAGAACTGTAATTTATATCTGGTTTGGTTTTTTTTTTAATTCCTAGTTCAGTGCTTTAGTTTATGCTCTGTGACAGACCATAAATCAAAGTGACCATATCTGAGAGCATCTCTGGAACCTCAGATGGGAGATTTGTGTTCCATACGAGGACGCTGCACCATACCAGGAAGTTCCCTGCTCTCCCCTTAAGTATCCAACCAGAAGTGCTGTGGTAGCAGCAACTGTTTAAGAATTAGCACAAAGTATTCTTCTGTAAGATTGATGAGGAGAAAAAGGAGGAGAGCTAACATTGATATAGCACTTTAATGTTTGCAAAGCACTTTACGTAGTTTATCTCATTTGATTCTCACAATCTCCCTGAGAGGTACTATTATCATCCCTATATTATAGATGGGAAGATTGAGGCTTAGAGAGTTTAAGTGACTGCCCAGGGTCACACTGCTAATCAGTACCTGAAAAAGGATTTGAATTCAGGCTTTTCTGACTCCAAATCCAGCACTCTATCCACTACTAGGTTACCAAGAATCAGCCTATTGGAGTGTCAGGTAAGAGCCATGTGTCTGAGTATGGGTACAATCTAAGATACCAGTATGTGGTTTTCTCATATATCACCCTTATTTGCACATATTTGTTTCCCTATGACATTGTAAGCACTCTGAGAACAGGGGCTATCTTGTATCTATTTTGATCTCCCTAGTGCTTACACATAGCAAACATTTGATAAATGTTTCCTAAATGAATACTTTGAATGTGACCAATAATACTAATATACATTAGGTGATGGCTCCCCATCATGAATTATAAGGCTATATGTTCCCTTCAGAATTAGTGATTTTGGTTTAGATCTAGTCCCTGGAATCATGAAATTCCTTTACCAATTTCTATTTTTAATATATATCTGTGTATGGGACAGAAGGGTTTCAGAGGTAAAACCTGGGCTGGTCAAGTCACCAGGACTTCATGGTCACTTGTGTTTGTCCTTCGTTCTGGAAGAGGACCATGACATCAAGATGATGAAATGACTTGCATTTGACTGTGATTTGAGTGAGGGAGGGCTGTGTAAGGTCACCAACCTCACTTTCTTCTCCTGAGCCATCTGGATCCAGTGACCAGGTATTCCATCAGTATGACTGGAGATGGCCCAGGATGCAATGGAAGACCTTGGCCTTTGGGGCTAAGGCATTTTCAGGTATTCACTTAAAGTGAGGCAATGTCTGTTCAGTGAATAGGCCTCTTTAAAAAGTATTTAGGGGGATGGCCTCTTTAATAGGAAAGAGAAAAAAAAGACAAATCACTGTGGGAGGGTCAGGAGCCTCAGGGTTGTTGTTTGGAAGAGAAACTGCTACTACTGTCATTCACTCTAAGCCAAGAAGATCCAGAAACAGGCATTGAGTGGAGGTTGGGCAGGGACCCATTATTGTTTAATCCATGGGCTTGAGAGGCTGCTGGTTCTAAGGTTTTAGGGGAGAAAAGAGAGGGAAGGAAGGAAGGAAGGAAGGAAGGAAGGAAGGAAGGAAGGAAGGAAGGAAGGAAGGAAGGAAGGAAGGAAGGAAGGAAGGAAGGAAGGAAGGAAGGAAGGAAGGAAGGAAGGAAGGAAGGAAGGAAGGAAGGAAGGAAGGAAGGAAGGAAGGAAGGAAGGAAGGAAGGAAGGAAGGAAGGAAGGAAGGAAGGAAGGAAGGAAGGAAGGAAGGAAGGAAGGAAGGAAGGAAGGAAGGAAGGAGAAAAAAGTCTAGCCAGTGTACCCAAGTCAAAATTTACCTTCTTGTGGAGAGAAGAAGGAACGGGAAAGGGCTAGGCTGAGAGAGAGGATGAGATGACTTGCCCATCTAGAATAGATATGTGGATACATATAAGCAGAGAGATCATATATTAAGGGCATACAAATATAAACAAGTCAGACATTGCCTTCATTTCAAGGAACTTCCAATCTAATGGGGAAAGAATATCCATAAAGGAGTGCTAAACAGGGAGAGAGGAAGGAAATGGTTTGGAAGGAGCATAGAAATCTTGGTGAGGCAAACTGAAAGTTTGTCTATCAGAGCCAGGGACCCAAGGGCAGAGTTCAAGGTTCTGGTGAAGAGAAAAGAGGATGTTAGCTGGAGAGTAGAAGGTTTGAAACGAACGTTCTTGGAAAGTGGTGTGGAGGCCTGGACCCAGATAAAATGGCACATAACAGGTAAACAAGTGTAATACAAGATACTTTGTGATTGTGGCAAAAGAAAGATGCCTGACCTAAAGAAACATGAAATGGAAAGAACACTTTCAGATGGGGGGAGTAGGGAAGGTTTCTTGGAGTAAAGAACACCTGGAATGGGTCTGAAAGGAAGGGAAGAATTCTAATGAGGGTGAAGAATTCATTCCTTTTTAGGCTGACTTAACATGATTTCATACTGTAAGGAGAATACAGATCCTGAGTCAACATATAACAGATTAAGACAAATACTGAGAATCAGTGGGAAAGCACGTATTAAACTTTTACTATATTCCAAGTACCGTGCTAAGTAGTAGGGTTACAAAGAGAAAAATTGAGACAGCCCCTGGTCTCAAGGGGCTCATGACCTACTGGTAGGAGATAAGAGATTTTTTTTTTAAAAGTTCAGCTGCAGGATGGATAATAACAAGGTCAAAAAGTCCTACAGGTATAGGCTAAGGAACCCCTTGTAAGGTCGAGGGGTCCTTAGATTATATCAGTAGATCAAATCAAAGTGCTGGGGGTCTTTAACGTAAAGCAGAGGGTAAGACCTGGAAAACCTTAAAAAGCAATAGCAGGAAAGATGGTATGGCCCACCATCTCAAAGGAGGGGAGTTGGTGACTCCAGCTTCAACATCATCCAAGTCATCTGTGTAGTCAAGTATCCCTGATGACTTTTGCGCAGCCTCAGCCAGAGGAGAAGTCAAAGGGGAAAAGAGGTGGGGGGTTGGAGGTGGCAGATCTTCCCACTGCCCTTGGAAAGGAGGCATGGGCAAAGGGACAAGGATGGATGAGATACATCCTAGTAATTATATAAAGCTAGTCTAGAAGGGGCAGCTAGGTGGTGCAGTGAATAAACCACTGGGCCTGGAGTCAAAAGATTCATCTTTGCTCAACCTAACCTCAGATATTTACTAGCTATGTGACCCTAGGCAAGTCACTTAACCCTGTTTGCCTTAGTTTCCTCATCTATAAAATGAACTGGAGAAGGAATCAGTATCTTTGTCAAGAAAACCCCAAATGGGGTCACAAAGAATTAGACACGACTAGAATGGCTGAACAACAGAAACAAAGCCTAGAAATCTCTAAAAGTGAGTCTTCTGACAATACTATTTCACTCACTGTTAAATTGCACTTTATTTTGTATAATAGGGGACAAATTCTACATAGATAAATGATAGCCCCGTCTACCAGGCAAGCCTTTACTACTCCCTCTGATTAAAATAAGATTCATGTTTAAAGAATAATGATGCATCAAATCACAGATAAAAGCATTAAAATATTAACTTTCACACTCTACTTCTATCAAGATGTCACCTATAAGTCTAGGAAAAATAATTCATCCTCAGATGCTGGTAAAGGGAAGCAGCAAGTTCATGGGGTCTCCTTTTACTGGTACTTATGAAACAGGGAAAAATGAAGCCAGGTATGATTGCTATTCACTTACTTAGAAGCATAGAATTTGAGACCTAAAAGCAACCTCAGGCATCATTCTATTCAATTCCCTCATTATACAGATGAAGGAAAAGAAGCATCAATAAGTTGGATGACTTGTCAAAGGGCCTAGAGGTAGATGTTGATAGAATGGGGTCTGAAATTAGGCTTCCTCTGCCAGGGCTCCTCGGTTTGGAAACATGGGGTCCCTATGGAAATACAACTTAAAGCAGCAGCTCCCCTTTCCTTCTTCCCCACAGAATGCAAATGAAGAATTCTATCCCAAATTCTGAGACTTGAAAATGGCCTTTTCATCAGAAGAAAGATAACAATTGTCATTTTAGCCCTTTCAGTTTCTGCTCTTTGTTGCTGCTACGTTATAGTTACTCTAATATAGAAGGCATGGGAATTGCATCAAACAAAAGGGAGAGGAAGAAAAAGAACCAATTTCTGAGAAGTTAATATCTAAGGAAAGGATTTTTTCCAACCACCATCAAACTCACATATTGGTAGAGTAGATAGATATCTACATGATATGACTTAAGGGGCAGCAGGAAGGTCCCCCTTTCCAAAAATTATATCCATGTCAATTGATCACAGTATCTAAAATGGCAGCATTAGATCATCATTCTTGTGAACTGGTCCCTCTCCAGACACTGCCAATATCATGCATTAACATAATAGTGTGAATTAGGTTTATCAGCTGCTTTTTCTCCATTACAAAGAACTGGGAGCATGCCATAGAGAAAACAGGAGCTTTGATCGAAAGAAGGAAGGACAGATCATTCCAGAACCTGAAGCAGTAGCAGGAAGGTCAGCCTGCATAGAACACCAAAGGTTATGGAGCATGAGTGCTTTGCATTCTTGAAATGAGGGTCCTGTGACGAGGACTAGGGGAAGGCACACAAGCAGAGAAGTAGAAGGCAACCTGGCCTCCTTCCCAATATGGCATCTGCATTCCCTTCTTCTTTCTATCTACTTCTTACTTATCAACTAGAGATATGGAAATTCTGAGAAGAATCTGAAGCCTTTTTGCAAAGTGCCTGAGACCTCTTTTACAAGAGCAGATAGTGTGATGGTCTGTTAGTGAACAGGAAGTGTCTTCTCGATTTAGAGGGAATCAAATGACCTCATTTCAATGGGGAATGCTCAGATTCATTTCTAGGCAGGGTGGACTTCTGTTGAATACATCTGGTGTACAATGAAGGTCTGTCATTTGCATGAAGATCAAAGAAAGCCTCAGAGCTTTATAGAAAAGAGGAGCTTTTCTGATAGACAATTTCATCAATGGATTAATTGCATTGGGTTCCCTGCCTAATAAAGGAGGCGAGTGAGCATCAAATCCTAATCTTTCCTGGTAAGTAGAAGCATTCCCACAGCCATCTTTCCACATTCTTTCATTAGGCAAAATACCTTCGGTCAGAGTTTCATTTATCAATTACAGGCCTCATCAATTCCCCAATCTTGTGTTTTAAAGACTCTAATAGGAATTTAAATTCCCTACAACCAACAACCAATTCCACTAGAAAAAGGGATGGGGAGGAGACAGTGATTATGTAGCTAAAGGAAGAATGAGGAATATTTGGAAATTCATAATAGTATTATCAAAATGAATAAATTATAACTTCAAGGTATGTTTTAAGATAAGAAACAGAAATATCAAGGAATACATTCTAATAGAGAGAGCCCTGAGTCAAGGATCTTCTTGTTCAGTTGTTTTAGACAGGTCCAACTCTCTGTGAACCCATTTGGGATTTTAATGGCAAGGGTACTGAAGTGGTCCATTTCCAGCTCATTTTACAGATGAAGAAACTGAGGCAAACAGAGTTAAGTGACTTGCCCATGGTCACACAACTATTTAGCATCTGAGGTCACATTTGAACTCAGGTCCTCCTGACTCCAGGGCCAGCACTGTATCTGCTCTCTCCACTGGGTCACCTAGCTACCCTTTCAGTCAAGGACTAAGAGATGTGAATGTTGGTCTCATCTGTGCCATTGACTGTAGATGTTTTGACTAGTCTGAATTTTAAGGTGACTCATGTTCCATGTCTGAAGAACAGAAAACAATAATACCCACCTCTCAAGGGTTTTCTGAAGGAAATGAGATGAAAATAATCTGAGCACTAACTAAAACAAAATTAAAATGATACTTTCAGTAATCTTGAAATTGTATAATAAAAATGAGTCCATGAAACACTAGAGATGGTCTCATCTCTTTTAAAGTTAATCTCCATAAAACTGTGCAAAGAAAACATAAACTTAATTCTTTACTAACAGATTTCCTTTCAAGCCTATACACAATAGCAATCCTATGGCTTGTTGCTCACTTATTTTTAGGCTGGGTCTCCCTATCAGGTCCAAGCTGGACATGGCTACAGTCATTCCACAAGACAATACCAACAGTGATCAATGCAAAAGCTTCTCTTTTCCAGCTTGGGCCAGGTCAGACCCTCCTTAGCCTGGGGGTACACTCTCTCCATTGGCGCCCAGTTGAGCCCAGACGTCTGATCAGTAGCAGCCTCACTGTAGCTCCTAATTCCTGAGCTCAAGGAGACCCACCAACCGCAACCTCATTCAGGAGCAGGGATTACAGGAAAACTGAAAAATCCAGCTGAAAACTGGATTTTAGAGACACTAAGTAACTTGGGAAGATAAAAGAATACAGAGAAAAGCCTAATTCTCTAAAGAATCAATAACTAGACGTGACCAGAAATGACACAAAAGACACACTTTCCATTGTCTACAGAGAAATAAGTAACTTTTCCAAATGTATAAAATTAAGATAAATTAACATTGAAAGACCATTCCCACATTGTGATACAAATACTGTGGAAATTTGTCATGATATTTAGTCACCATGCCAAATGCCGTGGGCCACAAGAAATTTTCCCTTCTCTGTCTCCTTCTGTCTTTGCATTTTGGTTTATATCAAAGTGCTTGGGACAAAATAGGCACTTAATACATACTTGGTGATTGATCGTTGGTTGATTCTCCCAACAAAATTGCCTCTCAAAAGTACAGCTCCACAGGCCAAAGTCAAAATAAGCAAAGACCCAAAATCCTGCTCAGCCTTCCCTTCCCAGACGCCTTAGAAAGAAATGAGTTGAGGTTGAGTCTGATTGCAAGGGGCCTTGGGAAATGTTTTGTCTAGAATGTGACTGTCCTTTATTTCATTAATGGAAACTGAGAGAATTCACAGGAACATTGGGTCTGTGCCACCTCTTATGTTCCTTCCTGCCACCGGCAAGAACTCATTAGATTCCCATTAATCCCAACAGGAAAGCAAGGGCTATGAAGGTGGTAGTGGAGAGTACACATAACCCACCGGTCAGCGTTCTACTGAAAAGTTGCCTCTGTTATTGACCATCAGACAGGAGGCATGTACAATGCCAATACATAATAGATTCTCTGATTGGGAGGGATTCTAATGCACACATCTGATAAAGAGCTTCACAAAGTTATTCACACACACACACACACACACATATACATATACATATACACACATACCCCTATGGCAAACACATATGGCAAAATGGGAACCAATTTTGAGGTCCAATTCAAAGTGCAGAGCTGAATAGTATCCTAGCAATCAAGGAAGTCCATGTTTCCTCAAGTAATTTAGCCATGAGAAGTTTGGTCTTGAGATATAATGAAGGAGCTCAGGATGATGGCTCTGGGTGCCTATGGAGGATATGCAACACATGACTGATGTGTGATTTCATGACTATTGGGAGATGCCAGTGTAGGCACTCCTCCATCAACAAAGATCAACATCTATTTATGGCTAAATAGATAAATCTTAGAGAGTTGCTCAAAATACATACACAGAGGTTAAATGACTTTTCCAGGCCTTTTTAACAGACAGTTAAGTAGAATTCAAAGCCAGATCTGCCCTATGTTAATACTCTGTCTTCTAGCCAAAATGGTCTCAAAATATGTTTGATCATGCAGTCCTATCAGTAATTATTTTGCCCTAAAGGGGTAGGAGGATGGGGTTTTCCCAATGGCTCCTGTGAAGCTGTTATTATGGGCACCAAGGCATGTTGGGCTCCACAGAATAAATGGTAAATGTTGTTATTATAGAAGATGACCCATCTTCCCACCCTTCAATTAATTGATCACATATAACATCATGTTATGGAATCCATTTTGCAGAACATTTCTCTAATGTATACTGCCTTTATGGGAGCATGGAATACCATGAAGATAAAGGAATGCTGAGAAAATGTGGAAATAGAGGGAAAAAATCTATTTTCATACCACATGTAATCAAGTATTCCTGAAACATACATTATTTCATATTTCATTTTTTAGAAGGACAGGATATTAGACTCTCCAAGTCTTGCTTTCTTCATCTGTAAAATTAAGAGGCTGGCCAAGATGAATTTTAGTCTAACTCTCTCATTTAGTCTAACTCTCTCAAACTTCTGAGCTTGTCATCTCCAACAACATTTTCTCATATTGCATACAACATTCAGGTCTACAACATGGCAAACAATGCTGTAATCTACCACATGTATACATGAGCAAGCTTTCAGTCCCAAGGATGGAGTGACTTGCCTAAGATCGAGTTAGTGATAGAATTGTGAATAAACCATAGACTTCCTGACAACAGGCTTGTTAGAAATACCAGGTTTCCTCAAAAGCAACCTATTTCTTCCTCAACCTGGGAGGAATAAAGACATTACAAATGGGTCAGACTTATGCATAACCTGGTTTATAGAAAGTAAACACAATAAGAAGACAATTCTGATTTTATTTTGCTTTCTGTATCCATGAGGTTCCAGAGCTTTTTAGACCTTGAAGGCATACATTAGAACCATACCGAGGAGGGGCAGAGTATAGATGGGGGATGGAGGGAGGTAGGGACTCACTTTAACTTTTCAAAATTCCCCTCCAAACAACTTTAAATAACGCTCCAAAACAAATTCTGAAGTGGAAGAACCCACAAAATGACAAGGTGAATTTCCAGCCTAAGACAACACACAAGGTTGGCAGGAAAGGTCTGAGAGTGAATAGCAGACCAACACAGGCTGCATCAGTGGTGGATTCCAGCCCCCTCAGCTCACAGATAGTGAGGGGACTGAATAACTAGGCAGAAGGAGACAACAGGCAGCCCTTTGCTGGCGCTGGATGCAGGATTCTGTTGCATTTCCCATACACAGATCTAGATGGCAATCATGGTTCATAGTCCCAGGGCAAGGAGGTGCACTAGCACACCAGAGCTTGTAGTAGGGATGCTAGTCAGAGTTCTAGGGCAGAAAAGAGCGCTTGTAATCACTCACAAACAGGAGCACAGGTCAAGAGAATTGTAAACACACCTCTCCTTAGATCACATCACCTTGGAAGAACCTAACACTTACAAGTCCCTAGAATTAGCTCTGAAAATGGCTGCCCAAGAAAATCTGAAGCTTGGGACAGTGCCCCCTACATCTGGAATCACAGTCTCATTTTAGCAGAGGGTGAAAAATCAACAAAAAGGCTAGAAAAATGAGCAAGCAATAAAAGATCCTGACGACAGAAAGTTACAGGGAAGATCAAACTCAGAAGAAGACAACAAAGCCAAAACTGCTACTTTCAAAGTCTCCAAAAAAGAGTGAATTGGTCTTGGGTACAAAAAGAATTCTTGGAAGAGCTCAAAAAGCATTTTAAAACAGAATAGGCCAAATGATAAAAGAGATGCAAAAATCCAATGAAAAGAAGAATGTCTTAAAAAAGTAGAATTAGCCAGATGGAAAAGGAAGTACAAAAATTTACTGAAGAAAATAACTTAAAAAGTACAACTGACCAGGTAGAAAAACTCACCGAAGAAAATCCTTAAAAATAGAATTGGACAAATGGAACCTAATGACTCTGGGACAAAAAACAATCAAACAAAATCAAAAGAATGAAGAAATAGAAGAAAATGTAAAATATCTCATTGGAAAAATAATTGATCTGGAAAACAGATCCAGAAGAGAACATTTAAGAATATTTGGACTATTTGAAAACCATGATGGAAAAAAATAACCTAGACATCATCTTTCAAGAAATTGATAAGAAAAACTACCCCGATATTCTAGATGCAGAGGGTAAAATCAAAATTGGAAGAATCTACTGGTCATCTCCTAAAAGAGATCCTAAAAGAAAAAATTCCAGGAATATTATAGCCAAATTCCAGAGCTCCCAGGTCAATGAGAAAATATTGCAAGCAGCTAAAAAGAAATAATTCAAGTATCAAAGGGCTTGGACTGTAATATTCCAGAGGGCAAAAGAGCTAAGATTATAACCAAGAATTACCTATATGACAAAACTGAGTGTAATCTTTCAGGGAGAAAAATTAATATTCAGTGAAATAGAGGATGTTCAAACATTCCTCATAAAAATATCAGAGTTGAAGAGAAAAATCAACTTTCAATTGCAAGAATCAAGAGAAACATAAAAAAGTAAACAGGAAAGAGAAATCATAAGGGATTTAATAAGGTTAAACTTTTTTATATTCCTACATGGAAAGATGATACTTTTAATTCCTAAGAACTTTCTCATTAGTTAATTAGAAGTGAGCTAGTTAGCTAGAAAGATTATATATAGACAGAGGACATGGATGTGAGTTGAATAAGTTGAATAAGATTATCTAAAAAAAATAGAATTAAAAGTGAGAAAGGGGAATGCACTGGGAGAAGGGGAAAAGGAGAGATAGGATGAGGCATATTATTTCACATAAAAGAGCCACAAATGAGCTTTTACAGTAGAGGGGTATTTGGGGGTAGCATGTGAACTTAACTCTCACTGGAATTAGTTGGAAGAGGGAATAATATACACACTCAGTTGAATATAGAATTCTCTCTTACCCTACAGGAAACTAGCAGGGGAAGGGGATAAGAGAAGTGGGGCAGATTTGATAAAAGGGAGGGCAGATTGGGGAAAGTGGTAGCCAGAAGCAAAACACTTTTGATGATGGATAGGGAAGAGAGACAGAGAAAGAAAGAGAGAGAGAGAGAGAGAGAGAGAGAGAGGAGAGGAGGAGAATAGAATAAACAGGGAAAATAGGATGGAAAGAAATACATAGTAAACATAACTATGAAAAAAATTTACAATAAATTTCTCTGATAAAAATCTCATCTCAAATATACAGAAAACTGAATCCAGTTTACACAAAAATAAAAGCCATTCCTTAACTGATAAGTGACTAAAGAATATAAACAGGTAGTTCAGAGAAAGTAATCCAAGATAACTATAGTCATATCAAAAAATGCTCTAAATACCTATTGATTGGAGAAATACAAATTAAAACAGCTCTGAGGTACCACCCCACATCTATCAGATTGACTATTGTGACAGAAAAGGAAAATGACTTATGTTAGATGGGATATGGGAAAATTGAAATACTAATGGTTGGTGAAGTTTTATATTCAACCATTCTGGAGAGCAATTTGGAACTATGCCTAAAGGACTATAAAACCATGCTTTCCATTTGACCTAGCAATAGCACTACTGGGTCTATATCCCAAAGAAATAAAAAACAAAAAGGAATATGGCCTTTATGTACAATAATATCTATAATAGCTCTTTTTTGTGGTAACAAACAATTGAAAATTGAGGGAATGTACAATTGGGGAATGGCTGGGCAAGTTGTAGAATGCGATTGTGGTACAATACTTTTGTGCCATAAAAAAATGACAAGCAGGATGCTTTTAGAAAAACCTGGAAAGGCTTACATGAACTGATACAAAGTGAAATGAGCAGAACCAGGAGAACTTTGTATGCAATAAGAGCAATATTGTATAATGATCAACTATGAATGATTTACCTCTTCTCAGCAGTACAATGATCTAAGACAGTTCCAAAGGACTTATGATGAAATATGCTATCCATCTCTAGAGAAAGAATCGATGGAATCTGAATGCAGATTGAAGGATACTTGTTTTAACTTGCTTTATTTTTCTTCTACTGTTGTTGTTTTTAATCTGTGTTTTCTTTCATGATATCATTGACATGTTAATGTATTTTACACATTTATAATCTATATCAAATTGCTTGCCTTCTCAATAAGGGGTCAGAGGGAATGGAGATAATTTGGAACTCAAAATTTAAAAACAAATGTTAAAAATTGTTTTTACATGTAATTGGAAAAAAAGTAAAATATTAAATAAATATTTTTTGAAACTATACAAAGAATAAAAATTTGTGGCCAAGAGAAACAATGCTGTCTTTGGCCAAACTAATAAAGGGGCAACAGATGTCAATTTTTGATTACTCTTCCCTAAAATAAGAGAAGGAAACTGACCTGGGATTTTTAACCACTAATAGCTATCTGTACCTATGGCAAACACAAGTGAGTATGTCTGGAATCCTCTCTCTCCTCATTTCTATTTCCTGACTTCCTGGTTTTCTTCAAGCTCCAAACAAAATTCTACCTTCCACAAATAGTCTTCTCCTGTCCTCCTTAATGCTACAAATACAAATTATACAAATAAAAAGGCAGTAAAGACAATTCCTGCCTTCAGGGAGCCTATATTCTATTGAAGAAAAGAAGGAGGTGGTGGCGAAATATGAACACTTGGGCTCAAAAACATACAGGATTGTGTAAATGACAGAAAAAGCATTTGCTCTGAAATCACTGCTAATTCATCCAGTATATATTGTGTTTGTACATCATTATTTGCACATTGTCCCCCATTTAGTCCCTACTTTGAATGCAGGGATCTTTTTTTTCTTCCTTTCTTTGTATCCTTAGCACTTTGACCAGTATTTAGCACATAGTAGATGTTTGATAAATGCTTGGTGACTTGATTGGACTTGAATATCTGTCCTCTAAATAGAATTTACTCCTAGAGAGATGATACAGAATGAAACATTGATTTTTGGACATGTCCAATATAGGAATTTGTTGTACCTAATTACATGTATTTTTTACGAGGGTAGAGTTTTGTTTTCATTTGTTTTTTCTTCAGTGGGGGAGAGGTAGAAAAGAAAGAAATTCTTATTAGTTGAAAAATAAAATTTAATTTAAAAATTATAAGTTGAAGAAACAAAGTTTACTTGTAGTCATTGGGATCAGCCTTACATTTCTGTTACTGTGATAATGTCTAAAATGGAGAATTAGGATTATAGATTATAGGATTAGGTGAAAGCCATTCAGAAGACCTCTAGTCCTAACTCCTTATTTCAGAGTTGAAGAAACTGAGTCCCACTCAGGTGAAGTGAGGTCCCACAGGTGGTAAATAGTAGATATTTCAACCCAGATTCTTTGCTTCAAAATCCATCCCCTTGGCACTGTACTGTGCTGGCAGAAGAGACCATCCAATTGCTAAGTTCTTTGGGTTTTGTTTCCTTTTTGTTTTGTTTTTAAAATCAGCCTTTTCAGCATTCTTTTTGAATATGCTCTTTTTTTCTAGCAAAAGAAAACTGTGTGTGTATGTATATCTATGAGCAAATGCATGTGCGTCCACAAAAGCACAATGGACTTAAAAAATTCCATTCTTTACCATGCTGTACTATGGTTTTAGACTGTTTTTTTTTCTTACCTCCTACTCAAAAAATGTGTACTTTAAAAAGAATCAGAAGGAAAGTTGCCACCTGGATTTATTATGAAAGCATTACCTGAGACCTTTCATGACAATGTAATCACTTCCTTCTCACACAAATAAAATAATTCAAGCTTTACAAAACACTTTCCTCACAAAAACTTAAAAAGATCAATAGGTACAGACACTGTTGCCCCCATTTCACATATGAGAAAACTGAAATTCAGACTCTAAATGGTTTTTTCAAGGTCACACAGCCAGAAGAATAATGTCAGGATTCAAAAGTAACACAGCTTAGTCTGAGAAGTCTGTAAATGCTATAAATTAAATTTGATTTATTGTTTGGCTAAACTTTGGAAAATAACAGAGAAAATGCCAGTAAAGCAAATTAAACTTAAAAGGGTAGCATGTATACATTCCCCCAAACCCTGGGCTGGTTGTTAAACATTTACCAGCACACCACTGCCTAGAGCCCACTGCACTCCCTGGACTCTACTACCTACATAGTAAGGGCAGGCTGAGGACTACCATAGATTCCTTGTGTTTGTAGGAACTAAATCTAAATCGATGCACCTGGGATATTATGACTCTTTCTAATAAAAAAAAATCCTCTGATAAAACATCATTCAGCCTCTGACAGAACCTTCCTAAAATGACAGCCAGAAGTACAAGAGAGAGTTTGGGACTTTCTTGCTATCAAAAAGAGCTGAGTTCAAACCCTGTCTCAGATAGCGACTGATGTGTGGTCCTGGACACGTCACTTAATGTCCTTGAACCTCTTTTTTCTCATCTGTAAAATGAAGAACAAGGCACCTCAAACGGTTTTGCAAATTGACTAACAAGTGTAAAGTATTTTATAAGCCCCAAAGTACTACATAAATACTAACTACTACTATCATTAATATTATTAAATGGGAAACTCATTAGTTCATAAAGCATTTTTGATAACTCAGTTTGTTATGGAATCAAAATATTGAATCAAAATGAATGAATAAATAAACGAAAAGCATTTTTTAAACACTTCTTATAAGCCAAATGCTAGGTTAACCACTGGAGAAAAAAAATTGAAAAACAAAGGTAGTTCCTGCCTTCAAGGAGTTTATATTCTAATAGAAAAAACAAAAACACAGAAGGGAATGATGCCCAAGTAGGGGCACTTTGGTCCCAGAAGTTACAGAAATATTTGCAGATATCTTAGGACAAGAAAAGAGAATGAAGCATGGTCAGATTTTTCCTGAAATACTTTTGCAGGAGAGACAATCACCAATGTGAGGGATTGAGGTGAGGCAGGAAGAAAGAGATGCCAGGGGAGAAATTCCCCAAAAATATGTTCAAGGATGGGGCAGGGGGAACCTGTGACCTCGAGGCCACATATGGCCCTCTCAAAGGTCCTCAAGTGCGGCCCTTGGACTGAATCCAAAGGGCCATACTTGAGGACTTAGAGGGCCACCTGTGAGGGAGGCTACAGGTTCCCCATCCCTAGACTTAAGGAAATAAATATAATTTCTTGCACTAAGGTTAAAACACACACACACACAGATATACACACACATACACACATACACATACAGAATAGTGGAAAGCTGGCTCATTAGTAGCATGTGTGCAAAAAACAAGGACTTGAAGTAACAGGCTCACTACGAGTTAATGATGTGATGTATGGCCTCCCCATACACATGCAGCATCAGGCTTCTATACTCTATATACTATACCCTCAGACCACGTGAGGGCTGCTATATTCAGTCTTGAGTAATGCTTCTTTAATGAAGAGCTTTGGAAAAAGTAGTGTACCACTTCGCAGATTGGCCAGGTTGGTAAAGGGATTCGAAAAGGACCAGAGGATGATTATTTTGAAAAAGAGAGTACTTGGAAAAATAATGGCTGTTTTGAAATATGTGAGGCTGTCTTTTGGAAGAAACGATTAAACTAATTATATGAAGTCCAAAAGGACAAAGCCATCTCCTCACCAAGTGCTCCTCCCCCACAGCTATCGTTATCCCAATTTGTCAAGACCTTTATTAATTCCTGTGACACTGCAACATATTAAGATGCACATCTTCATCCAAGTCATTAAGAAAACTGTTTATTTAACAGGAAGAGCCAAAAGCAGAGCCCTGGGTCCCACTACTTGCACCCTTCTTTTGGGTGGTTATTGAAACATTAACTATCTTTTTTGCAGGGTACTGTTATTCAGTCGGCTAATAAGCATGTAGCCGTACTATCACATAACCCACATTTCTCTCTCTTGTCTCCAAGGATACTGTCTTTAGCATTCTCCTGATCCACAAAGTAATCTTATTTTAAAAAGGAAATAAGGTTTATTTGGCACTCCTCGTTCTTGGTAAACCCATGCTGGGCTGCTATCAATTACAACTTTTCTAAGTGCTATCAAACCATCTGCTTCAAAATTCAGTTTTTCATTTTGTCTGAAAATTAACGTCAAGAGAGATGGTCCATCCATTATGGAATCTACCTTTTTTTTACTGTTTAGAATAATGGGACAGTTGACCACTTAGGCTTCTGGTAACCCTCTTATGTTCCACGACTCTACAAAGATTGCCAACTCTGATCCCTCTGTCACCTTTAAGCTTCCTTATCGATGACTACTCTGGGAAATCACTGGTGTGAGTCTAAAGACCTGAGGTGATTTTAAATGGCTAAGAGTTCTCTTACTATCTCATCTCCTTCACATGACCTTTTCAATTCCCTCTCAACAATGTACGTCCTGTCCTTTCTAGACCAAAAACGGTTCTCCTTGACCGAGAAGACGAGAAAAACAGGATTTGATTAGTTCTGCTTTCTCTTTTTCATCTGCTAAGATTATACCAGTGACCTTCAAAGGACCATGAAATCCAACAGTGATGCAGATCAGAAACCAAGATCAAAATGCAAGGCAACCATGATGGAGTACAAACTAATTCATCTCAGACGGACCTGATTTTGACTTATGATTCCTCTTTAATTTTCCCAAGAATCCCCGTGCCTATATCTCCTCCCTCTATGTATATCTCCTGCTACTCCTTGATACCAAATTGATTGCCTTTCTATTTCAGCAATATCTTCTGTGCCCATCCCCATCTCTCTACTCATAAAACCAGTACCCTAGCTCAGGCCTTGGTCACCTTTTGCCCGGACTACTGCAGTAGCTTCCTCACAGTCTGTCACCAGCTGACCCTCTCTCCCTAATCCATCTTTTGATACAGCTGTGGAAATTGATATTTGGAAAGCACAGGTTTGACCATGTCACTCATTTGCTCTAGAAGTTCAGTGGTTCCCTATAAAATACAAACACCTTTCCGACATTTAAAACCCTGTGCCATCTGGTTCCAAGATATTTCTAACAAATGATCACATCTTGCTCTCCTCTCCTCCCCCTCAATATTCTATGGTGCAGCCCAATTGACCAGCTTACTGTTTCTTCACCCTCTATGTGTGCTTTTGCAAAGATTGTCCCCCATGCCTGGAATGCACCCCTTCTTTAATTCCACACTCCCTGGCAATCTTGATCTGCCTCAGGACTACTCAAGTGCTATACTTTGCATGAAGTCTTTCCTGACCCCTTAGTTCAGGGATTCTTCATCTGGTATTCATGGACCTTTTAAAAATATGTTTTGGTAACTGCATTTTATATAATTCATTTCCTTTGTAATTGTATGTACTTCATCCTATGCACCTAAAAGCAGGATTCTGATAGAAAGTCTATAGGCTTCATCAGACTGCCAAAGGGGACCATGTCACATGTGTGTATGTGTATGCACACACGCACGCACACACATACATATACACACACAGCTCTACTTATTAGTACATCCCACCTCCTGACTCCTTATGCATATATGTTTTATTTAATTATCTGTATACATGGTATCATCCTCCATAGAACGTAAGCAGGGACTGTACAGTTTTGTCTTTTATTCTCAGTGCCTAGCACAAATACTCAGTAAACACTTCTTTAAATCAATTGAAGTGAATTATGAGAGCTAGATTAATGTATCTCAGAAAGACTCATTACCAGAAAGACTGGTTACCAAGTAAATTATTTTGGTCTAAGGAACTCATGAAGACTTTCTACTAAATCCAAATTGGCTTGTCTCAAGACCAAATCTGCTCAACAATGAAGGCCACTGTGGAAGGATAATGCTTCTATACAATGTATCTGGAATCTTTTAGTACTCACTGGAATGTTGAGGGTAGGATGATATGTCTGGCAGGGCATAGACCAGTCCTGAAGTACTACTGGAGTCTACAAGGGAACAGCTAAATATAATCTACAAGGAACATAATAGAGACCAGGCAAGGCCAACCACTCGACCCCATGAAATCCTGGGAATAATGCAGATCCAAGGATATCAAAGCTGAAGGTTTGCTGATAGATAACTCTCTGGACATATCCTGATCAAGTTTCATATATGGTTGGTCCCATACCTAGGGATACTCATTAATGCTTGCCATTACCAGACATGTCACCAATACTCATTAAGACTTTCTCCCTCTGGATAAGACTGAAGTCTATAGTATTCCCAGACACTTCTGTGTCTGTGTGAGCCTGAATCCAAAATATTTAGTGGTCAGGAGTTTCAAAGTCAGTGGGCAGCAAAAGTTGTCCTGTCAGTCAGTCCTCTGGAGATGGAAGCCAGGAGTGTGGTTGTTATGCAAGGAGCTCTCACTACTCCTGAAAAACTTCATCATTTCCTCTTTTCTCTATAAGTCCTTGGGGAGCCCATTATACTAAGCAACACCCCAGACTAGCCAGCCCAGTATAAAGAGAAGACCTCCAATAGGTGGCACATGGGATGAGTTGGGATCACACAATGGCCTTTGATCCTCAAGAGCTGATGGTCAGGGACAGTTCTGGCAGTCCAGTATCTAGTCAGTTCAGCCTGGAATGAAGGAGACAGCTCCTTCTATGGAATGGCTTCATTCCATTTAGACTTAAGACCCTCAAGGAACAATCAAAACCCTCCATTCTGCTGAAGTAGCCAACTATTCCCCTTAGCAATCTCAGCTGAGAGAGCGCTGTCAAATGTCTTCTGTACTTCTTAGAGGAAAGGTTCGACCTCTCCCAATAGTGAACTATTTCAAGACCCTGTCCATCTGCGTGGAGAGTTGTGACAAAATGGAAGCATTGATAGGAAAATCCACACCTGAGTTTTAGGAATAGAAATAAGCTTTCAAAACCAGTAGCCTTTCAGCTCATTCCATGAATCTCTCTAGTAGACTGATGGTAAAGGCCAAGAATGGGGAGCTTGTTAAGGGTCACCTCTAGATAATGTCTTGCCCTTGGCAGTTAGGCATTTGAGGCAGAGCTCAGCTCCTGAACCCAACCTACTTCTGTTTGGAACATCAGAGGAGAAACTGCCAAGGTCTGTTGGATAGGGGAGGAGAGCTGCCCAAACTTCCCTATGTACCAAAAGAGATGTCATTATCATCTCATTAACCTGGGCTATCTTGTTATTTATCATTTATTTAGCATTTATCATTTAAAGGATTCTGGAGAGATTGGAATTCAGAGCTTGGATTTTTTTCCCTTGGGAGAATAACTCCCTTTCTGAGCTATCAAGCACAGGTTTCTTATAGGGGCAATTCAGTTCCCTATTTATAAAACTGCCCTTCCCCAGCCCAGCCCCAAGCAGATTAAAGACTCTGTTCTCCGATAAATAAACAACAGGCTTCATTCCTCAGTTTTACTCTCATTAATGGATGACAAAAGCATTCCAGCATACTGAGCTTAGACTCAGGAAGACCTAAATTCAAATTCCACCTCTGACAATAGGTACCTAAACCTAGGGAAGTCACTTAACTTCTGGGTAGCTCAAGCACCTCCCTAAAACTTAGCCACTAAGACATGTTCAAGTTTAGTAGAGAGAGTTTCCACACCATACCCACTGCACCTTATGAAATTGAGGTTAACCGGAGAACCAATGGGAAGAAAAGAAAAGAAGATGTTTATTAAGTACTTATTTTGTGTCAAGCTCTGGGGCAAGTGCTGAGGACACAAATACAAAAGCCAAGCCAGGCCTCAAGAAGCCTCAAATAGCTTCTGTTCTAATGGGGGATGGAAGAGTAATGACCAGAGAAGAGCACATGGGGACCACAGATAGTTGAATGTGGACATTGGAAAACAGACTGATATATCCCATCCAGGGATAAGGATGTAGCCTTGGAACATAAGCCAGGTATGCCCCATTGGTGGTTCAACCAGCACAAGAGATCCCTCAAAATTGTTCAACACAATCACAGAAATCATTTCAAAGTTGGAAAGGACCTTAGAAACCATTTAGTCCAATTCATACCTAAATGAAAGCCCACTCTACAATGTAAATGACAAGCTGTTGTTCAACTTTTGACTGAAGAATTCTAATGAGGTACAACATTCCACTATTGGATAGCATAACATTGGGAAGTCTTTCCTTGTTATCAAGCTTAAATTTGTGTCTTTGAAACTTTCACTCATTGCTTCTAGTTTTTTAGGCCAGACAGAATAAATCTAATGACAGCCTTTAAAACACTTGAAGACAGCTAATATTCTCCACACCCCAAGTCTTCCCTTCTCCCACATTAACATCAAAAGGTGTTTTAAATTCATCCTTCTCTGACACAATTTGAGCTCTGTCATTGTCCTGATAACTCTCTTGGAGACACTCTCCAGTTTATCTGTGACTGTCCTAAAAAGCCACACACAGGATTAAGCAAAATACAACAAATGTGATCAGATGAAAGCAAAGGACAGCAAAACTCCACCTCCCTCTGTCTGAATACTATGCCTCTCCGTATAGCCTAAAATCAATCTTGGGTTATTTACTTGTTTAGCAATAATAGATGATTGTATAAGTAAGGTGGATTTTAGTGTGTATAAAGTGGATTTTTGCTATTCTTTCTTAGACTTTAGTATTCCAGGATCCGTGACCATAACAACCTCTGCTTTCCAGGCTAATGGTTCAAAACATCTCCACCATGCTTGTTCAACATTATATTAATGATAGATAATATAAACATTTGTGCTTAAATTGTAAATATCCACTGTGACTGTGCGGTGAGACATAATGGTAAGATAATGTAAACTTGTGAAATTATTGCTGGCAATATGATTTCTTTGTCTGTTACCCTATAAAGCAGTCAGTGGTCAGCAAGTGGGGAACCCCTAGGGATGAATGTATAAGCTGGAATGTTGTGCATGCCTTGATCAGTCACCATCAAGGACTGGGGGAAGGAAATCTGTGTTTGCCTCAACCTACCCCCAATGAGGCTTGAGGGAATTTATCGAGGAATACCTGTCTCAATCAACTCCATGGAGACATAGGGGTAGTTGCCCCCACCGGCCCTTGTGAGAAAAGTGATTAGGGAATGCTGTAGGATCTCGCTCTCCCATTATCAGCAGCTCCCTCTTGAAAAGATTAGAATGATAAAAGTATGATTATTAACCCCTCCAAAGCTGTCTTCCTGTCTGACTGGATCAAGAGTAAACCTGTACTAGCAGCCTTTCTATGTGCTAGTGTTCCCTGTCTTACACATTAACATCAAACAGCTTGCAGTCCACTGAAATTCCCAGATCATTTTTCAGACAAATAGCTGCTATTTAGCTAGTGAATCTTTGCAATCTTGTATTTGTGAAGCTGATTTTTTTAACCCAAGTATAGGACTTTACATTTAACCCAAGTATAGGACTTTACATTTAACCCTATTAAATTCCACCATGTTGGTTTTGTCTCCATGTTCTTGCCTGTCAGATCTTTTTCTGGATCTGACCTCTATCATCTGATGTATTGGCTTCCTTTTGTAGTTTCACTATATGAAATTTTGATAAGCCAGTCATCTAGGCACTTTTTAGTAGGGATCCATGAGACAATCTTGCTCTGACCAGACACATAGGGAGCAGTATAGATATGTAGGGACCAGTATCTGCAGCCCATAGAACTCACAACACTAGGGAAGGGCAAACTGACAACACAACATCAAAGCTACTCTGTTAAAAAAAAAATCAACCCATCAAGTCACTGAGGAAGTGTTCATATAACTATGGAGAGACAAAGAGAAAAGAAAAAAAGGAGTGAAAGAGGGGAGCAGTAAGGGGAAAGGGAGAGGAAGAAAAGGAAAGAGGAGAGAGAACAGAATGAGGAAGAGGAAAAGGGAAAAAAAGGAAAAAAATAGAAATAATGACAAAGTGGGTGGGGCAATAATGTCACTGATAAATAGTTGCAAGAAAAGGAAAAGATCAAGAAAGAAACTCAATACAGGCAGAGTTGAGCCAAAAAAGGAAATCAAGGGGCTTTGAAAACTGATGTTTCTAAACCCCCTAAGCTCTCCAGACAAATGAGCCTCTCAGCATATTGTATATTTCCTTTCATTTTATATTCATAGCAATGAAAGAAATAGTAAGATTGTCTTAGACCTCTCTGCAAGAACTGTGCTAAGTTCAGGATCAGTCTAGACAGAACTGAATTTCCTTTTAAATTGAAGTGTTGTGGTTTTTTTCCCTGGAATTTAAATTTAAAATGACTTTATTGCATAGTTAAATGCACAGCTGTCCTACAAGTAATATGGACACTCAACAAACCACCTAACACATAGTAGGCATGCAATAAAAATCTATTGCATTGAATCAGACTGTTTTCCATCCCACGACTCCTTCACTCCCTTGCAGTCATAGTTAATGTCTCCAGAAGTGCAAGAAGACATGTGTAGATGATACCCAAAAGGTCAGCTCAAGTTTTAGCTCCGACTCAAAGAGAACACCAATTAAAATAAAATTCTCAGTTCTCACTTTTTCCAATCTTTATACCTCATCTAGTTCCAAAGAACTAGGAGAACCCAGGAGGAAAGATTGGAAAGATTTCTCAGAGAGAGTCAGAGTGACAACTGAGGCAAGCTGAAAGAAGGTGGAAGTCCAATCTTTACATCGAGGCAGAAAATCAATCCCACAGAAGGTAAAAAATTATCATGGAGGAAAAAAAGTCGAGGAAAAGTGAGTTTAACCCAGGCAACCAAATAAATGAAATAAGGAGATAAAAAGAGGCAGCACCACAGGGAAGTGAATAAGGAATAAGAGAGCTGTGGTTGTTTGACAGCGGAAACCATGGAGGTTCAGTTATGGCAAGACTGTTTGTTGCAACAAAGAACCAGAAAGTGAGAGGAGTGCCCATCAGCTAGGGAAAGCCTGCTGAGTAGACTGTGGTGTATGAATGAAATGGAATACCATTATACAGAGAGAAATGAATATGAAATAATACAGAGAGAAATGAATATGAATAATAATAGCTTACATTTACAAGGCATTTACATACGATAGATAATGAAGACATAGTTATAGACTAGAGATAGATTTGTGAAAAAGACAGATTCAGAGAAACTTGGGAAGACATACGAATTGATACAGAATGAAGAGAACAGAGCTAGGAGAACACATTGTATAATGACCACAGTAATATTAAGGAAAACAACTTTGAAAGACTTAACTCTGAAAAATGCAAAAACCCACCAGGTTTCAGAGGCCCAATAATGAGGCATGGATCCCATTTCTTGTCAGAAGGGGGATGGACTGACTACAGATTCAGAATGAGACATACATATTCAGAAAAAAAAAATCATAGAGACCACAAAGAACTGAAGTGATACATCTAAAATCTAGGGAAAAGGGAGGCAACAAGCATTTAAATGTTGTACAAATATTTGATTTAGTTTTCACAATAGCCTTGAGAGGTGCTGTTATCCCCATTTTGAGGACACTGAGGCAAACAGAGGTTAAGAGATTTGACCAAGGCCATAGAACTAGTAAGTGATTTCCTGACTCTAGGACCAGCACTGTACCCACTGCACCACCTAGCAGCTACAGGGGTTGAATATGAGATTAAAATTAGAAAAATATGTGTAAACCAAAGTTAGAAAATCACAGACTTAGTGACAGATTTCAAAAAGGAAAGTAGATTTTTGAACTGGGAACAGATTTGCCTAAATGTAGAATGTCACTTTAACAAGAATTCCAACCATGCACAAACCACTTTCCCAGGGTGGTAGCAATAATAGTATCAGCTAATAACTCAGGAATGTCCTGTTTGCACAGCACTTTATAATCTGTCAAGTGACCCTCATAAAAATCCTGTAAGGTAAATGTGTTTACTTACCCTATTTTACAGTGAGGAAACTGAAGTTGGAAAGGGTGCACTGGCCATCTCAGGGTCACGCAGCCAGTAATTATCAGAGGCAGGATTTGAACCTGGGTCCCACCTAACCCCACGTTTCCCTTATAGTTTGCAGCCTCATGGAAATATAAAGAGAAGTAACAAACAGTTATGACCTTCAAGGAGTTTATAATCAAACGAGTGGGATAAAAACAAGCATTTTTTTATTTAAATTTGATATAAAAAAAGTGCTCTGAATAAGGAAAGGGAATCTAGTTAAAAGGGAAAGTTAAAAAAAGAAATGGACCTTGAGGGATAAAGAGAATTTGAAACAATTGAAAAATAGCGACTTTGAAGAGGACACAAGTGGAACAAAGAAATAGAGGAGAAGGCAGGAAAGGTTGGTTTGAGAAAGCATTCATGTTCAACATGAATAAGGACAAAGAAGTTTGAAAGATAGAGTCTATTAAAAAGCCTTGAATGCCAGAAAACTGAACTTTATTTAATAGGCATTAAGGAATCACTGTGCTTCACAAAAATCATCTCATTTGATTCTCACAACAGCCCTCAGAGATAGGTTCCTTTTATTTTTCCCATTTCACAGATGAGAAAACTGAGGTGAACAGAAGTTAAGTAGTTTGCTCAGGCTCATACAGCTAGTAAGTGTCTGAAGCCATATTTGAACTTGCCTTCCTGACTACCCTGTGTGCCACTTAGCTACGTAGGGCAAGCTTGCCTTGACCGTAGGGAAGTCACATAACCTAAGCTTCTTCAGCCGTAGAATGAGTGCAGTAGTACTTGTACTACGTCCATAACTAGGCATCGCATTATGAATTAGTACACTATTTTTCACTGCTCAGAATTTTAATTAGTATTTAATGATTTTTTTATATTTGTTTTTTTGCGAGGAAAGCACTTTGTAAACCTTAAGGCAGTGTATAATATGAGCTATTGTAAGATTAACAAAAATACCTTCCTTTGAACTAATCCAATCCATTAAGAATTTATTAAGGACCTACTTGTGTAAATCTCTCCTCTGGGGTTGTTTTCCCTTCTTGAAAAGAACTACAGTAGAAAGGATATGCCAGGACTTGCAAATGAATTGGATTTAAGTGAGGGAGGGCTGTGCAAAGTCACCAGCCTCACTTTCTCCTCTAGAGCCTTTAGGATAGCTGCAGATGACCCTGCATGCAGTGGAAGACCTTGGCCTTTTTAAAGGAAGGTCTTTTCCAGTCTCAGTCTGACTGAGGCAATACCCATTCAGGGATTAAGTAATAAGGCCAAAGAAGGGCCTCTTTTACCTAGTCAAAAAAAAAATCAGTCTAGAGGGTAAGATCCTTGGTTCTGGCCAACGGAAACAATTGCTATTCACACTCATTGTGAGACAATTAGGATCCAAACAACGACCAAGTAAGACTTGAACTGGGAATTATGTTGGCCAATCAATGACAGCAATTTGAGTTTAAGGCAAGGTCCCTAAGAAGAAAGCTAATGTGTAAACACAAAATATCTTGCAAGGTTTCAGTAATCAAAATTTCCTGTAGGGAATAGGGATACAGAAGTAAAAAGGAAGCCCTGAAGATTACATTCTAAATGGAAAAGATGAAACAAGAATATAGATGCATGATTATTCTAGTATAATTCTGAAGGCAAAAAGCATTAGAAACAAGAAAGAAATATGATCCATAATCTTTCAGGAAATGTATTGTATTTAAATCACAAGAATTCACAGTATGGAATTGATCAAGAAAGACAATCTACCCAAGTTTAGGGACTCAGCATTTATGGGTAGAGATCTGAAAGGAAAGACCTGGAATATTCTTGTCTTGTTGGGCACACTTCAATGAGCTATTACTGTTCATTGTTATTGCTAAAGTTAGCCTAGAAAACAGATCCATAATTCCTAGGTTCGGTTTTCACCGATGCCAAAGATGTAATGAGCCAGCACCTATAGATATGGATGAACTGTAGAATGGAAATTCAATAATTAATCAGTTAATAACTGTCTACTTGGGCACCTGTTGTGGATAAGGTACATTTAAGGTACTATACTAATCACTGGGGAAGAAATGGAAAAGTTTAAGTAGCACCTGGACAACAAATCATGTTTAAATGATATGATGGAAAGAGACTGGAACTCAGAATCCTAGATTTCTAGATCCAATCCTAGAACAGAATTCCAGTTCTGAAATGCAACCTTTCTGAACCTATGAAGGCAGGAGCCCTAATATCTAGCCTTTTGTCTAAAAGGGAAAATTTCCTGAGTAGCTTCCCTCTTAGTGAGAAAACTTGATTGTCCTCACAGCCTTCTCCAACCCATTCACACCCACATTCACCCATCCCTAAACTGAAGGAGAACTGAGAAACTAAAGACTTAACTAGACTGTTGTGGTCTAGGAGTCTTGGGAACCCTGAAATGCAAGGACAAATGGCATGGGTCTGTCTTGAAAGAATTCAATCTCTCAAGCCCAAGTAGTTTATTAAAATAACAGTTGGAGTGGGCGAGATTCCTAGTAAGTCTGCACCTTTGGTAGGGACAAGACTAACTTTTTTTTGACAGGGAACAAGATTACAGAAAGGCTTGGGTGAGATCAAGGAAAGGCAAATAGCCTGGGGGTGATCTGGAGGTAATAATGAAGGGGTCCAGATGAGATTAAGGGGTGGAAAGACCTGGGGTGGCCTAGAGGCAACAGGCAAAGTTGGGCTAAGTCAGAGGTAACAGAGAACTGAAGGTTGGATTGGGTCCAGACCACAATGGAAGGACAGTTGAAAGGATCATTGAATATCTAGGTGTGGACATGTGAGAAAGTTCAAGAGTTGAGTTGTGGTTTTTTTGGGTCCAGGTCCCATACCCTATCATTGCCACAACATTAGAGGGAAAAAAGATTCCATTATTGCCCCATGCTGTTGCTGTAAGTTATTCAGAGAGTGTATATCCTATGGGAAATGTACTGTCTGACTTAAAGCCCCAAACCATGCTTCTCTTTCAGGAAAGCTGAAACCCTAGAGTGTCAACATGAATCTTAAAAATACTATATAGGAACTTTTATAAAAGGTGTGGCGGGCAGATAGGTGGAACAGTAGATAGAGTGCCAGCATGGGAGTAAAATCTGATCTCAGACACTCACTAGCTCTGTGACTCTGCCATACAGCAAGTCACTTAACCTTGTTTGCTTCAGTTTCCTCCCCTGTAAAATGAGATAGGGAAAGAAATGGTAAACCACTGCAGTATCTTCTTGAGTTCAAATCTGGCCTCAGATATTTACTAACTATGTGATCCTGGTCAAGTCACTTAACTCTGTTTGCTTCTGTAAAATGAGCTGGAGATGAAAATGGCAAACCAATCCAGTGTCTTTGCCAAGAAAATCCCAAATGTTGGTCACCAAGAGTCAGACACAACTAAAAACAGTAACAAAAGATGGAAATGGAGAAGAATTGTACTGATTTTATGTAGGTTCTTTTAAGTCTTTTATGTGTTTTCTGTATTTATGGGCTCCTGGGAGTCCTTTGCATTTTATGTATTCTCTGTGAAAATAAAGGCTCTCCTGTACCCGATAGCTGCATTTATTACTTTTAATGCTTACATGACATGTGGAGATCCCTTTAATCTGTATCTGTGGATATTTAGACAGAGTCACATTCTTGAGTTTTCCAGAATAAACAGGAGTTGAGTCAGGAAAAAGCCTACAAGATCTGTTCTTGGATCAGTACCCAGGACTGAATCCCATCTTTGCCCAGGACCTTGAAGTGCTGGGTCCTGGGTTATATGAAGATACATAAATACTTGCAGAGAGACAGAGACAGAAGGAGAAGAAGAGAGGTATATATATTTATGTGTGTATGTATGCATATATGTAAGGATATACATATATGCATACACATATGTGTGTACATAGTATGTTTATCTGTATGCACATTTTCTCCCCTAAATTTCTTGCAGAAGGGGCCTTCATTTTTGTCGTTATAATCATTGCACCTAGCACAACAGGCATTTTAAAATGCTTGTTTTAAAAAGTGAAATTTCACTTTTAATAACTAAAGATTTACATAAAACTTGGGAACTGTCTACTATAATGCATGCAGGGACTATATGAACACAACGAAAAAACAATCTTTACCAAAAAAAGAGAGATAGAGACAGACCTAAATTGCTAGAGAAATATTAATTACTCATGGGTAGCCCAGGTCAATATGATTTTTTTATTGAAAATTTTGCCAAAATTAATTTGCTCATTCAGTGCTATACCAGACTCCCAAAGTATTATTTTATAGAAGTAGAAAAAAATAATAATGAAATTTATTTGAAGGAATAAAAGACCAACAATCTCAAGGGAAATAATCTAGCTAGACTACAAATCCATACAATTTGTACTGATTAGGAAACAGAGAGGTTAATCAGTGGGATAGATCAGGTGTGCAACACACAGAATTAAATGAATATGGTAGCTTAGTGTTTGTCATATCTCAAAATGCCAACTAATTGGATAAAAACTCAATTCAGCAAAACCTTCTACAATAACTGAAAAGTAGTTTGACAGAAACCAGGTATAGCCCAGCATCTCACACCTCACACCAAAATAAGCTCCAAATGAAGAAATGATTCAGACCTAAAGGGTGATACCAGAAAGAAATTATAAATGCTGGATATGGTAGGGCATGTGTGTGATCCCTATTACTGGGAAGGCTGAGGCTAGTGGGTCCCTTGAGTTTAGGACTTTTGAAGTATGTCGGGGCTGTAATCAATCACACTCAATCTAGCAGTAATATGGTAAAACTCCCAAAAGTATCTCCTACTACCCAAGGGGTGGCAAATGGACCCAGTTCAGAGACAGGTTGATCAAAGCTTCCATGTCAATTAGTGGTTGTAGAAATGACCACTACACTCTAGTCGTGGGGAGGAGGATAGGGAATCCTAGTCACCAAAACAAAGAAAAACAAATTAGAGAAACAAAGAAGACCTTACCTTTCAGATATAAGGATAGGAGAACTGTTTATGACCAAACAGAGGATAGAGATCACACAACATAAAATGCACCATTTTGATTACATAAACTTTAGAATTTTTTTTTCACAAAGCAGTTAAAATTACAAAGAAAATAGGTAATTGAGGAAAAAAATCTTTGCTGTTAAGTTTCTCTGATAAGGGTCTCCTTTCCAAGATACATAAGAAATAGATTGAAATTAATAGCAATAATGAGGCATTCTTCAATTGATTAAAGTATTGATCAATTTGTCAAAGTATATAAAAGGGTAGTTTTTTTAGAAGGACATCCAAGCTATTGATGATCATACAAAAATTCGTACAAATCACTAAAAATTAGAGGAATGCAAATTAAAGCAACAATGAGATTCTACCTCAAAAGAACCGCTACTGAGGCTGGCAAAAAAGGAAAATGACAAATGTTGAAAGATCTAAGGGAAAACAAGCACACTGATGCCTGTTGCTGCAGCTATAAATTGGTGGCAGTGAGGTGTTTCAGAGAATAGAGTGCTGGGTCCAGAGTTCAAATCCAGTCTCAGACACTGAATAGCTGTGTGACCCAGGGGAAATCACTTAATTGTGTTTGCCTCAGTTTCCACATCTGTAAAATTAGCTGGAGATGAAAATGGCAAACTACTCTTGTATCTTTGCCAAGGAAACTCTACATGGGATCCTGAAGAGTCAAACATGATATGTAGAAGAAGGAGAATGTTTGTTTTGTTTGGTTCAAAGGGAAGAAATAGGAAAAAATAGTGGGTAGAAAGAGGAAAAGTTTAACAGTGTAGAAAGAAAAACTAACTTAACTTGTCTTCCTATTACCCTAAGCACACATGCATGTGGGTAGTCAGCCCACACATTTATATGTGCGCACGCACACACACACACACACACACACACACACACACACACACACTCTTTGAGTTACAAGTGGGAGAACATACAACCCATGAAGGTCTGCAAAGGAAAATCTGGTTTAAGAGGAGGAAAAGAATTTGTTTGACTTTTCTGGCCTCTCACAACCTGACACCTTCTTACTTTTCCAGTCTTCTTACATTTTGCTCCCCTCCACATACTTTCCACACTGGTCCTGTTATTTTTCACAAATAAACATAATTCTATATCTCACCCAGTGCCTTTTTGCTAACTGTCCCCATGCCTAGAATGCCCTCCCTATTCACTTCCTCTTCCGGGCTTCAGTAGTGGTTCTACTATGAGGTAGAATCTCATAGTTACTTTAATTTGCATTTCTCTAAATATTATTTCCTCAAGACTCCATCCAAATCCCACTTTCTGTAGCAGACTTTGTTGGGTCTCCCTTCTCCTCCTCATGCTACTACCTTCCCTTTGATTATCTGGTAGATATAATGCATATGTCTCGTATGGATGGGTCTTTACATGTTGTCTTCCCCGTTCAAATGTGACCTTGAAATCAGTCATCATGCTTTTGTCTTTCACTGTGTCCCCCAGTCAATAACAGAGTCTGGCTTACAGTAATCACTTTTAACAAATTCTTGTTGGCTGATTTTCAGATTGACTATAAATAAGGAAAGATTTGTGCCGACCACTTAAAGATAAAGAAATTAGGCCAAAATGGGGTAGGGGAACCAATCTCAATAGATGCCCAGTGACCAAGTGGAGAGAAAGAATCCTTTCCAATGACTAAAAGATGATCACGTAGCCTCAACACTGGCTAGGAGGACCCTTGTGTTGTTCAGTCATATCCTATTGATTGTGATTAGCAAAGATACTGGAATGGCTTGCCATTTCCTTTTCCAGATCATTTTACAGATGAGGAAACTGAGGCATCCAGAATTAAGTGACTTGCCCGTGGTCACGTAGCTAGTAAGTGTCTGAGGCTGAATTTGAACACAGGTCTTCCTGAATCCAGGCTCTATCCATTTTGCCACCTAGCAGAAGGATCCTTTGTAGGACTCTTCTGGGAGCAGAACTGAATCCGAAGTATAGAGAGGAAAATAACTTGAAGGAAGTCCTAGGAGGACTGTGAAATAAAGGTGAATAGAAAATAATTCTCAAGTTTATTTATTCTCTTCTAAGGTACTTGGCTACTGCAGAATTGCTAACAAATAGAAGCTTAGTGTGAAGATGTCCAATACATCTCTGACCTGGCTTTGCCTCAACATCATAATTATTCTCAGCCACAATCTAAGTAAGTCATAATCTGTGCTCTATTAACACACTTTGCATCTCTTCCTCCAAAACAGGCTGCCCCATAAGTGGTGACTTCTCTGTCATTGAAGTGAACAAACCAATGAAAACACATCATTAAATTCTTACTACATGCAAAAGCACAGAAAAGTAAGACAGTGCCTGTGCTTAGTGAGTTCATACTATAATATGGGGACACAACAGATAAAGGAAATTTTAACTACAAGTCGATTTGGAAAGGCCCTGTGGTCCTTATGGTACAACAGCAAGGCACATGGCAATGCACATTCTTTACCACCTTTGCCATTAATAAGGTCCCATCCATTTCTGGAACCATTTGGCAGTGCCTAAAATTTAGGTGCTCATTTTTTGCTGTTGTTCGTTTTCTGGGCTTGAAATATCTGTGGCTGCTGAGGAGGGAAGGGCTACAAACAGGGGAAGGCTTAGGGCCATATATCATCTCTATCAGGGTCTGAGAAAAGGTGATCGTCAATATGATTTGACCTGCTTGACACAGCAACTTCTGATCTTTCAGTCTTTCACTCAGGGTGCCTTGTGGTTTTAGCTAGGTTGACTTGTCTCCGACATTAGTAGAGTTAGCTAACTGTGGAGGTGAGTGGAGGCAGAGACCTTCCCTACACAGAAATTCTGTAGTCCCTTCTCAGGGATAGTGTGGGTGTGGATGGGGTTAGATGAATTGTTCCAGGATATTAAGAACCGCAGACAACATCTTATCCATCCTCCTCCTTTTACAGATGAGGAAAATAATGTTTAGTTCCCTATCTATGATCCTTGGACCTTAAAGTATTCTCACTTTTGACTTTTCCACACATGTGCTGGGAGCACGTCAACTCCTATTTTTAAAAAGCAAACAAATAAATCATGACAAATGTCCAAAAAAGTAACGAACTAGCATAGCTGTAGTTTTTACTTCAGTGAATGGGTTATCAAAGCTACTTCACTCTAGTCATTTTAATAGATAGATGCCACTCTCTACAAGACAAGGAGCAGCAGAGTGTCTACAGACTGGAAACGTTTCTCTTCTAGCTAATGACCCCCCTGTTTCTCCCTGTCCTGCTGGACCTAGAGGTGGAGCTAGCCTCTCTCCATGTCCAAGGAAGTCCTCCCAGTCAAGCTCTCACTCACAAATCACAAGGAACCAACATAATCTTTGGCTAAAACAGTAAAATGCTAAAAAAGGATGCAAGTTGCCTTTAAATAAGGTCGTGTCACAAATCACAAGCATGCAAAATCACATTTTTCACTGCAGAATCTAAATCCTTTGGTTCATCAAACACTTTTTGGGGATGTCATTTATTCATATATAGTATTGATAAAAGGTCATAATTAATATATATACTTACTTGTCTGATCCTGCTATATTAGATACCAAGATCCTCACATGCAGGGACAGTCACAATCCACATTCTAATTAGTGCTATGCTTTGTACATAGCTAAGGATCCATAAGTACTTGTTTGAATGAAGAAGCCAACTGAATCCATATGGATGTGAGATCTTTATTTTATGTGATTTTACCTTTGGAGAACAGTGCTTCATACATAATTTTGTTGTTTAATTACTACAAACTCTTCACGTCCCTAGTTGGGATTTTTCGTGGCAAAGATACTGGAGTGGTTTACCTTTCAGCTCATTTTACAGATGAGAAAACTGAGGCAAGCATGGTCACAGAGCTGGTGTCTCAGGCCACATTTGACCTCAGGTCTTCCTGAATCTAGCACCAGTGCTCAACTGACTACACCACCTAGCTGCTCTTACACACAATAGTATATAATAAATGTTCCTTGAACTGAATTGACTTTGTTGTCACCAGACAATAAAAATAGTGTGACTAGAAGTTCTTAGCCTGAGGTTCATGGACACCCAAGTTGTCAATTTCAAGGGATCAATGAACTTGGAAGAGAATAAAAATACCTCATAATTTTTACTAACATATAACTGAAATTTATCCTTTCCTTTCATTATAAATTGAAGCAACAAATGTTTTTCTAATAAAGAGTCTATAGGCTTCAACAGATTATCATAACGGTTCATGACATAATACAGGTGAAGAACTTTTGCCATGGTCCATAGACCTTATAATATAGAGATATCTAGGGTGGTATTCATAATGATAGAATTTTGTCTTTTGCTTAACAAAGAAATTTGAAAGACGCTCATATAGAAGGAAAAAGTTTTGACCAAGGAGGGAATGTTCTTACTGATGAATGACTCCAAATTCCCATAGCTCTAAAATAAGTGTCTCTCCATACTCTGTATTCACCTCATTAAGGTTAATTTAGTCATCCCAGGAGAGATGTTAGCATCTTTTCCATTTAGCACATGAAACCAATTATAAATGAAGGCCAAACAGGGACGCAGCTGAAGAGATTGCATGTAATTCCATGGTCTACATAATATAATGTGCATCTTTATGAACATTAAAATGGGAGAAAGCTTCTTTGGCAATGTTCCCATTGTATCCAGTTGGAAGTATCAGAAAGAAATATCCCAACTGAACATTGTTTGAAACACAGCAGAGGAGCTCTTTGAGATAAACAGAGCAGGAGGGGGGGACACACATGTTTCCTATTTTTATATAAGTAAAAGGTCAAACTGAAAAACACAGCCAAAGTATTAACTTGAAAATTTCCCTGCCTCTCAAAACAGGAAATGAAATAGCTGAGACAGGTAATTTATAGGTACAGCCCAAGACTAGAAATTACCCAGTATAAACATAACTGTAGGATAGGCAGTGTGGAGTAGTGGGAAGGAGGCTAGGTTCCAGGCTCAAATCTGTCATTTTCTGGTTGTGCAATCAGGGGCAAGATAGCTTGATCTATTGCTTAACCTCAGTTACTCCTTATCTAAAATAAGGCTATAACATTAGAAGATTTCCAAGATTTCTTCCAGCTGTGAGAGTCTAAACACCTAATTTAAGTTCTTCCTGAATATAATTTGGAATAGAAAAGCATTCAATACAAAAAAAAAAAAAAAACACCCAAAGAAGCAACAACCCCACCCCACACACACACACAGATGATTGCACCCAAAGTCAGAAAAATAGAAACTTTGATCAAAATCATCAACTTTCAAGAAAGGGAAGGGGAAAAAACATTTTCTTAGTTGAGTACTATATTTCTGATTATATTGCAAACAGAGAAGGTGCAACAGAAAGTTCTGAGGAATCTTTTTGGATACAATTAGCTTGAGCCAAGTTTCTGAGAAATGTAGGGTTAGAACTCTTCAGATGTTGTTTTCAAAAAATAAAAAAGGTTTTATCAAGAATGTACTACATTGAAGGGGCCCCAGAATAAGTGCATGAAACCTAGCAACAGACTGGATGGGCAGATACCTAGGACTACTTTAATGTTCAAGTGAATCCATGGCCTCATGAGATTGGATATTTGGCATACTTGGCAACAATGTATGTCACAACCCATTCCCACCTTATCCTGGGTGACTATTGTTCATATCAACATGTAAATACTCAACAACAGAGCCCACCCTACATGTTGGAGGCCAGGTTCCTCTGAGTCTTTTAACATCATCAGTTCATGAACAATTTTGTTATCCTTCATCATTGCCCTACTTCCTCTTTCAGTCATATCAATCACTTGGATGATAATCTTCACAAACAAGTCATCACCTTTAAGACTCTCCTCCAACATACTACACATGTGTCAAAATAGAACAAGGTTTCTTGAAATAATTAAAAGTGTTCTCATGGTTTCCCTCTTTCATTTTAATTCTTCCAAGCAACATGACTAAGGTGAAAATGTATTTAGCAAGAATGTATGTGTAGAACCCATATAAGATTGCACACCATCTCAGGGAGGAAGCGGGGAGAAAGAGAGGAATAAGAGGGGAAGGAGAGAAAATCTAAGATTTATAAAAGTGATTGTAGAAAACTGAAAACAAATAAATTAATTTCATTTTTTGGTACCTTTTTTTACATTTATTTATGTACTTTGCGTTTTCAACATTCATTTCCACAAGATTTTGAGTTCCAAATTTTCTCCCCATCTCTCCCCTCCCCCCTCTCCAAGACACCATGCATTCTGATTACCCCTTCCTTCAATCTGCCCTCTCTTCTATCACACCCCTCCCTTCTCTTACCCCATCTTCTCTCTTTTCTTGTAGGGCAAGACAGATTTCTATATCCCATCACCTGTATTTATTATTTTGTAGTTACATGCAAAAACAATTCTCAAAATTTGTTCCTAAATCTTTGAGTTCCAACTTCTCTCCTTTCCTCCCTTCCCATACATCCCCACTGTGAAGGCAAGCAATTCAATATAGGCTATACATGTGTAGTTCTGCAAAAGACTTCCATAATAGTTATGTTGTGAAAGACTATATTTCCCTCCATCCTATCCTGTCCCCCATTTATTCTATTGTCTCTTTTGCCCTTGTCACTCCCCCAAAAGTAGTTATTTCTAATACCCCTTCCTCCCATTTGCCCTTCCTTCTATCATCCCCCCACACCCCACTTATCCCCTTCTCCTCTACTTCTCCTGTAGTGTAAGATAGATTTTCGTGCCAAATTGCGTGTGCATGTTATTCCCTTCTTAAGCCAAATGTGATGAGAGTAAGCTTCATTTTTTTCCTCACCTTCCCCTTTTCCCCTCCATTGAAAAAGCTTTTTCTTGTCTCTTTTATGAGAGATAATTTGCCCCATTCCATTTCTCTCTTTGTCCTCCCAATATATTCCTCTCTCAACCCTTAATTCTATTGTTTAGATATCATCCCTTCCTAGTCAACTTACCCTGTGCCCTCTGTCTATATGTATAATAATATAATATAATGCAATGTAATATAATATAATATAATAATCCCTCCAATGACCCAAATACTGAGAAAAGTTTCAAGAGTTACAAATATTGCCTTTGCATGTAGGAATGTAAATAGTTCAACTTTAGCAAGTCCCTTATGATTTTTATTTCCTGTTTACCTTTTCATGCTTCTCTTGATTCTTGTGTTTGAAAGTCAAATTTTTCTATTCAGCTCTGGTTGTTTCATCAAGAAAGCTTTAATGTCCTCTATTTCATTGAATGACCATTTGCTCCCTGAAGTATTATACTCAGTTTTGCTGGGTAGGTGATTCTTGGTTTTAATCCTAGTTCCTTTGACTTCTGGAATATCCTATTCCAAGCCCTTTGATCCTTTAATGTAGAAGTTGCTAGATCCTGAGTTATCCTGATTGTATTTCCACAGTATTCAAACTGCTTCTTTCTGGTTGCTTGCAATATTTTCTCCTTGACCTGGGAATTCTGGAATCTGGCTAAAATGTTCCCAGGATTTTTTTCTTTTTGGATCTTGAGATCTCTTTCAGGAGGTAATGAATGGATTCTTTCAATATTTATTTTACCCTCTGTTTCTAGAATATCAGGGCAGTTTTCTTTGACAATTTCAAGAAACATGATGTCCTAGACTCTTTTTGTCATCATGGCTTTCAGGTAGTCCTATAATTTTGAAATTGTCTCTCTTGGATCTATTTTCCAGGTCAGCTGTTTTTCCAATGAGATATTTGACATTGTCTTCAATTTTTTCATCCTTTTAGTTTTGTTTTGTAATTTCTTGTTTTCTCATAAAGTTATTAGCTTCCATCTACTCCATTCTACTTTTTAAAGAACTATTTTCTTCATTGAGCTTTTGAACCTCCTTTTCCATTTGGCTAATTCTGCTTTTTGAAACATTTTCTTCCTCGGCATTTTGGACCTCTTTTGCCACTTGGATTAGTCTATTTTTAAAGGTGTTATTTTCTTCAGCATTTTTTGGGGTCTCTTTCAGCAAGCTGTTGACTCACTTTTCATGATTTTCTTGCATCATTCTCATTTCTTTTCCCATTTTTTCCTCCACCTCTCTTACTTGATTTTCAAAATCTCATTTGGGCTCTTCCATGGCCTAAGACCATTGCAAATTTATTTTGGAGGTTTTGGATGAAGAAGTTTTGACTTTTATGTCTTCCTCTAATGGTATGCTTTGTTCTTCTTCATCCAAAAGGATGGAAGAAAATATCTGTTCACCAAGAAAGTAACCTTCCATAGTCATTTTTTCCCTTTTTTGGGCATTTTCCCAACTAATTACTTGATTTTTGAGTCCTTTGTCAAGTAGAGGGTATACTCTAGGGACCTGTAAGTTCTCAGTTCCTCCAAGGTGGCAGAGTCAAGGGAGAGGAGCTTACTTCTCTCCTGGCCTGCACTCTGGTCTGGAAGCAACTACAAGTTTTTCTGCCCAAGATCTGCGAGTAGGGTTCCCTCTGTATAACCACTTCCAACCCTACCATGCCAGTGCTCCCTCTCACCCCAAGGCCTCCTATGACTCAGGGCAGAGATTCATATCAGCTGCTTGATTCCCCCAGACTCTTTAGGTCTAGGGCTCCAAAAATGGATGCTGCAGCTGCCTGGAGCTGGGCCTAGGGCATGACCCTGATCCCTTCTTAACCAAGTGAAAGTGTTTTCTCACTATCCTTTGAAGCTGTCTCTGGCATCTGTGGGTTGAGAAAGTACCTGGAAGCCTGCTCCAGTCCTGTCCTTGCCATGCTATGCAGCCAAGGCTGGGCTGCACTCTGTGGGCTATGTTCCACTCTGAGTCTGTCAGCTTTTCTGTCAGCTTTGCAGGCTGTCATGGGCTGTAAATCTGTTTTACTCTCTTGTTTTGTGGTTTCTGCTGCTCTAGAATTTGTTTAGAGTCATTTTTACAGGTATTTTATGGGCTTTGGTGGGGAGAGCCACAGCAGATCTGTCCTTCTACTCCACCATCTTGGCTTCACCCCCAAATAAATTAATTTTTAAAAAAGAATCAAAAGACTTAACTCATTTGACAAGTCCTCTGTTGACTACAGCATGATGTGCGTGACAAAGATGTTAGTGTTTAGCATGTCCAATGCCAGGTACAAATGGAGGTGAGATTCCTTCTAGATAGTGAGATCTTTAGTTGCACTTCTTAGCATTTGACATGGTACAGACTTACCAAGGCACTGGACATTGCAGATCCTCTGGCCTCAGACACTTACTATGTGAGTGACACTGGACAAGTCACTTAACCTCTGTCTGCCTCAATTTCTTCTTCTATAAAATGGAGCTCTTAATAGCACCTGTCTCACAGAGTAGATGTGAAGATCATCTGTAAAGAATTTTGCACAGTACCTGGTTTATAAGAAACACATAATAAATGCTTGTTCCCTTCTCTTTCTAGGTGAGAATAATATCTGTTATGGTGTACTCAGCCTAATAATCCACACAGAGTAGAACCAACCAATCACCCAAGTGGAAGAAAGATGCCTATTGCCCAGTATATGACGTAGACTTGGGTTGACAGCCCACTGAACTGGTCCATCAAAAATACATCTATCTTGAGAAGATAATGCAAATAGCTATGAAGGCTAGATCAGAATTGAATAGAAAGAATCAGCAAGATAAATTACTTTTGGAAACTGCATAGCATTTTCAATAACCCCAATTTAACCCTGAAATAAAGGCCTATTTTTTTAAATATCATTGTTTTTCAGGTGATGCTCTTTGGCTATGAATCATTGAATGCCACAGTCTCCAAGGAATCAAAATTGTGTGTCATTCAAGAAGGAGTGGCAAGATGCATGACAGGCTAAAGCAAATAACCAAAGCTATTAATTACCTAGTAAGTGATTCTCTTCTATTTCCTGTCCTTTGGCCAGTGAATACACTAGTCCCAAGTCAAAATGACATCACTGAGAACCATGGGCCAGGAAACCTCATCCAGAGAAAATTACAGGCAGAAATTTTCTACCAAAAACCCTACCCCACTGATATTTATTAAAGAAATGCCAACCAATGGTATTGTCATAGCTAACAGATTATCACCAACAATAAAATATTCTAATCTTTAAAAAATGACTTGCTATATTCTAATACATTGGAAAAGAGAGGGGCATATGCTTTCTATTAACCTTGATAGTCTCAAAAGCCAAAGCTCATGAGGGAATAATCGATGGGAGTAGGTGTTAGAGGGAGCAAGAAACCACTCTGAAGTGTTTTCCAATTTCTCCCTGCTCCTATTTATGTCTCTAAGTCAAGAGACTTTGTACCTGACAGAGAGAGCATACTTGACAGGAAGGTGATGAGTTATTTATCTTTTTTACTGTATTTCTCCCTGGTAGCAGCATAAACCAAAGGCAGGGAAGGAAATCATCATTGCTTCATAAAACGAAAGCACCATTACAGCGTCCACTGTTAATGCAACCTCCATCAACTGTGCTCATGCAGGGCTCTTCAGAAGTGAAATAAACAGATCAGGTCAATGGGAGATCAGAAATGTGTGTCCCCTGTAGTCTATGTTTCCACAATACAAGGGTTAGGAGTGCAGTGCCCCCCCCATGATCTGGAAAATTGCATGAAATTTTTTGGCTCTCCCTTTGTACCACAGAAAGTCTGATTTGTTTCTTTTTTGTACCTTATTATAAACTTTGGATTAAGTATTTGGTCATAGGGCCTTTGTTGTCTGTTGGCCTTCAGGTATCATCTGTAACTTCCACAAAACTCCCCCAAAATTCCCATTTAATTTCTTATACCAACCCATAATACATCAAAACTTGACTGGGAAAGTTGTCGTGTATAGAAGGGAAAACTGTAGTATATCTTCTTATAGTATGTGTCCCCTACAAAGAAAGTTGAAAGTCACTAACATAATACCTATTGCTATATGGCACCACAACCAAGTGGCCTGACCCATGTGACACAAGTGTTTTCTTTAGCAAAGTCTAAACAGAAAAAATAAAGAATGAACTCTCAATACACATATGATTGTGGGCAAGTTACTAGACCCTTGAGACTCATAGTTTCCCTACTGTAAACTGAATGAGTTATAGTAAGCTGACTTTTGATATCCCTCCCAAATATAGATGCTTTATTGATATATAGCTACAAAGCAGGTATTGGAATCTCCACACCACTGACTTCCTACAAGGTCCCTCTCCCTCTGAAGCAGGTATACGCAGGAGAGTAGCCATTGGTTAAGACACGATTCTTGCTGTCCTCCTTACAGAAACCTACAGCTAACAGGCAACCTTAGGTATATCCTCTGCCTGAGATTTTCTATCACTTATAGACAGCTCAAAAAATAAGGCTTTACTTAAATAAAGAAGCATTGACACACATGGAAAGCTAACCAAGAAAACAAACTCCCTAGAACTGCCTTGTTGTGCCACACAGAAATTCTCATGCTCTCTCCTTGCAAAGCACACAGTTCTCTCGGTACCATAGAATAAATCAGCCTAATACCCCACCAAGACACCTTGGTTCTCCTTCATTTTATTTGCTCCCTACAGATAGCTTTAGAGGGAGGAAGAGGCTGGTGCACTCACCAGGACTATAGCCCATCTTCCTGTCCACACAGCTGTATGGGACTATCTCCATGACCACAGTATATCACATTTTTTAATCTCATTCTTTCTCTGTCACAGTACTTTGAATATAGAAAACCACTTACTCCTATGATCATTTCCTCAGTACCGCCTAAACGTTTCCCATAATTTCTACCATATATCAAGTCAAGGCTTTATTAAAAAACAGGAGCTATGAGAACTGAGAGCACCTGACCTTACTGCTATTTGCTTTAAATTTATTAGGGATTGGATCAGATTGAATCCATTGCCTGGCAATTTATGAGGAAAGGAATAAGAAAGGCAACCTGAGGTTGGAAAAAGTTACTCACATCATTAGCCATTTAATGTCTCCAAACAATTCACCTAATCCTCTGTTTTAAATGAATTTACTCTATCAATTGGTTCAATTATAAAAACCTTCATTATCTCTTTTTGAAACATTATATTATTCTGTCAGTAGGCAATACTGTCTTTTCTCTTAGGCAACTTCTAGTCTAGTTCGGAAGCTGAGATAAAAATAGATGGGGGATGGGAGAAAGAAGTGAAGGGCAGGAAAAGGAAATGTCACAGAATGAACACTGAATTTGATGTCAGAGAATCCAGGTTCGGATCCCAGTCCCATCACTGGCTACCTATATGATCTTGGACAAATGTCTTTGTTTGCTGGGTCTCAGTTTCCTCATCTGTAAAATGAGATGTTGGACTAGATGAATTCTGAGGACCCTTCCAGCTATACATTTTATGGTTCTAATTGAATTTGTAATCTGGATTTGAATTCAGGCTCTGTTCCATAACCTGAATGACCTTAAGTTAGTCACTTCCTTTCTTGGGACCCCAATTTCCTCATCTGTGAAATGAGAGCATTCAGCTAGACCCAGCTCCTAAGTCTAAGTTTCTCAGAATATAAATAATTGTTAAATTGTGTCATAAAGACTATAATTGCTATAGGAGTAATCAATCAATCAGAGGGAGGAGGCATGTCCAAAACAACCCACTGATCTCATGCTCCTTTATAAAGGCCATGGGATGTCAATATCCAAAAACATTTAGAGTAATCTATACTGGTGACAATACATTGATGGTCTGTGTTTATTCTCTCCCATCAATAGTTCAGAACTCTTTGCTCTTTTGAGCTCATTGTTCATTTATATGTAATTCCTCTTTTTAAAGAACTTTCATAGCTAGTTTAGCTTCCACACTTACATCTTTTTTTCCTCTTTTTAACCACAGGAGTTAACTTTTTCAGCTTTTGATTTAGTCCCTAACCTCTCCCTTTCCCTTTTTCTCCTTCTCTGCAATCAATAATTGAATATGTAGATTGATACCGATAATCTAGGATATAAATTTCTGGGCCCAGTAATCCCTCCCAGTAATTTCCTTTGCCAAGATTTCCTATATTTTTTCCCTTAAAAGTAAATGTTTTCAAATTGGGTGTAAACACTGTAAGGAAATGTGTCTAAGAAAGTGATCTCTTTGAGAAAGGGTTTATCTTTCAAGCTGTTGCAAAGAACCATGAAAACTATTAAGAAAAAAAATGAAAACTGAATGAACATGAAACTTCATGGATCCAAGATCTATTTTCTGAAGACCTACAGGAGGTTAAAACCAACAGGCACATCTTATATATTTGTCCTTTCTTCTCTATTCTCACTACTCTTTCACTAGTGCTGGCACTCATTAACATCTTGCCTGAACTATTATGGCAACTTCTTAACAGGTCTCTCTGCCTGTTATCTGAAAGTCATCCAAGACATCTTTCATAACATAGCCAAGCCAATCTAGCCATGTCATTCCTCTAGGGGAAAAAAAAATGTTAGTGGTTCCCTATTACCCACTGCGTAAATTTCAGTTTTACCCGTTTCTGAGGTTCTCTGCAGTGTGGTATTATGTCATCTTTGAAGCTTTGTCTCACAATACTTCCCTCTCTATAGCCTACATCCCAACCAAACTAGACCCCATTGATACTTATGCATGTCCTGGGCTTTGCTGCTTCCCTTCCTTGCACATGTGAATCTCTGGGCCTCGAATGGAGCTACTTATTGAAATCCAACCCATCTTTTGTAACACTGTTCAAATGACAACTCTACCTCCCATGAAAACTTACTCTAATTCTCCTTCTGTTGTTTGTAACAATTTTCCTCCTTGGATTCCACATAGTGCATGATTTTGCACCTCTCATGCATTTATCATATACTATATATAACCCACTGTCATTCTCCAATTGGATTTAAGTTCCATGAAGACAGATACCGTGTCTACTCTAAAACTCTATCTTCCCCAGCCTCTTACCACAGACTCTTAATGAATATGTGTTGGATCAAAATATCAACGCAAACTATTAATGTATTTTCAAATTAAAGACTATTAGGAGAGAAAAAAAGATTGCTACAAAATTCTCCTGCCCTCTCCTCCACACCCTTTTCTAGACTCCTTTTCCCTCATTTTCTGAAGATATTCTGATCTCAATTTGTTTGAATTGGAGCAGGGGAAGTCAGGGCTAGACTGGTCTCCAAAGCATTGCCCGCAAGGGTGGGGAGCTAGGAAAGCAATACTTTAATGTTCTGTTACCGCTTTCATTTTATTGCACCAAATGTTAAAGGAACAAGATATGTGAGAACACTTTGAAAATCACTTAAAATGAGACACTCTTTTAGGTCCCATGAACACAAAACAACTATCTCCCCGCTCCCAAAAGGAAGTTGTAGTTTATACCAGGCAAGAAGAAAACACTGGTGGTTTTGTTATTTTATTACCAATATATTTCTATGGGAGAAGCAGAGTATGTTTAAAATGCTGCCCCAATGAATATTTTTGGGATTATTTGTGTTTGTTACAAAGGGCCTCAAGTAACAACTCGTTTTCTTTACAATTCTAATGACTGCACATAGCACCCAGTGAATATATTGGCTTATACTACCTCCAACGTTAACAAGTCATCTACTCATATATTTTTTTTAAAAATCAGCTAAATGATGATCTTTCTGAAATTTAGATAACAGTCCTAGTAGATGTAAGATCTTTCCATAATGCTTTTATGTTCCCACAATGGAACTGAAGGAATGCCCACTCACTGGAGAAGATCTTTTGATAATATTCTCCCTAAGATCCTAAAACACAATGGCTACCAGATCTCAATCTGATTGCCAAGCAAGCTTTCAGCTTGTTAAGGTTTTGGTTTTTCTGGATTTTCTAAAGGGGAGTAGGTTAGGCTTATATTCAAAATCTGGTGAGAAATCAAAATTTCCTAGAAATCCTGGAATAATAGGATGAGATATAGTAAAAGAGGTGACCTTTTGTGTCATGGACAGCTTTGGCAGTTTGGTGAAGTCTATGAACCTCTTCTCAGAATGATGGCCTGTTGTCTACATTCATAATGGAAAGGATGCTAGATTTCTATTAGAAGTTAGTGAAAATAAAAAGGATTTTTGTTCGTTAAGTTCAAAGACCCTCTAAAATGTAGCCACAGACATTTTGGGTTGTTCATCACAGATTAAGATTCCCTATCTAGACCATGCTCAGGCTACTAAGCAGTGACCTAGGATCACTAGAGGATCAGGTAGAGAAATGAATGGTGACTTCCGGAAAGGGAACCTGGAATGGCATTTCTGAACTCCAGCATTTCATCAATACTCCTGCGGTGGCTATGGGATGTGACCAAAGGTTTCAGTACACCCAACCTCTACCAAGCCAAGAGCAAGCTGATATCAGAAGACACATAACCTACTCACACACTCACATGTAGAGTTAAAAGGGAATTTTTAAGTTATCTATTCCAACCCTCTCATTACACAGATGACTCAGGGAAGTGAGGACACTGACTGGCTCAAGGTCCTACAATGGTCCCACAATTAGGAAGACCTAATTAAGGCAGCAATCCTGATCTTTCTTGACTTCCCTGCATTTGACTCTACTTATCATCTCTACCTGGTTACCTTTGCTTTTCTGGGCATTGCTCTCTCTTAATTTTCTTCCTATCTGTACAACTCATCCTCCTTAGTCTCCTTTGCTAAATCTTCACCCATATCATGTCCACCAGCGACGGATGCGTGTCTGCTATTGCTCTGCCCTGGGCCTGCTTCTTTTTTCACTCTATTCCATTCACTTCATGATCTGATCAGTTCCTAGGGTAGAGGTAGGAAACCTGCAGCTTCAAAGACACATATGGCTCTCACTTGAGGACCCAGAGGGCCACCCACCCCTGTCCTAGGGGTTCAATCATCTTTTCCATGCAAACCATTCCCAGATCTGTATTTCCAACCCGAGTCTCTCTGCTCAGTCACACATCTCCAGCTGAGTCTTAAACATCTTGAACTGAATTTCCTAAAGGCATCTGAAACTTGGTACGCCCAAAACAAAGCTCATTCTTTTGTTCTCAAGGCTTCCCCCTTCTCAGGTCCCTGTTACTGTCAGAGCACCACCATCCTTCCAGCCACAGCCACTAATAATTCCAGGGCCATCTTCAACTCTTCATTCTCATCCTCAAACCAAAGTCACTGACAAATCTTAGCATTTCTACCTTCACCTTATCCCTTGCCATTCACTCATACAGCCAACATTCCAGGGCAGGTCTTCATTACTTCTCACCTCCACTACTACATTTTTCCAACTGAGCTCCCTACCCCAAACTTCTCTCTCCAGTTCCTCTTCCACGCAAATGCAGAAGTGATTTTTCTAAAGCATAGACCAGATCATGCCATCTATCTGCTCAATGAGTGTCACTATTACCATCAGGAACAAATATACAGTCCTCAGTTTGACGCTTAATGGACAGCTAGATGGCACAATGAATAAAATGCCAGGCCTGGAGTTAGTGCTTCTTCCTGAGTTCAAATATGGCCCCAGACACTTATTAGCTGTGTGAATTTGGGCAAGTCACTTAACCCTGTTTGCCTCAGTTTCCTTATCTGTAAAATGAGTTGGAAAAAGAAATGACAAACCACTCCAGCCAAGAAACCTCCAAATGAGGTCACAAAGAGTTGGACATGACCAGAAAAAACAACCAAAAAATCAATATCTGACATTTAAGGTTCTTCTTTTTACCTTTCTAGTCTTGCTATACTTTACTTCCCTTCACACATGCTACAAGTCAGCTTAAAATATCTTTCTTGCAGAACCTATCTCAGAATGCTTATCTGAATTTGAGTACAATCCCCCCTAAATTTTCTTGGCTTGTTGGAGCCATCAATGGTATTCAAACCCTCTATCCATTTTCACTAACTGTGAAAACTTGTGCACCCTTTCTTATATTGGAGGGAGAGAAAGGTGAGGGGAGGAGAGGAGATGGAGAAACAGAGACAAAGGAGAGGGGGCTCTTGAGGCCACAGCCTTTCTCACTCAGTTAATTACTCCTCCACCCTCCTGTGGTATTACTTTGCAATTCTGTTTCTGGGCACAAGGGAGAAATGAGATTTCTGATTCACAAACTTTTCAAAACACCACAAGGAAGATGGCGGTGGTTCACTGTGGATGTCCATCAGCTACATAAATTCTTCCCCCTTTTCCCCGTCAATAGCCCCTTTCCATTCTGAATACAGCAGTAAACCATTAAAACTGTTTATTCAGAGCTGCACAAACCACTGGGTTGGACACTGAGGTGCAGTTTCTGGAACCAAAGAATTTGTCATCTAATTGAAAAAATAAAACATAAATACATGTAACGAAACAGAGATAAATATTATAAGATAACGTACACATTATTAGGGAGTATGTTATTAGAAACCTGAAAAACACATCCTACATTTGTGTTTATAGAGTTTTACACTTTTCAAAACTTCACCTACCTTAATTTCGACAGAGTTGTGAGATGGCAGAGCAGAGGAAAGCCCCACTTTACAGACATACCTGGAAGAATGAATAACTTCACAGCAAGTGACCCAGTCCAACCTCATCATTTTGCAGCTGAGGCCACTGACTGATAGAGATGCAGAAGAGACTTCCCTGCAATCACATAGGTAGTGACTGACAGCTGGAATTCACGCTCAGGTCCTCTGACTTCAATCCCATTCTCTTCCCACTGGTATGACCTTTGCTCAAGGTCATATAGCCTCTAAGGAGGGCAGCTGAGATTCAATTTGTTTTCCTATTAGTGAAGTACTCTTTCTACTACACCATGTTAGCAATAAGTATTGCTGGAGTTCAGACAAGGTTGAAATGACTAAGGGTTGGAAAAAGAGGAATTTAAATTGGGCCTTGAAAAACATATTTCTGAATTGAATAAGTGGAGAAAAAAAGGAAGGGCCCTCTAAATAGGGGGAATGGAGTGAGCACAAAACACAAAGCATATTAAGGGACAAGGGAACAAATTTACTTGGCTGAAGTAGAGAGTTTCTGTAAGGGAACAATGAGAGAGATAAGGATGGAAAATTAGTTTGAGGCCAGATTATGGATGGCCTTAAATGCCAGGTTAAAATGTTTGACATTTATCCTGCTAGGTAATGGGTAGCTCAGTTGTCACTGAGGTTTTCCAAGGATGAGAGAAGATTGGCTAAAATGCCAGAAAGATGAAGTTGGTTTCTGTGAAAAGGATGAATTACAGTAGGGAAGGAGGTATTGGGATATGGGGGATAGAGGTGAAGAGACAAGGAGAAAAAGGAGTCAAAGCTTTATTCCACTTTCATTTCTCTTCCTCGTAAAGGAAAGGGTTCTGACCTGCCCATGGAGCATTCAAAGACTAGGTACTCATTGATCAATTGTCTGCATCTGTATGCAATTGTTTTGCATAAAAACACGACTTTTTTTAAACCTAATTTCTGCTGGAGAAGTTTGTTTTGTTTTTTAAGGTGATGGAAGAGCTGGAAGACAAGAGATGGAAAAGAGACTGGAGTCACAGCTCAGTGGGACTACATCAGCAGCATGAACCCCTTCCCCCCACATCGGTCCCTTTCCAATCAGAAAACAATACGACATTGTGTAGAAGGCAGAGTGTTATTACTTAAGAGTCAGGAAGACCTAGGTTCACACAAAAGCACTTATTTTCTCATCATTAGGATTGCGACTGGACCCACAATTTCATCGGTGTAAGGAACTCTTGAATAGGAACCTCCCCCTACCAATCCAGGTTGGCATCCTCCTCGTAACTCAAGAGTCTTAAAAAGTTGCCTAGAGATCTGAGATTGTTCAGCATTGCACACAGTTAGCATGTGTCTGCCTGACTCTGAGTCCGGTTCCCTGTCTCTCATCTCACACTACCCTACTAACCCTACCTAGCTACATAACCCTGGGCAAGTACCTAATTTGGCAGCATGGTGTAAGATAATTGGCCTCAAAGTCAAGAAGACTAGCTGAGAGATGCTGGGCAAGACACAACCTCTCTGTGCTCTAAACAACCCAGGTACAATACAATTGCTGATCTATGCTGAAAGAGGGAGTTTCCTGACCATGGAGTTCCCTACATCAATTAAATTACAGGTGTGTGTGTGTGTACATGCATACAGGGACCAAAATATATAGAACAAAAACCAAACAAACCCAGTGTTATAAGGCATAACTGAGATAATGTAAAATGAATGGGTTTCACTAAATGAACTGTAACATCTTTTCCAGCTTTCAGCTCAAATGATTTGTTCACATTCACACAAGTAGTAAGATATGGAGACAAGATTAGAACCCCGAACCTCTGACTCCAAACCCAGCTTTCATTCTGCTATACCATGTGGATTCCACATCCACTCTCTCTAAAACAGAAATGGTGGTCACACCGTCAGGAAGACTCATCTTCCTGACTTCAAATCTAACCTCAAACTTAGTAGTTATGTATGCCTGGGCTTCATCCTGTTTGCCTCAGTTTCCTTATCTGTAAAATAAACAGGAGAAAACCTCAAATGGCGTCACAAAGAATTGTACACTACTGGAAAACTACAAACCACAACAAACAGTGACACTGAAAAACTCAGAGATAACCTTTGAGCCCTCCTTGGATCAGACAGTCCTTGGAAATCTGTCTCCTCTTAACTACCTTCATCTAATGCCTTATGACTTTTTTTGAAATGTGTTAAACTGCTATTTATCTCTTCCAGTGTTAGAGGAAGAGATTTGGCTGGATTAGCTTCTAGAAATGGCAAGTTTCCTTTAATGACCTCAAATTTCTTTAATAAACAAAGATCTGGGTTTTTAATGCCAGTATCGCACCAGTGTGATTCTATACAAGGCTTTGAGACACAAAACACAACCACTGCTAAAAAGAAAAAGAAAGAAGAAAACCCTAAAAATTAGCATCACACAGAGGACATCGAAGATGTGACAACACTCGGTCCATCAAAACAAGCATTTATTAAGATCCTACAGTGTGCTAGGCACTGTGCTAAGCCCTTGGGCTACAGAGAAAAGCAAAGACAGTCTCTGACTTGAAAGAGTCACCAGTCTCAGGGGAGAAACAGTAAGCAAACCACATGTACACACAGAGTATCTACAGGGTAAATTGGAAATAATCGCAGAGAGAAGTCAGTAATGGCTAAGGGGATCTGGGAAAGGCTTCTTGTAGAAGAGGGGATTTTTAACTGACATAGAAAGCCAGGGAAGCCAGGAGGCACAGATGAGGAAGGAGATATTTCCAGGTGCGGGCCACAGCCAGGGAAGATGGGTAGGGATGGAGTGCCATGTGTGAGAGACAGCAAGAAAGTTGGTGTCACTATATATAACAAATAAGGATCTTCAAAGCAAAATATGTCATTGGAGAAATATGGTAGAAAAAGACAGGCTGGTCATGTGGCAAGGGTGAAGGACTGCCCAAGTATATTCCACTGGTGTCCTCCTCAGATGTCAGAAGAAAGTAAAGAAAGTCTAGAGTATTCTGGGGAGAGCCTCCCACCCACACGCAATAGTAATTATGGGAGGATTTGGACAAGAGTCACAAAGGACGGGCAGGTCTGGAACAGTGGCAATCTGCATCATTGAAAAGAACATCCAAACATCTATTTTATTATTTGAGAAGAGTGATTCATTTGGAGTATATGTTTCTTATTTACCTTTCTAGAATGTAATCTCCTCCCAGGAAGGGACCAAAGCTTCTAATTTCATCTAGTTTGAAAGAGAAGGCGACACTTAAAAACTCACATAGTTTTCGGAGTGGAAAAGATCCAAAGGTTCAAATCCCACCTCTGATAATTACAAGCTGTGTGGTCAAGGGGTTGGTCACACAACCTCTCTGGGCCTTGATTTCCTCCTCTACAAAATGGGAGGAATAACTTGCAATAGCTACTTTACAGAATTGTTTTAAAGTTCAAGTGAGATGATATATGCCAAGTTCTTTGAAAACTATACAACACTACATAGATGTAGGTTCCTGTAATCACCGTCTGAGTCACTACACCAACCACGTCTTAAAGGAAAGACTTCAGTAAAGACTTGTGGACTGGCTAATCTATCATGACTCTTTCCTCTGACCAAACCTTAAGCTGAAAGTTTTCACTTCTGATTTCTTCAAATATAGCTCAAAAAAAAAAAAAAAAAACCCAGACTTTAAAAGAGCCCACTGTATTTTAAATGGAGTTACTTGACTCTGCCTTCAAATCCAAGTCTCTTTGTCTTTCATTGAATGGTTAGTAATAGCCCCAACTCCACCCTCAGGGGCTCATCAGTCATCAAGTTTTGAAAGGATAGAAAAAGTATAAACAGGTATTGCTTTCTGTTCTGGACAGAAACTCTGGAGGTCTTCCTCTCCCAGATGGGTATCTTTGTCATAGTGAATTGGACCACGTTTTGTCTCAATTCTTACCTAGCCCTTAGTCATTGAATGGGCAGGCCTCATTCAACCTGAGACCCAGGCAAGACATTAATTTAGAAAAGCTGAGGTTTCCCATTAAATCGTGGGGCATCACCAGCCATCTTGACCTTTGCCTTGCCACTGTACTTTGATGACTGTGAGGAGAGAGTGAGGCTGGTGACTTTGTGCAGCTCTGCCTCACTTAAATCCACCCCATGCGCAAGTCAAGGCATTACCATTGGGATGTCATTTTCAAGAATGATGAACATATGGTATGAATGAGTGACAAGGGCAAGCATGAAGAATGGCAGAGGAAAATTTGCTGTGGTCTTCTCTAGCCAAAATAATGAGTATTCCATCAAGGGAGAAAACCAAAATGCTTCCTATATGTTATCAATGCTATTTAATCATCTGACTTGTCATTATTAGAAGTAGCAGGATTTTGTTTTTTCAGACTCATCATAAACCTTCAGTTGCTGAGTTCTGTGATCTCCCACTAACATCTGAAAAAAAACCCAAAACTTTGCTAAGAGCCTTGTAGCTACACAGATAATAGAACTCTGCTGTTCAGGGACATAGACGGGAAACAAGGCATCCTTCCACAAATAAGATTCTTCCTTGGGGGAGTCATTTTCTTTCTCTTGCTTTATTTCTCAGAATAACAAGCACTGAAATGAAGGACCAAACCATATCTCCACAGTCATTTGGATTTCACAACAGGTAGAGCTCCCCAAGGCTCTTGGCTGGAGGACTTTACAATAGAAACTCAAAATCCAGAACATTCAGGAGGGGTCCCATTCAAACTGAGATTTTTTTTTTTTCATAGAGCATATCAAGAAAAAACTCTAGTAGATAATTCTTTAAGCCCTGGAAGCTTCATTCTTTCATTAAGGATCAAGCCTGCTTCCACATGACCTCCCCAGAAATTCCTCAGTGTTGTAGGATTAATGTATGTGTGTGTGTGTGTGTGTGTGTGTGTGTGTTTAATATGTACTGTTCTGTCTTCTTCAACATAAGCTCTCTGGGGGCAACAACTGTTTTTGCCCTTTTGTATCCCCAGTTTTTTTTGTTTTGTTCAGAGGCAATCAAGGTGAAGTGACTTCACAAGGGTCACACAGCTAGTAAGTGTCTGAGTCACTTGAACTCAGGTCCTCCTAACTCCAAGACTGATAATCTATGCACTGTGCCACCTAGATGTCTCTGTATCACCAGTATTTAACACAATGCTTGATACCTAGCATGTGCTGAATATATACTTGCTGACTGACAGAGAAATAAATGCACATGGGACCAAGAAAGAATCAAAAGCAAATCAGGTAAAGCAATGAACGATTCAACTGCCTGCCCAGGTTCCATGCAGTTCTTTGCTGGAAGTGTCTTGAAACCTACTCATGTCCACAGAGTCCTTCTCTGCTGTCCTTTGGGTGACTTGAATCTTTAATTCTTCAGAGACTGCAGTATTCCATGATTCAAAGTCACACACTATCATCACTAGCGGAATATTGATGGATGCTTAAAGAGATGGGTCTTTGTTTCAGGAAGGTGCCTGGGGGTCATTAAAAGCAGTGGGCAGTTTTCAACCCATTCTTCCTCTTTTTCAATTCTGGACCCAGCTCATTATCCATCAAAGTGACTATTTAAGATACAGGTCCTAATGGAGCAGCTCCATACTATCAACCTGCCTTCCAGTATTCCTAACCAAGAAATGCATGCCAGAAATAGCGTTAGATAAATCACCCAAGAGATATATGCCTAGAAAAGGAGATGGTGCAGGCAGCGTAGAAAAAGTATGGGGAGAACTTTTGGGCAGTCAGTGGTTTTCTTGTAATATCAAGAGATTTAGAAGGATCGGAGCATATTGGTTGGACGCCCTCACCCTTGGAGAATGGGTAAGAATCACACAAGGTGGGAAGGCACAGAGGGGTTGTGCTACTAGAAGAAGTACTCTCACTGATGAAGGCCTAGATCCACTGAGGAGCCACATGTGGGTACCCTTTGGGTATTTTCACTTAAGAGGATTCTCTTTTCTATGTATCTGATCCAGAAATCCTCCCAAGAGTCAAATCCTGGTGTCAGAAGATGATAAAGTCCTCAAGGATAGAGATTATTAATGCTTTGTAATTTTCTCTATCTTTTTTATTGCCTACCTTAGTGCCTTATATTCTGTAGGTATACGTTAATTGGATTACACTTTGGTGTGATTCGAATATCATTTCTACATCTCCCTGCTGGTCAGGATATTTATTTTCTGGCCAATTACAGTGATTCTTCCTACTCTCTGGGATCTGACGTCCTGATCTGCCTCTCCTCCATTTCTCACTCATCCATTGGACACTGGTCTAATGGAACCTTTTAGATGTGTTTATTTTTGCTGCAATGAACAAGAAGTTAAGGGAGAAATAAAAAAGGTTGGCAACAGTCTCTCTTTCTCTTCTGAAAACAAGATATCAGGTGTTTTCATCTTTAAGCACAGTTCCAAGTTTTGTCATGGATTTTTCCAGAAATAGGCTATACTAAAAAATGTCGCTGATTTAAGGAAATGGCCAAGGAAAGCCAAGGCTCTGTCATGTAGGTAGTCTGAGAAGACACAACATCCACATAGACCTCCAGCTTTTCTAGTCCAGGGATTCAGTCCTTCAGCACATCTTAAGACCCCATGTGGGGTCATTATTTCTCAGGAAAGGAAGCTGAAGCTCTGGGAGATTAAATGTACCCAGTGTTACAGAGGTGACAATGCCTAATCCTCTTTCATGTCACGTTAATTCTAGGGAGATTTAAGTATTTAGAAAGGGTATTAGATGGGGTGAAAGTCTGGTTGTACCTACAAGCCTGCTCACTCTTTTCCCTTGTGGCTATAAAACATTATTGGGGCAGCTAGGTGGTGCAGTGGATAGAGTACCAGTACAGGACTCAGGAGGACCTGAGTTCAAATCTCACCTCAGACACTTGACACTCACTAGCTGAGTGACCTTGGGCAAGTCATTTAACCCCAGTTGCCTCATCCTGAGCAATATGTGGTCATTGGATTCAGATGACTCTGGAGGAAAAGTGAGGCTGATGACCTTGCACAGCCCTCCCTCACTCAAAACAAAGTCAAGTGCAAGCCATGTCATTATTTCTCTGATGGCATGGTCTTCTTCAACAATGGAGGATGAACACACACACATAAAATGTAATTGTATGTTTCAGGTGTGAAAAGCACTACACAATGGGCTTGTGTAAAACCTACATTTTTTTCCATATAATTCTTTCAGATCCCAGGTGTCTATAGTGTGAAGGCCAGAATAAAAGATAAAAATCACTTTCCATGAGAAAATAAAATTTTATCAAAATTATTTAAATTCATTAAATAATCATTAAATTATTTAATTATTCAAGTAGATCAAATAAATCTAAAATTAATTGAATAACTTAAAGTATCTAAATTAACAAAATTTAATTCAACAGTTCAAGTTGTCAATCAAACTCTCACAGATGGCACCTTTAGCACACACAAAAAGCAGCTACCACTCAGTTCTTCACTGAAAATTACTTCTAAAAAGCATGACATCATAGGCTCACTACTTTAACAATAATATTATAATAGTTAATGCTTATATAATATTTTAAATATACTATATAATACTATATATAATAAATAAAATACTAAATATATATAAATGTAATATACATTATTCATATATAAATATATATTTATTAAATAATATATTTATTATATTATACTTATATATTATAATATAATATATTAAATATGTATATATTTATTATTATATATTTAAAAAATATATTTATTATACATAATAAATATAATACTAAATATACTTAAATAATACTTTAAATACTTTAAAATACTTTTGTTAAGTATTTTCCATATATTATCCCATTTGATTTTCACAAGAACCCTGGGAGGTAGATGCTGTTATTATCCCCATTTTACAAATTAGAAAACTGAGATTGAGGGAGATTGTAATCCTTGCCCAGGATTACATAACTAAATGTCTGAGGCAGAATTTGAACTCAGGCTTTCCTATTTTGGGGGTAGCTAGGTGGTACAGTAGAGAGAGTGCTGGGCCTAGAGTCTGAATGGGAAAAAATAAGTACTTCCCTTGGCTGAGTCATCACTAGATGGGGTATGGAAGACAAAAATCAAAATAAGAAAAGAGGTTCTCTTTATAGTTTAAATTTTATTGCCATCTTTAATCCCATTTCCTTAAGAAATGCCTCTTATCCTTAACTCATTACCTAACATCCAAAGGGGATAAACCTAGAAAGAGTTTTAGACCAGGAAAAAAATTCTTAATGCTTCTAGAGAAACTGGAAAAGATATTTTTAATATGCTTCTATATCTGTCTCCATTATAGTTTCCTAATAGTAATATGGGAAAGTATGACTGGTACCATTTTGATTTTATCCCATACTATCCTTTACATCAATCTCTCAGCAGACAGGGAAAAAAACGGAAAAAGACAAGCAATGTACATTTATTAAATGTCGGCATTGTGCTAAGTACTAGAAAGAAAATCTATTAATGCAAGATTTATGTATATAATTGCAATTACATTCTGCAATACCAGGACTGAATTTTGTTTGCATATCTACTCCCCTAGTCCTATCAGCTCAGGGTCTCATCAGTGTGGACATTCTCCCCAGCAACTTAGATCCCAGTAAGTCCATTCCTGCCCATTCTTGGTGACTCTTGTCCATAGCTACCCCAAAATTCACCCAGCTTTTGCCATAGTGGACCCACCCAATATGCTTCCCTCACATTCTCTTGACATAGTAAAGATTCCAATGCATCAATCAACAAGCATTTATTAAGCATTTACTTTGTTCTAGGTACTATGCTACATGCTGGGGAAATAAAGAGAAAACTAAAAATAATTCCTGTCCTCAAGAAGCTTATATTCTAATGGAGAAGATAACATACATAAAATCATAATATGTATTTTATATAATATATAAGATACACCGTAGTTGAAAGGTAACCTAAGGGATTTCCTTGCAGAAATACTCTTATGTAACTCCCTATTTGTATTGGGCTACAGACTGTTCACACACATCATGCAACTCTCCAGTGTCCTTTGGGCGATCCTCAGCTTTAGTTCTGTATTATTGTTCAGTTGTGACTGAGTCCCCATCTGGAGTTTTCTTGACAAAGATACTTTGCCATTTCCTTCTCCCAATTGTTTATAGGTGAGGGAAACTGAGGCAATGAGTGTTAAGTGACTTCCCCAGGGTCACAAAGGTAGTTAAATGTCTGAAACCACATTTCAACTCAGGTTGACTCCTGACTTCAGGTCCAGTGTGTGATCCCTGTACCACCCTGCTTTATACAAGATAGTACTCTATCATTCCTAGCTATACTTCCTAGAAAAATACTGACGATACAAAGGTGAGCACTTATTATAGGGAGAAACTCAGGATCACTAAAATATCCTTAACTTCTTTAAAAGCAATCTAGTCTGCTCTCCTTCCGCTCAACTCTAGGTTTACTAGTGTGTCCAAGATATACGGGGCAGCTAGAAGACACAGTGGATAGAGCACAGGATCTAGAGTAGAGAAGACCTGAGTTCAAATCTGACCTCAGACACTTACTAGCTGCGTGGCCTTGGGCAAGTCACTTAATCCTATTTGCCTCGGTCTCCTCATCTGTAAAATGAGCTGGAGAAGAATGTCAAACAAAGAAGGATCAGACATTACTGAAATGACTGAACAATCAAGAGATAAATGAATAGATAGATAGCTACACATATATAGTATATATTATGTGTGTATGTATGTATGTGTATATAAACACAGAAAGAAAAACACATACATAGCTATATACATGTTACTGATATACAAACTCTATTGATTATGCATTCAACTCATGAAAATCCTAAGAGGCATTCTTTAGACACTTAGTATTTCCTTTATGATTGTAACTAGGGATGGAAATTGAACCTATGATTTCATGGCATAGGGAAGTTCCAGATGAGGAAATTTTCTCTACTAACACAGGTCCATAATTTTTCTGTTTTTGAGAGCTGCCTAAGATACTTCAAGATTAAGTGATTTATTCAGGATCACACAGTCAGTATGTGTCAAAGGCAGGATTTGCATCCAAGTCTTCCTAGTTCTGAGGCCAGTTCTCTACTCGTTGCAGTCCATTTCTTCTCCACTTGCACTCATGGGTCAGGAGTGCCTGATGCTAGAGGGTTTGGGGAGAGTCTGACAGTAATCCCATACCACATCACCTAAAAATTCATACACAATTTCAGTCCTGACAGGGAGAGCTTACCCTTTGATGACCTTGAAGGTCCCTTCTGCTTTTAAAATCTATGATCCAACAAAAGGTTCAGAATATGAATTAATGAAAAATTAATGAAAAGAAATGCTAGGGAAGGTGGCCTAGCCATATATGATCTTAAATTGTATTATAAAGCAGCAATCATCAAAACTGCTTGGTACTGCCTAAGAAACAGAGTGGTGGATCAGTAGAACAGGTTAGGTACATAAGACAAAGTAGTCAATAACTATAGTAATCTATTGTTTGATAAACCCAAAGACTCCAGTTTCTGGGATAAGAACTTCCTATTTGACAAAAACAGTTGGGAAAATTGGAAAATAGTATGGCAGAAATTGGGCATAGACCAATATCTTACAGCATATACCAAAATAAAGTCAAAATGGTTTCATGATTTAGATATAAAGGCTGTTACTATAAGTAATCTGACAGAGCAAAGAATAGTTTGCCGTGTCAGATTTATGGAGAACAGAAGAATTTGTGACCAAATAAGAGACAGAGAACACTATGAAATGCAAAATGGATAATTTTGATTACGTTAAATTGAAAAGTTTTTGTACAAACAAAATCAGTGCAACCAAGATTAGGAGGGAAGTAGAAAACTGGAAAAGAATTTTTACAATAAGTTTCTCTGATAAAGGCCTCATTTCTAAAATATATAGAGAACTAAGTCAAATTTATAAGGATACAAGTCATTTCTCAATGGATAAATAGTCAAAGGATATGAACAGGCAATTTTAAGAGGAAGAAATTAAAGATATGTATAGTCACATAAAAAAATGCCCTAAATCTCTATTGATTAGAGAAATGCAAATTAAAATAACTCTCAGATATCACATCACCCCTGTCAGATTGGCTAACATGACAAAACAGGAAAATTACAAATGCTAGAGAAGATGTGGGGAAATTGGAACACTAATGCATTGTTGAGGGCATTGTAAATTGATCCAACCATTTTGAAGAGCAATTTACAACTATACCCAAAGGACTATAAAAATGTGCGTACCCTTTGACCCTTTTCTAGGGCTGTATCCCAAAGAGATCATACAAATGTAAAAAGGACCAACTGGTCCAAAAATATTTATAGCAGCTCTTTTTGTGGTGGCAAAGTACTGGAAATTGAGGGGATACTCATCAATTGGGGACTGGCAGAACAAGCTGTGGCATATGAAGGTAATGGAATATCATTGTGCTATAAGAAATAATGAACAGGTGGACTTCAGAAAAGCCTGGAAAGGCTTGCATGAACTGATGCTGAGGAGGGGAGCAGAATCAGGAGATCATTATATAAAGTTACAGCCACATTGTGCAATGACTAACTTTGATAGACTTGGCTCTTCTCAGCAATGCAAGATTCTAAGGCAACTCCAAAAGACTCATGATGGAAAAATGCTATCCACATCCAGAGAAAGAATTACAGAGTCTGAATGCAGATCAAAGTATAATATTTGCTCTCTCTTGTTTTGTTTCTTCTTTCTTGTAGTTCATTCAACTGCTTCTACTTCTTCTTTGCAACATGACTAATGTGAAAATATGTTGAATGTGAATGGATATGTAGAACTTATATCATATTACATGCCATCTTGGGGGCAGGGGAGAGGAAAGGAAGGGAGAAAAATTTTGGAACTCAAATTTGTGGAACTGAAATGTTGTAAACTAAAAATAAATAAATCTTTTTTTAAAAAAATCTTGGATCCCAGGATCCACATGCTGCTGGCTACATGGATTAGTACAGTACTACCTTGCCCAGTGTTATCCATTGATGGATCCTGAGGATGATCCTATTTTCCATCCATGTGATTCTAGCCAACCTATTGCTATCTTTACATGACCTTACTGCAAAATAAACAGAAGGAAGAAAGACAAAAGATGATGGGAGTTTCTGATCTCTAAAGGTCCTACATCCCCAGATGCAGAAACTTTTCAAAATATAAGAAGGAAAGCATTTTTACTTCACAACTGACACATTTATTCCCTCAGACTCTTCTCTTTGCTCCTGGTGGGAGGTGAATTTAGACAGATTGACAGCTGGCCAAACAGGTAAATCCTTTACTTTATTTCATAAAAATGGAGTGCCCTATTTACTGGCGGTCAATAAACACTCAAAAGGATGAATAATATGAAATTCTGCTTAGTTTATCAGAGATTTAGCATTGAAAAAGATCTTAGAGATCATATAATCCAATACCTACATTTTACAGATGAAGAAAATGAGTCCAAGAGAATAAGTTGATTGATCAATTTTTGTTGTCTACCACCTGCCAGGCACTGTACTGGCCACTGGGGATACAAGTACAAAGAATATAACATTTTCTACATGCACAGACATGATATTCTAATTAGAGAGGCAATAAGGATACATGTATATTATAATTATATCTCCACATATATCTATGTATGTGTACATACATGTGTACGTGTGTGTGTGTATACATACTCACTTGTATATATGTAGTTCGTTGTCCAGTCATGTCCAACTCTTCATAACCACATAGACTGCACTGTCCAGGGGGTTTTCTTGGCAAAGAATGGTTTGCCATTTACTTCTCTGGTGCATTATGGCAAATAGAAGTTAAGCCCAATAGTCAATAAATATCTGAGGTCAGATGTGAACTCAGGTCTTCCTAACTCCAGGTCTAGCACTCTATCCGCTGAACCATATAGCTGTCTCATCTAGCGGCATATATATATATATATATATATATATATATATATATATATATATATATATATATATATATATATATGAGATCAGGAATTGGAGTGTGATGTGTGAATTAATCAAGTAACTCAGTTTGGCTTGTTGTTTTTCCTTCGTTTTCAAAGAGGACTGATTATACCACAAGTGATATCAACTCATGGGTAAATTGGATTTAAATGAGGCAGACTTTCACAAAGTCATCAACCTCACTGTCTTTTTCAGAATCATTGAAATCCAGTGACAGGACAAATGTCAAGTTGACTGCTGATAACCTGGGATGCAGTGGATGGCCTTGGCATCTTCAATGTCTGACCAAGTTCTAAACATCCCACAGCACCTGCTTCCACCACCTTCAGGGCCATTGGAGCAAATTGTTATTATCTGCCCATTCTGGAAGGAGAGGTCTTCACAGATAGACATCCCCCTTAACTTAACAATATGTTTGAGGTCTATCACTTACCCTCAACCTGGTTTACTCTGTCGACCTAGACAGTTCAATGAGGTGTGCCCACTTCGCACACTATAGCTTCTTGGAACTGCAGGTAAGAGTTGAGTGCCAGGTAAATACCAAAGGTGGATGAGCAGCCCTGAAAAGGTCTCAGCAAGTACTCACATCAGAGGTGCTAGTCCTCCCTGACAACCCAATACACCCCCGGTCTGTCTGTACATTACAATGCATGGAAGGCAATAACATGTGAGAACACTAGAGAGATATGAAAGAGTTGTGTGGAGCTTTAAATGCCAATCCCAGGGGTCTGTAGATGGTCCCAGAGGAAACAGGCAGCTTCTGGAGATTGCCGAGTTAGAAGGTGACATGACCATGTGTCTGCTTTAGGAATATCACTTTGGCAGCTGAGCAGAAGGTATATTGGAGAAGGAAGAGTGTTAAGACAGAGAGATTATTTAGAAATCTATTTGTTCTAGATCATGAGGTAATAAGAGCTTGAACTAGGTGGTGGCTGTGAGTGAAGGAAAAGGGAAATAATATAAGAGATATTATGGAGACAAAAATAATAGAATTCAGCAAGTGAATGAATATGAGGGATGAGAATGAATGTTCCAGGATAACACACAAGTTGTATACCTAGAGGACTGGAAGGATGGTATGACCAAAGACTGAATAAGGAAGTATTAAAGAAAGGAAAGTTTGCAGGGTATAAGCTGTTTGGGCATTTAACAGGTCATTTGAATGTCCAATAGACAACAGATGATGCATGACTAAAGCTCGGGAGAAAGGTTAGGGTTGGATTTTTAAATTTTGAGGCAGAGACTAAGTATTCATAGGGTAACATTGGAAGGGTTCTTTCAGCCATCAAGTTAAGTTGACCTAGCAAGTGCAATATATATATATATATTTTCAGGTGAACCCAATGGAAACATAAGAGATGGGGTGAAAGAGAGAATGGTTACAGTTATTGGAAGTATGGAGCCCTCCAAATAAAAAGTGATTAAGCAGATCCTAGGACCCAAAGAAGGGATGCTTTGGGGTCCTAGATAGAAAAGAATCTGGCTTGTATAGGGATATAGACAGGAGGAATAAAGGTGACCTCACTCCAAGCCATTTGCCAATGGACTTGGGAAAGTATTTTGTGAGTAAATGACCAGAAAAAAGAGACTAGAAGAGAGATGTTCTTGCCTCCAACCTTATATTCTATTTCTATAACAGATGGTTGGGGGAAGCAGATTCAGGAAGACAGATTCATAGCTGCACCAGAGAAATTTCAAGCAAATGCCTTAGAACTGATGGAGGGTAAAATCTGGCAAGGAAGAAAATAAAGCTCTAAGAAGAGGAGGCCTACTCCTGTCACCGGAGTTCGGAAGAAGGATTGAACTACAAGAACGTTGTGCTGCAGGTAAAATCTTTTATTCTTTTTGCATTTTATCATTATTTATTATTTTCATCTTCTGCTATTAAAACCCACATGCACACACATGTATGCACAATATACCATGCTTCCCCTGAAGTGTTGTGCAGTAAATGACTCTTCTGCAACATAAAATATCCACATGTTTTATTATAGAGGAAGGAGGAAAGGAATTAGGTAAAATACCCTGACCTCTTTCTACCAAGGAAATCTTGATTAGGAACTCATGAATGGTAGGGAAGGCAGTTGTAGGAAGAGGAAGGAAGGAAGGAAGGAAGGAAGGAAGGAAGGAAGGAAGGAAGGAAGGAAGGAAGGAAGGAAGGAAGGAAGGAAGGAAGGAAGGAAGGAAGGAAGGGAAGGAAGGAAGGAAGGAAGGAAGGAAGGAAGGAAGGAAGGAAGGAAGGAAGGAAGGAAGGAAAAGAGAGAGAGAAAGAAGTCTAGCCAGTGTACCCCAGGAAGGACTGCTAAGATAAAGATGCTGATGAAGTTAGTAGTGGCATTCTACTCCAGAGACCAAGGTCTAGGTTTCACATCTGTTCAATTAAAGGTACTTCTCCTCTAATGGTAGGCTGTTTGTATGTACAGCAGTCCAAGACACATACAAGCTGTTAGAGTCTGTTTGGGTTTGTCATCAATTAAAAACCTTGGTTCATAAGCCTCCATTATCCTATGAACTCCCTGACTAGCCAGTATTCACCACGCAACATTCCAGAAAGGCAAAAGGACATTTATTTAAAATAGAATGCAAAGTAAATTACACAGAATTGAATTAGGCATTAGGTACTCCATCATCTATTTCCCAAGGTTGTCTCCTTCCTCCACGGACAAAAGGATTGCAGCCTGTTCTTTGTTACCACACTGGCTCATCACCACGGTACTAAGAGGAAAGGAACAGAAAGGTTGTAATGGTTTGTACAGTGGACAGTTGACAGAAGTCATGAAGCCAGAAAGAGGGAACTGTCTTTTTGCTCACTGCTTTCTCAGAGCTAGAGAAGCAAAATCTCAAGAGCTGAAAAACATTCCCATATCAATATCCAAAAGTCAGTCTGCTAGATTCCTCTCTGCAAACATCCCTGTTGAATCATTTCCTCTTTTCACCCAAAAAGATAAGTGCAAGTAATCACTGGCATGTCTGTGACTCAATGTCTACATCTCCACCTTACTATTTCTTCCCATCACCGTTTCAAAACCTTTGAAAACCACTTGCCTGAGGCGTGTCACCACACTGAATGCCCAAACACTAGTATTTCAGGACCCTCTCCTCAGTGAGTGAATCTCATGGATCCCAAAGCATTGTGGGACCACCCTTTACACAAAGTAACAGAACTGTTCATTCAGGAAGTGGCCCTGTCATATACTGTTAGAAGAAAAGAGGAAAAAATTTCCATTGACAATTATATCTTGTGATTGGCTCTTCACTTAGAACTGAATAAGACAAACTTGGATGCCTCCTGTTTCTAGAGAAATACCCTACAGGAATAAAGAGATTGTTAGTACCCATAGAATAACTCACCCTTCTTTACCTAAGTAAATCTGACAGGTGGTTTACGTAAATGCATAACAATCTTTCATAATTAAAAGCAAACACCACTGGAACATCGCACTGGGACAGATGGGGGATTTTCATCTGTCCTTTTGGTAGCCAAAAAAAAATTGTTCTACTATAACTAGCATCAAATTTACATTCTTAACATAAGGCACATCCAGGTATATGATACCATATGCTATGCCTTGGCTTCTCCCACTTTTACTTAATGATCCAAGTGCTAAAAATGGTTAAAATTATATTTGAAAATGATCAGTCTATAGGGTCTGTTTTCTCCTTTAGTCAATCCTTTGGGGCATTCCTGGGCAGGGAAGGAGAGGGAAGGTGAGAGAAATAAATCCCCTGCCAACTCCAACCTGCAGTTGACTTTAGGTATCTTTATAAGAGCCTGTTCTCTCCAAACACTGGGGAGAAATATATGCCTCATCATTCATTTGGAATTACTATTTGAAGGATTAACAAAGATAGACTCATGGATGAATATGGGGAAACGTCTCTGGACAAATCACAACATAGAGCTGAAAACAATATCTCCAAACCTCTAGGTAAGCCTTGCAGAACTGACTTATGTAGGGACCCAGAGTTACACAAATTCAGTAAACAAATGGAACATGGAGTTTCTCTAATGTCAATTGATTTATGGCACTTGCTTGCCCATAGATTAGTAAGCAATAGAATGCAGCTCAGTGGTGCCCAGTTGAGCTTCATTCCCCGCCTTGTCCCTGGCAATAAAAAGATAAAGGAACAAATAATGGCAAATAAGGAAGTTGGCAGAGCTTTATAGTGACAACAGATTATGAAAACCAGGCCAGTAAAAAGCTTCATTTTAAAAGATCACAGTAACTACGAAAAGAAAAGAATGCCAAACCAATGATTTATAATGACCTGGCATCTTGTAGTACCACATAACAATAAAGAAACTGAAGAACTCCTTTGCTTTTCTTTCACATTTATTTTTTTTATTGCCCTGCATTTCATATCTCCTAGCAATATCTATTATACATATTCTGACCTGAAATTCTGGTGCCAAATAAAACATAGTTCTCTATACTTGAAAATAATGAGCCCAATTTCTTATCCAGCTGCTGGTAACGCCCATTACCACCAAGTATGGAGAATAGACAGGGATGGGAGGTGGGGGGAAAGAGACAGTAGGCTACCATTTTGAGAAACTTTGAGTAGGGGGAGGACGCAGTACCCTCCCCACCCCCTTCATTATATAGATGTAGTCAATTGGTATGCATTTATTAGGCACTAGCTATGTGCCAGGCACCATAATGTATATAGTGGTTTCCCCCATTTGGTAACAGCCTTTTGCTTCCAGCCTCATTTTCTTTCACTGTCAATCAGTAAGCATTAATTATATGTAAATTACTCAGCAAAGTGTTGAGAATCCAATGACAAGAAAACCAACAACAACAACAACAACAGATCCATCTGGTAGGAAACAGCATCCGCATTGATAAGTGAATACACAATAAATACAAAGTCCTTTCAAAGGATCGTTAGCAGAAAGGGATTCAGGAAAAATGGTCTCTGAGGTGAACTCTGAAGGAAATCAGGAAATATAGGCTTAGGTGATGGGTAAGGATGTTCCAAGAATAGGATACACTCTCCTTGTGCAATGGTATGAAAATGAAAGAGGCACAGAAACTAAGGAGGCCACTTTGGCTGAAACAGGAAAGCACTATCTAATCAATGTGGCACGCTGGTCAGATGCCAATTGTGAAGTTCCTCAAATATCACACAGAGTATTTTTCCTAGAGGTGACAGGGCTTTCTGAACAAGGGGAAATGATATGATCAAATCTATGTATTAGTATCAATTTAACAACTGGATACGAGTCATTTCCCAATTGATAAATGGTCAAAGGATATGAACAGCAATTTTCGGAGGAAGAAATTAAAGCTATTTATAGTCATATGAAAAAATGCTCCAAATCTCTATTGATTAGAGAGATGCAAATCAAAACAACTCTGAGGTATCACATCACACCTATCAGATTGGCTAACATGACAAAAAAAGGAAAATGATAAATGTTGGAGAAGATGTGGAAGAGTTGGAACACTAATTCATTTTTGGTGGAGATATGAGCTTATCCAACCATTCTGGAGAATGGTTTGGAACTATGCCCAAAAGGCTACAAAAATACGCATACCCTTTGACCCAGCAGTATCACTTCCAGGACTGTATCCCAAAGGGATTATAAAATGGAAATGGAAAAAGGTCACACATGTAAAAAAATATTTATAGCAGCTCTCTTTGTGGTGACCAAGAACTGGACTTCGAGGGGATGCCCATCAACTGGGGAATGGTTGAACAAGTTGTGGTATATGAATGTAATGGTATGCTATTGTGTTATAAGAAATGATGAACAAGAGGACTTCAGAGAGACCTAGAAGGACTTATATGAACTGATGCTGAGTGAAATGAGCAGAACCAGGACAATATTGTACACAGTAATAGCCACAGTGTGCGAGGATTGTTTCTGATAAACTTAGCCCTTCACAGCAAAGCAAAGACCTAAATCATTCCCAAAGGAATGCAAAATTGATGCAAAATTCCATCCACATCTAGAGAAAGATCTATGGAATTGGAATGCAGAATGAAACAGACTATTTTCTCTTGTGTTCTGTTTTGGCTTGTTTTTTCTCATGCTTTCTCCCACTCATTTTAATTCTTCTATGCAACATGACTAATGTGAAAATGTGTTTAATAATAATGTATGTATAGAACTTATATAAGATTGCATGCCATCTCAGGGAGGGAGGGGGAGAAAATTTAAGATTTATGGGAGTGATTATTGAAAACTGAAAATAAACTAATTTCAAAAATTTAAAAGAACAACTGGGAGCTATGTGGAGAATGGATTGTACAGGGGTACCTTCAAGGTTGTATATTGTGTTTTCTCTCTCTCTCTCCAATTTATTTCTAGGTAATCTCATTATCTCACCAGGGCTTAATTATCATCTCTACGCAGATGACTCACAGATCTATATATCTAGCCCCAGTCTTTCCCCTGAGCGGCATTCAGTCTCATATCTCCAATTGTCTATTGAACATTTCAAATTGGAATTTTGTAGACATATAAAACTCAACATGTCCAAAACTCAGTTCATTATCTTCCCCTTCTGCAGGCATCACCATTTTTCCAGTATCCCAAATTTATAGCTATAGTATTCTCAGCTCCTCATTCTTCCTTACCCACATTTTGAATCAGTTTTCAAGTCTCTCCATATCTACCTCCACAATATCTCTTCAACACCAGAATTCTTTCTATTAATGTGGCTACCACTTTAGTTGGTCACTCACCTCTTGAGTAGATTATTGCAATTGCCTCCTGATTGGTCATCCTGGCCCACATCTCTCCCCACTCCAGTCCACCCTACACACTGCTAAGAAAAACATAGATCTGACTATATGACTCCCCTCCCCAATCAATCCCTTTTGCCTCTAGGACAGAGGTTCTTAATCTGGAGTCCATAAATTCCCAAAGAGTTCATGAATAGATTTTACAGGGTACATGAACTTGGATGGAGAAAAGTACATCTTCATTTTCACAAACTTTTGGTTTCCTTTGTAATTCTATGGGTTTTCTTTTATCCTCAATCATTATTATGAGAAGGGGTCCATAGGTTTCACTAGACTGCCATAGGGGTCTATGACACAAAGAAGGTGAAGAACTGCATTTCTAGAATAAAATCTACACTATTCTTTTTTAGCTTTTAAAGCCTTTGCCATGTTGGCCCCAACCTAATTTTTTCAGCCTCATTGAACATAGCTCAACCTCACCAAATTCAATGGGCACAGCCAAACTGGCCTGTCGGTCACACATGACATACCATCTCTTGTTTTCTGTCTCCACACTTTCACACTAGCCATCTCATGGATTAGTCTGACAACAGTCATTTATTATATATCTACCATATTCCAGGCACTGTACTAAACACAAGGGATACAAAGAAAAGTAAAAATAGTCCCTGTTAATAAGGGAAACATCATGAAAAAAACTACATAAAAAAGAGATATATAAGACAAATTGCAAAAAAAAAAAATAACAAAGGGCAAGCATTGCCATTAGGGGGGATTTGAGAAAGATTTCCTGTGGGAGGTGGGGTTTTAATTGGGACTTGAAGGAAACCAGAATGACCAGGAGACATAGATGAGGAGAGAGAGAATTCTAGGCACAGGGGACAGACAGCAGGGAATAGAATGTCTAATTGAGTAATAATAAGGAGATCAGTGTAACTGGATCTCAGAGTACTTAGGAGTGAGTAAAATATAAGAGAAAGAGAAAGTAGGAGAGACTGGGTCATGAAAGGCTTTGAAAATTCTCAAGCAAAGAATTTTATATTAGATCTTGGAGGTGATCAGGGGACACTGAAATTTATTGAATGGAGGTGAAAAAGTGGCATAGTCAGACCTGTGCTTTAAAAAGTTTACTTGAGCAGTGAAGTGGTGGATGAACTGGAGTAGGGAGAGACTTAAGGCAGGAAAACCAACTAGAAGAGTATAGCAACAGTCCAGGTATGAGTGCCTGCATCAAGGTGAAAACAGAGTCAAAGAAGAGAAGGGAACATAAAAGACATGTTGGGAAGGCAGAATGGACACAACTCGGCAACAGACTGGCTATGTTAGGTGAGATAAAGTAAGGAGTTGAAGATGGCCCCTAGGTTAGAAGTCTGGATAACTCTGGGAGGATGGTGGGGTCCTACATGATAATGGCAAAGTTCAGAAGGAAGGAGGACTTAAAGAGAAAGATGAGAAGTTCAGTTTGGGGCTTGCTGCATTTAAAATGTCTACTGGACATCTAACTCAATATGTCCAATAGGCAGTTAGAAATGTGAGCCTAAAGTTTAGGAGAAAGATTGTGACTGGATAAGTAGATCTGAGAATCAACAGCATAGATACAAAATATAGAGTATGAACAAAAAATAAAATAAAAAAGAATTGTATAGTGTAAGAAAGAAACAAAATAACAGTATAGAATAAACAGAACAAAAGAAGGTCTAGAACAAAGCCCTAGAGAAAACCCACCATTGATGGGCATAACCTGGGCGAAGATCCAGCAAAAGAGAAGGCGTTCACAGACACGTAGGACAAAGACCAGTCATGAGTAGTATCCTATAAGGAGTTCACAGTCTAGTGGGAAAATAAACAACTCATGTTCAACCTAGAGTGACAGGGCACTCTTTCCATAAGACAATAGATTGAAGGATGGAGGAGTTATAAAACGACTACAAAAATGTAAGGAAAAACAATACTGAAAGACTTCTGAATTCTGATCAGTGCAGTAATGACCCAGGACTTCCAAATGCATAACTTGACAAAAGAGGTGATAGACTTCAGCTAAGGAATGAATGAAATGTAGTCAGATATGAACAGTGTATTTATTTGCTTTGCTTAATTATACATTTTTGTTAAGTGGAAAAGTTCTATTAGGGGAGGAGGACTTAGCAAAACTTGACAGCGATGGACCCATAGAACATTTTTTTCCAAGAGAAAAGGAAGGAAATTCCAGGGATACTGGAGGGAGGAATCATGCAAGGCAGCTCATTTTCCTTCTGTGCTCAAGGGATGGTATGGTTAACATGCTCCTGAACCTAAGGGACAGGGAGCAGCAATTGGGAGCTTACCACAAAAAGCAAACCAGACTCAATAAATAGTAAGGCACAACTTGCCAAATTGAAGTCTAAAAATTTCAAAGATATATTTAAAAATCCAAAGATTTTAAATATATATATGAATGAATCCCTTTTTATAGATTTCAACTTATTCAAAGTGATGTCGTTTATTCCACTCAAAATTGAGCCTTAATGAAAACGTCCAATCTGATATTATGACCAGAATATAGTTTTGTTTGGTTATATATTTGGGATTTTGAAGGGAAAAGGTTTTCTCACTTATTCACTTGATAGTGGTGAATTAACCATTCAGGTCAATTCAACTCAATGAACATTCAACGCCTTCTATGTGGATGTAACGCTGTTAAATGCTGCGGATACAGTGCAGGAGGGGGAGAAACAATTTCGGACCTCGAAGAGTTTTAAGGGAGCACTGCATGTAGATGGATAAGTAAAATTAAAAGTGCATCCAAAATAATGCAAAGTACTTTCAAGAGATAGAATTCTGACAACTCTAGGCATCAGGAAAGACTTCATCTAAAGGAAATGCTGAGGATTCTAAGAGACGGAAGGGGGCAATGTGTGGTTATCACAGGATTTAGATTAGCAAGCTTTGGAACATGTGAGTTTGGTAAATATTTCAAAAATTTTACATTTATCTCTCTTAGGGGAAGAAGTCCCAAATCAAATATATTATACAGGGAAATATTTTAAATAATCAAGAAGTCCTTTCCTGGATGCTGTGCAGAATTAGAAAGATGCTTTCACTAAATAAAACGTTTATTATGTCCAATTTTCAAAAATCTGCTTTTTCACCCACAGGTAATTCTTAATTCGCCTTTCCACTTTTGCCAATTGCTGGCTTGGCCCTCAAACATCTGTGCTTTCTTTCTTTCTCACAGTATGTCTTGGGCTCCCACTGGATGTTATAGTGAAGTCATAATACTGGGTATGCGTCACTATCACTGTTTCCATGGAAATATACTGACGTCAAAAATTGATGCTGGCTTCGCTGCAGGATCAAACAGAAAAAACTAGGAGATGTGAAAAATACATTAGGAGCCTTTCTCTCATTTCTTCCTATTTCTTCAATGTCTCAGGTACTTGGTACAGCCTTTACTTCTCACTCAGGAGAGGATGACAATAACAGCATTAGTAGTAGTGATAATAACTCCTATTGCACAGCAGCTTAAGATTTGCAAAGTACTTTACATATGTGATCCAATTTGGTAGAGGGTAGTCTCAGGTTTTTCACTGGTTTATAAGGAATACATTATTCTGTTTCATGAGTCAGAGTCTTTGTGAAGAGACTTTTTTCTCCTGACCTTTTTCTGAGAGATGAAAATTAAACATGAGAGGAGAGTTTCCATTTTTTTAAACAGTCCAAACACTGGAATATCCAATACTTCTCTTAAGATTTTACATAATCAATAATAAGACCTTGGGCTTAGAGAGGGAAGGAACCTTAGTGTTCATGTCCAACCCCTCATTTTTATGGATAAGGAAACTGAGGCTCAGAGAGGTTAGGTGACCTGTGCAAATAGCACTTCCCTTACAACAACCATATGAGCTAAGTAGCAGTACTATCATCCCTATTTTGCAGAAAAGGAAACTAAAGTCCCAAGGAAGTATCATAAGTAGCAATTTTTGTGCCCAGGACAAGCAGCAAAGATTCATCTAGGGAAGATAAGGAAAGCAGTTAGTGAGCTAGAGGAGCTCACCTGGGATGTGTCTGCTTTTCCCCATTTTAAGTCATTATTCTTGCTAACTAGTTATTTCTATGCTAGGATTACAAATGCTAACACACTGCCCTCTAAATTTCTGCACCCTGGATCACAGTCCTAACCCTCCCTAGTTAAAGTTTTGTTGAAATGATAAATGATTTTTTTCTCACTGTCATCTGAAGCATGATTCAAATCCAGGTCTCTAGACTAAATTTTACTGTCTTTCTACTATTAGATGCTCCCTCTTGAGAGTACTTTACAAATTTGAGTTATTATCAAGAATGTTGCCACAAACCAATGCATAATAATTGATTCACTCTCTAAACATTATCATGTCACTTCATATTTCTGTCATGGGTGTAATATTAAGAATGATTAGAATGAGGAAAGGAAATGTCGTGTGGTTTAAAAAAAAGAGGACTGGAATTAGTCAGGAGACCTGGTTTCAAATCCTGTCTTTTTCATTTATCTAAATGACCTTAAGCAAATTACCTAAGCTCTTTGAACCTCAAAGTCCTCATCTATAAAATAAGGGGGATTGTACTAGATGATCTCTAAGGTCTGCATAAGATCTAAATCTATGAGTCTATGAACCTCTCAAAACAAGAGCTCATCCATTTCCCATCTCTGATAAAAATAGTGATGAAACCACCTGCCTCTCACAACTTTATAAGGATTTCTCTATAAAAAAAATTAAATCTCAATGAGATGATGAGATAATTAAGGAGACAACATCTGCTAAATGCTTTAAATTTCTTCAAATAAAAAAATATATATACTGGTCTTAACATATAGCCAAGAACTAGCATCATTACAGAACAGCTCTTCAGACATATGTACTACGTGTTCTTTTGCAGGATTCAAATACACTGTCACTGATTGTATGTTCATCTTCTCGGTCTTCATACACTATTTGGGATGACAATCTGTGATATTCTTTTGAATCATACATCTCAGGTGATTAGCTGCCTAGAAAACAAACTTTTTGAAGGGTTTCTTTTCCTTCCTTAGGCATTCGTGGACTCAATAAGGAGTCTATACCAGAACTCTTAATTTCAATATTCAAAATACTAGAATTTTTACATTTTTTCATATAATGAATGCCATCTACAATCTTTACTTGGATTTGTCCATCATCTCCATTTTAGAAAAATCTCTTTTTGAAACGCTCCCTAAATGATGGCACAATATCTCTTTTTTATCTCTATGATTACATTTTCCAATATTTTCCCTGATTGCTTTTTCTCCCATTTTGTCACTTTTTTTAAAAAGTCTTTAACCATCAAAAGAAATAATACATACAAAGAAAGTTATACTTGTTCCGCTTGGTCCCAGAAAGCAGAAATAGGAGGAATGTGTGGATGATGTAAAGGGGCAGATTTAGGTTTAATATCAGGAAATACTTTCTAATTACTATACCTATCTAGAAGCGGATTGAGCTGCCTGAAGAAATGTTGGGTTTCCTATCATGGAAAGTTTTCAAGCATATCCTTGAATAACCCATAATTGTTGGATAAGTTGCAGGGAAGATTCTTGTTCAGTTTAAGTTAAACTATATGGTCACTGGGGTCTTTTCAACTCAGAGTCTAGGATTCTATGAAAAAATATCATCATCATTATAAGTAAATCTTGTGCACATACCTACCTAATTTGTTGGGGGAAGAAAGAGGTTAGTTCACTGTTGCAGATCCCATTAGGACATAACTATGCTCCAGACAATGCCTTTCTCCATTTGTTTATCCTTTTAAGTTTCCTTTTTAGTGAAGGGATTCAGTCTCACAGCTCTATCACTTGGAGCCATGGGATGACCATGGGCAAGTTATGACAATTCTCGGAAGGGACCTCAGAAGCAAGTCGCTTTACCTCTCAGGTGCCTAGAGCACCTGTAAGCCTACAAATTGCAGAACATGCGCCAATCTATATAGGTTTGCATGACTTTCCCCAACTCAAAGTTACCTGTATCCATGAAGAGAGATGGGAGATAGGGCCCTGACAAGCAAATGGGTGTTGGAGGGTCAGGTGTGGGGAATACAGGGAAGGTTGCTTTGGCTAGGGGTTTGACGTAGAGTAATAAGTAATGTGGCTGGAAAGGTATCGAAGAAATCACCATTCCTCTCCAGTCCTAAGCACTATCCCCCAAATACACCCAAAGCTAACCTGCTACTCACACAAAACATTGGAATGGGTGTCTAAAATAACCTGGTAAAATAATGATGCACAGTTACACATAACACTTTTCATACTATATTGATATATGTTCTTTTGAAATGTTAAAAATTCCAATATACACAAAATCAGCATAATAATCACTATTTCTGTATAAGTCTGAGACTTATGAACCACTTTACATTCATAATTTCATTTGCTTCTCACAACTCCATAGATTCACAATGTTTAACTTATTCTTCCCCCCCCCTTCACTCTACCTATCCATCAGTTGTCAGATCTCGTCTTTCTTGCCTTCGCAACATCTCTCCAATTAGACACCTGCCATCTCATTCAGCATGGCCACTCACACACTCATGATGTACCATCACCTCGCACTTGGATTATTGTAACAGCTTCCTAACTGGTCTCTTTCCTCAAGTCTCTCACCAATCTGGTACATCATTCACAGCACTGCCAAAGTGTTTTTCCTTAAAGGCAGATCTCATTCAGTGACTCCCCTTCTCAATCAACTCCAATGTCTTCCAATTGCCTCTGGGACTGAATATAAACTTCACTGTAAAAGTCCTATACAGACTGGGTCCAACTTAGCTTTCCAGCTACATTAGCTATTACTCTACTTCCCACCCTCAGTCAAATGGACTTTTCTTGAATTCCTCACACTCGACCTCCACCTCCCATCTGCTTGTCAGTGCTCCATCTCCCACCTCTCTTCCTTTGCATTGGTGGTTGTGCATTCCTGGAATATTGTAATCCTGCCTAACCTCAACTTCATGGACTTACTCTCTTACTTTAAGACATAATTCAAGCACCATGTTCTGCATGATACCCTCCTAATTGCTACTTCCCTTCCCCCCAAACTACTTTGTGCATAAGGGTGTGTGGGTGTATATATACACATACCTATATGTGTGTATAAACATATATACATATATGTGTATCTGTCTAGGGCAGCTAGGTGGCATAGGCGATAGAGTGGCAGACTTGGAGTCAGGAAGACTCATCTTCCTAAGTTCAAATCTGGCCTCAGATACTTTGTAGTTACATGCTACCCAGGGCAAGACAGGTAACCCTGTTTGCCTCAGTTTCCTCATCTGTACAATGAGCTGGAGAAGAAAATGCCAAACCACACTAGTATCTTTATCAAGAAAACCCCAAAATGGAGTCATGAAGAGTCAAATACAACTGAAAACAATCAAACAACAGTGTATCTATACACACACGTATATATGCCTATATACATGTGTATGCTTATGTGTACTTGTCTTTTCCATTAGAATGTAATCTTGTTTCCTTTTTTGTATTTCTATAACCTCCTCCTCCACAGTGATGGGCTTTTAGCAGGCACTTGCTCACTGATTATTGTCCTTATTTTAAAGATGACGAAACTAAGACTGATGAGGGTTTGGGGACTTGCTGAGGAAAGATTCAACGTGGGACTTGGTGATTCCAGGTCTAGCACCCTTAGAGCCCACTATACCACAGTGCCTTTCAGATGACACTCAGGTCAACACTTACAGTTGAATTAATTTCTTAGCTGCTTCTGAGTTGGTTTCTTTCCCTCTATATCCTATGTTGCATTCATCAAATATGAGGCCATTGATCACTACGCCCTATAGGATAAAAGTCTTTAAATGAGATGGATTTCTGCCCATTAGAAAAAGGCAACAGAAAATCAAAGATGTGTGAAATTAAATGACCTTTAGAGACCTGTAACATGTCCAATACACAAGGGGACCATCTATTACAGAATATTCCTTTTTCTTTCTTTTCCTATGGATTATCCATCCAGTCATTTGGAAGTCAAATTCAACTTGTAGTCATTTGGAACCTCTTACGTACAATTGCCTGCCATTCTCCACAGAGCATTCCCAATCCATCCACTGGTAAGTCCCTTGGGTATACCATAAGAGGGCTAATAATATATCAGTCACTAAATGTAGTGGGCACTTAATTAGCATTATTGAATGATGGACAGACTGTACTCCTACTTTAGTACCCTAGTCCATAGCTTTCCTGAACTTCAGTCATCTCATCCCTAAAATAGGGACAATACTTGTACCTCTTAAATTATAGAAAATTACTCCTTATCTCGTACTGAAGTCAGCCCTTAACTCATTGTTAAGCCTTCATTCTAGCTTTGGCTACCAGGAAAACACAGAACAATATTCTTCCTTCTAAAAGAATTGTGGTTGTTCAGCAATGTCTGACTTTTCCTGACCCCATTTGGGATTGTCTTGGTAAAGATACCAAAGCGGTTCCTTCTCCGGGTCATTTTACAAATAAAGAAACTGAGTCAAACAGGCTTACGTGACTTGCCCAGGGTCACTAGTAAGTGTCTGAGGTCAAATTTGAACTCAGGAAGATGAGTCTTCCTGATTCCAGGGCCAGCCCTCTATCCACTAAGTCACCTAGCTGCCCCCAGGAAGCAAATAAGAAAGTCTGAATTTGAACCCAGGTCTCCTAACTCGCAGTTCAGCTCTCTTGATTGCACCATGTTGCCTTTACCCCTGAGTCCTGGCTCCCTCTTCTGTTAAATGGAAATAGTTTTACCTGCAGTTCCTACTTCATATGGTTATGGTGCAGAAAGAACTGGATAAACTATAGTACTCTATAACAATGTGAGCTGTCACTATTATGTTGCTCTCCTTTTGGAAAATGTGGGAATTACTTGGAAATGTTTGGTGCTTTCCCTGCATCTATTGAGTCCAGATCATTCCTCTTGTCCTGGCTGGCCATACTTAACTCCATCCCCACATCACCTCAATTTATCATTCTCTGAGACAGGCATGCATCCTTTTCACTGAATAGACGCTGTTGTCATTGCTGTTGCTGTCTTGTTTTCAGCAAAGGGAATTTTCCATGTCTTCCTCTTGTCAGCAGAACATCTAGAGTAGTTTTGAGATCAATATGAAATCACTAAGACTTTATATCTATAGTTTCATCTGTTTAAAAAAGGAGGGGGAAAGGGTCGGAGCTAAACAACCTCTTTCCTTCTAGTTATGTATTCTAAGATCAGTAATAAAGACATTAGTGTAATCAAATGAATTGGACTCACATTCTACACAGGCTATCTGTGACCTTGGACAAGTCATTTAACTTCCCAGAGACTCAGTTTCCTAACCTGTAAAATGACAGGGTTGAATTAGATGACTTCTGAGTTGTCCAGTTCTGAACGTATGACCCTAAAATGACGATTCGGTGGTCAAAAGGTAGATCGCAGAGGACTTCATTCTCTAGTTTCTGTTCTGTTCTGGACAGGGTTTACAAATGACTAATGAGAGAGGAATGGGAGAAGGGTAGCTATGTCACCAGAACCAAACTGCCTAGAGATGTCATATGGAACTTACCTCAACTGTTACATCTATAGCTTCCCCGAATGTCAATGTTGTAGTAACAACAGCTTTGGGAACATAGTATAGAAATGAGAAGATAGTGCTCGCAGTGGCCAACAGCTCCAGCCCCTTCCAAGCCGGGTTCCTTCATTTGTGAGTAAATATGAGCAGTGTTCAGAAATTTAGCAGTAGACCCTCCACTCAGACTTATCAGATGGCCTTGTAATTGTTCTCTAACCCACCCATACACAAGACTAGGGAGAGGACTAGCTATGGGCCAGCAAGGGTGTGAGATCTGTGGCCCTGAGGTTACATATGGCCCTCTAGGTCCTCAAGTGTGACACTTTGACTGAATCCAAACTTCACAGAACAAATCCCCGTAATAAAAGGATTTATTCTGGAAAAGTTAGACTCAGTCAAAAGGCCGTACCCAAGGACCTAGAGTTTCTTCTCAAGCCACAGAAGGTGAAAAAGACCTTAATGTTCCTTGTAGAGACAGAAGCATCAAGTGAGTGATTGCTGTAGATCCAAGAGTCAGTTAACAAAGATAAAGGTTGCTAAGCAGAGCAACAAAAAGGAAAGAGAAGCATTGGGGGAAAAGGATAGTATTTTCAAATATTTGAAGAGCTACCACATGGAAGTCAAATTAGACTTGGCACCAGAAGGCAGAACTAGAAGGAAAACGGGAGGGAGTTGCAGAGACCAAGTTTAGGCCTGATATTAGGAAACCTCTCACAATCACAGCCAAAATGTGATGCCAAAAGAGGTCATGAGTTCTCCTTGACTGGAGAAGTTGAAATGAAAGTTTCATAACCACCTTAGTTATGTTATAAATGGAATTCTTATTCAGATATGTATTAGACTAGATGATCTCTGAATTTCCTTCCAGTTCTGAGATTCTGGGAGACCAGAAGCAGAGCCCAGCTCTGAAGTACAATTTAGTGTCCAAAGATCACAATATTCAAGGCACAGGCAAAAAATAAGTGACCTGGGTCAAATAGAGGATCCACTCTCTGGAAAACAAAAACAATTCCCATTTGACAGAATCTAAAACTCTCTGTGTCAGGCAAGGTCTTGTATATGTACACTTTTTAGTGTAGACATGCAAAGTTACCCCTGACTTCTCACTTCCTCCAAAATGACTTCAGTTCAATGACTCCCCATTCAAGAGGATGACCAACCTTCAGAGGAAGGAGGGACCTCAGGACCAGGAGACCTTGGGAAATTCTGATCCTTCTTCATAAAGAGCACTGGACTTGAAATCTGGAATACTCATCTTGGATTCATGGAATACTCAACAGTTCAAATCTGGCCTCAGACACATACTGTGTGACCCTAGATAAGTCATTTAACCCTGTTTGACTCAATTCCTCTCCTGTAAAATGATCTGGAGAAGGAAATGGCAAACCACTCCAGTATCTCTTCCAAGAAAATACCAAATGGGATCACAAAGAGTCAGACATGACTTAAAGAATTTTACCACAATGGCATAATTAAAAGAATGATAGGAACTTTCTCTTCTATCCCAGTACTGACTTGTGGCAGGATTATAGTAAAACTACTATCCAAACAATATCTGCATGGTTTGACTGTCCCATAAGGATGACCTACAACCCCCCACAAAAAATTTTCTAAGATGATTTCAAGGGCAGCAAATGTATTCCTTGGTAAAAAAAAGTTATGGGGACCCATAACTAGGGTAGGATAATGAACACTCACTGGATTTAGAGTTAGAAACTAAGTCCCAGCTCCACAACTTAATAGCTATGTGACCCAAGTTGAGTCATTATCAAGTTTCATTGGTTTTACAGAGGGAAAAATAATACTAACCCTGACAATGCACAAACTTGTTACAAGGTTTACACAAAACAGTTATATAACACAAAATAATTTATTATGTGCTGTATAAAAGTAAGCTATCATCATCAACATCACCATATAAACCTTGGTTTACCAGACTCTGAATTCCATGAACGTAAGGACCGTATCATACATAAACTTTTAATCTTCTCCAGTGCCTAATGATCCAATAAACTTAACTAAATAGGCACTTAAGGAACACCTGGTTGGGTTTTGGAAGTTGGGGAAGTGTTGTCAAATTGCACAAATGACAAAAATACAAAGATTAAAAACTTCTAAATCAAATTCACTGAGACAGTACAAGAAGAAGCCATATTTAAGAAACTCCAAGGCCATCAGATCCAACTCTCTCATTTTGTAGAAATGAAGAAACCAAAGCCTAGAGGCTTTGTAAAAACTGAAACTCATAAGGGTCAATTGGCTTGGCCAAGTTTTCCACAGGTAGTAAGTAATAGAGGCAGGATTCAAATTCATGTCCTCTGACTTTAGAGATATTTCCACTATACTAAGCTAGACACTTCTCTCTTTTTGCAATCCCCTGTAATTTGCAGAATAAGTCTACTGGACGTCTGAATGTTCAGCCTGGAAAGGGTTACACTTAGTCTCAGTCTGCTGACAAGATTCCCAATCCATCTACTGTGAAAAGTCATAACTAGTGTGGAGCAAACAGGCCTTTTCCCAGGGCACTGACATCTGTGGGGCACTTGCTTCCTTCCTCAGAAGTATAAAGACTGTCATTCCTATACTTCATACCTCAGAGTTGTTTTAGAGCCTATGTTGTGGTAAATGAATATGAGGGAATGCTATTGTGCTAGAAAAAAAAGAGGAAATAAGACTATTCCAAAAAGATGAAGATATAGGAACTAATGACAAGTGAACTGAGTAGAGCCCAAAGAACAATTACATATTGTTTAATATAACAATAATATTAAATATAACAACACTATTATAAAAAGAAATCATTTTGAAGACTTCCATAAACTGATGAAGAATAAAATGAACAGAACCAGGAGAACAATTTATATAAGAAAACAATACTATAAAAATAAACTTTGAAAGCTGTAAGAGCTATGATCAACACAATGAACCTTTGTGATACCAGAGGATGGATGAGAAAACATACTAATCCCTGACAGAACAGTGGATTAGGGTACAAGATGAGATGTGCATTTTTTCATATCACCATCTGAAAAACTGTTTTGCTTGACTAGGCATATTTGTTACAAGAAATTTCTTTTCTTTTTCCTTTTTTTGATAATGTGAAAGGTGTGAGGGAAAGAAAATAGATTTTCACAATAGAAAAAAATAGCAGTGAGGGGGCAGTACAGATGTGAAATGTTGTAAGTTCTTTCAGATGGGAGCATAATAGTACTTGGTTTACTTAATTTTTTTACCATATAACAAGAGACTCCTCACAGAGTAAAGATAATGTTCAAATATTTGCAATATAAACACAAAATATCAATAAAACTTTCCATTAAAAAATTCTTTCCCAATCTCCTTTCTTACCTCCAAGAGAGGGGTTGATCAGTGCTCTGAAGGACTTTTTGAAGGTGGCAGGATGATTTAATTCATGTTAAAATATAGTGATAGAAAGAGAGAGGAAAGAAAGAAAAAGAAAAAAGAAAGAAAAGAAGGAAGGAAGGAGGGAGGGAAGGAAAAAGAAAGGAGGAAAGAAAGAAAGGAAGGAAGGAGAAAGAAAGGAAGGAAGGAAGGAAGGAAGGAAGAAAGAAAGAAAGAAAGAAAGAAAGAAAGAAAGAAAGAAAGAAAGAAAGAAAGAAAGAAAGAAAGAAAGAAAGAAAGAAAGAAAGAAAGAGGGAAGGAGGGAGGGAGGAAGGAAGGAAGGAAAGAAGGGAGAGAGAGAGGGAGGGAGGAAGGAAGAAAGAAAGAAAGAAAGAAAGAAAGAAAGAAAGAAAGAAAGAAAGAAAGAAAGAAAGAAAGAAAGAAAGAAAGAAAGAAAGAAAGAAAGGGAGGGAGGGAGGGAGGAAGGAAGGAAGGAAGGAAGGAAGGAAGGAAGGAAGGAAGGAAGGAAGGAAGGAAGGAAGGAAGGAAGGAAGGAAGGAAGGAAGGAAGGAAGGAAGGAAATGACAATGTGTTCAATGTTCTGTCCTTCTAGTCCCTCTATCTTCTCCTCTCCTCTCTGTGATGGAGGGAGATGTTTATTATTTGGTATCTGGAACTTCCACTGATTTTTCAGTTTCTGAGTTCAGCTTCCATTCTGTACTCTTCTCATTTCCATTGTTACAGTCATTGTATATGCTGTTCTTTTGATTCTGCTTACCTCACTCTGAATTCAAGTTCACTTGAATCATGTGCACTATGTGCACTATATTTTCATGCTATTTACTTTTGCTCCCTCCCCCAATTGTTTTTATCTTTGGTTTATTTTTTTATTTGGGATCTTACCACCTCTCATCCTTTAATGGAGAATGGCTGATATTGAAAAGGATCATCATAGTTTAACTCTTATTTTAATCTTTTTCCTTTTTAATACTATTCTATTTTTTCCCAATTACATTCATTTTACAAGATTTTGAGCTCAAAAGCTATGTGCATGGCAGGTATGATCTAAGTAGAGAGTTGTTCTCAACACCCTCCCTCCTGGAAGGGATGGTCAAGGAGGTTACAACTGTCTTGAGGATTGCTGCTGTTGACTGTAATTTTCCTGTTGTGAGCCTTGAGTTTCTATTTCAAGTAAATAGTTCCTGCCTGCACTGTGGCAATGCAGTGCAGGGCATTGGGTGATTAATACTATAAAGTCTCAGAGGGGGATTCAGAAAAGGGGAAATGAAGAATTTAAGTAGATATTAACTTCAATTCAGTACGTATTTCTGGAAGTAACATTAATGGGGTCAGGGTTAAATAAGCAATTGAGCTTGACAAATTTTCACACAACTTACTTTTGCTCCCTCCCCCAATTGTTTTTATCTTTGGTTTATTTTTCATTTGGGATCTTACCACCTCTCATCCTTTAATGGAGAATGACTGATATTGAAAAGGATCATCATAGTTTAACTCTTATTTTAATCTTTTTCCTTTCTATTATTATTTTATTTTTTCCCAATTACATTCATTCTACAAGATTTTGAGGTCAAAATTTTTCTCCCTCCCTCTCCTCTTCCTAAAATGGTAAGCAATTTCATATAGGTGGTATTATATAAAACATATTTCCAAATGAGTCATAGTTGTGAAAGAAGAAACCAATCAGAAAGGGGAAAAAACACAAAAAAAGAATAAAGTGAAAAAAGTATGCTTCAATCTGCATTCTGAGTCCATCATTTCTTTATCAGGATACAAAATAGCATTTTCCTTCATGTTTCCTTCATGAGTCTTTTGTACTTGTCTTGGATCATTGTGTTGCTAAGAAGAATGCAGTCATTCATAGCTCATCATCACACAATGTTGCTAATACTCTGCATGATGTTTTCCTGATTTGCATCAGTTTGTACAAGGCTTTCCAGTTTTTCTGAAATCTACCTGTTCACCATTTCTTATTGTACAATAGAATTCCATTACATTCATATGCCACAGTTTATTCAGCCATTTCTCAATTGATGGGTATCCCCTCAATTTCCAACATTTTGCTACCATGAAAAGGTACTATAAATATTTTCCTACATGTAGGTCCTTTCCCCTTTGTTATGGTCTCTTTGAAACAGAGACTTAGTGGTAGTATTGCTGGGTACACAGTTTTATGCCCCTTTGGATGTAGTCCCAAATTGTTCTCCAGAATGGTTGGATCAGTTTACACTCTACCGACAATGCATTAGTGTCCCAATTTTCCCACATCCTCTCCAACATTTGTCATTTTCCTTTTTTGTCGTATTAGCCAATCTGATAGGTGTGAGGTGGTACCTCAGAGTTATTTGAATTTTATTTTTTCTGATCAAAAGTGATTTAGAGTACTTCTTCATATGCCTATAGATAGCTTTGATTTCTTCATCTGAAAACTGCCTGTTCATATCCTTTGATCATTTATCAGCTGGGGAATGCCTTGTATTCTTATAAATTTCACTCAGTTCTCTATATACTTGAGAAATGAAACTTTTATCAGAAACACTGGCTATAAAAATTGTTTCCCAGCTTTCTGCTTTCCTTCTAAACTTGGTTGCATTGGTTTTGTTTGTGCAAAAGCTTTGTAATTTAATATAATAAAAATTATCTATTTTACATTTTGAGAGGCTCTTTATCTCTTGTTTGGTCATGAACCCCTGCGTGTGTGTGTGTGTGTGTGTGTGTGTGTGTGTTTGTGGTTTGTCCTTCATTCTCAAAGAGGACATGACATCAAGGAGATGCTGACATGACTTGCAATTGACTGATTTCAGTGAGGAAAGGCTATGCAAAGTCACCAGCCTCACTTTCTCTTCCAGAGCCATCTGGGTCCAGAGGCCATTTAACAATTAGGATGACTGGAGATGCCCCAGAATGCAGTGGGAAACCTTGGCCCTTGGCCTTGGCTAAGGTCTTTTCAAGTTCTCAGTTTGAGTGAGGCAAAGCCCATTCAATGAATACACCTCTTTAAGAAGTGAGTCAAGGAATGGCCCCCTTAATAAAAAAAAAAAATCAAACCTCAGAGTTGCTGGACAAAAGAGAAACAATTACTAATTACACTCACTCTAAGCCAGGAGAGCCCCCCAAAATAACCATTAAGTGGTGCTTGGGTTCACTTAACTTCTCCTTTAAGAATTTGGATGCTATATCACTTGGTGCATATATGTTTAGTATTGATATTTCTGCATTGTCTACAGTACCTTTTAGCAAGATGTAGTTTCCTTCTTTATCTCTTTTAATTAAGTCTATTTTTGCTTTTGCTTTTTCTGAGATCAAGATTGCTACCCTGGTTTTTTTGTTATTTTTTTACTTCATCTGAAACAGAATATATTCTGCTCCTGTCCCTTACCTTTACCCTATGTGCATCTCTCTGCTTCAAATATGTCTCTTGCAATCCTACAACATATTGTAGGATTCTGCTTCTTGGTCCATTCTTCTATCTACTTCACAGTTATGATTACTGTGCATTTCCCTCCATTCTGTTTTTCCTCCTGTCCATCCTCTCTCCTTTCACCTTTCCCCTCCTTCACAGTGTTTGCTTCTGTCTACCACCTTCTCTGGTCTTCCCTCCCTTCTGTCATTTCCCCCACAAACACCTTTTGCTTAATCTCCTCCCCTCCTTCTTTTCTATCGGGTAAGATAGATGTCTATATTCAACTGATTGTGTATAGTATTTCGTCTTTGAGGGTACAGAGCCAAGATGGTGGAATAAAAGCAGAGACTTGCTTGAACTCCCCCCCAGAGTCTTCAAAATATCTGTTAAAAAATGACTCTAAACAAATTTTAGAGCTACACAACAGACAAAATCACAGAGTGAAACAAATCTCCAGTCCGAGACAACCTGGAAAGTCAACAGGAAGGGTATATTGCACAAGACAGGGAGCAGAGTGTAGTCAAGTGTGGGTCATACTGGCACAGGTCCAAGCAGATTCCAGGGGACTGAATCACTGGCAGCTGTGGCATTTTCCAGACTTCTAAATCCACAAATGCCAAAAAAGTCAGTGGGAAAACTCTGTGGGACCTGGGTGAAAATGAAATGCGCAGTCTGGCCAGATCCAGCCCCCATCCCAGGGTAGTGTGGGGAGTGGCAGTGGCTACCACAGAGGGTGGGGGATCAAGCAATTGATACAAAACCCCTGAAGCATGTGACAGTACACCCAGACCGATCCCCACCTGCACTGGAAGCATAGTCCTACCTTGACAAAGAGCTAGAAAGTCAAGTATTTGGCTGCAAAAATCAGTAAACGTAGAACATAAAAAAATGAGTAAACATCATAAAAAATGAGTAAACATAAACATAAAAAATGAAACATCATAAAACATCATAAAAAATCTCAGACTATTATTTCTTCTTTAAACCAATAAGGTTCATGAGTAAGGTTCAAGTGATGAAAGGTTCAAGGGATACCCACCACCCACCCTCTCATCTTTCCCTCCACTATAATACCCTTTTCATGCCTCTTCATATGAAATAACTTACCCCATTCTACCTCTCCCTTCTTTCTGTACTGTAGTGCACTCCTCTTTCTCATCCTTTAATTATATTTTTGTGATTCCCTCAAATTCACCTTATAACCATATCCACTGTCTACATATATTCCTTCCAGCTATATTATTAGTGGTACAATTTTTAATAATTACAATTATCATCTTCCCATGTAAGTATGTAAATGGTTCAGCTGCACTGAATTCCTTATGTTTTCTTCTGCCTTTTCACCTTTTTAGGCTTCTCTTGGGTTTTGATATTGGAGATAAAATTTTTTGTTCAATTCTGAATGTTAGAAATTCTTCCATTTCATTGAATGACCATTATTTCAATTTAATAAACAAAATCAAGTTAGCTCCTTTGAGCTTCCTGATAGAGATAAAATAAATTTATTGTCTCCTGATTTCTACCGTTATTTGATGATGGTTCTATTTGACTAAGAATTTAATCTTCATAGATGTTTCATTAGCAAAATTGTGTGAATTATCTTCACAATAAACTGACTTTGCTTCTTTCTGATCATCCCTTTCTATTAGGAATCATAATGCCCCCTGAGAATTTGGTCTACTGCATGATTTTTATTTGTTCATTTTTGAGAAATATTAGAATCAATAATATAGTTAAGAGCATAATATAATAAAGCACCACATAAATGTAATTATTATCTTCTTTCCCTAAACTGTATTCCACAGAACTCTTGTTTTATACAGGAAAAGAGGTGTTCTGCAAGAAAATTTCCAAGCTTTTGTTCATAATCCAATAGTAGAAGGAGTTCAGAAGGATCTTTGCCTTGAGCTCGTGGAAGGGCAGAACTAGGCAGGACATGGGATCACCGGTATATAAAATAGATATTCAGTGTTATTTTGTCTCAGTCAGCTAATATTTATTAAGCACCTACTATGTTGCAGGCTCTCTACTAAGCACTAGAGATACAAAACAAGACAGAATATCATCTGTTCTCAAGAAGTACACAGTCTAATGGAGGCTTAAAGGCGAAAGGTGGATGAGCAAGAGTTATTGATGGGCCCTGCAAGACTCTGACTAAGGCAGGAGAATGCACAGTGCTACAGATCATGCCTTAAGTCAGAAATAATACTGAAATCCATAGGAGGCGATGACATCTCCAAGGGAGAAAATGTAAAGATAGAAGTGAAGATCCCAGGACAAAACGCTGTTGAATACCTCTGTTGAATACTTAGTCTAAGAGGCACTGGACGTGGGATCTACGAAAGTAGATAAAAGGGGTAGTGTCTCCTAGCCAGAGAGCTAGGAAAAAAAAACCAAGAGAGAATCATGGAAGCCAAGAGATGAAAGAATGTCCAAAAACTATGTACAACTATGTCAAAAGCTACAGAAAGAAGCAAATAGAAGCCAAACCAACCAGTAGGTTGGGAGACAAGGCAGTTCAAGCGAGTACTCCTACCTACACTGTATTCAGAGCCAATTTACTATTATCAGTTATACAACTCCACAGACCTCCTTGAGTGAAGACAGCTTAGCATTCTTCTGGTCTGTAACAAAAACATTTATTAGATATGACACTATTGTCCAGTAGGAAATAAGGCATTAATTTTCTCTATTTCACCACAAAGTATTCCCTCTCTTCCTTTATCATGGGCATGTTGCATAGACCTAGGTTGAAGAATTTTTTCAGTATATTTGAGGCCCCAAAGTCTACCGTAGTTAAATGAGTTTTGAAACCTAATGTTTTGTTAGTTTTCTAAGCCTTGAGTATATATTCATTCATTCAGATTAATATACTACTTTCCTGAAAAGTAATAAAGGCTATATCCTAATCCATTCCTTTTTTTTAGGGTATTGGCAGGGAAACCAGACTGTGCTATTACTTTAATATAATGTCACCTTTGTGTTTGTCCATGAAAGTGTATGTGTGTGAAGAGGAAAATGAGCATTCTCTGCTGCTGTAACTCCTCCTCAAATGTTACTAAATCTGATAGAAAACACAAAGTTCACAATTGGCAGAAAGAAAACATTGATTCTGTAACCAGAAATAATCATGGAACTAGAGATTTAGAATTGGAAGGAAAGCAAAAGATCATGCACCAGACCAGCCTCATTTTACAAATGATTAAGGCCTTTCACCAGTCATACAAAAAGTAAGGGGCAAAACCAGGATCTGAATCCAAGTCCTTCAAATCCATGTCCCACATTCTTTCTCCTAGGCTACTGCCTAATTAGGCTACTGCCTCATATTGGTGCATATTTTTTTAAAATATTTTTTAAGACCTGATATTCTCCAATGCTACACAAAGACTCTGATATTCCACATTTTATTTGTCCAAGGGAAGATATGAAAATTCCAGAAACCCGGCCCCAGAAAATCACTTTCTCTACACTAATTTTGGTACATCTATCTAAAATATTTTTCATTTCAAGGTTATAAATATTTCTATATTTCCCCATGTAGTCAGCATATTTACTAAGGAATAGGACAGAATGATGCATCTGTAAGCCAGTTACCTATTGTTAGGATACATCTGGAATACTGTACTTCAGTCCTGGACACCATCTCTTTTAGAAAACACTAACTAGAATTTACCCAGAAAAAAATTGATTAGGATGGTCAGGATATGGAAGCAACATCATATGAGGAGCAATTATAGAGATTGGAGGTGCTTAGCTTGAAGGAGAAAAGATGAAAAGGAGCTACACCACAAAAAAATAAATGGCTTATTAAACTATTCCAACAGATGACATCCCATCTCCTGCCTCCAAGTTTTTACACAGGCTATCTTCTATGAAAGGAATTCTCTCTCCCTCTTCCCCTTCCTTTTGAAATCTCTAGTGACTTATAATAAACATGACGCTTCCCTGCAGGAGAACATTCTTGCAACCAGGGGCCATTTTGTTTTTGTCTATCCTTAGGATCTGGAAGACTGCCTAGCATATATTAAGTGCTTAATAATGAATAAATGAGACCTTTTCAAGGGTTTGCATTTAGGAAATGGAATGGGCATATCTCATGTTATCCTAGAGGGTAGAGTTAGAAACAGTGCATAGAAGTTATAAAAAGGCAGGTTTCAGTTCAACACAAGGAAGAATTTTCTAAATTTCAGAGTTGTCCAACAATGAAATAAGTCATCTCTTACAGTAATTAAGGTCTTGTACATACATAAGAGGTTTTTGACCTTTTTGTGGGTCTACAGACCCATTCTCAAAGTAACATTTTTAAACACATAAAGTACAATACATAGGATTACAAAGAAATCAAATTATAGAAATAAAAATGTAATTTTTGCCTCATTCAAGTTCACAGACCACCTGAAAAATATCCCAGGTTAAGAATTCCTGCCTTATCTGGACATAACCCAATAAACCCTGAATGATTGCCATCAAGGTACTCCTACATGGAGGTAAAATCAGACTAAATAATCTTCCTATTCTAAGATTATCCACTAGGTGGTACAGTGGATAGAGCACCAGTACAGGAGTCAGGAAGACCTGGGTTCAAATCTCACCTCAGACTCTTGACACTCACTAGATGTGACCTTGAGCAAGTCACTTAACCCTAATTGCCTCATCCTGGGCCATCTCCAGTCATCCTGATGAATATCTGGTCACTGGATTCAGATGACTCTGGAGGAGAAGTGAGGCTGGTGACCTGCACAGCCCTCCCTCACTCAGAACAAAGTCAAGTGCAAGTCATGTCACCATTTCTCTGATGGCATGATCTTCTTCGGCAGTGAAGGACAAACGAACGTACACATACATATAAGAAAAATTATAAATGTATTTAAGTTGTCACCTTTTCCTTTAGTCATGGCCCCAGGGTACTCCCAATTCAACTCGCTCTCCAAACTATTGCCCCTTCCCACTAAAAGCCATGTTTCCATTCTCCCCAACCCCTCTTTCCATTTATGTTTCTTCTTTTGCTACTAAAATTAGGCCCTCTAAAAATTTTGTTTTGTTAACACAGTGTAGGCACTTAATAAGTACCCACAGACCAAATCAGCTTTCTAATTCTTACATAGTCCTTATAACATGAAACATCACTATGAGCGCATGCAGGTATCCACCCCTTCCTTTCCTCTCTCATATCCCCTTTGTCTTAGTTATTCAATTCACCTTCTCTAGTATGGTTCAAAAGATTTGAATTCATATACCATCTCTGATGCTTCCTACATGTGCGAATTTGGGGGAATCACTTAACATCACTTTGTCTCAATTTCCTTAACAAAAATGAGGAAGTTAGTGTAGATGGCCACTGAGGTGCCTTTGAGATTCTGTGATCCTAATGAAACTTTCCAACATGGCTGTTCCCCAAAGATTTGTGGTTAAGACTTCTTTTCTTAAGAGATAGATGGATCCTAAATCTCTGTCTCTTCCATAGAATTGCTGCCTTTTCAAAGGTCTGCCCAGTATCTGTACCTGGATATGCCACTACTAACTTAAACTCATCATAATCAGAATGCAATTAAGATCCCATAACTTAATAGATACATAGGTTTTCAAAACCAAAACACTACACTAATAGGATGAGAATATCTATTTGCAAGGAAGCACAGGACATGGCAACCATCTTCTCCAAGCTGTCGTACTCATCCACTATGCATTCCTGCAGGCAGATCAGGGATTCCCAAGGGAATGTGAACGTTGTGCCAAAGCTCACTATTTCCAGGAGCTAGAGATGACCTTTATGTAAGGGAGCTATTCTACTGCTAACATCTGTACCTACTAAGCCCCCACCAGCGTGCTGCCCATTTAACAAATCAATCAAAATTAACTCCATTAACTTAATCAGAAACATTTACTAAACAGAAAGCAAAACAAGTATAATTAAAATATAGTATTTGTCTATAAATCTAGATAATTCTCTGTCCAATATAGACAGCGCCCATAGAGGAGAGTAGGCACACTTATAGACCCATAATGAGACATGTCAAGAACACATGGGCCCAGGACAACTCACAACTTGAACACCGGGCCTTGGCTTCTTTTGTCCCTGCAGGGGTAATCTGTACAACTTTCAATAATTAAATTATTGGTATACAAGACTTTCCATAGTCTTTCTGGGCGGAACTATCCTACTTTGGGGTTGTTAAGGCAACATTAAACTCTTTCAGCAAACTAGGGATCTGGGATCTACAGAGTAGATCCCCTGCTCCCCTGGCTGAATTCTGGGAGGCTCTAACTTCTAAGGTAGCAGATGACAGTTCAAGATCTGAGGTCTTACCACGTAGATCTCAGTTTATGCTACGAACTCAACTTTTCCCAGACATCTTATCTTTGTTCTTGACATTTCTCCTTATTATGGGTCTATCAGTGTGTCTACTCTCCTCTATGGACACTGTCTGTATTGGACAGAGAATGTATCTAGATTTATAGACAAATACTCTAATTTCATCTCTACTTAGCTCATATCTCAAATCAGTTCCTGAGTTCAGCTCAACTCAGCTCCTAGAAATCAATGGCAAACCTTTTTCTTCTTCCATTTCAAGAAGCATGTAACAGTCAGAGTTCTTAGGTCAGTTCCTAGAAAAGACCAGAGTTCTCTGCTTGTCCTAGTTCTAAGCTCTGTTTTGATCCACTAGATCCAGAGGTCTGGCCATGACCAACTCTCTTGTTCCAAAGAGTGTCTTGTGTGAAATGACTCAGTTTGACTCATGGTAAGAAACCAAAACATCCATTTCTGTCAACCATGACACAACCTGGCAATATATATTTGTCCCACAGTCAACAAACGGTGCCAGCTATCTGGCCTTCTCAGCTATATATCTAAAAGTCCTCATATCAGTCATATGCACATTAGAGACTACAAATAGGATATTTGAGTGTCTTTTCTCTGTGAGCTGCTTTCTCAGTATTTCTTTCAAAACTCTTTTCATTTCTGTTCCCTTTCTCTTAACAATCTTTTCCATACTGGGAGCTCCTTGAGAGCAGCGACTAGTCTTTATTTTTTTTGATTCGTTTGTTTTGCCTTTCTCTGTAATTCCAGAACTTGGCACAGTGAATAGCATATAATATACACTGAGCAAGTGCTACATGATTGGCCAACTGACACGTCATAAAGGAACATCATCTTACATTAAGATTATCCAAAAGAACATTAAAAATTGATAGACTGGAAAATCTCACTTGTATAAAAGACAAACTTTAAGATGGGATACTGGATCTGAATGGGACAAAGGGAAGGATGGCACAAAGGGAATAGATGGTAAATTGACTATATAAGTATAGAGAGCAAGAAAATAATGAAAAGACATTTTAGAGCTTCTCAAAATAGGGGAATTTCTACATCACAAAGCAGCTGCATAGGCTAATGATTTGTTACACATGCTCAATAAACCAAAAGCTGTATAATGACAAGAGGTGGTTCTTGAGTAGACCATAAGGCAAAGGAAACAATAGGAGATAACATCCTGCATTTGCAGAAAGTGCCAAACAGAACCTAATACTCCAAACCACCCCCCTCAACATCTTCAAAGACCATTTCAGCTTCCATCTACTACTTCACAGAGCATACCCTGATACTCATGAGTGAAAATGATCTCTCCCTCTCCAAATTTCTCATAATCTTTTATCCCGATCTCTGCTTTGCACTTCTATTATTCTCCATTGTATCATTGCTTTTTGTGTATATTCCTTACCCTTTATTAGGTCATAAGTTTCTTGAAAGAAAAGTCCGTGTTTTATCTATCTTTGTATCCTCAGCACCTGGCAGACTGACTAAATATTTGTTGAACAGGATTAATAATACCTTGTTGATTTGAATTAAATTACTGTATGCTAAAATTGATGGTGAAATGTTGGCATGAACATAAATAAATAAGAGAATATGTTATGGTAGGAGAAATATCTACCCCATGATGGCTAGAATAAAGGTATGGATTGTTGATGTTGCATGCTGGATGAGTTGAAAAAGCCACAAGGAGCTTTAAAGTCACAACTGCTCCCTGATGCTTTTCCTACAAGCTTCGTTGTCCACCACCAGCATAGAGGCAGGAAAGCTGAATTCATCTGAATCATCACTTGAAGATTTTTGTTTGATCTCATTCCTATGCTAAGGTTAAGTAAATCTCCTATTGCTAATGCTCAGAACTTCTGTGAGTATTTCATGTCATTGCAATATTGAATCCAAACTACCAGAGAGGACTGGCCTCTCTGGTTAAGCCTTTGTGTGTATGTGCTCATCCTTATTGCCAAAGAAGACCATGCCATCAGAGAAATAATGACATGACTTGCATTTGACTTTGTTTTGAGTGAGGGAAGGCTATGCAGGTCACCAGCCTCACTTTTCCTCCCAAGTCATCTGAATCCACTCACCAGATATTCATCAGAATAATTGGAGATGACTCAGGATGAGGCAGCTGGGGCTAAGTGACTTGCCCAAGGTCACACAGCTAGTGAGTGTCAAGTGTTTGAGGTGACATTTGAACTCAGCTCCTCCTGACTCCTGCACTGATGCTCTACCCACTGTACCACCTAGCAGCCCTAAGACTTTATGTATAACAACCTTGATATTTTAAATGAGTACTTGAGAAAATAGCTTCTCCAAACATTACAACTCCGGATTGTTTTTCAGCCTCTACTTTTAATTGACATCCACTGAAGTCTTTCTCCAGTGTCTCTTCATGGCATGTAAATGACTATGGATTCTGAAAGATTATGTCAGTGGAGTACAAGCTCTGGAAAATTCTACCAAGCTAGAAAAGATGAGGGATGGTCCTACCAATGAATTATATTTGCCTTCTGAGGAACAGCCCCACTAAGTGTGAAGAGGTTCATCACCAGAAGGTTAGGTGTTAGATGACATTTTTTTTTTTGCCCCAATGATTAGTGAAACATATAAAAACATAAAATGGCCATTAATCCAAAGAGGCCACCTTCTACCTCCACATTGATAGCAGCAGAATGATAAAAGAAAGAACAGAGAGTAAGAATCACAATGTTTAAAGACCATTTGTAAATATTAATTTAATTATAGTATTGCTACTTGAAATTTGTTTCATGGATATCATCAAAGAAAAATATGAGTGGAAAAGATGATAGGCTAGTCATAAGGGAAAAGAAAGGGATAAGTAATGAATATTTTCCTGTGTTAGAGTTTCACAAAAATTGATCAAGGGTCCCACACATGTTGTGTAGGCCCCTTGTAGTGAACTTATGGGAGGTCATGGACAAGACCTGTATAATTTTTACAGGTATATGTGAAAAATAATAAAGGTCACTGGGGAGATGTGCATCCATAAAGATAGGAACAGCAATTCATTGATGTATTCGGGTATTACTTAAAATGTGAGGCTTTCATCTAGTTACTGAGTAGGTACTCTACTAGAGAAAATTAAATAAAGGATGGCCTCTGGGTCATTTGGTTGTTATTCTATAGAAATTTTACAGAAAGAAATAGAAAACCAGAAAAGATTTGGAGAGATGCATTGCCCTCCCTTCTTTGGTGTGGATTACATATACTGCCATACTCAGTTGATATACTGAGTTCTTCTGAACTGCTTTTTCTGTTCTTTCTTTTTTAAAGTTATTTGTTACAAAGGATGATACACAATGTAGGGAGGGTTATATTCTGAAATGAAGGTGATAAAATGACAAATATATCAACAAAAATTTAAAGCACAAAAAAGAAAGACATGGTTAAGAGTTGCATAGAATGAGAAAGTATGGACAGATGCCAAGCAAAGCAGATGAAGGAAATAAATACCTTCAATTATACCATCATAACTCTACTGAAGTACTTCTAAACCACCTAGATTAATTCAGCTGGGTCTTCATCTCTACCTTTCATTACTAAAGTTACGAACAATTGTAATCTGTAGGATTTGTAGTCACTTCCTTGATGGAGGTGTCTTATCAATAGATCAAGTGAATGCTCCCCTTCAAAAAAAACTGGAGACTAGTCTCAACACTTTCTATGCACAAATGTAGTTAAAACTTCAAGAAGGTCTTTCTTTTCTTCAAAAAAAAGAAAAGAAAGTCAAAGTCCACAAGCAAACTTATAGCAGAATTTTAATCATATCAAGGATTATAGGTCAGAAAACCTGTAAGGAATCCTGGGGCTTCAACTTACATAATTCCCTTTTGACTTACAAAATATTAGACAGTATGTTTCTGCCTCTACCATTTTGGCACCAGGGGATATCATCCTGAGACACACAGATTAAAGGTAGGCAATTTTCTGGTGGAAAGTTTATCTCTTTGCATTATGTTTTCCAAAATGAAAGAATAAGAAAGGAAAAGAAAAAGGAAATACAGTCTTATTTAGTTTTGTTTATATGTCATGGTGTCACTCAGGATACACATAGCACCTTTTTCCCTGGAGAGATCTGAGTACATGTCATCCCTCTCTATGAGGAATGCTTCTTTGGATATGTTGTATAGAATGAAAGACAAGCATTTTCAAGATGTCATAGACTATTTTCTGTCTCACACATTCACTGACTATGTGACCCTAGACAGGTCATCTGTCCTCTGTCTGCACTAGTTTTCTCATCTGTAAACTGCGGATAATAAAAACACCTCCCTCCCAAGGATGTATCTATAAGTGCTTTTCAAACCTTACAATACTATATGAACACTAGCTAGCTATCTAATGTGGCTAACCCATCCACAAAGACTTCATACTCACCCCATGCCTCACTTCCAGAGTACCCAGCTACATAGCTAACTTGTAATGCAACAGAAACCCAAATGAAATCAATCAGTCTTCTACTTCACAAAGATGCTGAAGGACAAAGGACATATCCTTCCCCAAAATCACTCTTAGGTGATGTAATGAAGTACTTTGCCCTGTCCTAAAGTAAATGGTGCTGCTTGGGTCCAGAGTGAATTTAAGGGCAACGACTGTCTTCAAGTCTGTCTTGGTAGCCCCAACACCCATCTTATGGCTATGACTCATACATTCTCCAAAGAATTAAACATGAATTTCACTCAGAGGGCATAGGGGGAAAGAAAGGAACACAGTGGGTGTTAACTGTCTGCAATGTATAATAAAGAACTACAAAGAACCAAAGAGTAAAGGATGCCATCCACAAAGTAGAAGTGAGATGTCATGTAGGACAAGAGCAAAGAAAAACTAATAGCCTGTGTGCCATACGGTATCTTCATAATGTCAAGAAAAACCTAAGAAGGTTTGGCACATGCTGTGTGGACCCCTACAGTGAACATATGGGACAGCATGGACAAGAGCCACACAAAGTGGGCTAGCATGGGTAAGCTGTCATCTGCACTGCCATATAGAACATGCACATTAAAGGGATCACAGATCCAGGAGAGTATTGCAGTATCCCCAGAAGTCTGACATAGTGTTAGCCCATGCTAAATATTTAATAAATGCTTATTGAGTTAATTTGTTATGTAGGAGGACTCCAAGTAATAGTAGATCACCACTTCTCCAGGGAGGTGGTAAAGAAGAGTCCTGCTTAATGCACAGGGGAACAAAATGATCTCTGAACAAGATGCTTCTTTTAGCTCTGGGATTCCAGGAGCCTGTGACTCCACTCACATAAGTCAGAGGGCATAGACCACAGTGTGAGGTGATACAGATGGAAGATCTGACACGTCTATGCATTCAGTCAGTATGCTGGACTTCAGTGAGGCTCCCAGAACCCAAAGGATTCCAAAGCCACAGAGCTATGGTAAATCTGAGAGAAAGGGCTGGGTTTACAACTGCCGCAAATGTGGGCTCTAAAGGTTTTTTGAGAAGACACTCTGTAAAAGCAAGGTAAAGCACTGAGAATGTGGAACATGAAGAGCTTAGCAAAAGGAATGGTGGCTTGTCTTCCTTTGCATATTAAAGCATTAATCTCCCTACAGGGGAGAGTTTCCAGTGATTTCTCTGCAAAACTCTTCTTCAGGCATACACAAGGGTGAGAAAGAACTATTCACTACCCATCAATTTAAAGAACAGGGAAGAGATCCCCTTGTGCTTTCAATGAATTATGGGCTCACAAAACATAAAAAAAAAAAACAGCACTAGGTTTGGTGTATTTTTTTTTCAAGAGGCACATTTGCTGCTCCTCAAGATTAAGCATATTTTCAGGTTGGGGTTTGTTGTTGATGATGATAAGCCATCAGAGGTAGACAGACAATCCACAGCGGTTCCTCAATGTGCCTCAGGACATATTCTTCCCACAAGAACACAAGAGATTTCTCTCAGAATGCAATTTCATCCATCCTAGTCTTAAAGAAGAGTTGTCCACCCACAGGACCATATCTTCTTCTGATTGATAGTTCTTCCTATGTAGATACAGGGCCATGGGTCAGTATTTGTACGGTGAGTGTTTGTGACACAAAAAACCTAAGCACTGTTAGCACCAGATGGCATCAATAAGCCTTTCCTAAAAATAAAATTCTTTTGCCTTGTAAGACGAGTCTTAGAAGAGTGCAAGAGAGAGATATAAACCATCACATAGCGTAGTTTGCAATATTACACTGCCAACATTACGCCATGAGTGGTGTCTGAGGAATGTTTCTTCTTCAGTGCACTGTGATGTTATCAGTGTAGGAAGCTCCTGGGGAAGTACTTTCTCTACCAATTCAGAATGGATTTTACATAAGTTAATATTTATGTCTCCTAATGAGAAGCATGCTAAAATGAAGAATCAGTGAGAAGCAAAAATTTTAAGGGTGCACAACTCACAAAAGTTATCATCAGATGAATGATGCTTATTGGGCAGCAGTTATCAAGCTAAACAAGGCAGATGTTTCTTTCAAGCTAGGTAGTTCCCTGGGTTTATGGATATTTCTCTAGATACAATTTTCAGTTTATGTAATTAAATGGTTTCCAAGTGGCAGAGAGTTTCATTTCCCTGGTATCCTGTGGTGTTCAGATGCAATGCAGACACATTTGCAGACTGATCTAGACAAGGAAGGTTAAGGCTCTCTTGTAGAACCTAATTAATGGGTTTTGGTTTTATCTCTGGTATTTATTTCTAAAGGTCTAAGCTTAACATGGAAGAAGAAAAGATAAAAAAAATCATTGAATCATAAAACAGAGTTTAGAGAGGGCTAATATAGCTCCAAATTCATAGATTTAGAACAGGAAGAGACATTAGAAATAATCTAATTCAAGGGTTCTAACCTGGGGCCATGATTTTGTCTGTTTCAGGCTTTTTTAGATATATTTGGATAAGTATTTTAACATAATTGGTTTTCTTTGTAATGAATTTATCTAATGCATTTAAAAGCTTTATCCTTGGCAGAGCCAAGATAGTGGAATAAAAGCAGAGATTTCCCTAAGTTCCGCCCCAAAGTCCCCCAAATACCTATAAAAAATGACTCAAAACAAATTCTAGAGCTACAGAACCCACAAAATTACAGAGGGAAATAAATCCGCAGCCCAAGACAAGCTAGAAAATTAACAGGAAGGATCTGTCATACCAGACAGAGAGTGGAGCACAGTCTGGCATGGGCCGTACTGGCACAGATGTACTTGAGCAGGTCTCAGTAAATCATTGGCAGCTGTAGCAGTTTCCAGACTTCTCAACCCATAAATGCTGAAAGGGTCAGTGGGAAACTCTGTGGGACCTAGGTGAAAGAGGAGCTCAAGGTTTGGCCAGGTCCAGTCCCAGGCTCAGGGTGGTGGGGATGGTGGCAGCAGCAGCAGCCTCAGCAGTGGCAGGGTCTGCTTCTGGAGCTCTGAGCCCAGCAGCAGTGTAGAATTCAGTGGCTGATACAAAATCCCTGAAGCCTGGAACAGCCCACACCCACACCCATACCTACCCCCACTGAAAGCAGAGTTCTACCTTGACAAAAAGTTAGAAAGTCAAGTTTTTGACTGGAAAGTGAGTCAGCATCATAAAAGAACCAAAACTATAGAATCTTACTTTGGAGACAAAGAAGATCAAAGCATATAAGCAGAAACAGACAACAACGTCAAAGCTCCCACATCCAAAGCCTCCAAGAAAAACGCGAATTGGTCTCAGGTCATGGAAGAGCTCAAAAAGGACTGTGAAAATCAAGTAAGGAAAGCAGAGGAAAAATTGGGAAAAGAAATGAGAGCGATGTAAGAAAATCATGAAAAAGAATTCAACTTGCTAAAGGAGACCCCAAAAAATACTAAAGAAAATAAAATCTTAAAAAATAGACTAACCCAAATGACAAAAGAAGTCCAAAAAGTCAATGAGAAGAAGAATGCCTCAAAAAGCAGAAATGGCCAAATGGAAAGGAGGTCCAAAACTCACAGAAGAAAATATTCCTTCAAAATGAGAGTAGAACAAATGCAAGCTAATGACTTCATGAGAAATCAAGAAATTATAAAGTAGAACCAAAAGAGTGAAAAATAGAAGACAATGTGAAATAGCTCATTGGAAAAACTCATAGTCTTGGAAAATAGATCCAGAGAGAGAATTTTAAAATTATTGGACTACCTGAAAGTCATGATCAAAAGATATCATCTTTCAAGAAATTATCAAGGAAAACTGCCCTGATACTCTAGAACCAGAGAGTGAAATAGAAATTGAAAGAATCCACTTATCAACTCTAGAAAGAGATACTAAAAGAGAAACTCCTAGGAATATTATAGCCAAACTCCAGAGTTCCCAGGTCAAGGAGAAAATATTACAAGCAGACAGAAAGAAACAATTCAACTATTGTGGAAATGCAATCAGGATAACACAAGATCTAGTAGTTTCTATATTAAGGGATTGAAGGTGTTGGAATATGATATTCCAGAGGTCAAAGGAGCTAGGATTAAAACCAAGAATCACCTACCCAGCAAAACTGAGTATAATCCTTCAAGGGAAAAAATACACATTCAATGAAATAGAGGACTTTCAAGCATTCTTAATGAAAAGACCAGAGCTGAATAGAAAATTTTACTTTCAAATATTAGAATCAAGAGAAGCATGCAAAGGTAAACAGGAAAGAGAAATCACAAGAGACTAATTAAAGTTGAACTGTTTACATTCCTACATAGAAAGACAATATTTGTAACTCATGAGAACTTCCTCAGTATTAGGGTAGTTGGAGGAAATAGATAAATAGATGGATGGATGGATGGATGGATGGATGGATGGATGGATGGATGGATGGATGGATGGATGGATGTCACCATGTAAGTCGAATATGAAGAGATGATATCTAAAACCTAAAATTAAGGGTGAGAGAGGAATATATTAGGAGAAGGAGAAAGGGACAGATAGAATGGGGTAAATTATCTCACATAAAAGAGGCAAGGAAAAGGTTTCACAATGGAGAGAAAGAGTGGGGACGTGAGAAGGAATGAGTGAGCCTCACTCTCATTGGATTTGGCTAAAGGAGGAAATAACATACACACTCAACTGGGCATCTTACCCCACAGGAAAGTAGGAAGGAAGAGGATAAGAGAGGGAGAGGCAAATTGGAGGAGGAGGTAGTCAGAAGCAAACACTTTCAAAAAGAGACAAAAGAAAAAATAGGATAATGGGGGGGAGGGTAGAGGGAAATATAGTTAGTCTTTCACAAGACTATTATGGAAGTATTTTGCATAACTGCACATGTATAACCTATGTTGAATTGCTTGCCTTCTCAATGGGGAGGGAAGAAGGGAGAGAATTTGTAACTCAAAGTTTTAAAAACAAATGTTAAAAAATTGTATTCACATGCAACTGGGAAATAAGATATACAAACAATGGGGTATAGAAATCTATCTTGCCCTTCAAAAAAGTAAAGCGGAAGAGGATAATAGGGGGAATGATAAAAGGCAGGGAAATTTGGGAGAAGGGGTACTCAGAACAAATGCCCTCCTGGGTGGAAGAGAAGGGAGATATGGGGAGAAAATGTGGAACTCAAAATCTTGTGGAAAGGAATGTTGAAAACTAAAAATAAATCAATTAATTAAAAAAAAACTTTATCCTAAGAAGGAGTCCACAAGCTTAACCAGATCACCAAAGGGGATCCATGATACCCAAAAAGGTTAAAAATCCTTTGGTTTCATCTAAATGAAAGTCCCTGAATTGTTTCCCTAATTTATCTGTAAGCCCATTTTGTTTTATATTTGGAAGTTCCCTTGTCATGAGCAGAAGAAGGTCGAATATGTTGTCCTTTGTCATTAGCTGCTACCTCTATTGGTCAGCTGAGCCCCTTTCCTTTTAGTTGTTAAGCAGTGAAACAAAGCTCTGCCCCCACAACACTGGAAAGGAGAAAGAAGGGGAGGCATCTCTGATTTCCACAGCCACTATTCAAAGAAGTTGCCCAATTAGATAACTTGGAAGAGTTGGTGGAAAGTGGCTTCTGTGGATACCTGGGAGATAATTCTTCATAGTACTTTTGGTCCCAAAAAGCCTGAAGACCTACCCTGAGCTGTCCTCCAAAGTCTACCCACAGGCAGCCATATAATAAACAAAACTTAGGAATCTCTTCCATCAGCTTCTCATGCAGGAAAAAAAAATCGCAGGTGAGAGAACATTTGTAAGAAAAAGTTGATAACAGCACTTACTTTAATCTTTCACAAATAAACATTCTTCCTCTTGCTCTTACATATGTGAATATATTATCTTAAAGATTAGAGTGTTTATAAATCCCTCACATACCAAGAAACCTTCCTATCCTTCTATAGAACAAAAGAGACTCTGAAACATAGGTATAGATGGTAGGTCAGTTTGAGGGGATGGCACATACATAATCATTGACATCAACCAATGAGAATAAAGCCATCTCCATGCATTTCATGGAGTCTCTTATCAGTTCCCCTTTTCCTCACTGCCTGGCAACATATATTGTTTTCCTGGAAACATTTAAGGCTACTTGGATATCCAAGATACTAAAAGTCTCAAATTTGCTTGGGTTAACAATAAGGAATAGGTCTGGCAGACAATTAATAGACTAGGAATAAGAAAGCTAGAGATCATAGGTAGGGAACTTCCAGCCTATGGGCTAAGCCTGGCTCTCAGCTCTTCTTTTTTTCTTTTTTTCTTTTTTTTTAAATCTATCTCCCAGAGATTAGTTTCTCCTCTTACAGGCTCTTGTTATCCCGATTCCCAACAGATCTTCTAAAGGTTTTTTTGGATTAAGAGCAACTAAAAAGATAATTAGCATTTCAAAAAATTATCTAAATTATTAAAATGCTCTGAGTCCCAGTATTTCAAGGAAATATGATAGGATAAAGAGTACTTTTACCTAATACTCCAGTATCTACTGAGTCTCATTCCTGGGGCTACCTCTTTTAATAGATATATCAACTGAAACCTATGTGGTATAATTTGAGGGGGACCCTGTTAAGGCTCTTTTTCTAAAGATAGCAACCCTATCTTTAATCATTCTACCATTCTAGCTTCATTCTTTTGATACTTGAAGGCTTTTTTATCTCCAATAGTCCATTTTAAATGCAAATTACCCTGGACAGGATCATACCTTAAGGCCATATTGGTTTACACTTTAATTATCATTTAACACTTTATCAGGGATTAGTTCATAGACTTTGGTGGAATAATGGGAGACAGTAAAAGTCAGAGGAAAGGGGAAATGCGCAAAGTGATTGCTTGAGGGTCACCACTGCCCTGAAGTAAGAGGAAGCAAATTCAACCAGGACCCCAAGAACTGGGACCTGGCTCCCAGTCTCAGAAGTAGTTTCCATTAGACAAGAATCAGAGCAGAGTTAAGTAGTGGACATTGTTAGGGTTTGATGAGCGAGTGGGTACAAAAAAGGATAGTAAAAAAGGAAGGCAAGCATCTTTGACATTATACCTGGCAGCGTGCCCCCCAAAAAAACCCTTAGGTTGCTGGGTCCACAATTCATAATAATTATAACAGAAATGTAGAAATGTAACTTGAGAGATATATGAACAGCTTTATCAATCAAGAACCATTTATTAAGTACCTACTGTGCACAAGGCATTGTGCTGAGCAATGATTACTGACAGAAAGAGAATTGTCTAAAAGAATTTGGGGTCAAATCCCTGCTGTGATACACACTACTCCATGACTTTAGGTAAGTCATCCAAGATCCACAGTGCCCAGTTTCCTCATCTATCAAATGAAAGGATTTGACTAGAGGTCCCTTCAACTCCAGGTTTATGATCATGATCCTTTCTTTAAAAAAAAATACCAACAGCCCTTTCCCTTCCCCCTCCCCCATCACCAAGGGGTGGTACAAAGCATGACCACAAAACATGAGCTATTTGAGCAGCCCATGACTTCCTTAGATGCTAAGCACTGAAGCCACATACTACAGGAAATACACAGACACAGCCATACCACATAAACTTCCCAGAAATCGCAGACTATGTAGCTCTTGCCTTCATGAGCTTAAGAGGTTAACATGGTGCCAACTGTGGATTGGCAGATAATTAAATCTGCCTAAACAAAGGTAATACAGTTGTGGCCAGGCTAATTTTCCACCAGCAAAATGGTGACCACACTTGTCTTTCCTCTTAAATATTCCAGTTCATGCAGTTGTCCAAAACCATTTTTACCAGTTAACTGTATCTCTGTGGGATTGATTATGGCACCCCCAAACTAACAGATACAGTGAGATCATCAGTGAGAACTGGATCCGCAGGTGCTTTCCCCTGCAGGTGTATCTTTGTACTTGCCTGGTAAACCACCCAGTCAAGTATGTCTCCTATATGCCTTGGGAATGAATACTGTGTCTTCATTTGTGATGGAAAGCTGTCCAAAACTCCAGGCCTGCAGCACCGTTGAGAAATCAGAGTCCAGTTCAGCCTGTGTTGGATGTCTGAGAAAATATTTCTTAAACTCATTACTTTTCCACTGGAGCTCCCCTCAGACCAAGGTCTCAAACACTCCCTGAAGATGGAAAAGGAGCATTCACGAAGGAGGAAAGAGAATTCTAAAGTCAAAGCAGCCTACTTTCTAAGTCTGCCCAGAGTTAGCCCTCCTTTCCCTCTTCTATGGCATCATCTCAGTTTCTGTGATTGTGCTTTTTGTGGGTATCTATCTTTTCATTTAGCCATCCTCAATGCCTGGAATATAGCCTCTTCACGCTTCAGCCCCATAGAAGCCATTTTCTTCAAAACTCAACCCACCCTCTACCTTCTACACAAAACATCATCTCCCAAAAGCTAGTGCCTCCCTCAACTACCTTGCAACTATTTTATTTTCTTTTAATATTTGCTTTATATTTAGAGATAACCAAGTGGTGGACAAGATAGTTTTGGAGTATAAGACCTAGTTTGAAATTCTGTCTCAAATACTTACTTGCCATGTAAATGTGGGCAGAGGTGATATCAAATTTTCAGTGTCAGCAAATAAAAGTTTGATCTATTATTTTGTGGATTTCTAGACTTGAAAACAACTGAGAAAATGTTAATAGTGCAACTTAAATTTAAGGGTGTCATGCACACATTTTGTTTTTCTCAGAGAGCTGGTTGTTAAATATTGCCAGCATGGCCCTGCCTGCACTTAACCTCTCTCTGACTCAGTTTCCTTACCTGTAAAGTGGAGAGAATAATAGTACCTACCTCAAAAGATTGTTGTGATGACCAAATGGGATGACATATATAAAGGACTTCGAAGTGCTATATAAATCTTAGCTATTATTTTGGATTTATTATCTGTGTCCATGTCATATCCCTGCCTCCCCAGCTCACTTTGTGTAAAAATCGTTTCATTCTTTCTCTTTATATACCTAGCACAGTACTTGACACGCAATAGGTGCTTCATAAATCTTGTTCATTGATTAGAGAATTTGTCTGGTTCCCTAATTCTACCTCCAAAAATCTCCCTCATTGAATTCTTCTTCTATATCTTTCCTTTCCTCTGTTTCACTCATATCCCCTTTCTTTCTTCTCCTTTCTACCTTCTGCTTAATAGAATACAAAGTGTATTTTAAAATATACTTCCATTTTGTCAACTTAATCACATTAGTTTGACCTTTTATTTCTCTTTATAAAAAAAAACTCATTTGATTTTTATGTCTATGGAAACCACATTTTTCTTCTTGATAGAAAAAATAATTATGTCCCATTCTTTCCTTTAAAAGTAGGAGTGAAAATTTTTCAATAAAGGCAAGACATTCTCCTGAGTACACAGTGCTATGACAGTGGATAGAGCACTAAACCTGAGTTCAAATCCTGATTCATATTCTTACCAGCTAAGTGACTCTAGGCAAGTCACTTAATATCCATCTGCCTCAGTTTCCTCATCTGTAAAATGGTGATAATAATAGCATCTACTTCCAAGGGTAGTGAGGCTAAAATGATAAAATATGTAAAGCACTTCACAAACCATGGAGAGTCATATAAGTACTAGTAGTAGTGGTGGCGGAGGTGGTAGTGGTAGTGGTAGTGGTGATAGTAGTAGGAGTAGTAGTAGTGGTGGTGGTGGTGTCAATGGAAGTAGCAGTAACAATACTAGTAATCTAGAATAGAAGTAAGGTCCCAGAAATCTCCCTTGAAAACTGAACATCAATAGGCTATAGGTCTGAAGAAGCATTACTATTTCTATTACTTGTATTTTCTTGTTTCCATATTTTGTGAGTTTTCACTTCACCAATTAGTGGCTCAGTTAAACCAACCAATTGCCCTGTGCTTCCTAAAACTTTTATTTCACAGAATCACCAAATCTTAGATTTAGAAGAGATGGCACAATTTATCTAAGATGGTGGTTCAGGAAGAATCTTTTTTTATGTCAGCTAGCCTTCGGTTCAGGACACACGTCAGGAACTTTGTCCTTACATGTAGTGAAATATACTTCATACAGCTTCGACTAAATGCCTTTACGTCAACTTTCTGGGGGCAAATTACAGTAACACCCTTCCCATGTGAAGCCCCAGTGGTTAAGTGGCTCTCCCTTCCAAAACTGACTCGCACCAATTTTCAGGGTATTCTGAATAAATATTCAAATGTAGACATTGTTCTTCCTGATAGAACGTAAGCTGTTTGAAAACACAGATGTATCTGTTTTGTCTTTGTATTCCCCAGGGTCTAGAACACTGCCCAGCACACAATAAGTACTTGATAAATGTCTGTTGACTATCAACAAATCAACTTCAGTTCATATTACCCCACATGCTGATCACAAAAAAATTAATCTTTTTAAGATAATCGGGGATAAGGATAAAAAATTCAAGTACTAACTAGATTAATAGAACTTACATTTTTCCTTTGCTAAAATCATTCCTGTTGGCTTCTTGATAACAAAACTAATATTCTCATATTGTCATCATTATCTTCACTGATTTATCCAGAATGTCAGAAATCTTTATCTGAAGTACCTTTCTTGTACAGAATACAGATCAAGTTTCCCTTCAAACCCTCTGGGATCCAGCAATTTGTTCAGATTACTAAGACCAAGAAACTCTTGCCAGTTTGTACATCTACTTCATTACCTCCTGTCAAGGGCAGGATTTGTCATTAAATGTTCGTTCCAGTCACATCTTTCAAGATGTCAGCAATGATATCAGCATATTGGTATCTTCTGTCCAACAAGGGATTTGGATAGAGTGACCAGTGCTGTCAATGATTATTGTATGTGTTACCAACAGCATGCCTCAGCTCCATGTTAGACTATAGGTGTAATGAATACAGGTACTATCATTTATCTAAACTTTTTATCTTTTCTTGCAACTGTCATGGTGCTGAGTATGTGTGACAGATAAAAAAATTATTGTCAAATGAATGAATTGGCAGATAGTTGAGATGCAATTTTCCCTTCAAGAAATCCTCTTTCTTTACATCCTTTTTTCATATTTTCATATTATCACATTATATTTTCAATACAAATGCTAACCAAAGGATTTTTGTTCTATAGCAAGAGAAGTCCCCACCTAGGCATAGGAAGTTTACAATAAGGAAACTCTTTTCATTATTGCAGATATGAAACAACTCTGCAGTTTCCATGGCCTATTGAGGGTGCTAATGAGAGTTTGACTGTGATGATGATTTGCTCAAACTCATACATACTCCCTTTCAGAGAGGCACATGCAGAAGAAGGTTGGAGCCATTTCTAAACAGCTGATGGGAGCCTATAATTAACTTTCTAGCATAAGCATTGATACCTCAGAGATTGGCAAACACTACAAATCAGGGTTTGATTTATTGTTTTATTGGCTATCTAGATTTAAGAAAGTGATGGAGGGGCAGCTAGGTGGCTCAGTGGATAGAGGACTGGTCCTGGAAGCAAGAAGACCATGAGTTCAAATCTGACCTCAGACACTTAATAGCTATGTGACCCTGGGCAAGTCACTTGACCCTCCTTGCCTCTACTGCAAAAAAAAGTAATAGAAAAGATGTTAATGATACAGATTAAACCTAAAAAGGTGTCCTGTATACATTCTTTTATCTCTTAGATAACTGGTTGCTAGCTATCGGTATATTCTTTGGCACAGAACTTGAAATCTAGTCTTCCAAGGTCTGTGTCCATTATGTGCCATGCTACTTCTCAAGTACAGCCATGTTCCACATAAAATGGCCCTGCCCAATACTTTCCACAGTATAGTTATTAGTACAGAACTAAACTTGACTGGAACATCCCAAAACCTGTCTATAAAATCACTGTGCTAATACACGAAATGCAAATCAAATGGCTAGTTTGCTATATGGGGGCTTATGCCCCAGCAATGTCAAATTCCCTTAGTGTGTACTTTCCATTACCATGTTACTTACTCTATGGGCATGTTGTTTCTCCAAAGGGCCTGACTTTGAGGAACCAAATTAGCACTTCATGCAGGGCATCCCTGTATTAGAAGCAGCATATTGTTATGGTAGGGAAATAGACCTGAGGTCAAAGAGCCTGGATTTGGATTTAACTATGTTAGGGCAATCCCTCTAAGCCTCAATTTCCTTGACTGAAAAAAGTGTGGGGAGGGTTGGAGGGGGGTGTGTGTGTGATAAGAATGATAATAAATGCTGTCACTACTCACTTCATAGATTACAAGGCAAGCACTTTTCAACATAAATGTGAATCATCAACATCTTTATTATGCAAAGTCATACCTAGTCTATACAGTTCTGAGTCCCTGATATAATAATTATCAAAATAATTGACAAATAGTTATTTATATACTGAGTTTTTTTTAATTTTGGTTCCTCTTATCTATAAAAACTAAGAGATTTTTCAGAAGAATTTAAAAACATTTCTTACCCATTTCAGACTAGAAAATGTAATAACGATGATTGATGATAATAATGGTAATTGACTTTTATATAGTACACTAAACTTTGCAATTTGCTTTCCATACATTCTCTCATTTGAACCTTACAACAGTCCTATGAGGGAGGTACCATCAGTATATTATTATTCATTTGGCAGGTGAGGAAACTGAGGCTCGTAGGATTGTAGTTTATTCATGGCCACACAGGTAATGCCAGCGATGGGATCGGATCCTCAGCTTTATGTAGTCCAATGCTAGCCAACCTCCAACACTTAATATTTGATCACTCTATGAATTTTTATTATTCCTGATTTTTCCAAAATGTTTACTGAGTACCACCATCCTGCAGATATTTGGTAATAGAAATAGCTATGATCTAGTTTGATCAGAAAGGCAGTATGCAAGAATTTTAGCAAGGAAAAAGTATATCATTTTCATCCATCACATGGACATTGGAGTACACTGGCTCCTCTCTCTTATTTGATGTCAGGTTGCCTAAAAAGATTTTGACAGAGAAATTTCATGATAAACAAATGAAAGAAAATTTCCCCGAGGCATCAAGAGAATTCTCATTTCTGTGATAGCATTATTGCTTTAAGCAGTCAACCAAAAAGGGCATATCAACCTAAGCATGTGAATTAGAACACTTCAGCAGGAGAAAATTATAATGTATATTTTTGTGGTTGAGCTCAATTCTCCAACCCATGGATTAGAACATGGAGCCTGACTCTTTGACCAGTAGGACAGAGAATGATTTCCTAACAAAGTGAAGATCTTTGCAGATTCAGGCAGGGAAGGAAAAAAAAGCACCTTTCCCCATATCCTCAGGTCCTGATATTCTTTACCACTGCCATGGTACAATCAACTACATAGCTGAAGTGTACATGGATACGGGGGGCTACTGTCCTGTTAAAGCACAGATCAAGAGAGCTCTCATGGTCATTCAATTGCCCTTTCCTTTCTGTGCCCGCTCTAAAGTCTTTCTGAGCAACTCTGACAGTCGCTTCTGAAAGGCATCAGCAAAAGGTGCTCTCAGGACAGCTGGTTGTCAATCATACTTTATTTCCATCCCACCCCTTCGTAGGCTACAATGGGGTCTAAATCAGGAGTGTTGATGTTCACCATCAAATCTGTCTAAATTTGGTCCATTTCCCTCCCATGAGATCTTTACCTCTGCTTCTTCAGTAGTGCAGCTTGCTTTCTCCAAGGGGAAATAGCATTGTCTGGCCATCAAAGTTTATCCATAGTTGGAGGGGAAGAAAGATGCCATCATATTCATTTGCCATGCTCTCCCTTATCTTGCAGGGTTTTTTTTTATTTACAAAAGATTCCCTTGAGATATCATCACCCACTTAGATACAGTATATCCTTCTCAGGAACCTGCCAGTTACAGTTAAAAACAGGAGCAGTGTCCAAGGACTCCAGATGAGAATTCTCTGCTTCCTTGCACTAGTTAAATCAAATGGCATAAGAGTCGAATGAAAGTAGACCTTTCTGTTCTCCATGATTGCAGAAGCAGGATTATGACATTTTCCAGGACCAAAAGAGGAGAACTGGTATGGGTACACATTCTGTGTTTAAGAAAGAGATCAGCAAATGAACGTGAAAGCATCTCCCTCCTATTTATCTTTGGGGCTTTTTTTAATTCTCCTTTCATAGAATTAGACAGAACAGAATGAATGAGCTATAGCTTCAGGCAAGATGCCTAATTCCATCACTCCATCATCCTGTGCCAAAACTGATAATGTTAAAGATAATTTTATCTGATTTTCACCTAAAAACCCAAATTTCAAATGAACACGGTTTTTTTGCATTGTACCTTGTTGATATAAATAACAATGCACATTTATGGAGAGTTTATGGCAATACATTAGTGAACTGTTAAACACACTGTTGAATTAGGTGATTTAACTGTTTAAACTGAGAATATCATCTTAGGCTTGTTTCATTAAATACAATTCCAGATGGGGGCTTCTAGATGGTGCAGTTGATAGAGCACCAGTGCAGGAGTCAGGAGGATCTCACTTCAGACACTTGACACTTATTAGCTGTGTGACCTTGGGCAAGTCACTTAGCCCCAATTACTGGGTCATCCTGGGCCATCTCCAGTCATCCTGATGAATATCTGGTCACTGGATTCAGATGGCTCTGGAGGAGAAGTGAGGCTGGTGACCTGCACAGCCCTCCCTCACTCAAAACAAAGTCAAGTGCCAGTCATGTCATCATTTCTCTGATGGCATGGTCTTCTTCAGCAATGAAGGACAAACACAGACAGACACACACAATTCCAGATAAACAGGCAAGATTTTGAGCACAATAGTTACAGAAAAAACTTACTTTTAAGTCTAATGGTACACTTTCCTAAGTAAGAAAAAAGGTGACATTCAGCCTATATCATGAAAATGAAACAGCAAAACTAATTATACTAATTATAATGATAACAATCTGTAAAATGAAGTCTGGTCTGGATGACTTCGAAGGTCCTTTCCAACTCTGTATTCCCATGATCTAGTCTAGTAAGTCTTTTCTTTTGTTTAATCCATAATATGCACCACTGCAGCCAGTTATGTAAACTCAGAGGAAGAAAGGTTTATGAATATTAAACGGAGTTACAACTATGGCCATCATCTAACAGATAAGATTTCTTTCCATGGGATTCCAGAAACCTGCTCATCTCAGATGCTTCAGTTAACCATTCATCTTGCACCAACGCATGTTGGCAGAAAGGAGGAACCACAAAGGTCCCACTCATTCTCAAGGTCCACCTTCCACCACAAGCCTCTAGCTCCAATTTCACCACCTCCTCATTTTACTTCCCTCAATTCAACCTCTCCCCACTCTGCCTCCTCCAAAGGGCTACCTACTGTGACTCCAACTAATTAGGGCAGACTATAACCTCTACATATTTCTCATTGTCCATCCCTTCCCAGATGAATCTGCCCCATGCACCGGATTTCCTAATTATATATCTGATAATTTTAGGTATATATTTCAGGCTAAAAAATCTTTAATGGTATCCCAGTGACCTCAAGCCAATTTGCATAGATATTTTTATCACTGATGTATTCTAAACATAAGTACTCCACTCTCTCCCCAATTAATAGATGAATGAATGACTAAATAAAAAAGAAATTGAGATTAGCAAGGACTATTGTGATCTCTCCCTCTTCAAATTTCTCCTAGCACTTTGTCTTGTGGTCCTCTGCCTTTGTCATGTCCTGCGTTCTATTCAAAATTCAATACTTCATTAGCACCTACTATGTGCAAGACATTGTGATAGGCTCCAAGGATACAAAGGCAGAGGGAAAAACACTCCTTCGTTCCTTAGAGGTACCCGTCTACATTCTACATATGCCCATATCAATGGAATTATAAGATGGTTCCAGAATGGAGAGAGCACTGAGAAACAGGAGAGAAGTGGTCAAGGAAATTGAGATGATATTAATTGGTCTATACAGCATATCCCTCTTATTTCCCTCCCACATTAACCTGGAAACTCCAGAGGCAAGGCAAGAAGTTTGCTCAGTTTGTAGTCAAAAGACATGGGTACAAATGGCACCTCTGCCACCTAGCATTTGTGAGACCTTGGGTCAGACCTTTGGGCTCTCTGGGCCTCAGTTCCTCTAAAAAATGAGGGGGTTAGAACAGATGGCTGATAAAGTCCCTCCCAGTTCTATATCTGTATATCTATATATCTATATCTATATCTGTATCTGTGATTTTATGATCCTTGAGGCCAGAGACTGAGCCATTTCCATAGATGTATATCCAGCACCTTGGACACAGCATGTGCTTCATAAATATCCGAATTGACAACTTAAATTATCCTTTCAAAAAATGACCCTGAACTATAAACTGTCATAAAATCTCCAAAAAGCAGGTTCTAGAGTCTTTTCTGGCCCAATTACACTTCTAGAGTTAAGAAAAATAACCAAAATTTTATTTCCTATCAAATTTATGAATTAGAAAAATGGAGTATATTATCAACTCTTCAGGTCCAAATTGTTTTGATAGAATATTGAATCCAATTTGCTAGTCAGTTAAAAATGTCAGAATGTGTAAGAATCATTAAAGTATTGATTTTTTTCTTTTAATCTGGCAGGGGAGGAGGGAGAGGATGGGAGAGAACATTTAATTAGGATAAAACCAAAAAAAACTCCAAAGCCCAACATTTTTAAAACTTTTTTTAAGTTAATAATCCTGCAGCCACAATTATGTTAATCAGTGAATCTAAATAGAGCCATAGGTTTGATGGGCAAGAACAGAGTTTGATCAATCAATATGTTTGCCAGTTTCCATATCAGTAAAAAGAATGGTCTAGACTTGATAATTCTTGAGATCCCTTAAAGTCCTAACACATTGTGCTTACAGGCATATATACAAGAGCTATAAAATCATTCATTCATTTATGAATTTGATAAATATTTATTAAGAATATACTAGATGCAAGGCATTGTACTAGGCATTCAAGGCTAGACAAAGATGTATAAAACATTGTACCTTCTACACCTTTTTCCTCCATCTCTTCTGCCTCTCCCTAACCTACCTCACCATGGGGGATTTGTGGTATGATGTGCCTCAACATGGGTAGATCATTCTCTGTTCCTTTGACACCTACCCTCTCAAATGAATATGCCCCAGGCACCAAACTTCCTACTTACAGCTCTGATAATTAACCACAGTGCCTGGCACATAGAAAGCCTTAATAAATGCTTGCTGACTGACTGCCTGAATTATTTTAAAGAGAAGTAGATTGTTAATGCTTTGGGTGCCACTGCCTTTTTCAGAAATTGGCTCAGCTGCTTAGTTTGTCCAATAACAAGTTTTCTGACATTTAAGTGGAAATGGATCCTTGAATCAGCTAACAAAAACTCCAGCATATGATGCATTCATTCATAAAGAGCTGGAAAACACATTTTCATGCCTAGCTAATGTCTTGATCTTTCCTCCAAGTCAAGTTCTTCTCAAGCTGCATTTGAATGGGAATAAAAAAAGCCACAGCGTAGCTGACACAGTATTTCAGAATGACTTGCCTTGACCAGTTGATTGGGTAGTAAAATGGATAGACCATACAGTGATCCTAGCCTATTGTTAAGATGGCAGAAATGACTTAACTGTGTTGTGACCCATGATTTTCTTCATGTAAATATCAACTATATTCAAATCAACCATCATATAGTCAATTAAATTTCCTCAGTCGTCCTAATAGCCCATCATTGAGCAATGAGTTAGAGAATGACAGGGTAGTCTGAAGCATTCATTTAGATGGTAAGGCTGCATTGTTCCAGAGAATATTTGAGTATCTGATCAGTTATACAGAGTATAACCTAAGCTTCTAGCATTTTTCCACAGATAGATTGAAGTACTTTCTATTTTTTTTTCAAACTGGTTGGACCCTCTATGGCAAAACATTGGAGAACACAGAGAAGAGTAACAGAAGACAGAAGCTACAATCTGCATAATTGGAGGGAATGCTCCCAACTATGAGATCACAGAGCCATCAAAGGTTTGGAAACTGAGGTAGGAACATAGGACTTTGAGCTAAACAGAACTTTAGAAGTTATCTAGTTCAACCTTCTCTTTTTACAGAGTAGGAAACTGAGGCCCTGAGAAGGGTAGAGTAATTTCCTGAGATCATATTAGGAGTCAAACCTAGGGACTTATGACTCCAAAGAAAGTAGGGAAGGGGGAATGGACCTAGACTGCTGCCACTGGAAATACGATTTGGCCTGCTCTGTTTGTTGGGGGAGATTGATCTTGATGTGAATACATGTTTTACAATTTAATCATCTTAAACCCTATATTAAGTCAGTCAGTCATGATCCAGATGGTTGCTCAGCAACTGACAGGAAAGGGGTCATAATGACTACTTAGAGGCTTACCACCATATTTCTTTCTCTGTCTCTATCTCTCTGTCTCTTCTTCGGTCTCTGTCCCTGTCTTTGTCTCTCTGTCTCTGTCTCTGTCTCTGTCTCTCTCTCTCTGTCTCTCTCTCTCTCTCTCTCGCTTTCTCCCCTCTCTCTGTCTTTGTCTATCTCTGTCTCTCTCTGTTTCTCTCTCTGTGTCTGTCTGTGTCTGTCTCTTGTGTCTGTGTCTGTCTTTCTATCTATCTCTGTCTCTGTCTCTCTCATCTTACGAAGGGCTCTCCTCTCCCTTTCTCCCATTATTCTGTTGCAAGTAGCATCTGGGCATGTGTACCATAGACAAGTCACAATAATTCCTTGTGCAAGCAAATGCAACATAAAAATACTGTGTACCAGCAGCTTTTAAAGCAAATATTCAAAGCAGATTAAAAAGCTAGCACTATCTCACAAGTAACAGGTCTTCCAAACATATTGCAGGGGTTTCAGCTGCCTGTTGATTTTAATTTCATTAAATGAAAATAAAAAATTCTACAGTAAGCTAAAAAAAAGCTGTAAAAGGGAGTATATTGCCATTAAAATGACCTCAGGCTACTTAGCATTGCACACTGCCATCTAGTGTGGAGTCTATATTTTAATTCCAAATGTGAGGTTAGAGTCTTCAGGGATATGAATATACTGTATTTCTTAAGCAGACTTTTTTCCCTCTGGAAAGACAGGTTTGAAACATATTTATTCATAATTGCTTCAAGAGAAGAAGTCTATTGGGAAGAAAATGAGATTACACATTCAATAAAACCAGGCCTGTCTCATAAATTAAGATAAGAAAGATCTGATTGTGTTAGCAAATATGAAAAGTTACAGATTTGGGTCATGAAGGCATAAAATGTTTCCCCTCCAAGAAATGAAGTGACTTTTTTTCAATCTCTATATCAAATATATTGCATTTGTAACTATGAAAGTGATGGACACTCATACTCTAAATGGAATGTGCAGTCATCTAGCTAGTTTAGTATATCAGGATGTTCAAAAAGACATTTGATGATGTTCAGTAACTACCAATAATACTTTAAAACATTTGTTGCAGCCATAGTTATCTCCACTTTTCTACAGGTTATCATTTCAGTTTCAGGTGTAATTTTTTGTATTTTATTTCAAGTATTTTATTTTCTAGCTTTGTATAATGTAATTTCCTCCTAGATATGTTGATACGAGGATTAGCATAATATCTCTCATTTTTTTACTTGGGGAAGCAGAGTCCTGTGGAGTTGAAATATGAAACATTTTCAACAACTGGAATGGAGCAAAGATTGTTATAGGAGCAAGGCAAGGGGTATCAACTTTCTTATGCTCTCTCTCCCTTTCTCTCTCTCTCTCTCTCTCTCTCTCTCTCTCTCTCTCTGTCTCTCATTATGAAGGGCTCTCTCTCCTTTTCTCCCATTAGTCTGTGGTTAATAGCATCTGGGCATGTGTACCATAGACAATTCACAATATTTCCCTGTGCAAACAAATGCAACATAAATGTAGTATGTACCAATAGCTTTGAAAGAAACCCTCAAACTTCTCAAAATTCTCAAATCAGATTAAGAAGCCAGCACTGTCACAAGAAAACAGGTCTTGCAAACATATTGTAGGGGTTTTAGAGAGAGCGAGAGTTAATTCTTGGATCATTGGGCTCCACTGTTACTGTGCTTGTTCACCATGAACTACCACTGCTGTCCCTCCAATTCACTCACAACAACTTGGGTGCTTACCAACTCTAAAAACTGCTAGAAGGAAACTTTGGAAGATTACCACAACTCTTTCAAATGAAATTGAATTTAAAAAACATTAGGACTGCAACTTCCAGTCAATCCACAAACGTTTATTAAGCACCTACAATGTGCTCACTGTGTTAAACACTAGAGGTAGCAAAAGGAGGCAAAAAACAGTCCCTGACCTCAAGGAGCTTACAGTGTAATGAGGGAGACAGCGTGCAAAATAATATATACAAAGCAAGCCATACATAGGATAAATAAGAAAAAATTAGCAGAGGGAAGCACTAGAATTTAGGCACATCCTTTAAATAAGTCCTATGGGATTCTTCCATCATTGGTTATGTCCATGTAACCAAAAGTAAAGTGGAGATTCAATTACAAGCTATCCAGTACATTGATCATACCAACTGGATCACTGGAAAATTTTTCATCCTTTACCATACATATGTTCTCTCATTTGGTCCTCACAGCAAAACTGTGAGGCAAATGTTATTATATCCATTTTACAGATGAAGAAACAGAAGAAGAAAGAATGTGACTTTTCCACACAACTTATAAATATCTGAGCTCACAAATATCCCAAAATATTTTGAACATCCTTATTTCAACACAGTTCTTTCTGACTCCAAGTTCAGAATTCTCATCTGCTATGCCATCTAACTGCCTCATGTTCAGGATCCTAACCAAAATTTCTTAAGTAATAGTCATTACTTTAAATATTGACAGATTAGTCACCCTGTTTTCATTAATTCATTCATTTATTCATTGGACAAGTGCTGATTAAATGCTTACTGTATACAAAGTACATTACATTTGAAAGCCTGACCCAAGAAAACACAATTATACACTGTCTCTGCTTACAATGGCAAAAATAAGTTTCAGGATTATTACAGTTCTTCATGTCAATAAAGATTTCAAAATTCTTTAGTCTACTTCCACAATTTACAAGCTATAACAAAATAATGCTTTTAAAAAAAAAATTTTTTTTAAAAAAAATCTAATGTGAAATAAATATATCCATTTAGCATCTTTTCAATAAATGAAAGGATCCTTCCATGTGAAAACAATAAGAATGTTGAGAATGTATCATAAAACTTTCTTTCTTTTGGTGCTAGACTTATAAGGACATATACTCAGGGAACTCCCAGGATGGAAACTCCCTTAGCACTCTGCTTACAACAAAGAATCTAACAGAACTTCTTAAGGCACTGATCCAGAGTCACAATAGATAGTATGTACCAGACGGAGGACCTGAATTCAGGTCTTCCAGATTAGTTCATCTATCTCCAATATCATGGTGCCTCTCACATAAAACTTTTTAAAAGTTTAAAATAAAGTATCTTGCTAATCTGAATGTTGGCCAAAACTCATGAAAAGAATTGACATCCCCTGCCCAAGTTGCTCTAAACACACAGACACATACACACATACACACACATACACACAAACACATACACACACACACCTTTACCTCAATTCCATCAATACATCACACATGTTTGGACAGTTTTAAAATAGACTTATTTCAAAGAAATACTGAGTAAGCATGAAAAGGAAATAAATATAACTAATAAATCTCCAGGGATCAAAATATTATAATAAGGTTTACATTAAAAAGTTTCCAAAAATGATTTATTCCATCAATTCCTTCTTTACTTAATCTTAGGCATATAATTCTAGTATGACAATGAGTATATCTTAAATTGCTTTATGATGCAGAATACAAGAATTTCTCAATCAACTTTTTTTAGTTTAGCCAAATAACCTGTAAAGGGCTTGAAAATAAGATCTGCATGTTAAAATTGGTTGTAAAACAAGGTAGGAAATTTAGAAAAAGACAGTAAAATACTAAATTACACATTAACGTTTTAACTCGTGGTTATTTTACAGTATGTGTTCCTACCTATTAAAATTCCCATATCTGTGAAGAGCAAGATTGTATTATTGGCACAAGTCTGTTACCTGTGTTTTCTCAATGTAGTCACTGGCTGGGGATTAGTGTCTGTGAATCAGGCAAAATGGAGATGGTATTCAGTAAGCATTTCACTCTCTAATTATAATGATTCCATTAAAAAAAATAAAACTTTAGATTCTCAGACATTAGACACTTACCTGGAAACTGCTATGCATGTGGTTGCTAAGGGATATGAATTCAGTTTGCAGGGATTGTTTTTTTTTTCTTTCTCTACCTTTCTGAGAATCACCCCTTTGGGCTTTGCCTCAAGGTAGGGAAATGTAATTCTGCTCCCCACATGGAGATTTACATTACTTGTACTGGGAGAGACTCCAAGGTCTCATGCAGGTTATGAATTATCTTCAAGTCACAAAATTTAGAATGAGTATCTGTTGAAGGAAGCCCTTTCCCTAAAGTTAATGGTTTTCCTTTTCACATACTTAAAATGAAATGGTACTACTTATCCATGAAATTTCACTAATGAATTAATCTATGTTATAAACTATGTTATAAACATTCAACATGATGTCCAAAATGAGCTGAAAACTGAAGTCATTCCATCAGTTTGGGCCCAGAAATTGGTGCAAAGTCTTATCTCAATATGGATGATTTTTGAGCCCTACGATTCTGAACCCAAAATTCTGTCATAGATTTTCTGCCTCTAGCTCTGGCTATGTGCTTCAACAGATGAAATGCCCAGGCTTGAAATCTTAATGTCTGTCTGGTCATATTTTATGCCTCTATCACATACTATCTCAGCACCAAAATATGGATTAAAATGAGGACCTTATCTGTCATCTTACTATCAGTAAGTGTTAACTTCCCAATTATCAAACAGAATGTTCTTTTTAAAGAAACAGGAGGATATATTTTAACCAGCATACACATCTTTTCCATTAAGAGGAAGCTCCAGCCTGTATTCCATGCACATTTTATAACCTTTCAAGGGCAATCTTCTTATGTCACATTTTAAAGAATTAACTAGAAAGACATTTCCATAGGAAGAGCAATTTGACATTAGAACAAATCCCCCAAATTTACATTTGCTGTAATCTACTTATCGTAAGGAGATTGATCTTTTATACTGAATTACCAGTGCTCAGTTCGGGCTGCTCTCTGAAACTGACATAACCAAGACAACCTTGCTCTTTACACTGGGTAAACTGACAATCCCTGTCTTGCTTGCAACCTCTATCTCACTGAACTTCTTACTCAACATAAACTGCGCTTCCTTGCCTGTGATTTTTTCTTCCTCGGTGAACGGTTTAACAGCCCAGTAGTCTGCAGTAAGTCAGCTTCCTCTAATGTCTGGTCCAAAACCCACTAGAAAGAAGACTCCTGGTGCCTTCTGTTGGGTGCCCAACTTTTGATCTGTGAAGCACACCTATCAAAAGGTTATCTAGTCCCTACCTTAAACCGATGATAATAACAACAGTACTACTAATAATAACCACTTAATTCTTTCCATTAGATTTTGCTTTTTTGCCTTTGTTGTTTGTTTGGGGGGGGGAGATTGGAGGAGGGGGCATTTCACAGCCCTACACATTTATATGATCAAATTCTGCCACTGAGGGTAGGGGGTGTTGAAGAGAATGGGGAAAATATATATACAGAACTCAGCCCCCCCCCCCCCCGGTGGTGATATACACAAATACCTAAATGTACATCGAATCCTCAAAGGCGACAAGGAGGGGAAGAGGGTGGAGGAGAAGAGAACAGGGGAGAAGAAGCGAGTCTGCATTGTTAAAATAACAGCATCAGAAAAATCTACCAGGTTTTCCCGGTAAGTTTTGGACAGCGGCAGCAACAGCCTAATAAATATGCGCATCCTCACCCTTAGAAATGAACGTCTTCTCCCCAACCAGCAGCAGCTCCTGGGTCTGTCTCCTGCATCTCCTCTGGGGCAGCGGTGGCAAGAGCTACTAAAGTGGGAGGAGATTTTGGACGGGTGGGGAGGGAGGAGGGGCAAACCAGGTATCTAGAACTGGACTGGAGCGACCACTCCACATCACGGTAGTCACCAGTCCCGTTGCCTGTCGTTCCACACAAACCTCAGTCCCTCGAGTCTGTACTTGTCCTCCCTCTAAGTTAGGGTAAGAGGAGCTGGGGAGCCAGGGTCTACGCAGGGGAAAGGGAAGCAAAGAAAGGATGGTCTCCTGTACAGCTCCCCAGGCTAAGACCAGCTGCTGTTAACCGTGCACTGGGATTTCTATTGAGTTTGGAATTGCAGTTAAGGGGAGGGGGTGGGGAGGAAGGACAACAATTGCATATAATGGAGTTGTGGGGAGACCCAAGGGAAGCAAGGAAGGGAGAGATGCTGTGGTTGGCAGCTGAGAGCCCCTAGCAGCAAGCTCTCTCCGTTTGAGATGCAGCAGCTCTGAGTCTAGGACAAGAATGGCACGCAGTAGCACCAGGGAGAGCCAGATAGCCAGCAGGGCCATGAGTCGTGCAGGTGGGCAGTGCCCAGGAAGGTCAGCCGTGGGTACACCTGAAGGCACCTGAGAGTGTGTGCCTGGTCGGAGGAAGTGGCGGGGAGGGGAGTTGAGGCAAGGAGTTGTACTGATAGCAAAGACAGGAGAAACGACCAAGTAAGAGATCAGCTAGCCCATCAGTTAGGAGAATGAATGGGGGTGCAGGAACCGGTCGGGGGAAGGTGGTGAACAGGGTAGCCCAGTTGAGAAACTTGCAGCGCAATAGAGTGGCGTCTGTCCATTCTCCCCTTGCCCCAGCCCAAGACACTCACCGGTGCTCCCCCAAACCCATTCCAGGGTAGCAGCACTCTCCCACCTCCCCCACTGCCCATTCAGCCCCGCCAGTATTCCCAGAGAGTCCTTGGAAATAAGAGGCAAAAATTACCTCTCCGGAGGGAGATGGGGCTGGGGGCTTGCAGCGGCGGCCGGAGGAGTAGGCAGGCAGTGGCACCACAGACTTTTAGCTTGACTTTCCTCCTTCGGAGTGTATGTGTGTTTGTGTGTGCGTGCGTGTGTGCGTGTATATATATGCGCGCGCGTGTGCGTGTAGAAGGAGCTGTAACCTGCTATTTATAGACTGGAGTCTCCAGCACCTCTGGCTGAAAAACCAAGAGGAAATGAGCAGAGCAGAGAGGAGCAGGGGCAGCCGCGGTGGCGGAGGCAGCAGCACTGGGCACAGACAGCAGGCTCAGAAAGAGACGCACGCACACAACCCGTTCCACCGCCACCCACCCTCTTTCCTTTCCTCTTGTCTCCCTCCCTCCCTCCCTCTGTCCTCGCTGCCAGCCCTGCCACACGCGCTGCCGCCGCCAGAGAAGTTGTCACAAGCGCCCGCTGCTGCTCACACACCCCCTGGCACAAATGCTACCTTCTTCCCCCTCCTCTTCCTCCTCCTCCACCCCCTCCATCTATTCCTCCTCCTCCTCCTATCCTTCCTCCAAGCCATCTCCTCCCAATGTCATCCGCAGATCAGCAGCAGCAGTAAGGGCACTGGCTCAGCTCCCTTCGCGGTCCTCTAGAGGAGTTTGTGTGCCCCAACCCCCTCAGGCCAAAGAGGAGAGGAAAGATGCATTCGGCCCCCTTCCTTGCCCTGTGAGTGAGGCTACTGTTGCTCTCCACTTTCCTTGGGAGGGACTGACTGGTCACCTCGTCTAGCAAGAGATAAAGCTACAAAGCAGAGGGTCAAAGGTGACCTGGTGCAGTCGCCTCGGAAGCCACTGCTGGCGAGCTAGAGGGAAAAGGAGGGGACTATGGCCTTAAATACCCAGGCTGCAGGCGGATGGAGTCTGCCAAGCCCAGGGGGAGCCGCGGCCCCATCCAGCCCTCGGCCCCATCCAGCCCTCAGACCCATCCAGCCCTCAGACCCATCCAGCCCTCAGACTCAGTTCTACCGGGACCCTCCGCATCTGGACTCCGTGCATTGGATTCACCTTTCAAAGCAACCCCCGATTTAACATTTACGCAAATCTACACACTCCAGGGCAGTTGGATCTAACAGTAGCAACACCAGGACGCGAACAATCACGTTTTGAAGGGTGCGGGAAGGAGAGGGGCACCTGGGAGCAAATCCTCACGGGTCATGGATAGTCTGATAAAAGAGCGGGAGCTGTGGGCTAGGAAACTCGGCGCCTTCACTCCCTTATCAGTCTTGTTGTACACCAGTGCATGGGTATGTCTGGACAACGTAGGTACTCGCCCTTACAGGCTCCTTCGAGGTGCCACCTGGTGGCTCCCTCTGGAAGACTTAATCCCTGTTCTAACCCTACTGCCCACAGGTCCCTGTCCTGATTCTCCCTGCTACCACGCCTGAAGGTTTTCACCTTTCTTCTCTACCCCGCCTTCTTTTTGTACCAACACCCAAAGAGGTGCGGAAAGATGTCTTTGGCCCCCTTCCTTGTCAATCCAAGTCATCACTTTCCCTGCCACTTACAGGCTTAGACTTACCTAGAAGCTAAGTAAGTTACACAGAGTCACATAGCCCGTTTATGTCAAAGGCAGGATTTCCACTCAGGTCATTCTTAGAAACAAAGCCAGCTCTCTAGCCGTTAGACTGTTACCTTTCCATTTTATAAAAAACAACTATGGGCAGGTGTTTGTAATGTGGAGTGGAACGGGACATTCATTCAAGCCAGTATTGAGGGCTGGATCATTTGAGCGCAGCCTCCACCCCGACTTCAGTCCTGGAGGAAATGTAATGAAATAGGGTTCTCTGAAGGCATGGCGTCTTTAGTGTCTGTAATCCTCATCCTTCCTACCACCTCCCCCCCAGTCTCTTCTGTTCACTCCAAATTACCAAGACTCAGTATGTTATAGTGGAAAGAATGCTAGATCTGGAGTCAGAAGACCTGGGTGCAAATCCCACCTCTGTCACTTATTACTTGTATGACACCAAGCAAGGTATTTAATTTCTGTGGGCCTCAATGTTCTCCTCTGTAAAATGAGAAGACTGAACCAAAGTATTTTTGAATATGTTTCGATTTTAAATCCATGTTCCAACTAAGGGCCAGGGACGTTTAGGCAAGAAGGGCACAAAAGATAGCTTGCCTTGGGCTGCCTCGGAATACATACTTTATGTCTCTTTTATTATCATATTTTATTTTTCCCCCAACCACACATCAAAACAATCTTAACATTTTTTTTTAAGTTTTGAGTTCTAAATTATATCCCTACCTTCCCACCTTTCCTCTCTCTCCCTGAGACAGTAAGTAATCTGACATAGGTTATACATGTGCAATCATGTAAAACATTTCCATGTTAGTCATTTTGCACAAGAAGACTTGAATAAAGGAAAAAAAGAAGGAAAAAAAGAAGGAAATTGAGTACTTCTTGAGAAACTGATCACAGTGCTCAATCATCTAGTCCAGGGGCTCAACAGTTTTTGTGACACCTTTGGCAGACTGGGGAAGCCTGTGGACTCCTCAGAGCATCTTTAAATGCATAAACTAAAATAGGAAAGATTACAAAGGAAATACATTAAAATATAATTACCAATATATTTTTAAATCAAGTTCATAGACCAAAGGCTAAGAACCCCTGACCTAGTCCAATTGCCTAAAAATTTTTATTTCAAGTTTGCCCATAGCACTTATCCACTTGTACAATTATTGAAATTTTTATCTCCATTCAGAGAAGTGTTCATCTGACTATATATTTAATTTAATCCAACAATTATTTATTGACCATTCCAGGAGCCTAGAAGGAGTTTGGCTCTGGGAATATAAAGACAAAAAGAATGTGATTATCTGGCCATCAAGGAGTTTACATTTATAGGTAAGCTTCAAGGGAAAATATAGATGTAGATGTGATTATAGACACAGATACTGCTATAGATGTAGATAGATCCAGTCTACCTCGGGATGTGGATGTATGTGTATGTGTGTGAGTATACATATACACATACAATGAAACCTCCATTCATTTTACGGAATTCTGGAGGGTAATTGCGTGTGAGCTTAAAAGATATCTCTAGATAGATAGATAGGCAAACAGGTAGATGAATTGACTGAGTTAAATAGAGATAGACAGACAGGTACATGGATGGATAGATAGAGATAGATGATAGACGGATGGACGGACAGACAGAAGGACAGACAGACAGACAGTCAGACAGACAGACAGATAGATAGATAGATAGATAGATAGATAGATAGATAGATAGATAGATAGATAGATAGATAGATAGATCTGTAATTTTAAATGGCCTATAATTTCATCTGTTTGAGGAATGCCCAGTGTGGATTCATCTTCAACCCATAAAGTTTTGCAAATAATCTGTAATGTAGAGTCTTTTTTTAATATATAATTTATTTTTCAGTTCTCAACATTCACTTCCACAGGAATTTGAATTCAAAATTTTCTCCCCATCTCTCCCCACACCCCACCCCAGGATAGCATGTACCCCATTTACACCTTCCTCCAGTCTGTCCTCCCTTTTATAACCCTTCTTCCATCTCCCTTCCCCCTATTTCCCTATAGGGCAAAATAGATTTCTATACCCCATTGCCTGTACATCTTATTTTCCAGTTGTGTAACGTAGAGTCCTAAAGAGTTCCCTTGTGCTGGGAGAGGTCCATGGCCACAGAGTTAATATACATCAAAAAGTGGACCTAGCCTTTAGTCTATGATTCCTAGGTCCATTATCTATATGTAATTGTTGCCTCTCAGATATAATATTGCCGATATGATGTACCTTGGAGGATTGTAAAGAGCATAACTGAAATGCTTAGCTCTGAAATCCTTGGTAGAGGTCACCTAATGATGACCTATATCACATTGGTCTATTCCAGGGTAATGAATAGAAGACTCGCTGGAAAGGAGATAGTGCAATTTTCTTGGTCATTGGCCATTGGCTCAATCATTCCCCGAAGATATCTTCAATCTGAGAGAGACTGAACTAGATAATTCATGGTACCACTGTGTCACCATGTTGTCTTCCTCATTACTGGTTCTATGAAGAGTAAATAGAGCTAGTAGGCCCATATATTTTTTAAGAGGCCAGTAGCAGTACATGGAATATCAAACCATCGCTATTAAAATAAAAGGTGTTAAAATGGAAGAAATGATTCCTCATTCCCTTCCCCTCATAAATAAGCATGTAAAAGAAGTTGTCCAAAAAACCTCATTGTCAGTTAAACCCTGGAAATGGAACCCTGTTGCCAAATTTTCCACCCAAATTTCAGAGAAAAAAAATTGTATCCATCCACCTCATTTAGGGAACTAAAATTCTGCCACAAAACAGATACAGGGATCATCAGATGCCTACATGGGTAGACATGGTCTCTTCCTTTTTGTTTGTGAGTTGGTGGTGTTTGTGTGTCTATACTAGCCCCTCACCAAGAGTGGATGAGTCAGAACCTCTACCTTTTATTAAACTCACTCACTGAAATGCACACACTCTCATCCAATATTCTGTCTTAGAAACCTTGAACTTTAAACTCCTTCTACCCTCTCCCCCAACATTCAAGATGACTCCATTTTCCAACAAAAGTCAAAATGTTTCTCATTTCCTTCTGGAACATTGTCTGGGGGCAAGGAACAAAGGGCAGGCCAGCAGTTAGCTTGCTGTCCAAAATAATAGCATCAAGACAGCATCAGCAGTTGCCAGAATAATAGTCTTGTTGCATCTCTGAAACAGTACTGCTACTTTTCTATAGGTACAATTTCCCTGGGAGTATAAGGGGATCTCTGTAGTGATATATCAGGTCAAGGTCACTATTCAAAGGTCCAAGAAATTATTATCAAGTATTATTTGTCATTGTACCATAGAGAAAAGGACTCAGGATCTGAAATCAGAAGCGACCTGGCTTAAAATTCTGCCTTCCACATGTACTAGCTGTATGGGCACGTAATACTACTTCCTCTGCAGAAAGAGAATAGTAATGCCAGTAGTTGCCCCCATATAAGTTTGTTATGTGGATTGCTTCCAATAAAATGTATACTGCTTGAGGTCAGGAGCTGCCTGTCATCCAATACAGTGACCGGCACATAATTAGTGCTTGAAAGGTACTTGTTAATTTGAACTGAATGGATCAAAAGAGAAAATGTATGAAGGTACTCTGTAAATCTCAGTAATATTATTATTATTAGAGCTATTATTTGCAATTTCATGGTTTTTTAGCAAAGTACCTTACCACCCTATTTAGCAGTTTAGCATCATCACTCTCATTTTATAAAGTAATAAAAATTACTTTCAAAAGGCTAAACCCTTTTGAATGCATATTCATCAACCTCTTTCATTATCATGAAACCATTGGGATTTCCTAAGACATGCTAATATAGTGTCCAAACATTAACTTGTACCTATAGAGGGCAGTCGAGAGAGAAAGTATCCCAAAGTCCTCTCTCTTATTGTCCTAAACTCTTGCACCATATTTGAATGCTTTGCGCTTAAAATGCTAAGAAATTGATCCCTTTGAAGAAAAAAGTTCATGTAGTTTTAGTCCAATTAAGTTTTAGTCTAGTAGTTTTAGGCTGTCTTGGGAAGAGGAAGGAATGTCATGGCATGGGAAGGGAATAAATAACACAGGATGACAGGTCATGTCATGGTAACTCATCCTCTCGCCTTCAAGATTTGAATATGGGCAAGTTATCATGCATCTCACTAGTTCAATCAAACAGAGTAGGATCAAAGAATAATAGACAGAAGTGGGAGGTGCCTTAGAGCTCACCTAGGGGAATTGCTTCATTTTATAAAGGAGAAAACTGTGGCCAAGAGTTGGAAGTGATTTGCCCAAGATCACACAGTAAGTAGTAGAGCTAGAATTCAAAACAATTTCTTTCAGATTCCTCCATCTCTCTTTCCACTGTACTGCATACATCATAGGAAGGAAGAGAGAAAAGCCTTTATTGAGTGCCTGTTCCATGTCAGGCACTGTGATAAGCATAGCACGAATATTAAAGGTATCCCCTCTGAAAAATTAAGCTGAATATAAATAATATTTATTACCTTGAGTCATATAAACTTGAGGGACTCAATAAATAAGTTGAATCTGAAGTAATTTGACTTTTATTGAATACCAACAAGTTGTCAAGTGCAGTTATATCCTATTTTAATGAATGAATCTGTTCCTAGAAAACTGGGTCTAAGTATATTGTCAAAAAATAAAATCTTCTTTTAATGAACTAGAAAATAAAGCAAAAAGAGATTATAAGATTCATTTATTTTGTAAATTTCATTTTCAGTCAGCAGGAAGCTAGATGACACAGTGGATAGAGTTCTGGACCTGGAATCCAGAAGATATGAGCTCAACTCTGGTCTCAGATCATTACTAGCCATGTGACCCTGAGCAAGTCATTTAAGCTCTGCTTGGCTCAATTTCTTCATCTATGCTCTTCCTTCATTGCTGAAGAAGACCGTGTCATCAGAGAAGTAATGACATGACATGCACTTGACTTTATTGTGAGTGAGGGAGGGCTGTGCAGGTCACCAGCCTCACTTCTCCTCCAGAGTCATCTGAATCCAGTGACCAGATATTCATCAGGATGACTGGAGATGACCCAGGATGAGGCAATTGGGGTTAAGTAACTTGCCCAAGGTCGTACAGCTAGTGAGTTATCAAATGTGTGAGTGAGATTTGAACTCAGGTCCTCCTAATTCCTGCACTGGTGCTCTATTCACTGAACCACCTAGCTGCAACAATCCAAAAGTATTTTTTAAATGGAAGTCCAAGAAGAAAAGAAGCAAGTAAATTTTCATTAGTCTTTGTTTTCAACTAGAAATTTTCCGCGCATCGATATTGGTATAAAATGGAGAGAAAACATGACATTGGGAGATTAAGGATTCAACCGAAACTCCTGGAAATAGGAAGAGAAACAATCCCTGAAAATTTTCAGCTCTCACCACTTTCTCTCTCTCACCCTTTTCATGTTTAAGCATATATGTAATAGCTGGTAACAATAATGGCGAGCATCTATATAGCACTTATATTAATAATATAATAACTTATATTAATAATAGCCAGCATTCTAGAGCATTTATATGCCAGGCATTGTGCTAAGTGTTTCATAAATATTATATCATTTGATTCTCACAACAGCCCTTGGTGGTAGGGGCTGTTACTATCCTCATTTTGCAGATGTAGAAACTGAGACAAACAGAGGTTAAGTGACTTGTCCCGAGTCACACAGCTGGAAAGTTTCTGAAGCTAGATTTGAATTCAGTCCTTCCTGACTTCAGACGTGACAATCTATTCACTGCACCACCTAGCTTCCCCCATGCCACCTATCTGTATTTATCTGTTAAAAATAAGTTTTTTTAACTATAATTTATATCTTTCACATTCAAGCTTTTAGGATACATGACTCCCATATATCACTTCTTTTGATCCAATCACTCTCCCTGGAAGTCTTGACCCACTCCTCCTCCTCCTTGTCAATACACTGGAATTCTACCTGTGATGCTACAGAAAGAGTATTGGATTTGGAACCAGAGGACTTGAGTTTGAATCCTAGCTCTGTCCTTTGCTCTCTGTGACCATGGACAAATCTTTTAACTTACCTCATCCTCAGTTTCCTCATATGTAAAATAATGATGTTGGACCAGATGACCATTAAGCTTCTTTGGAACACTAAATCCATACTCCTATGCTCTCTCAGAGGCCAGATTCAAGCTGAGATCAACTAGTTCAAGTCTGCAAAGCAAATCTAGAGGAGTCAAAAGGATTCTCTGTGTGTGAACCGTTTGTTACCGACTTGAAGGGAAAGCTGAGCCAACACACTAGCACAGAAAAGGAACACACAGCTTTCAAAGATTTGGTTTATAGTGCTACATTTGTGCATCTAGGGCAGAACACTGTCAAGCATCAGGATTGGTTGGATAAAAATGAGAGAGAAATTCAGAAGATACTAAATGATAAATGAGAACTCTACAGGATCTACCAGTAAGATAGCTCATCCATCTCTAAAAAGGCAATATTTAACTCCACCAAAAGTAAAAAGCAAACAAAACTTAGAAAGATGTAGGATTCTTGGCCCAGTAAGAAGATAAATGAAATCCAGTTTTGCATAGATAGAAACAATGCCTTGAAATCTATTTATAGGTCAAAGACTTTTGGTGCATCTCAACTACTCAACACTGATGGAAACATGAAAAACGGGTCAATACCTTGGTAAAGGAGACCCAAAAAAATGCTGAAGAAAATAACACCTTGAAAAATAGGCTCACTCAATTGGCAAAAGAGGTTCAAAAAGCCAATGAGGAGAAGAATGCTTTCAAAAGCAGAATTAGCCAAATGGAAAAAGAGGTTCAAAAACCTACCAAAGACAATAGTTCTCTCAAAATTAGAATGGAACAGATGGAGTCTAATGACTTTCTGAGAAACCAAGAAATCACAAAACAAAACCAAAAGAATGAAAAAATGGAAGAGAATGTGAAATATCTCATTGGAAAAACAACTGACCTAGAAAATAGATCCAGGAGAGACAATTTAAAAATTATGGGACTACCTGAAAGTCATGATCAAAAAAAGAGCCTAGACATCATCTTCCATGAAATTATTGAGGAAAATTGAGGGCAAAATAAGTATTTAAAGAATCCACTGATCACCGCCTGAAAGAGATCCAAAAAGAGAAACTCCTAGGAACATTGTGGTCAAATTCCAGAATTCCCAGGTCAAGGAGAAAATATTGCAAGTAGCTAGAAAGAAACAATTCCAGTATTGTGGAAATACAATCAGGATAACTCAAGATCTAGCAGCTTCTACATTAAGGGATCGAAGGGCATGGAATAGGATATTCCAGAAGTCAAAGGAACTAGGACTCAAACCAAGAATCACCTACCCAGCAAAACTGAGTATAATACTTCAGAGGAAAATATGGTCTTTCAATGAAACAGAGGACTTTCAAGCATTCTTGATGAAAAGACCAGAACTGAAAAGAAAATTTGACTTTCAAACACAAGAATGAGAAGAAGCATGAAAAAGTAAACAGCAAAGAGAAGTCATAAGGGAATCACCAAAAGTGAACTGTTTACATTCCTACATGGAAAGACAATATTTGTAACTCTTAAAACTTTTCAGTATCTGGGTAGTTGGTGGGACCACACACACACATACACACACACACACACGTACACACGTGCATGCACACACACATACACACATGCACGCACATACAGAGACAGAGAGCACAGAGTGAATTGAATCGGATGGGACCATATCTTAAAAGAAATTAATGTAAATGGTGAGAGAGAAATGTAGTGGGAGGAAAGAGGGTGAAATGGAATGGGGTAAATTATCTCTCATTAAAGAGCCAAGCAGGAGACTTTTTAGTGGAGGGAAAAAGAGGAGAGCTGAGAAAAAAACAAGAAGTTTACCCTCATCACATTCGACTAAAGGAAGGAATAAAATGCACACTCATTTTGGTATGAAAACCTATCTTACAATACAGGAAAGTGGGGGAGAAGGAGATAAGCAAGGGGGGGGTGATGGAAGGGAGGACAATGGGAGGAGGGAGCAATTTGAAGTTAACACTCTGGGGAGGGACAGGATCAAAAGACAGAATAGAAACAATGGGGGGCAGGATAGGATGGAGGGAAATACAGTTAGTCTTACACAACATGACTATTATCGAAGTCATTTGAAAAACTAAACAGATAGGGCCTATATTGAATTGCCTGCCTTCCCAAAGGGAATGGTTGGGGAGGGAGGGATGGGGAGAATTTGGAACTCAAAGTTTTAGGAACAACTGTTGAGTATTGTTCTTGCTACTAGGAAATAAGAAATACAGTTAATGGGGAATAGAAAGTCATCTGGCCCTACAGGACAAAAGAGAAGATGGGGATAAGAGAAGGGAGGGATGATAGAAGAGAGGGCAGGTTGGTGATAGGGAAAATTAGATTGCTCGGTGTATTGGGGTGGGGGAGGGGAGAAAAGGGGAGAAAATTTGGAACCCAAAATTCTGAGCGAAAGGAGCAGAACCAGGAGAATTTTGTGCACAGCAACGACCACAGTGTGTGAGAGTTTTTTCTGGTAGACTTGGAACTTTGTAATAACACAAGAACTTACCGAGAAAAAAAAAATCCTAATGTCGGTCTTCTAAGGCAAAATGCCTTCCACACTCAGAGAAGAAATATGGAAGTCATTCACAGAATGTAGCAGATCATGTTTGTGTGTGGGTGGGTTTCAGTGTATTATGTTTTGATTTGTTAGATGATTTCTTCCATTTATTTTAGTTCGACTACATAGCATGACTATTGTGAAAATGTGCTCGATAGGAAAGTATACGTAGAACCTATACAGAATTGTATGCTGTCACGGGGAGGGAGGCGGGTAATGGGGGAAGTGTGGGGGGGATAAAATCTTAACTTTAAGGAAATGATTGTAAAACATTAAAAAAAAAGAAAATTTTAAAAAAAAGAAAGAAAAAAGAAAATGAATGTAAAAAGTTAAATAAATTTTTATTAAAAAAAAAAAAAAGAAATTTTGGATGCTATTGGACTCCTCTTGTGTGGCAAAGTGCCTAGTGCAGATTCTGTTCCAGGAAAGATCTAAAAGGTAGAGGTCCACTGCTCATACAAAAGCTAACAGAAATCTTCTGGGTTAAGAGGAGCTTATCCCCCAAGAGTTCAAGGATGTCTCTATTGTCCATCTACAAAAAGGAAAAGGAAATAGGTTGTCCTTGGACAACCACAGGGGGATCTTTCTCTCTTAGTCATTGCCCGGAATATTCTTCTAGAGTCCTCCTTAATTGGCTGATCCTAAACCTGAAAGATGGTCATCTACACAAGAGCCACTTTGGCTTCAGAAAAAGCTGAAGGATGGTTGATATGGTGTTTGCTACCCAACAACCCCAGGAGGAATGCCAGGAGCAGAACAGAGGTCTGTGCGCAATGTTCATAGATCTATTAGTCATGAGGGCATGTGGAGAATCATGGTGAAATCTGGTTGCCAGAGAAGCTCATAGAATTGTACACCAGTTTCATGATGGAATGCTTGCACAGGTTCTGGATAATGGATGATTCTCTTGCACTTTCCCAATCATCCACAGAGTAGGGCTGTGGGCTTGCTCTCATACTTTGAGGCAGGATGTTTTCAGCAATGTTGATGGACACCTTCAGTGAGGATGAAAACATCAAGGGCAACTACTGAACTTATGGTACATTATTTAACTTGACTTCATGGACTTGGCAAGAATTCAGTACTAAGGTAGAGGAAGAGCTGATGTGTGACTTTTTGTTCAGAGATGGTTGTGCACTCAATGCAGCCTCTGAGGCTGGGAAGTAACACAGTATGGACTGATCATCTGCTCCTAATCCTAATTTTGACTTAAAGATTAACATCAAGAAAACAGAGGTTCTTTTTATCCACCATCCATATGTGGAACCATTAGTTACAGATAATGGAGATATTTTGCATGACTCAAATAAGTTCACTTACCTTGACAGTATACTTTCCAGGGATGTACACATAGATGATGAGTTTGATGCATGCACTGTTAGAGCTAGTAGAGTATTTCAGAGGCTCCAAAGGAAAGTGTGGGGGAAACAAAGTATTACACTGTCTGAAGATCAGTCTAATGAAAGATCTACAGAGCCATTGTGCTGACCTCACTGCTATGTACCTGTGAAACCTGAACAATATATAAACTCTATGCCAGAAAATTGAATCTCTTCCATTTGAATTGTCTTAGAAAGATTCTAAAGATCACCTGATAAGATAAGGTGCTGGACACTGAGGTTCTTTCCCAAGCTGAACAGTCAAGCATTCAAATTTTACCACAGAGAACACAACTTTGATGGACTGGCCGTTGTTCAAATGTCAAGCATACACTTGCCTAAAAGACTAAACAAGGCAGGCACTCACATGAGAGTCAAAATAGGTAATACAATGACCCCCAAGGTATCTCTGAAGAACTGTGGTATTGATTGTGAGAGATGGGAGATACTGGCATTGGATCATCCAGCATGGCACAGCTTGAATCAAAGAAGGCACTGTGCTCTATGAGTAAAGCAGATTGCAGTAGCTCAAAAGAAACACAAGATGCACAAATTTAGAGAAATCTCCACTCCAAATGTTCATATGGCCTATTTGTGCCCAACTTGTGATAGAGTTTTCCAAGTTCATACTGGTCTGATCAGCCACAGTTGGACACCTCAACACAGTGATGCCATTTTGGTCCTCTTCAAGCACGAAAGACAAACACCAACCATGAGGTTAGATCAGATGATGCGAAGTTTCCTTAGAGTACTAAATCATACTCCTATTTTCTCCAGAAGGCCAGATCCAGACTTGGACTAACTAGTTCAAGGACAATGGCAAGGTGGAGGAGCCAAAAAGGTTCTAGAACAAACTAAACCTCTCTATCTCTCTCCAGACTAAACCTCTGTGGAGGTTCATTCCTCTCCATCAGTTGATACCCAGGTTAGATAGATAGATAGATAGATAGATAGATAGATAGATAGATAGATAGATAGATAGATAGACAGATAAAGCCTGATTCTGCTTGGACTATAATCCTCAGCAGTGCCCCACTGAATTTTGAACACAGAGGAATAATCTAGACTGGAAGATGAATACATTTTAACAAATATCACAATCAAAAGATATCTCAGGGGACACCCAGTTCAGCCTCCACCTGAACAAGGATCTGCAACAAATGGGCATCAATCTACATCTAGGAAAAAGGGAAACATATCACCTCTTAAAGTATCCCATTCTCCTCTTAGATGATTTTAATTGATAATGTAGAGGAGTCTTCAATGACCCCTCTGATCACGAGTTCAAGAATATGATGTAGCTACTGAAAAGGCTACAAATCAAAGTGAGATTTTGCTTATGGGCTCAAGGCATGGTCCAGCCACCTTTGACTGTTTTCGCAGACTTCACTCTGAGAGACATTCTGAGTCTATCTTCTCGTTCCATTTTTTTCAAACTTCTGAGAGCAGGCAGAAAGAAAGGGACAGAGTTACATACCCTCCTGGCCATACCAGCTGCAGACAGTGACTGGCCACTGTGCTTGTGGACAGTTGTGACTGGGATATTATGTGAGCTAAGATATGACCCCAAATTATAAACTACTCACTAGAAAATGTTAAAGCCATACTTGCTGGTGAGACATAGGGAAGAAAAACTCTTTTTTCTCATGTCTCCTTGCCCCTACAATGAATTGGAAAGGAATGCCAGATACATACTCCTATCCCTAATCCTTTGACCAACAGGAGAAAATGGGAATCACATAAGTAGGAAGTTTTACATTTGAGAGAATCAATGAGAGATAATCAAGTGAAACAATTTCTTTGTGGTTTTATTACTCAGAAATTTCCCATAGCTTTGTTTGTTTTGTATTTTTAAAGTCATGTTCCTATGCTTTGAAAAAACTACATAGACACTCTGAAGTTGGTTATTCATGATTAATCAAATGTTAATTTGGTTAGTGTTAAATTGGTAAATGTTAAGATTCAGGACTAACCAAATGTGATGTAGGGCTTGAGTTAAGAGATGAGGAATGTTATGCTTTAGTAATTTGGAGATATAAATCATATATTGCACCTGAAGCCAAGTACCCAAGGGGAGGTCAGAGGAGGAGGAAGACTGTATATGTGTGTGTAAACTGAAGGCTCTCTGGTGGCCAAAATATGTACTACACCCTTAACTGGCTAATTAATTGCATGTTAGCTTGTTCCTTGGTAAGTTGCTAAAAGTTGGGGAATATACCAGCTATGAGTGGTTAGTGTTTCTGTAGTATCAGTGAGTATGTATATTACATGTAGTCCATACCAACCACCACCTGAGGAATTAGAAGGTGGATTTCTTCCCAGAATAGTTTATACCCTTTGAGAAAAGAGACTTTTATTTTGTTTTTGTATCTAAAGCACCTAGCTCAATATCTTGTACATTTTTTGTCTAAAGCTGCAATGTGATCAGTAGAAGGCACAGTCCATGTGGAAATCCTTTCCACCAATATAGTTCAGTGACGCATTCATAGCTTAGTCTTGGAGAGTTGCCTGGGTTACTGAGGGGGTTAAGTGACTCGTGTTCATGATTACACAGCTAATAGATATCAGAGGGAGAAAAAAAATCTTAAAACTGCATCTTCACGACTATAAGAATTTTTTTCCTTTCATAGTACCACACTGACTCTTATGCTTTGCATATAGTAGGTGCTTAAAAAATGTTTGCTATATTGAATTAAGATTTTTTTTTCTTTACATAGAACTGAATTCTGGTTCTACATGAGGTTTTTTTTAATCTCTTTTCTGTCCTCCAGGGAAAATCAGAATGGAGTTCATCTTTCTTCCATATGACAATACTGAAAACATTTGGAAGACCACTGTCAGGCTCAATCCAAGCCAAGTTTTCACTTATCGAGGCTGGAGAAGGAATCCTCAAATAGCATGAGCTTACAGTCAGGTTGCATTTCCTAAGTAGCCTCAACATCACAATGATGTGATTTCTTCAGAAAAGAGAATACATTTCTATAATGTATAACATAATTGGTGTAGATGCCCTAGAGGAAGGGATATTTCAGGAGAATTTATAACAAAGATTATCTATAGGGCCAGCTCAGCTGCCAGGACCCAGTCACCTACAGAATCTTCTTCCTTTCAAGTGAAATAAATGCAAATTTGCAAGCAATTAAGTCTTAGTGTAAGCAGAAAGAGATGTGACTGAGAATTCCAAGTTACACTATTAAAGTATCTGCAAGTTATTAAATGGATGCAAATGTTAATAGAGTCATTAAATTCCAGTTTAATTTAACAAATACTTATTTATTAAATGCCCTCTATATACAAGGCACTTTGTTTGGCACTCTATCTATATTAGTGTCACTTAGTCAGCAATATAACACAATAGTTGTTTTCCTCATACCTCTCCAACTCTTACCAAGGACATATATGCTAAATTAAAGCTGATTTCACAAAATAGGAAGGAAAAAATGCCACACACAATAAAAACCCCATGAAATAATACCTAAGAACACAAATACTTAAAGCTCCTATACATCCTAAGCTTTCCAGGAATTTCTGATCATGGTACCTGAACTCCAGTCATCATCCTCACAGGAACCTCCTTCACTCTCGATGGGGACTCTGAGCTCTGATAGGCAAACTTTTACCTCATCTTGCTTGGCATCAAACCATCACATCATTTATTGGCATTTTCCCAAAAAAGCAACACCCCCTTTAGGGGAGTCCTTTTATGAGTTTTCTTCTCCCATTAGAAGATAAACTCCTTGAGGAAAAGGAGTGCCTTGCTTGCCTTTACTTGTATCTCAGCACTTAAGAATTCCCGGGACATCATAAGCTTTAATAGGTGATTTCTCATTTATTGATCATCCCCAACCCACATTCTGGGCAAAGTCAGTACAAGTAACCTTGAAGGCTAGCGTTTAAGAGCTTGATTATGAGGGGGTTTGACCAGTTCCCCCAAGAGAAGTGACAGTGTGTATTGCCAAGGCAATATTCATAGCACTGACAATGACTATGAATATGCTGGTATAGCTGTGAATTGCAAAACATAACAAACTTGCCATATAGAAGGCAGAAGAAAAACATTTATTCAGATACCAGAAAGCCAAATCTCAACACCAGGAAGCCAAATCCATCATAGTAACCAAGAAGTCTATAGACATTATCAGGTCTTCCAACAAATGAACACCCTCAAGCAAAATGCCATTCTCTCACCCATAGACAGCTGCCTGCTTTCTCTCTCCTTCCAAACTCTGACAGCTCTGACTTACTTCCTACTCCACCCCTTCCTGCTCCACTTGTTCAGCAAACTTCTTTACCACATGTGACTTAGGCTTCCATGTGATTTAAGCAGGTCACATGGGCCTATTAATGAATGGGAAAGATCTTCCCATTTAAATTACCATTACACAGTCCAATTACTTTCCCACTCTTATCCACAGCAGGCAGTTTTTTGTTTTGCTTTGTTTTGTTTTGCTTTTTATCAAGACATAAAAAGGAAAAGAAATACAACCATGAATATAATGGGAGAGAAGCAGAAGACATGGCAGGTCAGAGTTAGTCATTAAAAGGGAAGGGCTTTGGAGTCCAAGGGAAAGGAGACCAGAAGCATAGATGAAGTCAGTCTTCTCTCTACAGTTTAATGTGAGCAGATGATTAGCTAGGACTCCACACCACTATTTTTTAGGAGGTTAAGGTTAGCCTGTTTCTGGAAGTTTGTGGAGGGAAAAAGTTATCACTGCAGTAAAAAGGAAAATATCTGAGTCAGGAGCAAAATCAGAAACAAGATCCTTGAATTGCAGGAAAAAAAGCTGAAAGCAAAAGGTCAGAGAATGAAGTGGGGAAAATATCCCTGATTTGACTATTTTTATGGTGAAGGCTATCAAATACTTAAAGATCACTTGATAACTGTGCTACACAAATTATTCTCAAAAATGGAGGAAAATCCTATGACAAACTTTCTTACAAGGAAAATATAGTCCTACTATCTAAACCAGGGAGGGATAAAGCAGAGAGAAAGAATTATTGCTAAGAAATATTTAGGCAAAATTTTAAAGTAAGATTCTAGGCCAATCAGCTTTCTACAGATCCAAAACCAATCATCCAGGGGATGAGTGTGTGTTACAAAAGTACAAAATGCTGAACAACATATTTCACATGATTTCTGAGACAAACGCACAAAAACCTCACTGCTAAGTTGGCTAAATAATTTATAACCTTATTAATTCTCTTGTGCTGTGTCCAAAATCATTTAAGAGCTAAGTTCTGAAATTTCCTCATAAATTCCCACAAGTATAGGAACATTGATTTTTACTTAATCATTAATTAATTAGCTACAAGGAAATTCTTTCAGGTTTATAAAAACCACAGAAGCATATTTTTCCATAAACTTTCTATTTTTCAGGATCAAACCCCAGTGTCATAGACATAGATAAAACATCAATATTACTGGCTATAGAATCTACTAAAAGTACAACAAACAATACAAAAATATGTTTAAATATTCAACAGCGTGTCAGCTGTGGGGAGAAAATCTCATCTCTAATTGCTGACTCATCCAGAGACTATATAATCTCAGCCTATCCAATTAGTATTCTCAGAATGGCAGTTAAAGTCCCTAAAGAATTCTCCCCAGGACGTCTTCTCCATGGGATGTCCTCTGAACCAGAATGTTTTCTTCACAGAACAGAAGTTAAATTCAGTTCCCTCAAAATGCCTCCATACTCTTCTTTAAAATGACAGCTAACTCTCATGGTCTTCTCAAAGACTCCTCACAGATGACAGATAACTCATTCAGTCTCAGTTTCCCACAAGATGAGAGTCAATTGTTCAAGTGCGTTCAGGAAAGTTCTCCCAGTCCTACAGAAAACTCTGTGCCTTATGCAGTATCTCATAGCCGTGACAGTTACCTCTCTTCATTTGACAAGTAATTGTCATTCTCCACGAATTTATTTCTGTTCTCTTAAAGATACAGCAATAATAGGCAAATATCTGTGGGAGGAACTATTTAAGTTGGTGTTATTATTCTAAAAAATAGATTATAGCAATATTTCCAAAAACTAGAACTAAGTTGAATTCATATCATGGATTCAAAAATGGTTTGACACTAATAAAAGGATCAACATAATCATATTAAAAACAAAAATACATCAAACTATTACTAACAAGTATATTATTCCAAACTCTATAAATAAATAAAATGTTTTTGGCCAAATTAAATATTAATTTATGCCAAAAACACTGAAAAATTCAGGCATAGAATAGTCAGTATCCATATTAATACATATATTTTATATATTCATATATGTATTACATGTGCGTAAATGCATATACATGTATTATTATAAACTATATATGTATAAATACATCTACTATATATATATGCGGGGGGAGTATAGGATGCATTCAGAGAGGACCAGTACCTTTGGTGTGATGACTTCCAAGTCCTTTTCAGGGCTGCTTTCCACCTATTCCACCCAACTTTCACATGTGGTTCCAAGAAGCTACAGTATGTGCCATGGCCATACCCCAGTAAATCATTTCAGCAGACGGGTCAAACCAGGTTGAGGGTAACCAAGGGGTCCCAAACTCATTGGTGAGTTAGAGGGGTGTCTATCTGAAGCATAGGAAGACTTCTCCTAGTGGAATGGGTGGATGAGAACTATTTGTTCCAACAGTCATGAAGGCAGCTGAAGCAGGTGAGATGGAGCACTTAGAGTTTGGTTAGAGGTCATCCACTAAGTCCTGAGCCATCACCACTCATCTTTACTCTGTCCTGCAACTTGATTATGATAACTTTGGAGGAGAGTGAGGCTGACAACTTCATGCAGCTCTGCCTCACTTAAAGCCAATTTACGCCCAAATCAAAAGACATCACCCATACCATTTTTTAAATATATACACATATATATTGGTTGGTGGCAAAGCACCTGGTGCTGATTCAGTTCCGGCTGAGATTTACAAGGTAGGAGGACCATTGCTCATATGAAAGATGACTGAAATTTTCCAGGTTATATGGCAAGAGGAAGTTGCCCCCCAGGATTTCAAGGATGCCTCCATTGTCCATCTCTATAAAGGTAAACGGAATAGATTGTTCTGTGACAATCACAGAGGAGTCTCTCCTTTAGTCATTGCTGGTAAGATTCTTGCTACAGTCCTCCTTATAAACTGATCCTTCACCTAGAAGATGGTCATATACCTGAGAGCCAGTGTGGCTTCAGAAAGGGCCAGTCGATATGGTGTTTACAGTCTGATAACTCAAGGAGAAATGACAGGAGCCCAACAGAGTTCTGTACAAAATGTTTATAGATCTGACCAAGTTCTTTGACAATGTTAGTAATGAGGGCTTATGGAAAATTACATCAAAATTTGGTTGCCTGGAGAAGTATTCATCTGTATTGTACATCAATTTCATGATGGCATGTTTACCCGGGTTCTGGATAATGGACAATGCTCTCATGCCTTCCCAGTCACAAATGGAGTGAAACAGGATTGTGTGCTTGCTCCCATGCTTTTGAGCATGATGAACATGGCATCAAGGTCATCTACTGTAGTGATGGTAAGTTCTTCAATTTGAAAAGACTACAAGCCAAGACCAAAGTGGAGGGAGTGTTGGTTCATGATTTTCTGTTTGCAGATGATTGTGCATTCAGTGCAGCTTCTGAAACTGAGATGCAACAAATTATCCATCAATTCTCTGCTGCCTGTGCTAATTTTGACCTAATAATTAACACCAAGAAAACACAGGTGCTCCATCAGCCACCACCACACAATCCATACATGGAACCATTGGTTACAACAAATGGAGAAGTTTTCAATGCTGTGGATAAGTTCCCTTACCTTGGTGGTATACTTTCCAAGGATGTACACATTGACAATGAGGTTGATGCACGCATTGCCAGAGCTAGCTCAGTGTTTGGGAAGTTATGAAGAAAAGTTTGAAAGAGAAGAGGTATTAGACTGACTACCTGAAGGTCTACAGAGCTGTTGTGCTGACCTCATTGTTGTATGCCTGTGAAACATGGACAGTCCACCAGCACCATGCCAGGAAACTGAATCACTTCCATTTGAACTGTCTTAGGAAGATTCTGAGGATCACCTGGAAGGGTAAGTTACCAGACACTGAAGTCCTTGCACGAGCTGAACCCCTAGCATTCAAATTATGTTTCAGAAGCACAACTCTGATAGACTGACCATGTTGTTTGAATGCAAAATGAATGACTGCAAAAAGACTATTTTATGTAGAACTCCCATGGGGCAGGCAATCCCATGGTGGTCAGAGGAAGCGATACAAAGACACTCAAGAACTTTGGATTTCATTGTGGGACATGGGAGACACTGGCACAGAATAGCTCAGCATGGTGTGCCCGCATCAGAAAGGGTGCTGTGCTCTATGAGCAAAGCAGAATTGAGGCAGCACAAAGTAAGCATAGGTTGCATAAATTTGGAATATCCACCCCAAATGTTCACTATCTGTGCCCAATGTGTGGTGGAGCATTCTGAGCTCATACTGGTCTAATCAGTCACAGTCTGACACACTGAAACTTGAGTTTTTCATGGTGGTATCATTTTGGTCCTCTTCAAGAACAAAGGACAACAACCAACCAATCAATACATATGTGTGTATAGAAAAGCTAGTATTGTTATCAAAAGCATGTATTAGGTGCAAGTAAGTGATTAAGCAATGATGAAAGTGTGATTACGGTGAGTAGATAGATTAGGTTAGGAGGGAGGAGCCAAGATGGTGGACTAGAAAGAGTCACGTATGCTAGCTCCGAACCCACAGCCCATATATTTCCTGCAAAAAGAACTCCCCACAAATTCTGGAGCACTGCAAGGCACGCAGAAACACAGTGGAAAAGATTTCCATTCCAGAGAGCCCTGGAGAGCCGTCCCCAGGGGTCTGTCGCACTCCAGACAGCGGAGTCCACCCCTGTGCTGCCCTGGCTGCCCACAGGCACTACAGGTCAGTGAGAGAGACTTCTGGGCTGGCCAAGAGGGGAGCGGGGTGTCTCCGTGACTCGGGTCCCCTCGGGAGGCAGTGGCAGAGGCAGTGGCGGCGGCCCAGAACTTCCAAAGCAGCAGGCAGAAGTTCAGGGCCATTAGGGAAGGTCTCTGCATAAACCCCCTGAGGGAACTGAGCCTGGGAGACGGTTCTGCCCCCACCCGAGCACCAGAACCAGAACAGCTGCACCTGCCACAGAAAGCCCATTTGAGTCTCAGACCCCAAGCACTACCTGGGTGGATCTAGGCGGGGGTGGACAGGAATCTCAGAAGTCAAGTAACTGGCTGGGAAAATGCCCAGAAAAGGGAAGAAAAATAAGACTATACAGAGCTACTTTGATGGGGTACAGATGTTCCCACCTTTCAATTCTGATGACGAGGAACAATTCTTACCATCAGGGAAAGACGTGGAGATCAAGGCCTCTGTATCCCAGACATCCCAGGTGGATGTCCGGTGAGCTCAGGCCATGGAAGAACTCAAAAAGGATTTTGAAAATCAAGTTAGACAGGTGGAGGAAAAACTGGGAAGAGAAATGAGAGAGATGCAAGAAAAGCATGAAAAACAGGTCAATACCTTGGTTAAGGAGACCCAAAAAAATCCTGAAGAAAATAACACCTTGAAAAATAGGCTCACTCAATTGGCAAAAGAGGTTCAAAAAGCCAATGAGGAGAAGAATGCTTTTAAAAGCAGAATTAACCAAATGGAAAAAGAGGTTCAAAAACTCACTGAAGAGAATAGTTCTCTCAAAATTAGAATGGAACAGATGGAGTCTAATGACTTTCTGAGAAACCAAGAAATCACCAAACAAAACCAAAAGAATGAAAAAATGGAAGAGAATGTGAAATATCTCATTGGAAAAACAACTGACCTAGAAAATAGATCCAGGAGAGACAATTTAAAAATTATGGGACTACCTGAAAGCCATGATCAAAAAAAGAGCCTAGGCATCATCTTCCATGAAATTATTGAGGAAAACCGCCCTGATATTCTACAACCAGAGGGCAAAATAAGTATTGAAAGAATCCATCGATCACCACCTGAAAGAGATCCAAAAAGAGAAACTCCTAGGAACATTGTGGCCAAATTCCAGAACTCCCAGGTCAAGGAGAAAATCTTGCAAGCAGCTAGAAAGAAACAATTCCAGTATTGTGGAAATACAATCAGGATAACTCAAGATCTAGCAGCTTCTACATTAAGGGATTGAAGGGCATGGAATAGGATATTCCAGAAGTCAAAGGAAGTAGGACTCAAACCAAGAATCACCTACCCAGCAAAACTGAGCATAATACTTCAGGGGGAAATATGGTCTTTCAATGAAACAGAGGACTTTCAAGCATTCTTGATGAAAAGACCAGAACTGAAAAGAAAATTTGACTTTCAAACACAAGGATGAGAAGAAGCATGAAAAAGTAAACCGCAAAGAGAAGTAGTAAGGGACTTACCAAAAGTGAACTGTTTACATTCCTACATGCAAAGACAATATTTATAACTCTTAAAACTTTTCAGTATCTGGGTAGTTGGTGGGACCACACACACACATACACACACACATGTACATGCGTGCACGCACACACACATGCACACATGCACACACATACAGAGACAGAAAGCACAGAGTGAATTGAATAGGATGGGACCATATCTTAAAAGATATTAAGGTAAATGGTGAGAGAGAAATGTAGTGGGAGGAGAGAGGGTGAAATGGAATGGGGTAAATTATCTCTCATTCAACAGGCAAGAAGGAGACTTTTTAGTGGAGGAAAAAAGAGGAGAGCTGAGAAAAAAACATGAAGTTTACCCTCATCACATTCGACTAAAGGAAGGAATAAAATGCACACTCATTTTGGTATGAAAACCTATCTTACAATACAGGAAAGTGGGGGAGAAGGAGATAAGCAAGGGGAGGAGGATGGAAGGGAGGGCAGTGGGAGGAGGGAGCAATTTGAAGTCAACACTCAGGGAGGGACAGGATCAAAAGACAGAATAGAAACAATGGGGGGCAGGATAGGATGGAGGGATATACAGTTAGTCTTACACAACACGACTATTATCGAAGTCATTTGCAAAACTACACAGATAGGGCCTATATTGAATTGCCTGCCTTCCCAAAGGGAATGGGTGGGGAGGGAGGGATGGGGAGAATTTGGAACTCAAAGTTTCAGGAACAACTGGTTAGTATTTTTCTTGCTACTAGGAAATAAGAAATACAGTTAATGGGAAATAGAAAGTCATCTGGCCCTACAGGACAAAAGAGAAGATGGGGACAAGAGAAGGGAGGGATGATAGAAGAGATGGCAGATTGATGATAGGGAAAATTAGAATGCTCGGTGTATTGGGGTGGGGGAAGGGATAAAAGGGGAGACAATTTGGAATCCAAAATTTTGTGAAAATGAATGTAAAAAGTTAAATAAATTTATATAAAAAAAAAGACAGATTAGGTTAGCAATGTCTATAGTCATAGGCAATATTTTAAAACAGCTAAAATAAGAACAAGATGTTAGTTCCTTATTTCTTTTCTAGCTCTATTCTTGACTCTCTGTACTTTTCAACCTCCCCCTATCAGCTTCTCCCCATCCCAAAAGGGCATGCTTTCCCCCTCGCCCCAGCTCCCTTTTATGTGTTCTCTTCCTTATTTAGAATGTAAACTCTTTGAGGTTAGTAACTTTTTCTTGCTTATTTTTCACTTCCCAGAACTCAGAATAGTGTCTACCATTTAGTAAGTGCTTACAAACCTCTCTCTATCTATCCACTATCTAATCAGATTTTTGGAATTCAGAACTTGTCCTATAAGATGTATACAAAAAATAAAAAAATGTAAAGACAAGGTTGCATGAACAATGAGAGCGAATGTCTGAAAAAAGAAGAATCAGCCCGTGAACATCCATTTTGTGCAATATCACAGAAGAGAAACATTATACCTTATTTGGGGGAAAGGATTAGGAGACAATCTGAAAAGGGTGGTGAATAATATTTTTTAATTCCAAAGATCTGTACCTGTAAATATGAAAGGTGCTTCTGTACAGCAGAGTGGGAAGAACACAGATTTGGAGTAAGAGTCATTTTGATGTTACAGTTCAGTCATGTCAAATTTTTCCTGATCCCATTTGGGATTTTCTTGGCAGACATACTAGTATGGTTGCCACTTCCTTCTCCAGTTTCATTTTATGAATGATGAGAATACCGAGGAAAATAGGGTTAAGTGACTTTCCCAAGGCCACACAGCTAGTGAGTACCTAAGGCCAGATCTGAACTCAGATCTTCCACACTCCAGATTCAGTGCTTTATCCACAGTGGATCTCTACTGGGATAGCTGCCCAGTGGAGTAAGAGTATCTGTGTTCAAGTCTAAACTCTACTGCTTATTACTTATTTGATTATGTGCAAGTTGTTTAACTTTTCTAGGACTCAGTTTCATGATTCATAAGAGGATGGGAATAGACTGAGAAACGTATGATCCTTCTACCATTAAATGTTTGATTTTATGATCTCCGAGATAGATAAGCCCCATCTTCTCCATGTGGAGGATGATGGAGGCAAGGAAGGTTGTCTTAAGGGAACATTAAGATGCCACAAGGTCCAGTCTGGAGAGGAGAATCATGGAATGGGGTATGGTGTGGACCTTACACCCCTGTGTGTCCAGGAAGTTGCACAAGTAACATTCATCTGTACCTGGAAGCTGAATCTTCTCTCACCCCAGTTATGTAGGCAGTGTACATGGAGGATTCTGAGGTTATAGACACTATTGTAAAAAGTTATCATCATTTTCATAACTAGCATTATTGGAAATTATTAATATAATCATGCAAAGAATGTTTTGTGAATTCAGAAAGAAACTTGTAAAGAAGTATTAAAGAATAAGATTGGGGTTGGTTTTCCCAGAAAAATTATTCTTCCATTATTTATTTAGTGTGATAATGTTTTTGTAGAAGAAAGTGAACACAGCCCTACTGATAATCATTATTTATTTCACCTGGTTTTTTTTTAAATTTTATTTAACTATTGTTCTACAAGAAATGATGAGCTACACTGAAGAAAATAGTTCTTTAAAAATTAGAATGGAACAGATGGAGGATGACTTTATGAGAAACCAAGAAATCACAAAACAAAACCAAAAGAATGAAAAAATGGAAGATAATGTGAAATATCTCATTAGAAAAACAACAGACCTGGAAAATAGATCCAGGAGAGACAATTTAAAAATTATGGGACTATCTGAAAGTCATGATCAAAAAAAGAGCCTAGTCCTCATCTTTCATGAAATTATCAAGTAAAACTGCCCTGACATTCTAGAACCCAGGGGAAAAATAAATATTGAAAGAATCCACCCATCACCTCCTGAAAGAGATCCAAAGAAAGAAACTCCTAGAAGCATTATGACCAAATTCCAGAGTTTCCAGGTCAAGGAGAAAATATTGCAAGCAGCTAGAAAGAAACAATTCAAGTATTGTGGAAATATAATCAGGATAACACAAGATCTAGCAGCTTCTACATTAAGGGATCAAAGGGTGTGGAATATGATATTCCAGAAACTAGAACTAAAACCAAGCAAAAACTACCCAGCAAAACTGAGTATAATACTTCAGGGGAAAAAAATGATCTTTCAAGTATTCTTGATGAAAAGACAAGAGTTGAAGAAATGGTCTTTCAAGCATTCTTGATGAAAAGACCAGAGTTGAAAAGAAAATTTGACTATCAAACACAAGAATCAAGAGAAGCATGAAAAGGTAAACAGCAAAGAGAAATCATAAGGGACTTACTAAACTTGAACTGCTTACATTCCTACATAGAAAGACAATATTTGTAACTCTTGAAACTTTTTTCAGTATCTGGGTAGTTGGTGGGATTACACACACACACACACACACACACACACACACACACACAGAGAGAGAGAGAGAGAGACAGAGAGAGAGCACAGGGTGAGTTGAATAGGATGGGATCTTATCTTTTAAAAAAATGAAATTAAGGAGTGAGAGAGAAATATATTGGGAGGAGAAGAGGAAAAATGGAATGGGGCAAATTATCTCTCAGAAAAGAGGCAAGTAAAAGACTTTTCAGTAGAGAGAGAAAGGGGGGAAGTGAGAGAAAAAACATGAAGCTTACTCTCATCACATTCGACTAAAGGAAGGAATAAAATGCACACTCACTTTGGTATGAAAACCTATCCTACAATACAGGAAAGTTGGGGAGAAGCAGAGTGGGGGGTATGATGGAAGGGAGGACAATGGGAGGAGGGAGCAATTAGAAGTCAACACTCTTGGGGAGGGACAGGGTCAAAAGAGAGAGCAGACAAAATGGGGGGCAGGATAGGATGGAGGGAAATATAGTTAGTCTTACACAACATGACTATTATGGAAGTCTTTTCTACACAAAACTACACAGATATGGCCTATATTGATTTGCTTGCCTTTCCAGTGGGGATGGGTGGGGAGGGAGGGAGGGAGGAAGAGAAGGTGGAACTCAAAGTTTTAGGAACAACTGTTGAGTATTGTAATTGCAACTAGGAAATAGGAAATACAGGTAATGGGGTATAGAAATTAATCTTGCCCTACAAGACAAAAGAGAAGATGGGGATAAAGGAAGCGGGGGACGTTAGAAGGGAGGGCAGATTGGTGATAGGGGTAATTAGAATGTTTGGCATTTTGGGGTGGGAAGAGAGGAGAAAGGGGGAGAAAATTTGGAACTTAAAATTTTGTGGAAATGAATGTTGAAAACTTAAATAAATAAATTAAAAATAAAAAAATAGAAATGATGAGCTAGAAAGGCTTACATGAACTGAAGCAAAGTGAAATGAGTAGAACTGGGAGAACATTCTACACCATAACAACGTTGTGGGATGATCTACTGTGAATGACTTAGCTATTCTCAACAGTGTCATGATCCAAGAAATTCTGAAGGACTTAAGCTGAAAAATTCTGTCTATCCCCAGAGAAAACTGATGGGTCTGAGTACAGAACAAAACATACTTTTTTTACTTTATTTTATCTTGGGTTTTTATTTTTGTCTGTGTTTTACAACATGACTAATATGGAAATGTATATTGCTTGACTACACATGTATAATCTTTATCAAATTGCTCACCTCATGAGAAGGGTGGGTAGTCAGGGAGAGAATTCGGAACTCAATTTTCAAATGAATATTGAAAATTTTTTACATGTAATTGGGGAAAAATAAGATACCAGATTAAAAAATCTTATTTAAAAGATTGGACTCTAGATTTAAATACATTGGAGGATTGGGATACATGATATACCCTGGAAAACTATAAAATGATAGATATTGCTTTGCAAATAGGATATCAGCTACTCAATCTGACTACTTTGATGTGTTCTCTCCTTACAATAATTTTCCAAGGAAAAAGGAGTAAAAGATAATTTCACATGTTTCCACTTGTTTCTCCTTGGTATGGCACTGCTTGTGGGCAAATATCATGGTCTAGTTGCTGAATAGGAGAAAAAGAAACAATGATAACATAGGAAATGATGTGACATTGAAGTCAGTGATGCTAATAAACTTCTGTGCAAACCAACATGGAGGAGAGAAGTAGATAGGGAATGCCCAGTGTTTATTTTCTTTAATAAGGGAAGGAGAGGTTGGGGGGGATGGAGTAAAAGAAACTAGAGTGAATACCAGTTCCTTCAAAGCATTTTCATTTTGTTTTTCATTTTGCCTGTATATTCCCATTAACAATTCCCATTAATAACAATTAATAAAGACTAACTGAATTGTTGAATTGAACTGTTTGCTGAATGGAGGGGGTAGGGGAAATTTATATAATGTAAAAAAATAGATGATCATTATTTAATCTCTATCCTAGTAGAATAAGAGAATACATGGTAGTTTCATAAAAGTTATTTCAAAATGAAACCTCTCCTTTTAACCACTTGTTTACTTTCTATAATAATTCTAGAAGATAAATTCCCTGAGTCTAGAGGAACTGTGGTGCTTGGAACATAGTAAGTGCTTAATAAATGTTCACTAAATTAAACTGACTTTTAAAAAATCAAAGTTGCTTTAATGAAATGAAAGAATGTTTAACTTAAGTAGACAAAAGGGAAGTTTCACTGAGTTCTAGGCATATATGAGAGATGATAGCAAATTACAAAATCACCAAATTAAGTGAGTATAATGATGTCAAGTACCAACATGATGGAAGCAACTTGAGAAAACCCCAGAACATCTACAGTGGGACACTGGAAGCTTAAATCAATATCTAGCCAGTATATTCAGTAGAAAACATGAACACTATATTGTTCAACTAAAGGTAACCAAAGAAGGAAACAAAGAAATTAAATTTGCAAAATGGAATATGGAAAACTAAAGCATATCAAAGTTCTTGATATGATAAATCAACAATTAAAAGTGAAAGTCAAAAGTTTGAGATATATATATATATATATATATAAGAAATCAATGCAGCACTAAAAATGAATAAGTGGTTCTACACCAATAAAAAATATAGAGTCTTTAGTGGCGAACATTTGAAGAAATTTTCTTTATTATCTCCATGGTCAAAAGAAGCCCAACACAACAAAAGCTCATATTGGACCAAATGTAAAGCAGAAAACATCTATCTATTAATATAATGAATAACATAATAAATAAACCAAGGCTGGTGACTGAAATTCTGGTTTCTCTGCAAAAATGAAAGGGCCTGGGCCAGAAAAAGACTCATAAGTGTTGGTTCAAATTCTTCCCAGTAGTCCATTATTTACTATCAAAGCATTTTTCTAGCTTCTTCTTTGATACAAGTATGGTGCCATCTTTCTTAATGAAAAGCATTCTTATTACTAAAAATGAGAGTAATGGTGACCCCTCCAAATATAGTTAAATGACATCTTTGTGCATTTTATACCAACCAGTAATAGTTTTTATAACTGAAAAAATACATAAATACTCAGAAGAAAACAACATATTTATAGGCTCGAATAGGATAAGCCAAAAAGAATAGGAGCACAAAAGTATAGGAGCACAAATCCAGTGAATATTGAACAATCCATCTCAAAGTGCCATGTCATTTATACTTCCTTTTTGTTATTATATTTGAACCAAGTAATAATTCACTTTTGTACTAACAACAATGAAGTAAGTAATATAAGTATTATTTATTTTACCTAATTTACATAGGAGGAAACTGAGCTTTTGGAATTATGGAACTTGCCCATGTGTAGGTAGAATGCCCTTTATGGCATTCTGTTCATATTAATGAGTTATTTCTTGAGAGGATGTTACTGACTTCCACTGACAGAAACAGCAGTCTACACAGTAACCCTAAATGACAAGTGAAACTTCTCTAGCAAATTCTATGTTCCAAATAGATTGTAGTTCATTTATCCAAGTTTTTCTGGGCTCTAAAATTTCGTTGTGATAAAACCATTTCGGCCCTTTATTACTATAATCCCCAGATAAGCCACTCACAGTGTGAAGAGCCTGAGAATACTATGAAAGGTTTTTTTCTCATTTTCTTGTTTCATGAGTCCCTTAGAAAATCTAGCAAACCCCCTACAATACATGATACCTTGCTTCTAAGCCTTTTTTCGAAATATTACAAAATAAACTTTATTTGAAGATGAAGAAACCAAACAGAAAACTGTGGATGAGGAACCATTAGTGCTAAAAAAGAAAAAAAAACTCTCTTTTCCAAAAGTCTCATGTACTCCCAAACATGAGGATTTGTCTCATAAAGAAGCATCCAGAGGGTGGTTTGTGGTACTGTCCTCAGTTACAATCTATATCACCCTTAAGCTCTCTCAGAGAGATTCAGGGCTGTGACTATTGATTTAATTTCCTCTTCCTCCAAACCAGGTAGCCCAGGTAAGGCCCTTCTCCTTCCCTCCCTACCTTTATAGTTACCTTTTAACCAAAAGATTCTACCTAAACAAGAGGTAATGGTCTTCACTAACTGAGAATAGTCGTTACTAACAAGGAGAAAAAATATCTCAAGCCCTCATTGTGTGGAAGGAGATGGGGATCTTCCTTGCAAGGCCTTAATGGTCCAGTGAGATTTCCTTTTGATGAGTGCATCCTGTTTGGTCACTGCTCCTGGCAAGATGTCCTCCAAGGAACAAGTTCTACTGTTACTGTCCAGTTTCAGGAAAGTCTCCAGCACAGATTCTAGGTTCAAATAGTGTAATGACTTTCTTGATGTCCTTTCGCCTTCTAATGGTAGGAATTAGTTCAGAAACTTCCAAAGCATCCCAATTGTTCCCTAATTTTATCTGAGTAAGATTATTAGCATCACCTGTTAGTGATTTCTGCTAGTTATCAGCCATGTGTTGGGGGTGGGATAGAGGCAAGGAGGTATATCTGAAAATAACTATGACATAAAAACAAAAGTCATCAATAACTCTTTTTTTAAGCTAAGTCAAAATTCTTAACTAAAATCAAATAGCTATGGTGGATTTTGCAGGGCTCTATCCTTTCTGAAGTATTTCAAAAAACCTTTTAACCTAAAGTATAACACAATTTAAACTCTTAAAGGAGCCCGTGGTAACGTTGATGTCATTATAGCTAATACCACTTACTCTTTTCAAGCATGCCTCTAATAAGCAATTAATATTTTGATCCCTCCTTACAAAACTGGTAGTATATATGAGCAGACCATAACACATTACAAATGAAGAGTTATCCAAGAGAATCAACAGAAAGGGTGATATCCAAAAAATGTAGGGAATTGGGGGGAAATGGGCCAATCACATAGAGAGAGCAAGGAACAACCTATGGACAGCTTGCATGATCCATTGGTAATCACAAAATGTCAGGAGGACACAAGAATGGATAGGTGGGTTCCATCTGGTGAATATATGGAGGTCATAAATGAGCATTACATGGAATGGTCAGGCAAGTGGGGGTCCCACTCTTCATTATTAAAGAGACAACTAATCTCAATGAAATCACAGATTCGATGAGATATTAGAGTATATGCTGAAGCCAAGGTACAAGTCTTTCATTGCATTCCCTAAAGGATATTAATTAGGATGATCAGTCACCCTTGGTTAACCAGATTTACCCTAATTAGCAGGTCTCTACTTCTAAACTTGATTCTATTGGTTTTATCTTTGTACTTAAACATTTCTGCAGGAGTCTAGTGCCAAATGATTTATGTCAATGCTGTGTGTACATAATTAGATTTCAGAAAGATTTTCCTTCTATCACTGAATCATCATGCAGATTACATTTAGCATTCCTACTCCATGACCTTTCCATTCTGGTCATAACAGAGATTCAGATGAGCTTGCAGACAAGCAGTGACTTTTAAAGGCAAGCCAGATCTTTCATCCTACTCTTTTTTTACCCCTGACTTTGAAAATTCAGTTCTTTATCACTGGCACAGATTGTATCTGTTCTAAGTCTTAAGCATGAGGTAGGTTTGCTTTATCTTTATTTGGTGTTTTCATTTCATTGTCACTTTAAATACCAATAAAACATACACTGTGTTTTAAAACAACCTTCAATTTTTTTTCTTCTGTGATCATGTCTCTCGCCAACTTTCAGCTCCAGAGTTTCTGTCTTTGATGCCTGAGGAAATCAGTCCTGCATAAATGTGTCTGACACGTTCAACACTAAAAATAAATTTTGGACTGGCTCCCAGGTTAGCCTCCTGAAATCACATCATTTTCATGAGGTATGAACAGCATTCCATCTCCCTCCACTCGGATGCTATTTATAAGACCAATGCATTACACTGGCCTTTCCCAATCTTTCCTTCCATTGGTGTTCTGATTAAGATTTTTTATTAGGTCAGATGCTGAAAGGCTCTCTTTCCTGCTAACAGTGGTTGGGAAAAATGAGACCATTCACCCCTTGATCTGCTTCCTTCATCTTATCTCTTCAAAGCTTTAGAAAAACACCACTTTTTCATTGATCTGGAAATACTTTTAGGACTTTTCTAGAGCTATTTTGATCAACAAAGTATTCCAATGGTTTCCATGTAGCTTGTTCTTGCAGAAGCAAAATCTCATCGGTAGATCAATCTTCTGTATGGTTGTTGCCCTCCAGCACACAATGCCACAACAGGGCAAAATCAGTCTAGGTAACCAGCAGCCAATTCCCACAATCAATAAGTTGCTGCAGCCAGATTGATAATGATATTGATCATTAAGAACTGTGGTGGCAAATCATCCCAACTAGATTTGCTAAACCACAGTTCAGGAGTTATCGGGTTAAAAAAAAATAAACTGAATAGAGAAGGCGTCTTCCAAGCCACTAGAGATCATTCAAGACAACACCTGACCAAGTGAACATGATTTTCGATTTGTTTGGTTTGTAATGAAGTGATTTAGGTACTGGAGAGACTCTCCTGTTGCTACATAGCATGTGTTACAAAAGATAAGGCATCTTTTCTTACTGATTACCAACAATTTCCCATTCTTTTTCTTTTTTGAAAAACACACAGAGTAAAAACAGAATTGAGAATTGGAAAGATTCTTAGACGTTATCTAATTCAGCTCTCGCTTTTTTGCAGATAAGGAAACAAATGCCCCATAAGATTGTGTTTGGGAAAGGGAAGGGAAGGGAAGGGAAGGGAAGGGAAGGGAAGGGAAGGGAAGGGAAGGGAAGGGAAGGGAAGGGAAGGGAAGGGAAGGGAAGGGAAGGGAAGGGAAGGGAAGGGAAGGGAAGGGAAGGGAAGGGAAGGGAAGGGAAGGGAAGGGAAGGGAAGGGAAGGGAAGGGAAGGGAAGGGAAGGGAAGGGAAGGGAAGGGAAGGGAAGGGAAGGGAAGGGAAGGGAAGGGAAGGGAAGGGAAGGGAAGGGAAGGGAAGGGAAGGGAAGGGAAGGGAAGGGACACAAAGGTCTCCCCTATGCCTTTGCAGAAGTGAGAGGGCTCTGGGTATGGAGTAACACATATATTTTCAAATTTTCTTTAGTATATTGATTAGTTTTGCTATTTTGTTTTTTCTCCTTTTTTAAAAGAAGACTCTTTATGGAATAGGGAAAGGCTACAGGGAAATATTTATTCAATGAAATAGCAAAAGCTATCCACAAAAAATTACTTTGAAAAGAAAAATTTGAAGTTGGAAGAGACCTCAAAGATCTTACCCTGAAACATTTTCAATATATTTCCATCATCTTTATGTCAGGGGACACAAACTTCAAATGATCTCTTGAATTACAGAGGCCAGAAAGCTAAGCATGAGTTTGCAGCAAGAGGAGCCTCAGGTTATAGAAGGTTTTCAAAAGTACTGGAGAAAGTCCTGAAAGAATGATATACTGGACTGGAGAAGCAGGTGGCTTACCTGAGGAGGAAAGGGGTGAAAATGGCAGTGGTGTCCTGAGCGCTGGCATCCTGCCCAAACTACACAAATACATGGATGGAGGAACTTTCTGAAGTCTTCCTGACGGAAGTTCATTTTTCTTAAAAGCCTCTAATTGGTCACTAGGTGACACTGTGGATAGGGCACAAGACCTGAAATAAGGTAGAACTGAGTTCAAATCCAGCCTCAGACACTTGCTAGCCATATGATCCTGAGCAAGTCTCTTAACCTGCTTGTCTCTGTTTTCTCCTCTTTAAAATGGGGATAATACTACCAGTACCTATCTCCCAGGGTTGTTGTGAAAATCAAATGTGATAAATAATTGTAAACTGCCTGATGCATCGTTTGTTGTTCGGTCATTGCATTGTGTCCAACTCTTCGCTGTCCATGAGGTTTTCTTGGCAAAGACACTGAAGTTGTTTGCCATTTCTTTCTCCAAAGCAAAGCAACTTGCCTAGGGTCACATAACTAGTAAGTATCTGTGGCTGAATTTGAACTCAGGTCTTCTGACTCCAGGCCTAGCACTCTATCCGCTGAGCTACCTAGCTGCCTCCTATGTGGCATATACTGAGTGCTATATTAATGCTAGCTAATATTTTTTTTCAAAATTAGGAATTTGCAATGTTTGAGCTCTAAGTTGCTTAGAATATGTTCTCCCATCTGCATTGCTGAAAAACAAGGACAAAAAGATGAAGGTCAGTGCACTCAATGAGTGTAGTTCAAAATCTAGCATCACCGTATGGCTTGTTCTGTTCATATTGCCTTCTAGCGTTTTCCACAAGAGCTCAGTGAAAAGCCTTCTGAACAGAAAAAAAATTCTCCAAAACATATTGACTATCAAGTTTTAGGTAGTTCATGTTATCTTCTTGAAATACTGAAAATAAGCAATCCTGTATTTGTTCTTCACCTAGGAAAAAAATACAGTTCTTCAAAATCCATAAGAGCTGCCAAAAAAGGTCAGAACCCATCCTTGCTTCTCAGAGACAATCCCTCTAAAAACTGGGTTCTATATATTAACTTGAGAATTCAACCTCTAATTATGGCACACAGTTTTCATGATGACTTTGTGCCAATGGTGTGTTAATGGGTCTGTTCACTAACAAGAGTCAGAAGAGGACCAAGTGAAATGTCAGTGGAAATGGTATACAATGATTCACTTAAATGCGTAACAGTAATAGTAGCTCTCACGCAAGTATTTCCTATGTGTCAGGTCCTATGCTAAGCACTTCTCAATTATTATCTCACTTCTTCCTCACAACAACCCTGGCAGATAGGTACTGTTATCATCCTCATTTTACAGATGGGGAAACTGAGGCAAACAAGTTGAGTGACTTGCCAGGGTCATATGTTTAGCATGTGCAACTGTATTTGAATTCATCTACCTGAAACCAGGCACAACAGTCTTCACTGTGCCACTCAGAAAATGTTATATGTCTTTCTTTTAAAAAAAAAAAGTTCTTAAGGGAACAAGAGCAGTATTCACTGAGGCAGTGTGGGTACAGTGAATAGGGAGCTAACCTTACAGTCAAAAAGAAAGACCTGTTTTCAAGTCTGTCTCTGCCTCTGACATATATAGTAGCTGTGAGTCTTAGAAATTCATTTGATCTTCTACTGCCCCAGGAAACCATCTAAGCTTTTAAGTTCCAAAGAGAGAACCCAGAGAGACATTTAAATACATTAAATTAAAATAAATAATAATATATTAATTATATATAATATCTAAATAATATATTGATATATAATATAATAAAATAAATACATTAAATTAAAAGCTAAGACACATATATGGGAGAAGTTCAGGGTACTGGCATAAAAAGGAAAAGTTCTTCGTGTGTTGGAAAGGAGAAAGATGCTATCCAGCTTTATCACAGAATCGGGAGCCTGGAGCCCCAAACTTTGGGCATGTGTGGAGCTGAAACACTAACAGGGTCAGGAACTTGCAGATTCTGACAGGTACTGACAGAGAGAGTATGTTATGGAAGCCCCCATACCATTGAAATCATCGGTCTAGAAAAGAAGTCATTCATTTTGAAAAGTATTTAACAATTTTTACAGTGTGGTTTCATCTCTTGTAAGCATTTATTTGAATGTGTGCATGAAATAACTTCTTGATTTCGTATGTAATATGATATAACAGGAGCATTCTGGCCCTTGCCAAGACTCTGACACACTGAGATGGCTTTATGTGCTCTAATGGAAAACACAGCACCAGGAATGAGGCTACAAGGAAGATGGTGCCATGAAGGCACACAACCCCATGCATGCATTCGCTTTTTCCAAACAAATCAGAAATGGAAACAGCAATGCCGATCTCCCAAGCTACCAGGTTCTGGGCCGAAGGCCTTAAGCCTTGACCCTTCCCAATGAAGGTGAGCTTCCAAGTAGAGATAATTGAGTAGGGGAAAGAGGAAGGGAGGGAAGGTCATCACCATGGCAGCAATCCTTTCTCCAGTGCCTAAGTCCCTCCTGAATCTCACCAAGCAGCCTAGAAACTAGTGACCAGAATGAATCCAAGGCAAAAGTAGAAAGGATTTCTGACTTTCAACTGCTGATCTAACTGGAAATTTAAAAGATTGTGTCTCTGGGGTCTGTGCTACATCTGAGAGCCAGAACGTTGGGAACCAGATGAACTTGATTCCTATAGATGCTACGACCAAGTCCGCAACCAAGAAGGAAAGGGACATTCACTCAAGTGGTATTATTACTGCCTGAGATATTGTACTTGGTATCAAAGGGAACATGCAGCCTGTAGCATTTGAATAGCACCTTTATTAGTATTGCCCTTTTTCGTCTAAACCCTTTAAACTGCATCCTAAAGTAATACTCTTTTGGGCAAAAACTATTGATTAACAGTAATAAGGAAAGGCTAGGAGTAGCAAGAGATGGGAGCAGTCCAGAGATCTATCTGATTGGTGGACACAGCCATCCCTCTAAACTCACGTCAAAAAGAACCTTTCATAAGCTATTATAACAAGAGGAGCCAGCAGGTCTGCAATAACCAGCTTCCCTGACAACTTTGATGGAGTAAACCAGGCAAGTTGGTACCTCACCATCTTTGCTACACTCAAGTAAAGACCAAAGCACTTCTCTGTCACAGTGTAGGCATGAGCATCAGGGAGATCACACATATTTTTATTGCTTTTTTTTCCCAATTTCTTACGTGATTGCTCTTTGTGTTTTTTCACCAGTTCTGAATTGACCTAGCTCTACTATGGTCCAGGGCATGTCTCTCCATTTTCTCCAAAAGCATATCACGTGAGACTTTGTCAAATGCTCTCATGAAAACTTGACACACTATGTCTAAAGTATTCCCCCTGGGATGTCCATCAATTGGGAAATGGCTGAATGAGATATGACTATGATAGAATACTATTATGTTACAAGAAATAAAGAGGGGAGTTGTTTCAGAAAAATCTGGGAAGACTTCTATGAACCAACACAAAGTGAAGCAAGCGGGACCAGAACACTGTATACAGTAACAGAAATATTAGAATAATAATCATCTGGCCAATACCCTGATCGAGAACAATTGCAAAGGACTCATGATAAAAAATACTATCCACCTCCAGAGAGAGAACAAGTGAACTCTGGGTACAAATTGAGGCATTTTTTTATTTTATTTTTTTGAAACATAGCTAATATTGAAATGTTTTGCTTAACTTCACACATATAATGAGTATTATATTGCTTGCCTTATCCTTGAGTGGGGGAGGGGCTTGAGAGAGAGAAAATTGGAACTCAAAATAAGAAAATGAATGCTAAAAATTTTTTTCAAATAAAATTGAATGGAGGTGGGTGGGAAGAAAATAAAGTTTTCCCCTTGAATTGCCTTTCTACTAATCCTATAAACAAAGAAAATCAAGTTGACAAGGCAGAGGCTGTTCTCAAAAAAGACATCACCCCTCTTATTGATCACAACCACTTATTGATTGCTTATTGATCACAAAATCTCATAAAATTTCCCCTTTATAGTATAAATTAAAATAGTAAGCTACTAGTGCTGCTGAACATCACTGAGGGAAGTTACTCAAGCACGCCAACCAAATCCACTACAAATCCATTTCAACTGTGCCCTCCTCATTGTCATAAAGCAATACCTTTCTTCTTCCCAAAAGCTACTCTGCCACATCTGTTTCAGTGGTTGTTCTAAACCTTCTTTTCTGTCCTCAAGTTTCCTACACCATCCACAGTCAATCAATAAGTATGTATTAAGAATCTATTATGTGTCCTCCTCATCACAGAACCTTGCTGCCAGTTATGCTCAGAAAATGAGATGAGTACATAGCTCTGACCTATCCTGAAGGTATTATTTCTCTTGGCACTGAACAACAGCTACTTTTTTCCATTGGTCTTTTCCTATGTCTTTCAGCAGATCCCACACGCATGCACACACACATCTTGATCATTTCCTTTTTCTTCCTCCAATTAGCAATATTTCTCTATCTGCTGAGTATTAATTACTGCCAATAAATATGTCCAGATCTCTTTCATGCTAAACAAACAAACAAATGCCTTCATATGGCCCTAACATCAAAGATGTTAGGCATCTCTAAGTGAAGGGTTCTTAACTTTCTTTGCATTACAGATCTCTTTGGCAGACTGGTGAAACTAATGAACCCCTTCTCAAAGTATTTTAAAATATATAGGATTGAAAAGGAAACTAATTGTCCATTTTTAAAGTTCACATATACTAAATTAAGAAATCCTCCCCTAAAGCTATCATCTCTTCTCTCATTCACAATCAAATTCTTTAAAAAAAAAAAATGTCTTCTATACCCATCGCCTCCTCTTCCTCTCCTCTCACTAACTTCTTTCCATTTGACTGCCAGCCTCATGCCTCAACAGAAATGCCTATCTCCAAGGTTACAAATTATCTCTTACTTGACATCAAATGGCTTCTCAGTCTTCATCCTCTTGACCTTTCTGTAGTATTTGACACTATTGGCCACCCCACTCACCCTAGAGACACTCTTCTTCTGGGTTTTTTCAGAGAAACTTCCAAATCACTCCTTCACAGTCTCCATTACTCCAAAATCTACTTCCCAAGCATGACTGTCTCCTAAGGATTTGTACTGATCTCTCTGTCTCTCTTTCTCTGTCTCTCTCTGTCTCTGTCTCTCTTTGTCTCTCTGTGTGTCTCTCTACATCTCTCTTTCTCTGTCTCTTATCTTCCCCTCCCCTCAAAAAAAAAAAAGAGAAAAATTAAGAAAGCAAAAATAGGATGCTCTGATCTGCATTCAGACTCCGCATCAGTTTTTTCACTGTGGGTGGATAGCCTTTTTCTTCATCATCTGTCCTTTGGAACTGTCTTGGATAATTGTATTGCTGAGAAGAGCTAAGTCATTCACAGTTGATCGCCATACAATATTTGAGAAATCATGAAAACTTGTTGTAAAAAAAATTCCCAGTTTCCTGCTTTTCTTTTAATCTTGGTTGCAGTGATTTTGTCTGAGTGCACTCCCTTCTTGATTCCATTTCTTAGAATCTTTAGTTTCTTGCAGAGCTCAACTCAAACATAATCTCCTAGGTGAGACTTTTCTTGACTCCTGCTAGCTGCTAGTTCCTCCTCTCAAAACTGCCTTGTATTTATTTCCTATCAGTTTTATATAGCACTGATATGATGGTACAGCTAGTAGATAGAGAGTTGGCTTCAAAATGAAGGATACCAGAATAACTAAATAGTGCAGTGGATAAAGCTCTAGCCCCAGTGTCAGGAGGACCTCAGTTCAAATCTCATTTCAGACACTTGCTAGCTATGTGACTGACCCTGAGCAAGTCTCCTCCCAAAAAATGAAAGAGACAAAGGTTCAACACATATTGACTGTGGACACCAGGCAAGTTGCTGAATCTCTCCAGAATCTAGGTCAGTGATGTTAAACTAAAACAAAAAAATGGCCATTAGATGTATACAAGGATCCCCATGGGCTGCATAGTGACTTAGCAAACTATATGTTAACACAATCTGTGTTTTATTGTATTCTTAGTTATTCTGTTAAATATTTCCCAGTTACATTTCAGTCTAGTTTCTGAGGCATGCATGAAGTCAGCATGAAGTCATTAAGAAATCCTCTCCTCTATGCAACTTTGTACAATATAAATTGCACTATGCCCAAAGGGCCATCAAACTATGCGTACCCTTTGATTCAGTAATGTCACCTCTAGGTCGATATTCCAAAAAGATCATAAAAAGGGGAAAAGGATCTACAGGTACAAACATATAGCAGCTCTTTTTGTGGTGGCAAAGAATTGGAAACTGAGGGAATGCCTATCAACTGGGGAATGACTGAACAGGTCGTAGCATATGAATGTAATGGAATATTACTGTGCTTTAAGAAATGATGAGAAGGCAGGTTTCAGAAAAACTTTGAAAAACTTAGGTAAACTGACACAGTGAAATGAAAACAACCAGGAAAATAATTTATATAATAACAGCAATATTTTGTGATGATCAACTATGACTGACTGAGATCTTCTCAACAATGCAATGAACAAGACAATTACAAAGGACTCATGATAGAAAACATTATTTACATCCAGAAAAAGAACTGATGAAGCCTGAATGCAGATGGAAGCATACTATTTTCACTCTCTTTATTTTTTGTGGTCTGTTTCTTCTTTCACAGGGTGACTAACATGGAAATATGCTTCACATGATTGCATACATAAAACCTATATCAAATTGCTTGCCTTTTTAGGAAAAGGAGAGGGGAGGGAGGAAGAGAGAAAAATTTGGAATTTTTTAAAAATGAATGTTAAGATTGTCTTTACATGTAATCGGAAAAAATTAAATAATATTTAAAAAATAAAAAGCAAAAAAAAGAATATGTTACAGAGAAGGTACTGATCTGTTTTGATAAAGGAATACTCTTCAACTCTGAATTCCTTATGCCAATGAAATCACAGATCCTGTCCTCATCCCTACACATTGTACATACATAGTGTGTATGTGTTTTCTCTCCCTAAAGCTTCTTGAAGGTAGGAACTATTTTGATTTTGTTTTGTATCCCCAGCACCCATCACAATGCCTGGCATATAGTAGATGTTTAATATAATGCTTGCTGATTGAATAATTGTTGATCAAATCCAGGATTCAAAAGCATTTCTCCTGACTCTGAAGATCAGAGCTCTTTCTACTAGACTAAGGCTCTAGCCCCAGGCCAAGGACAAAAGAGAGCAAACCTGGTCATGCACGTGGCAGGAGGATTCCAATTGCTACATCATTAATTCAAGATCAGAACAGAGCAAAGCAGAAAAACCCATTGCATGAGTTCCTGAGTTATGGCCTCTGGGACAAATATACCTCTCCGACCTGGGGTCCAGACTAGAACTAGCACTGTTGGGTAGTCATTAAGGAAACTTATGAAGAAGGGTGTAAAATGTGGAAACCAGGATGTAAAATGTGCTCTATGATCAGAGACAACCAGGCTTCTAAGAACGAGGAGGTTATCAAGCAGGGAAGAAACAATTAGATCTAGAAGACCAAGCTTGAAAGGACCTAAAATCCAGGAAATAAGTAAGGATAAGAAAGATAGTCATTCTAGTTACTGGAACTTCAAAGGGAGCTTGTCGTCAGTATTATTTTTTACAATAATAATGATAGCTAACATTTATATAGTGTCAGACACTGTAGTGAGCATTTAACAGTCATCTTCTTTGGTCCCCACAACAACCCTAGGAGATAAGTACTATTCTTATCCTTATTTTACAGAAGAGAAAAATGAGAAAAACATAGGTTAGATGACTTGCCCAGGGTCATCGAGGCTGGATTTAAACTTGTCTTCCTGATTCCAGGCACAGCCCTCTATGCACTGTACCACCTAACTGCCTTATTTACTTTTCTTTTCTGGCCTGTACCCATTTTTCTTTTCTGACTATGGGCTAAGTTCCTCTGGTGCAGGAAAGAGGCAACTGCAGCAGGTTGGCAGCCCCAAGAGTGTTCGGATCCTGCCTGAGGCAAGAGAGTAAAAGACCTGAGATTCCAGAAAAGTTCTACAAAAAGAAGACTAGAATCCAAATAAATGCCACAATGGCTCCTATCAACAGATTTTCTCTGAGTTACTGCAGCACTTTCCTTATCATTGACACTTACTTCCCTAACAACCATTTGCCACAGCAGTTTGATTTCCCTGCCAAGTTTTTAAGCCATCCCAATGATCTATGTTATTGTTTCCCTAACAACAAAGATGGGCAGGAAAGACATCCTGAATTCTAGCTTTGAGCCATTGACCTAAAGGAGATGCTTTCGTGGGATGGATTGATAACTACAGGTGTGTGAAACTGTTCATTCAAGGTGATATGTGAGTATGATAAACTGATGTTTGTAAGGATCACAAAATGAGCATCATGTTACTGAGGAAATAGAGAAGGAAAAAGATGTCCCAGATTAAGATACAAATGTGATCATTTAGTTCAGAACCAAGAGCTCAATTCACTCATTTCATCTCCATTCATATTTTAGTCTTAATAATATTAGGAAATAGTCAACTACTCAAAAGTCTATTCTAAAGTCCAATTAGGTAATGTGGAAGAATATTAGCTAAACAGCTAGTAGCCAAAGGACAGAAGCAGACCCAGGAGAGTCATATGCATGATACGTACAATAAAAAAAGAGCACAACCACACTAAAAGACTTCTGGATTCTGATCAATGCAGTGACTGATCATGACTTCAGAGGATGTATTGGGATGCATGCCTTTCACCTTTTGGCACTGAAGTGGCAAAGTACTGATACAGAAACAAAGAGATATACCATGTCAGACACAGCCAATGTATTGACTTGCTTTGCAATGACTGTTTGTCTTTGTTTGAAGAGTGAAGCAATGGGGGAGGAAAAAGAAGTAACACTAGGAAATGAAAGAAATGGAGAAAAGAGCATCAATAAAACATTTGTTAAAGCTATGCAAAGTCTTTATTTTGATTGTTAAAAGGATAAGCCATACTGACTCATCTTCTGGCAGATAATTCTTAACTGAAATTTCATCTGCTTGAAAGGACATAGAATCAGGAGGCATCAAGTAAAAGGAATGGGGCTGTGTTTTCTCATTTAATGCATTATATACAATGTGGCATCACTTGTTCATATGAATATATTTTCAAATAAATCCCCCAAAGTCTCTTTAATCCCCAGGCTGAGGGGGGGAATGAAAACTGCAATTTCAGACTTTTTCTCTGTAGAGATAAAAAAAGTGATGCCAGTAAGAATAAGATACCAGTTACTGAGTCAATACCTAGCCTGCCTATCTTCTGTTAGGGAACAGATGTTCTGGAAAACCTTTATAGGGTATTTCTTTTCTGGACAGCACCAAATCTTAGAGCATCTCTATAAGTCTAGAAGACTACACAAGTCAATAAGGTAGCATGAGGCTCCCAAATACACTTCTCTCAGGGCATCTTAACCAGAGTGGTACTATGAATTTGGATGGCAGTAGAGGGGCTGTCATCCTCCCGGGGGGAGGGGGCGGGCAGGGTAGGTGACTCACTGATCCACAAGGGAAAATGGTCTTAGCTATGTGTTAGCTCCTATGTGTCATTTGTGTTTTTTGCATTTTTTGTGAAGGGAAAATACTGTCTTTTATATGATATATCGTCCATTTGGATGTTTGCATGGGAACTGTGCTTTTTACCTACATCATAGAGATCTAGATATAAGTTGCTACCATAAGTGCAGAAAAGATTAATCAAATTCAGAGAAACCCTTCATGGAAGCTTGACCCAAAGAGGAATTTTTGGAGATGCCCTTACTTACCAGACTGAATCTGGTCCATATAAATCCAGAGACTGGGCATCTGGTGCATGAAGTTACACTAAATGTGGGTAATTTTCTTCCATCTGGACAGCAAGATAGATGCTTAACACACTGATTACAGTGAAGAGATCCTTGAATTAAAAATGTTCATTTCATCATTCATCAGCCATTGGGCTGATCTTGAAACAATGTTGAAGACTTTCTTATTTTAAGAACTGCATTCAAATCACTTTTTAAACTAAGGATTGCATGGCTGATGAACATTCCCCATGAACCAATATATGAACTCACAATAGTACATGCAACATCAGAATGCAGCCCAAGAATGATTTTATTGCAGAGCTCAAATGCTACTACCAGTGGTGTCAAACTCCAACAGAAATGAGGGCACTAAACCATATACAAAAATTCCTGTGGGCACATGTGGAGTTAGAAAACCACATACTAACATGTCACTGTATTTTTATTTCTTTTGTTAAATATTTCCCAATTACATTTTAATCTAGTTCAGACCCATCTTGGGAGCTCAGACTATGTGTCTGACATATCTCTATCCTATAGGACTAATAAGAAGAATCCTTATCACCATAATAATCCTGGCTATTGATTACACATTAGGTTGTTCAGGGTTCTGATGCATTGTAAAAGATTGCCATTGCTTTCCAAAGCTACGTACAGTCAAGCAAACATCAACAGTTTCCCAGTCGTCAGCCTGTACAAAACATTCTTTGGAAAATAAGTTAAGAGCAAAGCATATAAAAGAGAAAAAGTACAATTTTGCCTTATAGTTGAATCAACTGGTTTTTGCAAACAAAAACAAGCTACCTGTTATTTCTCACATTTTCCCAGATATCCCTTTTATACAAAGCAGCAATGAAATCCATCAAGACCAATTATATCAGCCACAAAATCCCACAAACCCAAATTCTTGTTACTCAGACCCTTAATCTATCCCACTAAGGTTCTCCTGAATAGCCATTTTAGTTTCTAATGAAAATTTATCCTGTATCATGAAAACAAGCCAGAAACACCCTCCAACTCTGAGAGAGCTCTTTTCTCCCAGTCCCATAGTCCTCTATCCTAGTTAATCATGTGCTTCAGGGAAGCTGAGAACTCTTTCTATCTCCCAGGGAACTGGATCACCCTAGGTAACTGACTATATGCAACTGATTTAGGCATCAAGGAAATTTTTACTCAATATTTCTAAGTACTGATCATACATTTTCATTCTTTCTAGGTAGTGTGACTCAGCAGTCTTTGATTTGAAGAGACACAGGATAATAGGAGGCTTAGAGAAAAAAATACCAAGCATCTGGGCAGTCTAGACAATGTGATCTCCCAGGAAGAATTTCAGAGCACCCATAAAAAACAGGACTTTCCCAATACTAGCCATATCACAGTAAACCTTAGCTTAGGGTCTGTCTACCCTGAAAGTGTCCTGACCCTTAAAGGCATAGATGGATAGAGCATCAGGAATACTTGGGTTTTAATGCTACCTGAGAAACTAGGATGACTACATAATGTTGGACAAATTCAACTGAAGTCCCTGAAACTCAGTTTCTTGGTCTATAAAATGGGAATAATAGTAGTACTTCACAGGATTGTTATCACGATCAAATGAGATGATTGATATCAAGCATTCTGCAAACCTTAAAGCATTGTATACAGCAAGCTGTTCTTATCACTACACACTCATTGCTCCCTAAAGTCTTCTCATAGTCCTACTACAATCCTAGATTTTACCAAAGATTTTGACAAAATATCTCATACTCTTGTACTCGAGAAGATGTCTAGATCTAGACTAGACAATGACATGACCAGACAGATTTGGGATTATCAGATGGCCAGACTCCAGTGGAGCAGCCTAGAGTTCCAGGCATAACTTATATAAAGACACAGATAGTGTGTTCACATAATGACGTTGGGCAGATGATGGAGTCAGGATCCAAAGGGAGCCTAACAAGCTATAGCACTGGGCTGAATCTAAAAAAATGAAATTCTGTGGAAACAAATGTGAAGTGTTGGGTACAAAATAATGACCTTTACAACTAGAAGAAGGACACAACCAGCAGTAGTTGTTCTGAAGAAACTGCAAGTTTGATATGATTCAGCAGTATAGGTGGCAGCCAAAAAAGCCAACATGGTCTTGGGCTGCATTAAATGTAACATAGCTTCTAAGAATAAGGAAGCAAGAGCCCTGCTGCACTCATCCTCATCAGAACTCATCTGGAATACTGTCTTCAGTTCTGGGTGCCCTCAGCTTAAAGATGTTGATGTTCTGGAAGTATTCATAGGAAAGCAACAGGATGATGAAGAGCCTTGAGCCCATGTCACATGTGGAACAGTGGAAGGAGCTGGGAATGTTTAACCTTCAGAAGAGGATACTCAGAGGGGATATAATAGCTGTCTTCAAATATTTGAAAGGCTGTCATGGAGAAGAGGAACTTAGGTTTGTTTCATTTGACCTCAGAGAGAAAAATCAGAAGTAATGGGTAGAAGATATTGGGACAAATTTAAGATTTAAGAACTTCTTTACAATGGGAGCTGTCCACCAGTGGAATGGGTTGCTTTGAGAGGTGGTGGGTTCCCCCTTACTTGGAGGTCCTCAAGCACAGTTTGCAGAATCACTCATTGGATACATTCTAAGGATAATTCCTTTTGTGTATAGGTTGGACAAGGTGGCTGCTGATGTGCCTTGCAATTCTCAATTTCTGTCATGCTGTAACTGTATGAACACTAGCACCCAAATGGCTTGAAATAGTGATAAATAAGGAGCCAACAGAAGAGGAAGCAGGAGAATGTCATCATCCATCATCAAGTATCATGTGTGTGTATATAAAATATATATATACATGATATATACATGATATACATATATATATATATACATGGTCACATATAGGGCATCTCTGCTTTAAAAATAAAAATACACTAAGACTTTTAGGAAACTCAGTATATATAAATACATGAAGTATCTGCAATTTTATGAGAATACAGATTGCAAATCCTTTATGCAATAGTCAGTCCTAGGTAATTACCTAAGTGATACAGAGGTGAAATTACTTGTCCAGAGTTACCAGTCAGCAAGTGTCAGAGTGAAGATTTGAAATCAGGTCTGACTCCAAGTCTCACACCCTAACCTTACTTCCCCATATGTCCATTTGAATTCTTTAAAATTCAAACTATACAAGGAAATCTTACTCACACACCATTCACTCTAGGATAAAATTCCAAATAGGCAGATCTTTGGTTGTTTTGGGGTGTTGGGGTGGCTTTTGTTGTTTTTCAGTTCATATTTTCTGACTTCAAAATTAGTGTGGGAAACTTCGTCCACTCATAAAGATGAGTGACGTACGTGAAGTTTATGGTTTTAGAGAGTTGCCTGGGGCAATGAGAAGTTAACTGACTCATCTGTGGTTATACGATATTCAGTAATCACACTCATATCTTTCTAATTTCAGGTCCAACCCACTGTCCACTATTTCAGGTTTTCTCTCTAGCAGGTATTGGAACCTTTGTAATCTAAAACATTTTACAAACTGAAGTCCTCCTACAAGATAACATCACATACAAGACAGAGCCCCAGGCACAGAGCCAGGCTACAGAAGCGCTCCAGTGTATTCCCTTTTCTACTTATGTGTATAGAAAACAAGATCAAAGTAATTTGATGGGGATGAATCCATTTTCTTCTCAGTACTACTGAAGATACTGCTGTGTGCCGGCCTGTAAAAGATTCTGCAAGTCAGGTTATGTACGTGCTCCAGCTTTCCACCTTTCCTAAGAGACACTGAAACTACAAGGTAATCAGCTGGAACAAAGACTGATAGAACAAAATCCCCCTCCACTGATAGAGTTCAGAGAGCATTAGTTAAGGCTTCCTGGACCTGAACCACAATTTGAAATTGTTCTCAAAACACCCCCGATCCCAGTCTGACTCCTTTGTATGATTTATTTCCCTTTTGTCACCAAAATTCAGAGATTTCTTCATCGTTGACCTGCAAGTACTTGCTTTTGACCCAAAGCTAAAAAGGATGTCCTTTCTACACCCCCTGACCTCCTTTAAAGGATGATTTATAAAAGTAGACTAGATGCCCAAGGGAGAAAGAACCAAATGCAATATGAACCATCTACTCATGGGATACGACTTGCGAGACACCAAAATACCCTCTTCCCCCAAAATAGTTCCCACTCTGTACCATAATAATGTAAAGGGTAGCCATAAGTCACTTCTTTAAGTGCCTTTCTTGGGAGTTGTAGGTAAACATAAAAATATATGGCAGAGGTTTGCATACACTGGCTCTTTTACTAGATTACTTAACAGGACTGGGGGACTTGAGGAAATGGGGCAAAGGAAAACTGTGAGATGCTATAGGGGGAGAGTAGATCTGGTTGGAAGACTGAAAGGGGTCACCTGGATTTATGTCCTAACTGTGATCCTTATGGACTCCATAAATCTAAGCAAGACTCAGTTTTCTCATCTGTAAAACCCAGTCATGCCCTTATGTCCTGGGCAACCACAGACAGACCATATCACATATTGAAGGCCTTATTTTCGATCTTTTGTCATTGCCCAGAGACCAACGGACCATGAAGGATGAATGTGGGTTATCCTTCACTGTTAGAGTGATCAGCCTAGCTCCTTTTCCAATCGTCTCCTCTCTGCATGACTCACCTTTTGCATCCCTTTTACACATGCCTTGGTTGGTAATATTTTGCAGCCATGGGCCTCTCTCTTGACCTTAATTCTTCAGAGATTGCAATATTTCATGACTTGTAGCCAAACAGTAATGTGGTGCATGGGGAAAAGAATAGAATCATGGAAAGGAGGTGAGGAATTCAAATCCTGCTTCTCATGTTTAGTTTCTATATGCCTATAAGTAGTTGGGGCAGCTAGGTGATGCAGTGGATAGAGCACCAGTGCAGGAGTCAGGAGGACCTGTGTTCAAATCTCACCTCAGACCCTTGACACTCACTAGCTGTGTGACCTTGAGTAAGTCACTTAACCCCAATCGCCTCATCCTGGGTCATCTCCAGTCATCCTAATGAATATCTGGTCACTGGATTCAGATGGCTCTGGAAGAGAAGTGAGGCTGGTGACCTGTATGGCCCTCCCTCACTCAAAACAAAGTCAAGTGCAAGTCATGTCATTATTTCTCTGATGGCACGGTCTTCTTCGGCAACAAGAAATGAACACACACACACACACACACACACACACACACACCTATAAGTAAATTATTTGACCTCCATAGGCTACAATTTCCACATCTGTAAAAATTAGGGAGTGGGTCTACATGGCATCCAAAATCCCTCCCCACTTCCAGGTTTATGATCCTATGAACAAGCAAGATCTACATAAATGTGCTATTGTTTATTATCATTTTTAATTTTATTAGGCAGCTGGGAACCTTATGGAGGAAAAGGGAGAGGCAGAAGGTACAAAAAGGGGAGATAGATGGACACAATTTCTATGGTTTTCCTCAGGGCTGTCTCTGGGTGAAGGGGTTTGGGGCAGTAGGAATGAAATATCCCTTAAGCATTCTTTTATCTCATGATAACTTTTGCACAAGAACCTGAATAATTTAACTTTTTAAAAAATGTTTGCTATTATCTGAGAGTTAATATGGCCCAGTAATAGAAAACTGCCTTCTGAGCCAGGAAACTTTGAGTTCTTGTCAACCTGTGACACATACTGACTGTGTAATCCTAGGTATCAGTCTTCTGGACAACTCTCGGGACAAGCCTCTAAGTTACTGAGAAGGTCCCTTAATCATGCGACTTACTCACCAAGTGCTACCTGCACCAGCAAAATCACAGGTCCAACCTCCACCTTAATATTGTACACTGACGTTCCCAGCCCAGGGAGCAGTGATTGTTCATAGCTATGGTTTAGAAGGGAGGGTGGAGGTAAGGCAAACTTCCTACACTTAGCTTAAACTCCCATAGGTACAGTAAGTTCACTAAACATAACAAATGGTAATAAGTATTTTGCTTGAACTTGGGGTCCTCTTCCTTGGTCTGTTGACCCCCACATGGCCTCAGATTGTTGATTCTGCCTTCTTCCTTGAATCCTGCTGATTTGTTGTGGCAGACTCTAGTCTACCAATATATCGACTTGCCTCTTGCATCTGACCCTCTTCCCAGATTCTGTACTCACTAAGCTGGTAGCAGACCTCTGACTACTCATACCCAGCTCCCCTCACCTCTCAGGCTGTAGGGAACCACTACAGTTAATCTTACCCCACCTGGTTCTGTCCTTGACACTGAGTCCCACTAGACCTCAGCCAGTGTCATGAAAGTCTCTAATTCCCATGTTTTCTACCTGGGTCTACTCAGAAGCAAGCATAAGGGACACAGGACACATGTTCTGTGTGTTTTTTAAAAGTTATATTTTTAAAAATTGATTTGGAATAGTTGCTGTTGGTAGCACCCAGTTTGTTAGTTTCCCTAAAAGAAGAAATAATTGATTAATCATTTCCATGATGTTCAAAAAATGCCTTAAGGCAAGCCAAATAGGGAAGGGAAACTCAGAAAGGTGATGGCCCACAGGACATCTGTTCAATGTTCTACTGAACATTCATCAAAATGAGGGAATCTCCATTTAAGAACTAACTTGCCTCATGGAGCAGGTCAAGCCAAGCCAAGTCCATAAACATTTATTAAATTAGATGCCTGGTATTGTGGTAAACTCTGAGAATACAAGTACAAGCAGAAAGAAAAGCAGTCCCTGCTCAACAGAGTCTACATCCTAATGGAGAACGATAACAGATAAAAAGAAACAGGGATTGTAGGGAAGGGAAGAGGAATGAAGATACTGGTGGCCTGGGAAGTCTCCTTAAAATGAAGGTTCTGGAAGGAACTTGCCAAGCAAAGGGAGAGGCTGTAGAGTCAAAGGGTACTTCCAGTGTGTGAAGTACAGGAGTAGAGGAAGCTTTCAGGGTGATGAGGTTTGTAGGGCACTGTAGAGAAAGTCCAAGCAGAGAGTCAAGAAGGCAGTGTATGCTCATGAGTACATAAATACACAGTTAGCTGGCATAACACTTCAAGGGAGCAGTTTGTTACATAAAAACAATATTATAAATGAACTGCTTTCTTAGCTAAACAATACTTGGGCTATAACATTTTTAAATGAATCATTACAGAGGATGAGATGATAATAGGGAATTTAGGAGGCGAATCACCCTGGGTTGGGATGGGCTGTTTGAACACGAGAGTGCCAACAAAGTATGGAGACTTGATAGTATAAGTTATTAAAGAAACCCCAGAGGTTTGTCGCTAGTAAAATGGCCTGTAGGAGTTAAGGAGGGACTTTTTTCAGCATGTTAGAGCAATCGAAGAAAAAGTATGGAGGGCAAGTAATCAATACAAATATGAGTCATGGAGGCAGGAAGGGAGAGGGTAATAGAAGGAAAGGTAGTTGGCAATCGAATCATCCAGCAAGCATAGCTAACTTGAAAGGAGAAACAAACATGAAACACATTTCCCAGGGGGTTAGGGAAAGCATTTGCAGAGAATAAGTAACCCAAAGAATCTAGTGAAAGCTATAGTCCAATACCTCACAATCTAGGCTTCTATGAATTTCAATTTCAAAACTTTCTCATGAATTTTATCTTTGACTCACGCTACCACCTAGGGTTTCTCCTGGGAACATCACAGTATAGATTGCTAAGTCTCTAGAGAAGCAGGTAATAAGAGTCCTTAGCTCTCATGGAAGAACTCAAGTTAACCATAAATGTTAGATACAAAATAGCCTGTATTTTACACCAGAGAAAGAATGTTAAAAAAAAAAAAACATACTAGGACCTCATAAACAATCAAAGACAAATCTCTTTCCATCGCAGGAGGTTCCATTATCTCCTAAAGGACACATACTGTCTTCCAGATTCATGCTGTAGTTGAGAACCCCCTGTAGAGGAAATACACGAGGTCCATGGAGACATCATACCTCATCTCCAGTAAACCTAGCTCTCTCTAAGGGATTCATACAACTTCCAGATTTGTAGTGCTAAAGGGAATTTCACACTTTAGGTTGCTAGAGAATCAGCTCTATTTTGTATAGGACCTACACAACTTTTTATCTGACAGTAAAAATGGAGGGCAAGATCTTGGTTTCTTCCTCCATGTTGTTTCTCAGTTCTTCGTTGTTCCTCTAGCTTTGGGGGATACCACTGCCTCTACAGCTGCCTTATCTAGAGACGATGGGTTCCCCAGCTGAATGTGTACAGATGCTCAGGTTTCACCCACCAAGGAAACAAGTGTGGTCTGTATGTGTGCTTCTGTGTGTGTGTGAGTATATGTGCCAGGTGAGCCCCACTTAATTTTTTTCATATCATCTGTCAGAAATGTCTGCTCCGTTTTATAGACCTGAGTTAAAGGCTGGGCTAAACTCTTTAATGGCCATGACTTAATTCATTAACCTAAATACCCTATTAATAGTGTTCTGTCTAAATATGCTTTGTCTTCAGAGGCATAACAAAGTCATCATTCTTTAACATGGTCAAGACTACTAGGCTTCTTTTCTTCCCACCAAAGAGATACATCAAGGAATGTCCACAGCATCTTGAGAAGTGACTAGAAAGAGAAGCTAACCTTTCCTCCTTAGGAGTCTCCCAACTTCTAATTTAAAGGTAAGTCAACAATGGCTCTTGAATGAGTTTAGAGTCAGACACTGCTTCTCCCACCTTGTCCATACTGGGAAAGATACGATCCATATCCCAAGAACAGAAGTTCTTAACTGAGACTCGTGAGTTTCTTTTATTTTCCCCAATATTTTGATAGATATTTGTATTTCTTTTGTGATCCTATGAATTTCATTTTATGCATTTGAAAATATTATTCTGAGAAGATGTCAAATAAACTTCACCATATTGCCAAAGGGATTCATCACATCACAAAAGGTCAGGAACTCTGATCCTAGAGGAAGAAAACAAAAGAATCATACTGAGCCCTAGTAAGCCTACTCTGGAACTTGGAGCATCTGGACCGCCATCTTCTCTCTCCTTTCCCTCCTTCAAGAGATTCCTGGAGGATCAGGACAACCCATGGGACATGACTGGGCTGGCAGGATTTGGAAGTCTGCAGACACTATTTAAAACCTAAAAACTAAAACAAACTTTTAAAAAACCCTTCAAGGTTGGTTTTCCTTTTCTTTTTTCTTTCTGAACCAGAAGCAGCTAGATGGAGAATTAACTTGATAAGACCTCTTTGTTGCAAATGGGGTCAGCTACTAATAGGGTAATGCTGAGGAAATTGCCCTTATCAGTGAACTGTCTATAGATGCTTGACATGTCCTTATGATTTTTAACAGCTCTACTTTAGTGGATTCTTTAATTATCTTTAGAGCAGCAGCCTGTACAATGCCTGTCTCTCTGTAGGAGGGTGTGTGTGTGTGTGTGTGTGTGTGTGTGTGTGTGTGTGTGTGTGTGTGTGTGTGTGTGTGTGTTAGTCCCTCCTGCGAGAAACAGGAAATAGTTCTATTTCAGTGGCAAGAAGCAACATTCATGAGAAATGAGAAGAGCCATTTTGTTCTGAATTAAAAATGGCTGGCAGACCTGTCACTAGAGAGTCTCCTGCTCCAAAGAAAAACTAGCTGAGGTGGGGAACAAAGCGGCACAAGTGACAGTTTAAGCAAGTCAAAGGAGAGTTTGATCATGAGTGTAGTAACCCCAAGAAAAGCCATAATTCATTCCCCAAAGAGTAGACCCTTCGAGCAGGGAGGAAGATGGGCCACAGGCAAGGGACAGCACAGTGAAAAGACCTTGGGAGTGCTGGCCAAAAGGTAGCTGTGCTACTCAACACAGGTGGCAAAGTATTATGAGATGAGGTGGAAGCACACCATTCACCCTGGGAAAGGAATAATGCCCTTAGGAAGAGGAAGCCACATTCCCAAAGATAACACTCTACCTCCCATCCCACTATTATTGATGTGAATCAAAGCTTTAGTTGCCCAGAAGTGATCATTCTAACTACTAAACTATACCTTGAGAAGAGGAACGAGGAGAAAACTGGGGGCAATGGCCAAAATTGCTATATCATAACTAAATCTCAGTCTGACGTTTGGAACTGTTGTGTTTCACGATATTATTGTAAAGTTTTTTGGATATGGAAATGTCATAGAGTCTGGCTGTACTTCCTTCTTATTCCAAATTCTCCTTGTTGAGGGAAAGGGACTATATTGGAAATAGCTACCATATTCGGGGGGGGCGGGGAGTGTCTAATTAAATCTCCAGTCTGGTTTGAATCAGATAGAAAGGTGATGTTTAGAGGCCCAGTTGATGTAATGCATACAGTGCTGAATTTGGAGTCAAGAAAATCTTGGTTCCATCCTATCTCTTTTCAAAACTATAAAAAAGTCATTTTAATTCCCTGAAGCTTGGTTTTCTTGTCTGTAAAATAGAAAGAATATATCTGTTGTACCATCCCCACAGAGTTGCAAAACTCAAATGAAATCACATACATAAAGCGATGTAATTGAGCTCCTGTTATGTCCTAGTTACACAGGTGAAGGGTCTACTCTTACCATTTGTCAAAATGTCAGCAGCCTTTGATTTATCACTATCACCATTTTGTGAATTTGAGCTCCTAGAGTAAAGGAAACATTTTTGCCTTTTTTGGCATCCCCATCGAGTAATAACGGCAACATAAGATCATAGATTTAGAATTGGAAGAAGTCTTCAGGTTAACTTGTCCAACGTCTTCATATTATAAATGAGGAAACTGAGGCACAAATAAGTTATATGACCTGCTTAAGGTCACAAAGTAGGCAGGGGCACAACCAAGATAGAAACCAGTTTCTCAAACTCCAAATCTAATGTTCTTTCCATGGCACTGAGGTAATTGAGATAATAGGGACTTAATAAATGATTACTGAGGAAATGTATTATTTTAGCATTTTCTTGCCACTATCCTCCTCCATTTCTAGTATTCTTCTGCAATTATAATTCACTTGTTCTCCTCAGAATCTCCTCACCATATAAACCTTGTGTCTGCTAATCAGTTCTGAGATTCAAAGATTTTTAAGGTCCCAGGGTTCATATACTTAACACTAGTAGAATTTTAGAGTTGAAGGAACCGCCAGCAATCTGTGGATATCTATGACCAACACCCAGCTTATTTACTAGCCAAGGCTTCTGGGACAGCTAACTTGGACCTTCTATCTGAGAGGAGAAAAGGAATCCTTTAATCATCACATTCAATCATTGACTCATTGGAATTGTGCTGAACGGCAATTATTTGGTGTACTTTTCAAAAGGACATATTGCATTTTCCCCAACTATGTAACTATGTGGCTGCCCAAGGCAACAGTTAAATACTAATTTAAAGAACAGTGGCCTTGGATGCTTTAAGAGGGAGGCTTTCCTGTGCTGGTGCTGCTCAGTGTTTCTCACTCTTAGTCACTTCACCCTGTTTGCCTCAATTTCCTTATCTGTAAAATTAACTGGAGAAGGAAATGGCAAACCACTCTAGTACCTTTGCTCAGAAAGCCCTAATTGGGGTCACAAAGAGTCAGATGCAATTGAAACAACTAGATAACAACAGCTAAGTCCTAGGGAGTTAAAATGCTTTTCCAAAGTTCACACAGTTTTCACAGAGTTCTGCATTATTTGGTAGTGTTCCGACTACACCCAGATCCCAAGGGCTGCGGGTCTCTATGGATGCTTCACGCCATCCTTGCCCCAGTCTGGCTGTCTCCCCATGCCTTCTCTCCACTCAGCCAGACAGAGCGGGTTTGGGCTGTACCACACCAGAGTGCACCAAGTACCCTAAACCCCAACACTCTACTATTTTTTTCCACCAGCAATCCTACATCATGGCTTACTGATACTTACATCAAGCTGCCAACTGCCACCACATTGCCTCTGTTTTCTGGGTATTCGATGATTTCTTTCCTCAACTTCTTACTCCCCCCAAAACAGCTTGGAACTCCTTCTGAGGGTCTAGTTTTAAAAGAGTTTACTGAAGGAACTATATCAAAAGGAATAAAATGGCAGAAGAAAAAATTACAAAGTAACCAGAGTTCATCTACAAATCAACATTTAGATCACTCTTTCTCATTCTCTTAGGTTCTTTCTCTGATTCCCCCTTAGTCCAAACAGAAGTCTGTAGTCTTCTTTCATGTGCAGGGCATGAGCTCTTAAAATTCTCCTCCCCTTCCACATGTAGTAGAAATAAAAATACAGTGGAGTAAATACTGCCTCTGAAGAGTCTGGCTTCAAATCCAGCCTCTGATGGATACTATGATCTCGTGCAGGTGATTAATATTTCTGGACCTTAGTTTCTTTATATATAAAATGAGAACTTTGAAATAGATGGCTTCTAAGATACTGCCCAGGTCTAACTCTATGTTTCTATGATCCAAAAGCCCATCTTTCTTCTCCTTCCACTCTTCAGTCTCCCAGAAAGCATCCCAGATCCCAGGATGGGACAACAGATATAAAATGGCATCTGCTGAAGTAGAATTCCCTCCTACCTTGCCAAAGGTCCAATTCAGAATTCATCATATTAAACATCTTTCCATCCAACAACATGCTGGAGTGAGCTCACATCAACTTGCAAGACCTGATCAATTGTGAAATTCCCAATATGAGCATTTATACTTCAGAAATTAGCAAATGCTACAAGTAAGCACTTGATTTATCATTTCATCGACTGTCTAGAATTTGTGAGGTGCTGTTGTTGAGTCATTTCAGTCATATCTGACTGTCCATGACCCTGTTTGGGGTTTTCTTGGCGAAGATGCCAAAGTAATTTTTCATTTCCTTCTCCAGATCATTTTACAGATAAGGAACTGAGGCAGAGTTCAGTGACTTGTCCATGGTCACACAACCAGTATGAGGTCAAATTTGAACTCAAATCCTCCTGACTCCAGGAGCAGTGCTCTATCCACTTCACCACCTAGTTGCCCTATTAAGTAATAAAGAAAATATTAATAGTGTAAATGAAATTTTAAAAAGATACTCATACATGTATAAATGCATGTGTACATCTGCATACTTTTTTCCAGAGAGTTGGTTGTTAAACATTACCATACTACTTCCTCTACCTCATGGGAAGTAGCTTATGAAGTGAAATTAAATAGTTACAAATATAAAGTAATGTACTCTAAAAAAAAAAACTTCACAAGTATAAAGTAGGACCAAGAAAGTACATGGCACAGAGTATGAATAACTCTAAAGGAGGGATGTTTTTTAAAAAATACATGGTTTAAAATGTTCTGCGGTTTTAATGGACTTCAAGCTCAAAATGAGTTAATGTATATGATAAAGCAACTGAAAAAGCAAATCCAATTTAATTCAATTGACAGACATTTAGTAAGCACCTACTACATTCAAACCAGCATACATATTAAGTGCTGAAGGTACAAATCCAGAAGAAAAGTCTCTTCCATAACCTCTCTATTACAGGGATATAACACATATATAGATAGATAAGTAAATTTACTATATTCAAAAAGTTATACGAAGTAAAAATTTTTTAAAATATAAATATATTTAACTTTTTACATTCATTTTCACAAAATTTTGGGTTCCAAATTTTCTCCCCTTTTATCCACTCCCCCCACCCCAATACACCAAGCATTCTAATTTTCCCTATCACCAATCTGCCCTCTCTTCTATCATCCCTCCCTTCTCTTATCCCCATCATCTCTTTTGTCCTGTAGGGCCAGATGACTTTCCATTCCCCATTAACAGTATTTCTTATTTCCTAGTAGCAAGAACAATACTCAACAGTTGTTCCTAAAACTTTGAGTTCCAAATTCTCCCCATCCCTCCCTCCCCACCCATTCCCTTTGGGAAGGCAGGCAATTCAATATAGGCCCTATCTGTGTACTTTTGCAAATGACTTCAATAACAGTCGTGTTGTATGAGACTAACTGTATACCCCTCCATCCTATTCTGCCCCCCATTGTTTCTATTCTGTCTTTTGATCCTGTCCCTCCCTGAGTGTTGACTTCAAATTGCTCCCTTCTCCCATTGCCCTCCCTTCTGTCATCCCTCCCTCCCTGCTTATCTCCTTCTCCTCCACTTTCCTGTACTATAAGATAGGTTTTCATACCAAAATGAGTGTGCATTTTATTCCTTCCTTTAGTCAAATGTGATGAGGGTAAACTTCATGTTTTTTTTCTCAGTTCTCCTCTTTTTTCCCTCCACTAAAAAGTCTCCTGCTTCCCTCTTGAATGAGATATAATTAACCCCATTCCATTTCACCCTCTCTCCTCCCACTACATTTCTCTCTCACCATTTACCTTAATTTCTTTTAAGATATGGTCCCATCCTATTCAATTCACTCTGTGCTCTCTGTCTCTGTGTGTGCGTGCATGTGTGTATGTGTGCGTGCACATGTGTACGTGTGTGTGTGTGTGCGTGTGTGTGTGTACGTCTGTGTGTGGTCCCACCAACTACACAGGTACTGAAAAGTTTTAAGAGTTACAAATATTATCTTTCCATGTAGGAATGTAAACAGTTCACCTTTGGTAAGTCCCTTATGACTTCTCTTTGCTGTTTACTTTTTCATGCTTCTCATTCTTGTGTTGGAAAGTCAAATTTTCTTTTCAGCTCTGGTCTTTTCATCAAGAATGCTTGCAAGTCCTCTGTTTCATTGAAAGACCATATTTCCCCCTGAAGTATTATGCTCAGTTTTGCTGGGTAGGTGATTCTTGGTTTGAGTCCTACTTCCTTTGACTTCTGGAATATCCTATTCCACGTCCTTCGATCCCTTAATGTAGAAGCTGCTAGATCTTGAGTTATCCTGATTGTATTTCCACAATACTGGAATTGTTTCTTTCTAGCTGCTTGCAATATTTTCTCCTTGACCTGGGAACTCTGGAATTTGGCCACAATGTTCCTAGGAGTTTCTCTTTTTGGATCTCTTTCAGGTGGTGATCGATGGATTCTTTCAATACTTATTTTGCCCTCTGGTTGTAGAATGTCAGGGCAGTTTTCCTCAATAATTTCATGGAAGATGATGTCTAGGCTCTTTTTTGATCATGACTTTCAGGTAGTCCCATAATTTTTAAATTGTCTCTCCTGGATCTATTTTCCAGATCAGTTGTTTTTCCAATGAGATATTTTACATTCTCTTCCATTTTTTCATTCTTTTGGTTTTGTTTTATGATTTCTTAGTTTCTTAGAAAGTCATTAGACTCCATCTGTTCCATTCTAATCTTGAGAGAACTATTTTCTTCAGTGAGCTTTTGAACCTCTTTTTCCATTTGGCTAATTTTGCTTTTGAAAGCATTCTTCTCCTCATTGGTTTTTTGAACCTCTTTTGCCAATTGAGTTAGCCTATTTTTCAAGGTGTTATTTTCTTCAGCATTTTTTTTGGGTCTCCTTTACCAAGGTATTGACCTGTTTTTCATGCTTTTCTTACATCTCTCTCATTTCTCTTCCCAGTTTTTCCTCCCCTTGTCTAACTTGATTTTCAAAATCCTTTTTGAGCTCTTCCATGGCCTGAGCCCACCGGACATGCATCTCGGATGTCTGGGAAAGACACCTCCATGTCTTTCCTTGATGGCAAGCATTGTACTTCCTCATCAGAAATGAAAGGAGGAAGGAACATCTCTTTCCCAAGAAAGTAGCTCTCTATGGTCTTATTTTGCTTCCTTTTTCTGGGCATTTTCCCAGCCAGTTACTTGACTTCTGAGATTCCTCTCCACCTCCACCTAGATCCACCCAGCTGGTGCTTGGGGTCTGAGATTCAAATGTTGCTTCCCAGCCCCAGCGCTTTCCGCAGCAGGAGTGGCTGCTATTCAATGTGAGCTTAAGTTCTGGTGCTTGGGTGGGGGCAGGGCCGCTTCCCAGGCTCAGTTTCCTCAGGGGCTTTATGCAGAGACCTTCGGTAATGGAGCTCCTGCCTGCTCTGGGAGTCCTGGGCCGCCACTGCCTCTGCCGCTGCCTCTGCCACTGCCTCCCGAGGGGGCCCGAGTCACGGAGACACCCCGCTCCCCTCTCGGCCAGCCCAGAAGTCTCTCTCACTGACGTGGGTGGAGGCACCTTCTTGGCCGCCAGATCTGCTCCTCTGGGGCTGCGCGGCCAGGGCAGCACAGGGGTGGGCTCCGCTGTCCAGAGTGTGACAGACCCCTGGGGATGGCTTTCCAGGGCTCTCTGGAATGGAAATCTCTTCCACTGTGTTTCTGCGTGACTTGCAGTGCTCTAGAATTTGTGGGGAGTTCTTTCTAGAAAATTTCTGGGCTGTGGATTCGGAGCTAGCATACGTGAGTCTTTCTAGTCTGCCATCTTGGCTCCTCCCCCGAAGTAAAATATTTTTAAAGCTAAATTTCGAGAGGGAAATAGAACCAACAAATGGCTGGAATTGGCACAAAGTTCTTGTAAAAATAGCAGTTGAGACATTTGCCTTGAGGTACTCTAGGAGGTCTAAGAGGTGGAGGTGAGGGGAGAGATAACACAATCTTAGACTCCTTGAAAAGAGAAAGAGGGTTCAAGGCTTACAGAGGGTGTATTCAGTTCTACTTAGACTCCAGTCAACCAATCATGTTGAGTTGTAGGAATTCGAATCGTGTTTCAGAATTATGTTGAATTCCGGGGTTTTAGGAAGGGCATCCATCCATAAGCTGGGAAGAGTCCAGAAGAGTGCAACTAGGAAAACGAAGGGCCTCCAAATTCATGCCATGAGAGAACTGGGTGAAGAATCTGGTTATGTTCAGCCATGAAAAGAGAGGGCTCAGGGGAAACCTGAAAGCTGCCTTCAAATATCTCAAGTATCATTATATGAAACTGCATCTAAATTTGTTCAATTTTGCCCCAGAGAGTAAAACTAAGAGCATTGAGTGGAAAACGAAATTTTTGGCTTCACATAAGGAAAAACTTCCTAAACAAGCACAGTTGAATGCTTTAGTAACTGGTGGGTTCCCTCCCACTGGAAGTCTTCAAATCAGGAATGGATAAACATCTATTAGGGATATCATAAAGCTGAGTCTTCTTCATAAATGGACTGAGATTCTGTGGTTTGCAGTTTCTTGAGCCACTTACCCATAACTCTTCCAGGGCTTTCTGGGTCTTATCTAGTCTTCCCCACTGCTTAAGTTCCCTGAACAGTAAATTAAAAGATTTTGAGAGGTGGAAATGATGTAGTCCTGCCCTATTATTTAACTTATACAGGTTAATAAAATTCACAAAGTTGAAATGACTTCCTAAAGGTCACAGAGTGTGTTAATGACAGACCTGGCTCTTAATTACAGATTTTCAGATACCTGGTTGACTGTTCTTTACACTGTAAAATACCGTACTAGGCCAAATTCAATATCCTAGGACTATAGACTCTGCTCCCTCTTCCAATGAATAAGGGTTGAAGTCAAAGATATTGAACTTCAGAGATCCCCCTATTGCAGTAGTTTACTTTAGGTATGGGCCATCATAGAAGCATCCATAATTTTTAGCATATATTTCCAGCACAGTTTCCCACCTTCCAGAAAGTATAAATTCACACTTTAATTTATAGGAATCTAATCACAATATCCCCCATTCATTGGTAGAATCAATTGTACAATAATTAACCTCAACATCCATTACACAGCCTTGCTTACAATGACAGATTATTTAACTCCTACCCCCAATGTGCAAGGATTATTGTTTAATTAGATTCTGTAATTGGAAAGAATAAAAAATGAGCCAAGAATTCCAGCATCAGCAAAATAATGTTTTTGTTTGGCTTTAAAACACACAGACACACACACACATGCACAACTTTCCCCAAAATAATACATTCTAAGAACGTTTGGGAAAAGGATCTAAACTGCTGATATCAAACAGATCTTTCACTCCATGACAAACAAATGACACATAAAAATACATTGAAAGGGAGAGAAAGGAAAAGGAAAGTCAGAGTGACTTCCCATGACAAGAAGCTTTTGGGAGAGATTTGAGTGTGATGGGAGATTTGCTTTTCTCTCTGTCTCTGAAAAAAATGGCAGCTATGAAAATAGTGGGCTTATCCTAGGTATACTCTCTCCCACTTGGGGTCTCTCTTCTATTTTTCACCTTTCATTTTCTGATCATTATCTGATGTTTCACCTTTTGTTCCAGTCTTTTCTCTTAGACCCAACACATTTCTTTAACCTTTCCAGATATTCAAATTTTCTGAGATGTTGATTTCATTTGATTGCCTGCATGTTCTTTAAAAAAAAAAAATCTCATTTTTGCTAACAAAGCTATAGACCCATGGTCTGCCTTTAAATGCTGCTACATATGTGCATGTAAGTCAAAGTCTTCTGGTTTTTCATATTTTCCAGAGTTATAGGTTTCTTTTATAATGACTTGAGCCCTGCTACCAATTTGCATAAGAGTCTTAAAAACTGCCAACTAATTCCAAGGAAATTTATTTTCTTTCTGTATGGGAGTGAAGTAGCAGTCAGCGTTTTAATGAAATGGAAATAAAGGCTCTTCCCTTTGCCATTAAGAAACAAGGAGTTTGATTGGCTGGTGAAGGCTCCAATTTTACTCTTATCAGGCATAACTGCATGAATAGGTACTTAGAGGTAGAGTATTAAAATAGGAGATGAAAAAAATAAATAAATCAGCTTCAGAAAGCTCTAGGATGAGTGGTAACATGAGAGAGCTATTTCTTTACTGATAGAAGATGTTTGTCTGCAAGTTTAGATCCTCTGGCATAAATACCATGAATAGACTGCAAATATTTGGCATATTTAGTGATTATCCAGTGTGGCATTAAGGTTTTGGAAAGATGATTTGTCCTTCTGAGCTTGAGCAGATTTCTATGGTAAACACATATTCTAGAATTGGCTACCAACCGAGTAAATATATTTATTCTTCTCAGCATAGACTTGCTCTTAAACATTTTTGAGCTGGAGAAAGACATTAGGAGTCTCCAAATCCATCACTCATTTTACATATGAGAAAACTGGGCCCCTGAGAAGTGAAATGCCTTGCCCTGGTCCTTAGTCCAGAGCTCCATGTGCTTATCCTTCATCTCCACAGAACAGATGGAGCGCAGCATGCAAACAGTCTATCCTCTGCTTCATCCTATGCTGCATGGATAGAGCACTGCACCTGGAGTCAAAAAGACCTAAGTTCCAGTACACTCAATAACTTTGTGACCCTGGGCAAGTCACTAAACCCTATCTTGTAGATGAGGAAACTGAGACTTAAAGAGGTTAATAATAGCACCTACTTTCCAGGGTTGTGGTGAGAAAAAAATGAGACATTTTGTAAAGTGCTTTTCAAACCTTAAATCAATATATTAATTCTGGTTATTATTATCACAATTGTTATTAATAAGTAATTAATAATTAAGTAATATTAAGTAAGTAATAGCTTTAAGTAACTAGTACATACAAGACATGGTACTAGGCACTAAATATAATAATATACCTCTACCACAATCAGCTTTTTAGACCCAAGTGGGTTCTATAAACTACCGTCATCTACTCAAAACATTACTCAAAAGCCTCCAGCTCCCCATAGAATCTCTTGGGCCAAAGCAGAATTATATACATGGCATCATAGAATGGCAATGGGACCTTTACTTAAAACAGACTGCATGGTAAATAACAAGGAATTGAAATAAGCAGAGGTACTCCATCAGTTTGGTTGCATCCCATTCCTCCACTCTCCTGAGAGTGGGAAGCCACTCATCTCTGGTCCCCACACTACCTCATTAGCTAAAGTCTAGTCAAAGGAAAGGGTCTTAACTTGCCTTGCAGATAAATGCTAAAATCTCAGTGCTTGGAAAGGCTCCAGGCTGAGTCTGGAAGGAAATTAAGGATTCTGAGATGCAGAATTGAGGAGGAAATGAATTCCTGGCAAAGGGATGGTTCGAAAAGGTACAAAGATGCCGAAGATAGAATGTTGAGTCCAGGGAGCAGTATTTTATTGAGTGTTTACTAGATGCCAGGCACTGTGCTGCATGTCTGAGGGTATAAAGAAAGGTGATAACAATCTATCTCCTCATTGAGTGAAGACAAAGTCTAAAAAATTAGATTTATATAAAATAATCTACACAACAGATGAAGGTAATCTGAAAAGGGAGGCATTGGCTGTTGGGAGAAACCAGAAAAGGCCTCCTACAGAAGGAGCAACTTAATCAGAGTTCTGAAGGAAGCCAAGGAAGAGGCCAAGAGTTATAGGAGAAGGGAAAGAGTCTATCAGGCACAGAAAACAGACCATACAAAGTCATGGAGAAGGGAAGTGGAGGAAGGTCCTGTTGAAGGGACGACAGGTAAGCCAGTGTATGCGACTGAATTATATTGTTCATATATTGTTGACCAGAAAGGTGGGAAAGGGCCAGGTTGGGAAAAGCCTTAAATGTCAAAAAGAGAACTTGTAATATACCCCAGCTGACAGATATTATAAAGGTAAAAACACTAAGAGTTTAACATCGTAATAATTGTTGGCACTTCTACAATGCTTTAAGATTTGTGACGTGATTCGCAACTATTTATTTCATGCTCACAACAATCCTTCATGGTTGGTGGATACCTTTTTATCCTCATTTTACAGTTGAGAACGCTGAGGTAAACAGAAGCTAAGTTATTTGCCCCAGGTCTCATAACTCGTAAGTATGTCTGAGACCAAATTTGAATTCAGGTTTCTGTGACTCCAGGCCTGGTGCTTTATCCATTGCGTCACCTATCAACTGAAATTGTTGAGGACAGGGAGGAAGGGATTGAAGACGAAAGGACTCTTGTATGAAAGGATGCCAAGCGAAGTGATTAGGACCAGGAGAACAATTTATACAATAATAGAAATACTGTCAAAATAATCAATTTTGAAAGGTTTTGTAATTCTGATCAACTCAGCAACCAACCACAATTCCAAAGGATTCAGGATGATCCATCTCCAGATGATAGAGAGAATGGAGAATCTCTCTGGAGTTTGTATTTTATCTCATGGGCAAAGGACAGCCATTGAAGGGGCCTGAGCATTAGAGTGACATGGTCAAACCTGTGCCTTTAAGCTATTTTGCCAGTTGGGTGGAAGATGATTGGTGAAGGAATACTAGAAGTAAGGTACCAGCTAGAAAGCTATCATAATATTCTAGGGAGGGAGGAAAGGAAGAGGATAGAAAGGAGAACATAAGTATCTATAATATGCTGGACACTGTGATAAACACTTTACAAATATTATCTCATTTGATTCTCATGATATCCCTAGAATGTAAGTGCTATTATTATCCCTGTTTTATAGTTAAGGAAGCTAAGGGAAACAGATTTATCTGATGTCACATAGTTAGAAGTGTTTAACGCTAAAATTGAGCTCAGGATATCGTGACTCCAGGTCCAGTTCTCAATTCAGGGCACCATTTAATTCCTTCTGACAGGAAAAGGGATAAAGGTCTGAACTAAGATGTCCTAATCATGGTTCTGCATTTGGTACAATGAACAACTTAAAGCCTGAAGGTAAAGATATGTAATTTAAAAATAAATAGTCCTAGTCAAAGGAGTTCACAAGAATATCCCTCAGGTCTCAAGAACTTCTCTCTAGAGCTGTCTTTATGTAGTTTCATACCTTGCAAAGGGCCCACAGCTGGTGCCTAGGTTTATCTACCTGTGTAAAGTGAACTTAAATTGCCCCAGGTCTGTTATATACTATCTTGACTTAACAAAAATCCCAAATGGTGGTATAAGAATGTGGGCGTCAGCTCAAACTGCCATAGTTCCACTAATAATATAAGCCAAAACATGTTTTGTGAAAAATATTGTGAAGATAAAATAGAAAGAAAAAATTGACAACTTAATTGCCATGGAAAAGGATCAGGATCAGGTTTGGCAGAAAGGGGTGGAGAAGGAAAGACAATGAGTTCTATTATGCATTTAAAGAACTGGAGATGCCTACAAGATATCTAGTGGGAGGTTCCCAAAAGGTCATTGATAATGTCAGGTTTGTGAGAAAGGGGTGGAGAAGGAAAGACAATGAGTTCTATTAAGCATTTAAAGATTGGAGAAGCCTACAAGATATCTAGTAGGAGATTCCCAAAAGGTCATTGATAATGTGGGATGTTGATTAAGGGGAAACTAGGACTGGACACAGACATTTGGGATAATAGATCTGCATAAATAGATCTTCACAGAGATGGCATTTGAACTTAATAGTAACACTTGAGATCAGAAGAGGAGATGATGTAGATGATGTAAAAAGAGGACCAACGAATAAGACATAGGGCATACCCAGGTTAAGGAGTCAGGAGATAGACAATAACTCAGTAAATGAGAAGAAGGAGTTGTCAAGATAAGCAGGAAAATCAGGAAAGAACAATATCATGGAAGCCTAGAAAAGAGAGACAAAACAGGAGGAGCTACATAGAGGTCAAGAAGGATGAGGACCATTGTGTTTAGCAATTAAGAAATAGCTAGTAATCTTAGAGAAAGTAGTTAAGACCAAGTGGTCAGATGGCAAAGGGTTGAAAAGTGATCATGGATAGTAAGGGCATAGAGGAAGAGTACAGACTTCATACAACCTAGAGAGGTGTAGACTGCAACTCATAGACAATGTTCTCTTTCGGTGTATGTGACCGTATCCATGACCTTCCTCCTCATCTCTTGATGTTATATGGATACCAATTCAGCTTGGAGTTATCCCTTAGTCACCAATATGACCAATTCACCTTTTCTGATCATACATAATATTTGTCCAAACCTGATATCTCACCAGTGTTGGAGACATTCCATGTTTTAACTTTCCTCCTTGAATATAGATGGAAATCTCTTCTATAACTGATAGAGAGACTTGCCTAAGACACTGAAAGGTCATGATATGCCTACTATGTGTCAGAGGCAAGGCTTAAATCCAGATCTTCTTGGCTCTAAGGTAAGGCCAGTCTTCTATCCACTGTGCCACACTGCCTCTCAATAATTATCCTGTACAGATGTTAGATGCAAACTTTTCAATGATTTTGAATCTCCTTTAGAAGCTTATGATATCCTGGATCTTGGTGTAATCAGTCACATTCTCTGCAAACAGATACACCTGGAGGACCACACCTCAACTATATGGAATCTATCCTCAGTTTGGATATTGCACTGGATATACATCAGAGGATACTAGACCCCTGCCTAAAGGCTCTCTTCTGGACCCTCCTAGCTTAAGAGTGATTATCAATAATAACTGTTGTTTTTTCCCTCGCAGCCTGACATCATTTATTTTCTATGCCTCATTAAAGGGGCCATCCCCTGGCTACTTCTTAAACAGACCTATTCACTGAATGGGCATTACCTCACTCTAAGTGAGTTCCTGAATTGGCCAAGGTCTCCCATTGCATCCTAGGTCATCTCCAGTCATCCTGATGAATATCTGGTCACTGGATTCACATGGCTGTGGAGGAGAAGTGAGGCTGATGACCTTGCACAGCCCTTCCTCACTCAAAACAAAGTCAAGCGCAAGTCATGTCATCATTTTTCAGATGGCATGGTCTTCTTTGGTAGTGAAGGATGAACACAACAACATTGCACTGGACAACCTCCGTGACAAAGTGAACATACCTCTCCTTGTGTTAGATTCTTATTTGATACTGATAGTAAATGTTATCAAAAAATTTTCTGCTATTAAGGTCATACAAAATTTCCTGATATTTAGAGCATATGCTTGGGGAACATCTCAAAGGAGGATTTTTAAGATTCTCTCTTGGTCTGTTGACTCAAAACTCGTTTTTACAGCAAAGAAATTCTAAGTACAATGGAATCACATATTCTTTATACCTTTCAGTCAATTGTGGGTCTACAAAAATGTATTCTGCTATAGAATAACATTTAATAAACTCTGCTGTTGTTGTTCAGCTGTTTCAGTGGTATCCAACTTTTCTTGACCCCGTAGGGGGTTTTCTTGGCAAAGATACTGGAGTAGTACGCCATTTCCTTCTCAAGCTCATTTGACAGATGAAGAAACTGAGGCAAACAGGGTTAAGTGACTTGCCCAGGGATATATAGCTAGAAATGAGAAATTAGGCATTCCCTTTTTAATAGTTAGCAAAATCTATTCTTTTCCCTTTTCCTTCCCTGTCTTAAGAATCAATCAATCTACTACAGCATAAGTTCTTTGAGGTCAAGGACCATTTTCATTGTTATCTTTATATCCTCATCACTTGTAATAGTGCCTAACCCTTAGGAGGCATTCTTAAATGTCTTCTTACTCAAGGTGAGCCCATTAAGTTATCCAGATAACTTTTTAAATATATTTTTCTGGGGACAGGACTGAATTGATCATATTACTTATCCAGATAGGTCAACTAAGTGGTGCCATAGATAGAGTCCTGGGTCAAGTCAAGGAGATCTGAGTGCAAATCCAGCCTCAGACACTTACTAGCTGTGACCCTAGAAAAGTCACTTAACTTTCTCTCTGCCTCAGTTTCCTTAGCTGTAAAATGATCATAATAGCACCCACTTCCCAGGGTTGTAGAGAATATTTGTAAAGTGCTTGACACATTGACTGGTATATAGTAGGAGCTTAATAAATGGCTGTTTCCTTCCTTCCTATATACCTCAAATGCTCTAACTGGGTACTCAATTCCATTATACTTTGTGTAAAAATAGACCTAGTATACTCAAATAATTTTTTTGCAAGACAGTCCTGAGCGACAGCACAGTGTATGTAGTACAAAGGCATCAAGCTAGCGGTCACAGACCACAAAACTCCAGAAGGCTGGAATCAGATTAAAATGTTGGGGAAAATTTAACAAAAATAAATTAAAATGCACTACAATATAAACGATGTTAATCTGCGGTTATCTTGGTCAATCTGCAGTCCACAGGGATCATGGTTTAATGGACTCCATTTCTATATTCTATGTGGCACAGTAGATAAAGAACTAAACCTGAAGTCAGGAAAACTCATCTTCCTGAGTTCAAATCTGACCTCAGACTCTAGTCATGTGACCTTGCGCAAGTCACTCAAACTGCATTTGCCTCAGTCTCCTCATCTGTCAAATGTGCTGAAGAAGATAATGACAATCCACTCCTGTATCTTTGCCAAAAAAAAAACGGGGTCATGGAGAGTCAGGTGACTAAAAAACAACAAAAATTTGTCTTTGAGTCTGACATCACTTTTGTCGTTAATGGACGCTAGATTTGGGTTCAATTCTAGTCTCTGACCTTGAACATTTACTGGCTGTGTGACCCAGGCAGGTGATTTAACCTCTTGGTGGCTCATTTTACTCAGCTGTAACATGAAGAAGTTGGATTTTTCTGGTCTCTAAAATCTCCTCCTGGACTAAATTTAGGATTCTTTAATCATCTAAGATCAATCACCTAGCTTATTTCCTTGCTGCCACTATAAAAATTCAGGGAGGCAGATGTCATTTGGAATTACAACTCCAAGAATATGCAATTGATTCTTTTCTGTCACATTGAAAATATCAGTGCAAACTTCCCCAGCATGAACCTCAGCCTCGACTAGCAATGGTCATGTCAGAACTGTCACTCCAGTTTTCTTCATGGTGGCCATTATCAACGTCACACTATGTTATTGGGAATGACTGCCAATATCATTGTAGATTTGCATGAATGGGAAGAAATCCATTTCTCCTTGATTATATTAAAGGTGAAGGATGATGTCTTGAGACCTTTATAAATAGATAATTGAGCACACTAATAAACTCTTTGAAGAGCTTGGAACTATTACTGATGTTGGATGAAGTAAAATACCCTTGTCTAACATTAATAACCCTTCTGGACTTTCTGTTCTTTTATCTTTGCTGATGTTTATTGAAAGGGCTAATAAGAATATAAAAAGAACCCACAAAAATAAATAATGTATGCCCAAGAGTATGTATTAGGAAGAATGGATTGGTAGGGAAAGGGTCACAGTGACCTTCAAGAATTAGAGGCATCACAGTTCTGGCCTAATTTCTCTCTGACCAGGAAAAGCAGGCCAGTTTAATCAGAAATTCACATCAGAATTTCAAACAGAAATGAATTCAGCCTGGAGAATGGTACCTCCCCAAATACAGAGGATTTGCTGTTTCTCTCTTAAAACTTTCAAAGGTTCAAGTACCTGGTTCCAATACCTGAACGTAAAGTTGTCATGGTTAAACCCCAGCTAATGTTTGAAAAAAATAAACTTTTTTTCTAGTTCACAAACTACTGTTTTGATGAATTCTCCATACTGTTCTTGTCCTTTCCTTTCTATTCCCCCCTATTTCAGGTCCCTATCACCTCATGTTATGGCCCTTGTGATTTTGTCTTTTAATTGGTCCCTACCTCCAATTATTTCCTTCTTTAACCTATCCTAGTCATTGCAGTTAGACTTATCTTCTTAAAATATTGCTTTCATCAAGACAGTTGCCTGCTCAAAAGCCTTCAATAACAATAACTTTATGTTCACTTAATTTCTCAGTGATCGAGGACCTCAACAGTGACTTAGTCCTATCTATACCCAAAAAAGGAGTCCTCCCTGGAACAAATTTGAACTCTATCAGCCACAGTCATCTGGGCTTTGCTTAAAGACATATATAACAAGGGGAATTCACTACCACCTGAAGCAATCCATTTTACTTTGGGATATCTCTAATTGCTATCTCTAATTTTCTTGACATCAAATTGAAATTTGCTTCTTTAAATCATACAACTATTGCCTCTGGTTTTACCCACTGAGGCCAGTGAATGAAGGTCTCATTGAATCAGATCCTTATTTTACATGACAGTCTTTTGATACTTGAAGGCAGCAATAACTCATCATGCTATTTCATTTTTATCAGGCTAAAGCGTGCCAGTTCCTTCAGTGAAGCTTTATAGTGAACTAAGACCCATCCTGGCTGACTATCTCAGGACTATCTCCAGCTTATCAGTGTCTTCCTACAATATCAAGTCTACCATTCCTTACATTAACGTGAGAGTCCTTCTAAAATCTGGCCCAGCACTTTTCTATCCTTCACTTCTACCCCTACCAACAGGAAGCCCGCGCCCTACTAGCTATGCTCATCTCCTCTCTAACCACATTCACCTGCTCTCTAGCCCTTCAATACGTCTTAAGCTTTCCTGCCCAATACCTCTGTTAATGTTTTTCCTCCATGGAGTGCCCTCCTCCCAATGCCCCTGACTTCTGCCTCTTCCCATCCTTCACTCTGTTGAATGAAATGATCACCAGTTGTACCCTACCCCAAGCCAACCTTCTTGAAAAACACATTCAGTTGTTGGTCACAAGGAAGAGATCAAAGAAGAGGATGAAGTCAGATTGTATATAATGGCACTCAGAAAAGGTGTTGAAACTCACTTTAGTTCTGTCATGTTATACATGAAGACACTATTTTGTCATTAAAAATCTATATACCCAGATACTTTAACTTCTCCAGAGTTTTAGCAACTCTTTGAGAGTAGAGTTGATACCTTAGAGATTTTTTTTGGCTCCCTCAAACCCTGTCCTGGAAGTGACTTTGTTTAGTGGGTAAAACGTTGGTGTTAGGTACAGTAAGGATGACCTAAACTTGAGTCCCAAATACATACTAAGTCACTTGACCATGGACAAATCAAGGAACCTCTCAGAAGCCCTAGGAAACTTATAAGACAAGATGTTACAAGTGATCATGGTATCCTAGAGCTACAGGGAATCCTTGGAGCCATCTAGTCAACCTCCTCATTTTACAGATGAGAAAGATGAGGCTCAAATAAGTTAAGTGACTTGCACAGTATCATTACACCAGTGTCAGAGGCAAGATTTGAACTCTGGTCTTCCTGACTTCAAGTCCAGCCCTGTGACCTACTTCCTCTAGTGAGCTGCTAATCTCATCAGTGAAAGACTTTCCAAATGTACAGTTCCCAATACTGATAAAATTGCAGGTCCTGATTAAATTTCCTACACACCCCTGCCATATTCTACCAATATAAGTATGATAAAACTTTAACAGCACTCTACATAGGAAGGAGGGACATTCAAAAATGCCTCCTTTGTTACAAAAACTGTTACCTTGACAAGGTCATGATCATGGGCTCTATCCTCATGTGGGAGTTATATCCCTATGCAGGCCATTTGTCAGTAATATATCCCTTGCTGTCACTGTCCTGAAGCAGCCAAAATCCATGGATTCCATAAAATGTAAGTCACTGAAAGCAGATTGCAACTGTGACTGAGTCATAGATTCAGAGGAAACAAGCCTTCTTCATCTCATTCTTGGGCATATACACAGAATTGCTGGCATGGCTATTTCAATAATAAACAACCAATCAACATACCTCCCACATGGCTCCCCCCAGGCTTTAATTCCCACTTTCCTTTCCTATGCACATGTATTAATTGAATATAAATACCAGTTATATAACGCTTGAAGTTTGGTTTCTTCAAACATCTTGCATATATTATTTCATTTGAGTCTCACAACCACCCTGTAAAGCAGGAACATTTTTTACCTTCTTGTCATGACCACCTGGGATTTCAAGGATGACTGGAATTTTGTACAAGAGCAACATTTAGATAACTCTAGTGGCAACCTACTACTTCAGTAGCATAAAAATAACTAAGCTTAGCACTAAGTCTGGCAGAGGAAAGATCTAGATTGGTTACATCATTTGGGAGGTTCAAAGAACTCCCAGCATGGTGATTGACTCCACAGGTGCAGTTTAGCAATTCATTTGTGACTTAGAGACTTAGAGGGTTTCTTATGGGTATTAAGAAGTTATTTGGTCATGATTGAACAGATAGTACTTTTTCAGATGCAGGACTTGAAGCCAATTTTCCTGGCTCTAAAATGAGCTTCTCTATCTACAATATCAAGCTGCTAACTCAAACAAATATGGTTGGCATTATTGTACAGGTGAGAAAATGGAGGCAAAGGTCTTATATGACTTATCCATGGTCATACCATTGAGTGTTGGGAGCAGGACTCAAAGCAGTGTCTTCCTAAATACAAGTCAAACTTTATACCCTCTGTACCAATGCTGCTGCCAATATCATATATGTCAGATATTATCTCACAGATGAGGAAACTGAGACAAAGGGGTTAAATGACTTACCCATGGACATGCCATTGAATGTGGAGGGGGGGGGAAATTTGAAGCTGGACCTTCCTAAATACAAGACCAAATCTTTCCTTCTGTACTATACTTCTGCCTAATTGGATATACTACTATCTTACTGAGGAGGAAAATGAGACAGAGGAGATGAGTAGTTTATTCATTCTCATATCACTAAGTATTGACAGCAGGATTTGAACACAGGTCTTCTTATTCCAATTCTGGCATGCGTGTCACTAGACACTGCCACTTCAGATTTTTATCACATAATGAATTTTGTAAAAAGAGAACTAAACATAGGTGACATCTCTACTAGCAAAGTAAAGTTATTGAGGCAGCCATTCATATAATTCAGGCCAAAAAACACTTTTTTCTTGAAATATCCAAATATTTACTTCAATTTTTTTCTGTTAGAGTATAACAAATTTCATCACTTCAAATCTGATCTTTTTTTTTAAACTGGGTCTCCCTGCCCCTCTTGTCTGGGTATTTTTGTTTGCTTTTTTTTTTTGGTAAGGCTACTGGGGTTAAGTGACTTGTCCACGGTCACACAGCTAATAGGTGTCAAGTGTCTGAGGCTGGATTTGAACTCAGGTCCTCCTGACTCCGGGGCCAGTGCTCTATCCACTGCTCCACCTAGATGCTCCTTTCCCTATGTATCTTGCCCAGGCTACAAGTACATGGTCCAGCTCTCACTTGCTCTATTTACAACCAGGCCCAGTTCCTCCATTCTTAGGCAACTCCTGAGGGCTCACCATACTGATGCCAGACCAAGTGCAAACACCCAACCGGCTTAGCCCTCTCCAGCTCAGAACTCCCCAGCTCAAGAGATCAGTAACCTCAGCCTCCTCAGTAGCAGAAATTATAAACTGTACCACCACACCTGACCCAAATCAGATATCTGATGCAAATGCATATATCATAGTCGGAATCTTAAAAACCAAACTTTCTTATGTAGCAATTAAGATCATCACTTTGTCTCTTTCCCCACTGGCATTCAAGTGCCTCTGATACATTATTGAAACTGCTCTTGCCTTCTCCACTAAAAGTAAACCTGACCACATTACTGCGCAAGGTTGGACTTCAGATTGTCCTGATATAGTGGGAGTGTTAATTTCTCTATAGAGATTATGCAAACTTAAAACTTATTTACCAAGTTTTACATTTAGGGTACAGATGTTTATTTAATCAGGTGTACATATATACATGCTTATACATGTATATACATGCATACATATGCACACGCATATATGTGTGCAGATATGTGTGCGTGTGTGGATATATGCACTTATACATGTGTGTATGCATTTGTGCATATATACACACATGTGTATGTGTGTATGTGTGTGTGTGTGTGTATATCATTTCTTGTTTCTAAAATGACTTGAATCTACCAGTCAAGGCAGGCCCCAACTTACAAATGGTTTATGTTCTCAACATGAATTTGTAAGTCATTATTTGGAATGTGAAACATGTTTTCCCATATAAATCATTCTAATTGTTTCTAAATTTTCCAGAAGGCTACAATCACAAAGCTTATATCGAATGCATGCAAACATCTAGAAAATTATTAGAATTAGCAAACTTGTTCCCTTTCCACTTTTCTCCCTCAAGTCTCTGAGTATCAGGAAAAAAAAATGAAGTTTCAAATGAATTTGGAGTTCATTCTTACTGGGTGATATTTATTTTTTGTAAATTTCACAGCTGATGGGAACAACCCAGGAGAGTTTTGCTATCCATCCAGTGAATGTCTGTCATCAGCTTAAATTTTTTAACAGAACTAAAATCTTCTGAGACGTGCAAAGAATCTCTATTATGTCTTAAAGGGTTTGTATTTGAACAAGGAGCTGATCTAGTATTGTGTGGCTTTGCATGCATATGTACATCTGTTGGCTTTTGAGATTTCTCATCTTAGGATCCTAGATTCTACCTGGGTAGCTTTCAGCCAAGATGATATAAGTCTATTCATTCATTCCTGGCTTCATCTCAACATAAGGAAAGCAGAGTTGAAACATGCGGGATTATGCAGCAAATTAAAACTTCCTTTTCTCCAACCAGATCCAAATTTACACTTGTGCCTACAGAGTTTGAGGCAGATCATAGTCTGAATCTTAAAAACCAACCTTTTTTATATAGGAGTTAAGATCATCACTTTGTCTCTTTCTCCACTGGCATTCAAGTGCCCCTGATATGTTATTGAAACTGCTCTTGTCTTCGCCACTAAAAGTAAACCTGGCTATGTTACTGGGCAAGGTTGGACATCAGATTGTCCTGATGTAGTAGGGGTGTCAATTTCTCTATAGAGATTATGCAAACTTAGATTATTTACCAAGTTTTATATTTAGGGTGTAGGTGTTTATTTATTTAGCTGGCACAGTGGATAGAATGCTGGGCCTCAAATCATAAAGACTCATCTTCCTGAGTTCAAATCTGGACTCAGATACTTACCAGCTGTGTGACCCTGGGCAAGTCACTTAATCCCATTTGCCTCAGTTTCCTCATATATGAAATGGACTAGAGAAGGAAATGGTAAACTACCCCAATATCATTGCCCAAAAAAATCCAAATGGAATCACAGGTAGATGTGACTGAAACTACGAAACAAAAACATTTATAAAATAATCCACAGAAAGTTCTCCCTTTGTGTTTTTCTATTGAAGGGGACAAGCTTGGAGAGGTTCTACTGAATCGGGAAGGCATTAAATATAAAACTGACAACAGATTGTAGCTGCCATCTGAGGACCAACCTAGCCAGGGCTGTAACTAAAGCAGGATAACTGGAACTTTGTAATAAGATGCTAAAACAAAGAAGGTGCTGAAAGCTCTTGTATTCCTTCAGCAGCTTAGAAACAATTTTAATGTGGCAGGAGCAGTCGGTCAGTATGCTTGTATTAAGTACCTTCTATGTGCCAGGCACTGTGTTAAATGCTGGGGATACAAAAAGAGGCAAAAGATACAAAAAGAGACAAAAGACCTTTCCTGCCCTCAAGGAGCTCACAATCAAATGAGAGAAACAACAAGCAAACAGATACGTAGGAACAAGCTATAGATGGGAAAAATAACAATAATAAACAAAGGGAAGGCACTAGAATGAAGAGGAGTCAGGAAAGGTTTCCTCTCAAAGATAGGACTTTAGTTGAGAACTGGAAGAAGCCAGGGCAGCCAAGAGGTGGAGAAGAGGAAAGGGTGAGGGACAGAGAAAATGCCTGTAGCCAAGAAATGCAGTGTTCTGTTTGAGGAGTAACAAGAAAACCCATGTTACTAGATTGAAGAATGCATGGGAATAGCATGTCAGAAGCCAGGAAAGATGTAGAGAGGGGAGGCAGATTATGAAGGACTTTGAACATCGAAGGACTTCGTATTTAATCCTAAAAGTGATAGAAAACCACTGGAGGTTACAAAGTGACATGGTTAGATCCACACTTTAGGAAAATCATTTTGATGGCTTCATAGAGGATTGACTGACTGAAATCAAGGTTCAGATACTTACTAGCTATGTGAACCCAGGTAAGTCACAATCTCTGTCTGCCTCAGTTTCTTTAATTGTAAGTAAGGAGAATAGAAACAGGGTTTCTGAGAAGATAAAAAATGAGATTGTGTTTGTAAAATGCTTAGCCTGGCATATAGTAAACATTTAATAAATGTTTGTTTCCTTCCTTCCTTTCTCCTGGAATTTTTCTCCAAAAATTTGAGAACACATTTCATGATGCTCACCTAAACACAATTAGTGAAGTTTGCCTTGAGCCCCCAAAACTGCCAATTACGGTTCTGAACCTAACTGACTCTGGAGGTTCATAAAATTGATAAAAATACAAAATGACCCATGAAATTCAGAGTTTCCATCTCCAACTTCTCTTTTCATCTTCAAAGAAAATTGCAATAATAATTAATTAATGGAAAATGCTGCTCCATTTCTATGAAATAGACATTGATCAGCCTTATGACAAAATGAAGTTTGGCTTAATATATTCCCTGTGTTGATTAAACTGTTCCCTTTTTCAGCTTGATTCTCATGCTATGAATCTTCCTCAGTAACACAAACAATTCTTGTTCTTTCAAAGTTAATGCATTCTGAATGTCCTTTGGAATATCCCTCAAGGACAAAATGTAAGAAAGACTAATAATAATGAAGCTAGACAAAATACAGAAAAATGATCAAGGAAGGAATTGGCCCTGCAAAAATATTGGCATCACTGGTATCTGGTTAGCAATCACAGTAATATCATGTCAGTGGAGAAGTAATGCAAAAAAAGATGAAATGTCATTTACTATGCTGATAGGTTTTTAATACTCAAGCTTATCTACTACTATCCTTTAAAGGTCCATTTTCAACTCAAGTTTCTGTCTTTCCATCAATATATTAGGGATGCCTGGAGCTGAGTTCTAGAGTATCTCATTTGAAGACAATTATAGTAATTATATATTGGACTCTCTAGACCTGGGTCAGCCAGAATGGGAATACAAACTAGAAGCTTGGGGAGCCCCTGTGGTATCTTATGATTAAAATCAGAGCTATAACTAGCCACTCTTGCACCTAAAAACTACAAAACATGCCAGAGGCAGAGACAAATTCAGTTAAAAGGAGAGACTCCATGGAGAGACCATGAACACAAAGAAGGTCCCATGGGGAAAGAGACCCTGGATGCTGTCTTATCATGTGGAAAATGGAGACAGCAGAAAAATAAGAAGCAAATTCCAGGGATACCACCCCTAACTACCCTTCCCAGAGGGTGGGGAAGAGATCACCTGGAGTACAACCACTGTGAGCTATGGGTACCTAGGCATCAAATCTAAGCGGCCATCATCTTGAGTCATCTAGGGTGACTACAAGGAGAAAGATGTCATGGGACAAATTCCAGGTCAGCTATATTGCTCTTAGAGGCAACATTACCCTAACAAGTTTCCTAACCATATGTATGCATTGGAGCAGGGATGGATTAGTACACAGGTTGACAACAATAACTTCAGATGGGCCCCTTCAAAATGTTCATACACCGTTCACATATAAAGTTATATTTAACTACTTCAATGAATCAATGATCTTACATTCTCTGCAACAATTCATCCTGCCCAACTCATCCATGACTAACTGCCTACCCTGCGTATGCCCTCTGATATAATCATTCCAAGGGACCCTTCCAACATGTGGGGCATTTCTTTGTTTTCTCTTGACATCACAACGATACCAGTGGAGCATGCAACCTTTTATAACATGTGGTCTGAGCAGTAACGACATTATATTTCAGTATCGTGTATTATTTATGGTTTTACAGCAACATGAAACCATAAATAATACATAACACTGAAATGTAATATCAGGTTACTGCTCAGACTTCATGTTTAAAAAATTGCTTCTTTCTTGTATATCCAGTGACTACCACAGTATTTGGCACATAGAAAGCACTTAATAATGGTAACAATTCGTTGTTAAATAATTCTTTAAGATTTACCAAGTACTGCTCTACTCAAAAGAATCTGATGAGGTAGCGAGTGTCAATGTTCCCTTTTTCAGATGAGAAAACAGAGAATTAAGTGACTTGCCTTAATTCACAGCTAATAAATAGTGGAGGAGAGATTTGAATATAAGTCTCCAGACTGCAAGTCTAAAATTCTTTCTACTACTATACTGGGCTATTAACAAATGTTTGTTGAGTCGCTTCCTACCTTGTAACCATAAGCAAGTCACTGAACCTCTCAGGCCTCAGTTTCCTTATCTGTAAAATAAGAGGATTGGACAAGATGACCTCTAAGGTCCCTTTCAGTTTTTGAAAGTTAAATATCATTCCATTAAAGTGAGAAATATATGCAGTTGAGAGGAGCATCCCTGTCTGTTACTGATTTTGAGTGAGCAAGGTGGGGATGTAAGATCCTTATCCAATAGAAGAATTTCTATGTCCTACAAGTTGGGTAGTTTGAAATTATGCAGACAGCTCTGGAGGGTGGGAGTCTGTGAACATGGAGTGGGAGAGGAAATTATGCTTTTGTTTCAGTATAGTTTCCTTGGGAATCCTATGTGTTTTATTTTATGCATTTAAAAATATCCTGAGAAATGGTCAGTGGGTTTCACTGGACTTACCAAAGGGATCAATGACATAAAAAAGGTTAAGAATTCTCAATATTGTCTGACCTGACTGAGAAACATTCAACAGCATTCCTGAAAACCATCCTTCGGTCTTTGCTAGCAGGGCCCCCATTTAGGAAGAACTTCTTTCCTTGAGAGGTAACTTTTGTATAACTCCCTATTGGGGAGTTTTTCCTTATTTCAAATCTAAATCTGCCTCTTTGTGATATACAACCACATCTTCTAGTTCTTTCATCTATATAATTCCTTTTTCATGCAATGGTCATTCAGATACTTGAAGACAGCTATCATGTGCCCCATAGTTCCGTAAGTCTTTTCTACTCCAACTTAACATTCCTAATTCCTTCAACCAAACCTCATACAGAATGATCTACAGGTCTTATGTCAACCTAGCCACTCAGTCCACAACTGAGCACAATACTCCAGATACGATCCAAATACAGCAGAACTAATACATTTATAGTCCTGGACACCATTACCCGCTTAGGTCGGCTAAGATGCCATTGACTTTTTTTGTTATTTAAAAACAGAATAACTTTGGTGTCCTCAAGCAAAACCTCCAATAGCTCTCAAATTTATGCATATTCATATGATGAACCCAATCAGGAAAATATATCTTTGTCTATTCACAAACCAAGTTTGTCCTTTTTAAGCTACAGGTTAAGGGACAGGAAAGGCAGATGCATATAATGGAAAGACCACTGGATTTGGCATCGGAAGACTTGGGTTTAAAGACTGGCTTCAAACTCACTTACCATATGCAAAGTATAGCATGAGGTGCTAGAGACAAAAACAAAAAATATATCTATCTTTCAAGAGCTTATATTCTAAACCAAATAAGCAATGAGGATAAGGTAAAGGGGTGAGGAGAGAATGCAAGCACAGAATTCCAGAGTTTGGAGGGGCCTGAGACACCATTGATCCAAAACAGACTTGCAAAAGAATATATCATATCCAATAAGTAATCACTCAAGCTCTGCCGGAAGACCACTTGGGGGGTGGGGGAGAGAAGATCCACTGCTTTCCAGAAAGCCCACTCTACTTCTAAATAGCTTTGTCAAAAGGTTTTTCTTTATAATCAAGTCTGTTTGCCTCCTTGCAATTTCTATCCATTGTTCCTAGTTCCAGGTTCAAAGAGAATACAATAAGTATAATTTTTCTTCCCCGGGAAAATTCTTCAAATTATTGAAGACTTCTGTTTTCAGTTCAAGCCTCCTAAGGCTTATCTTTCCTAAGCTATCACAGTTCTCACAGTCAATCTTCAAATGGTGTGAACTTAAGACTTTCCCCTTTCTGTTGTCCTTTAGATTATCCATAGTCACTATTCTTAAAATGTGGTTTCTAGAAACAGTGCCATCTCAAATACGACAGAAAGGTTGGGAAAGATAATTGAGGAAATGTGATTGAATGGGTAAGTTAAAAAGTTAATGGTGACTTGGAAAGGTCAATAAAATGGTAGAGACAAAAGCCGACTTTCAGGGTGCTGAGGATAGAGAGGAACAGGGAAAGAGAATAAAAACAGGGAGAGTAGACACCTCCTAGCTATCTAACCTTGGGCATGTCATTCGACTTTTCTGAACATTGCTTTCCTCATCTGTAAAACAGAAATAACTCAAATTATCCATCACATGGGGGTAAGGAAAGTGCTTTCTAAACTGTAAATCACTTTATACATGAGAGTACTCATTATTATTATGTATGGTACTTGGAAACTCTAGGACAGTTAGATTTTCTAATTACTAGAGGTTTTATTTTATGAGAACCTACAACATGAATACACATAAGCACAGTCAACATGTCCTTACTCTGTTTAAATGTAGGAGGATTAGATTCACCTGTACCTACCAGGAAAAAATTTTGGAGAAGGTCACGAAAATAAGTCAGTTTCATCAGTCCCATAATGTGGTTCAGGGAACAGACTTTGTTCAATGAATTCTTTGGGGACAAAAATGTAAAATTGTTCTAGTTCATTGAATTGTTTACTTTTTTTCCTATAGCTTTATGAAGGCCCTGTCTCATTTTAAAATGCCAAAGTCTCACTCTGATCAAAAATACAGAAAGGCTCAGTTCATTGCCTTTCCTCTTTGAAATATTTTCTTTTTCACTTAGCATTGGGCCAGAGAGCCTTTCATTGAGATCAGCATCTTATCTTTTCATGAAGATTTGCTTATATAAACTGCTATGTAAGGTACCCTAAATCAGCCATACGCGGAGTGAAGAAATGAGCAACCACATTTGACTAACTCTCCTTTCTGAGCCCTGATGGCACATTATCCTGAATGAGCAAAAGTTGTACTGAGCCATCAAAATTTGTCTCTTTTCACACTTTAAGATCTTCATTTTCCATTCAAGCAAGACCTAACTTTCTCATGCTTCTCTTTCCTTTTCAATAGAGATAGTTTGCGCTCTATGTCATCTGATGACTTCTATAATTAACCTGTCTTCTACTACTTCCTTATATATGACTCAATAGTCTAAAGGAATACATTCTAAAGTAATATACTATAATTTCACTTTCTGCTATGCTGTAAAAAGTACTGAGTTTGGACTCAGAAGACCTGGGTTTAAGTCTCAACTTTGCCATTTATTCCCTGTATGACCTTGAATAAGGTTTTTAACTTCTCTGGCCTCAGTTTCCTCATCCAGAAAAGGAAGGCATTATACTAGATGACCAGTGAGTTCTCTTCCAATTCTAAATCTATGAAACTGAAAGGAATCCTGCCTCCTTCCCACCTAAAACCATTAAACTCTACTGGCTGCTATACTTTCCACTTGGTACTACCTGAAACATAATAATGAACTCAAAAATTTGAAGTTAGAGAAACTGGGTTCAAATTCTTGTTCTACTGCTTAACTGTATGACCTTGAGGAGATCACTTAATCTCATGGGGTCTCAGATTTCTCATGTGAAAATGAAAGTGAAATCAGCAAGTATCACAACCTGATAAGGTTTTAAGGTTTAGGATAGAAACTGATTCCCCTTTCTCTACCAAATGAAGGGACAGGATATATTCTTTCTAGATCATACCTGTCTTTTTCCCACTAGACAGTCTGGGAAGCATGAAACTTGGTTTACATCCCTACTCTAACCTCTTCATATTGGAAGCTGAAAACCTGATTATGGTTCAATATTTTACCTTAAGGGGTTAAATGGTCATGATCCACATGGATAATCTAATTAACTCTCTCCCTCTCCCTGTCCCTCTTCTCCCTGTCCCTGTCCCTCTCTCTCTCTCTCTCTGTCTCACTCTCTCTCTCTCTCTCCCAAGATGATCTCTCTCTCTCTCTCTCTCTCTCTCTCTCTCTCTCTCTCTCTCTCTCTCTCTCTCTCTCTCTCTCTCCCAAGATGATATCCTGTCTACAAGAGCAGTAGTCAAATCCCCGACCTATTTTTTATCCTAAGTCAAGGTAGTCACTGGCATCCTCCATTATCCTCTCTACCACATGGCTAGCATCAAAAAGCAGTTTTGATCATAAATAATTTTTATGTGAAAAAGAAATTCAAAGAGAAACAGTTTTAAATAAATAAATAAAATTATACAGGAACCTCCTGCCAATGATAGACAGCAGTGAGGAAGTTAACCCTTTATTGTCCTTGAACTGATCACCAAAGAGCAACCACCACCAGTATTTGCTTTATCTACCCTCCAAAGAGTTATTGCCTCATGAGCAAAGACCCAATCATTGAAGTCCAGCCTACAATGCTTAGTCTCTTAGTCTTGAAACTCAAATGACAAAATGCCTATAAAGACCTGTATCTCTCTGCTCTACCTTGCTACCACTGCAAACCACTCTGCTCTCCCCCACAATTTACTCTCTCCTCTCCTGCTGTAGTCTTTCCATTTAAAAAGAAATCTCCCAGTGAAACAGAAAATAAATCTTCCCAAAGTCATGGCTTGCTATGGCCCTAGTCCCTCCCAAGGAAGATGGAATGCTATCTGACCAACGCTAAAATTCTCAGAATTTACAGTTAGGTTTCAGAACTTTTCCCCCATTAAGAGGAATGCCTAAACACCTGGTTCCAAGGATGTTCAGATAGATGATAATATGCTTCCAGGTTCATATCCAATTGTTGTTCAGTAATTTTCAGGCATATCTGACTCTTCATGATCCCATTGGGGTTTTCTTGGCAAAGATACTGGAGTGGTTTGCCATTTCCTTCTCCAGCTCATTTTACAGATGAGTAAACTGAAGCAAACAGGATTAAATGATCTGCCCAGGTTACATAGCTAGTAAGTGTCTGAGACCAGATTTGAACTCAGAAAGATGAGCCTTCCTGACTCCAGGTCCAGCACTCTATCCACTGTGCCACCTAGATTCCATAACTCACGTATAGGATTCCCCCACTGGGGGTAAAAGGAATCCCCACCTTCCATACAAGAACCCAAATTACCAGATGTATATCAGGAACAGAATAACATTTTCCACCCCATATAAAATCTAAACAAATCAAGGACTCACAAGAACCCATGATAACAGAGAGAAAAATACAAACCATTTACATAATCCTTCAGTTCCTCTCACTCTACAGAAAATTAATACTATTAGGTCAACACCCTGACATCCCAGTAAAATTCTTCTCTCCCACAAGAGTAATATGGCTCAGTGGATAAGGTATTAAACATGGAATCACAATAATAGCTAAAATATTTTTGAACCCAGGATGACTAAATTCCACCTCCGATACTTGCTAACTGTGTAACCCTGGGCAGGTCACTTGACCTCTCTGTGCCTCAGTTTCTTCATCTGTAAAATAAAAGAGTTAGACATGGTGGTCTTTAAAGTCTCTCCCAGCTCTAAACCTATAAACCTATGATCATTTTACTCTGCTATGTTTTAGAATCTCCTGGAAGATTAACGTACTTTGGGGGCAACTGAATAAGCATTCCTTTTTACATTGGACCTGAACTGTTCAAGTAACTCAGTGTCTTTGCTCTCCAAGTAGGACACTTCACAGAAATTTTGTAGACTATGTCCTTTTTTTTTTGTTCGCTAAGAAGTATGTTGTGTCAGGAAATGATGCAACTAGAGGTCTCTCAAATTGGTGATTATCCATGAAGCAATTCCCAAAGGTAGTGCTGTCTAGGAAATCTCCCATCTTTGGCTAGAAGGCTCAATTCCAGTATCTCAACTCTTAGGAAATAAAAAATCCACCCCATTCCTCACACAGGATGTAGAGCTTCAGGAACACTGTCCTTGGACTCTCCTCCCAGAATAAGGAATATGGAGACTTGATCAATTACCCAATAAATTTGGTCAACATCAAAAACCACTGGGAGAAACATGCTGAAAACCTGTTTTCTTTGCTAATCAGTTTTATTTCCCCTTTCCATTCACCCTATTCTAGGTAATTTCTTAAGCTCTGCCTTTAAAAAGTTAAACGTTTCTACCTTTCATCTTTTACAATTTTAATCAATAAATCTGCTAAGTAGATCTAAAGAAAATATTATTGACTAATATTTCTTTATCCTCCTAAGTGGAATTTAAATTAGTTTTTTTTTTAAATCTCTACATCAGCATTGTCACTTTTTTATTCTCAACAAAAGTCAAATATATATGGTATAGAGCAAATAGGACTAAAGTGAAATTTTTTTAACATTTATTACCTTTCTAATTCCTCTAAATTCAATTAAAGAAGCAAGATAATTTGGATGTGATTAAGGGTAAACCAAAGGGTAATAACTGTTTTCTCCATCATAGGTAACATTGCAAACATCTATGTCAACTGAATTGGAACCTCTCTGACAGGTGTAGATTTTTCTAAAAATCAAATCATCTGCCACAAGAAAGCCAAAATAACAGGACAGGATCTACCAGCAAGACTATTAACTTCATTCAGTGTTCTCAAATTTTTATTACCAAAGAAGAATTTCACACAGGAAGAGGCATAAAATAAATTATCAGAGGTTAATGACTAGAAAAAGAAGGGTGGGTTGGTCATGGAACAAGAGTAAGAGAAGGATGGAAAGCTTGCAGGCTACATAGTCATCACTCAGTGACAAGAGACCTCAAAAAAGGTCCCCATATTTGTGAAGGACTTCAAGGGAAATACAAATGAGTCACTTAGACTGGGACGAAACAGGTGGGCTGTGAGGATGTATGACCACACAGATGAAAGCACAGGTCTACCAAAGCAGTAAAGGAGTTCTCAAGGGCTTGATCTTGCCCTAGAGTCTTTAAGTAGAGTGTACCTATTAAATGCTTACCACTGGTCTTTCTTGTGAACACCTGAGCAAGAAAGCTTCCTCCTATCTAGGTTCAAAAATAGCTCGTGCCCTTGTAATTGACATTAATTAAGCAATTTTTATATAGTAGACTGAAATAAATGGTTCACTGCTATGGAAAAGCTATCCATTTTGGGAAAACAGAATCCTTTTTGGAGCCTAGGCAGAAATATGTGCTGATGGAATTAAAGATGTTAAGGAGTCTAGGAACATCTTGCAGTGTTACATCTCATTAAAATCTCCTTAAAGGATTTACTAGACCATGGAGTAGAGGATGTGAGTGGAGAATAGGACTCTGAACATTGTTTTCTTCCTTAAAATATCCATTTAACTCATTTGAGATCTAGTAAAAGTGAATAAATGAAAAGTGCTTTCTGAGTAGGGCAGGCATGAAGAAATCCTTCTGCGAATGGTGACTTTTTATTTCCCCCACCTCCAACTTAAACAGTAGCTCAAGTCATGTAATCAGGGTGTAGTTAAAAATGTAATGAGGAATTGGCACCAGACGTTTTATAGGATTGGAAGATTAGTTTTCATGCACCAAGCTTTCTTGTTATTTAAACTTTGTTACTGTCATCATTTTTCTAGCAGTTGAGTTTAACCTTTGAACATCAGGGACCGCCTGTACCCCATAGCAGACTCAAAAAGAAATGGAAAGTATTATTGGGTCCAGTGATCCATGGGGCACATCACTCCACAGCAGTACTCCTATGAAATGAGAACCTGGATTTGTGTATGGCTGTGGGGTGAGTGTGGGGGTGGGGTTGGGAAGGAGGGAGTATGTGGGTGTCTGGGTGGGTAGGTAGGTGGGTGTGGGTGGATTTAACTGCACAAAAACAACTCCATCTCTAAGACACTATGATGTATCATGGCATACTATCCTTCAAGACTTCACAAAATCTTCATCAAGATGGGACACTATGCAGGTAAATAAAAGACTATTTGAAACTATAAGTCAATAAATGCTTAACGACTGACTGACTGAAAAGCGATCAGGTAGAGCCTTTCCATTTCAAAGAATTAAGACACCATCACTCCTTGGCCTTTTGCCTAAGGAGAATATGCTTACTATATTAGGGATACATTACAGGTATAAATAAATGTTCTCTGTTTGGGTACAAAGATTGGACATCATTGACATCACTTCCTTCTAGATTCTGTCTCCCCCTTATCTTCAGGTACAGTGTGTTATCTTGTTTCTTCTCCTACATCTTTAAATATTCCTTTTTTTACCTTGTTTACTGGCTCTTTGTCCTCTTCTATCCAAAATGATCCAATCAGAAATTATTTTGTGTCTACTAAGTGTAAAATACTTTGCTAGACTCTGGGGCGATATATAGACAAAGAAAATAAAACCAAAATGTACTTTGCCTTTGAAGAGTTTACATTCTACTGGGCACATACAGCATGTAAACAAATAAACACTTTACAGTGGTTGGTGGATGTCCCCCAAGCCACTACCCCAGGCTCCTCTCTTCTCTCTGTATTATCTACCTTAGAAATCTCATGCTGTTCTAAAGGCTTACCCGACATTTCTCAGCAGATGATCCTTTTATATCCCAACTCTAATCTTACTACAGAGCCTAGAACTGCACATCCAGCTGCCTGCAGGGCATCTACACTATCTCAGTGATTGGTACCATCATACATCCGTCTCTCATGTATGATGAGACCTAGGAGGCATTTTTTATTCTTTCCTCATATTTCCATTTTCCAAGTATGTCTTTGCCTTTACCTCCCCATACCTAGGCAGCTAGGTGGCACAGTGGATAGGGTGCTAGTCCTAGGGTCAGGAAAACCTCAATTCAAATCCCACCTAAGATGGGAGACCCTGGACAAGTCACTTAACCCTGCTGGCCTCAGTTTCCTCATCTGTCAAATGAGCTGAAGAAGGAAATGACAAACTACTCCAGTATCTTTGCCAAGAAAACCTCAAATAGGGTCATGAAGAGTTGGACACAACTAAAAAGCAACAAAAAAACAATATAAAGAGCAGCTATGTGGTACAGTGGATAGAGCACTGGGCCTGGAGTCAGGAAGACCTGAGTTCAAATCCAACCTCAGACACATACTAGTTGTATGATCCTGGACAAGTCATTCAACCCTAATTTCCTCAGTTTCCTCATCTGAAAAATCAGCTGGAGAAGAAAATGGCACACCACTACACTGTCTTTGCCAAAAAAAACCCAAATGGGGTCCCAAAGAGTCAGACATGACAGAAAACAACCAAACAACCCCGTACTTCAGTTCCTTGTGGTAAGGGCATGGACCTTGTCTTGCTTCCCATAAAGGTGGAAAGGAAGTCTTCCTGGTGCTGGAACAAACCAGATTGAACCTCAGAGCACAACTATCCATGCCATCCCCCCAACCCACAGCTACATATCTAGACAAGCTACACACACACATGTATTAATTCTGTTTCAATAATATCATATCTATCCCCTCCTTTGATTCCCACTTCCATGACCCTAGTACGGACCTCACCAAACTTATTTCAATAGACACCTTCCAGATAGTCTCTTATATACTTTGTTCTCTTTTAATCCATCATTGCATCACCCCAGTAAAATGTAAGGCTAAAAACTCTTTTATTACGTCATTGTATCTCCGGGATCTCACACATAAGGTCACTAATAAATGTTTGTTTAATGAATACACTATATAACATCCTCTTTAACATTTGAGGATTGTGCGGTGATGTTATTATTGGTGACATTTATGAACTGATCAAGAGCTGGGTCCAAATCCCAGTTCTATTTACTGCCTCTGTAACCTGGGAAATTCATTTAGTTGGTCTGGGTCTCATTTCCTTCATTTGTAAAGTGAGAGTGTTAGACTGGATAATTTGTATGTTCCCTTCCATCTCTAAAGGTTATGACCTGCCAATGCCTTCCATGGCTGGTTGTATGATCTTTGTCCCAGGGTCTGTCTCTCTTGACTCTTTTCTCTCTTGCATCTCAGTCACCTCACTCCCTTTCCTCTAATGGATTCCCCCTTATGTCCCATTGGCCAGCTTGTTGCTCTGACTTCTTTTTCCACAGTGTCATTTGATATCTTTCTTTACCACCTATTCTTTGGTGCCCTTTATAACCACCTTGATAACAACTACTTGACTCCATGTCATCAGAGAATGACTGTTTCAGTTTCCTGGTGTCATCCATCCCACTGTGCAATTCGGCAAAGTGGCAAGCAGCTCTGGTGTGGGTAACGTGCCTGTATTTCAGGACAGTTGTTCTTGGCTACTGGCTATTATCTAAGCATGTATTTAAATAGTGATTATCACCATTGTGGCACTGCTGGAAGCGAGTCAAACAATATCTCCCAAGGAGGAGCAGAACATTTTTTGCTACCACCCTTCCCCTTCTTGTAACAGAGAAATATAATCAGAATGGCATTGTGCCTCCTATTGTCATTTTATAAAAAGACAAATTTCACATATACACCACAAAATACAGTTTCACAAGGCTTACTAGATTGAGGAGAAGAAATTCAGCAAAAACGTATTTGCAGGAATATAGTCCAATTAAATTATAATTCTCTTTTTAAGTATGTGTATGTGGGAGGGTGGGAGGTACTGTGTATGTGGGAGGGTGGGTGGTAGTGAGGGAAAGTGATTGTGCCTCTCACTAATAGGCACTATACATTATTGCAGAAATATTTTTATAGGACCTACTGTAAAGGCAAGCAAAGTAGGATCTTTTGCTGTTTGAGTTTTAGCCAATCAAGTGCCTTAGGTTGAGTCTTGCCTTTGATTGATTTAATTAATAGTCTTTGATTAGAAACAGTATATGTGTCTCTGTGTGTGTGTGTGTGTGTGTGTGTGTGTATGTGTACAGTAGAGAGGGCAGACAGAAGCAGAGCAGAGAGAGAAGGGACCATGAGCTGGCTAGGGAAAATTGTTTATAGCGAGGCCTAACAGAAAGAATGTTTGTGATGTCAGAGTTCTGTCCGTTGATCTGTGTTAATTTTTCAGACTGAAGTTCTGTCTGTTGGTTTTATGAGTGGATTGAAATGATGGCGCTGGTAATGTATATAAATATTATTATGTCCCTGTTAAGTTTTGTTTTCCTAGAAACAAAGCTGAGGACAGGAGCCCTTCAAACCTGCTTTCAGACAGAGGCAGGAAGAGTTTGGAGTGAAACAGTCCCCATGGGCTGGGACGAAGAGCAATTGCAAAGAGCTGCCTACCTGTAAACCTAGGCAAGAGTTGGGAGTGGTTGGCCCATGGAGGAGGAGCTGCGAGGTTTAGAATTGAGCCTTGAGTCACGATGAGAGAGGACTTTACTTGGACATTGTGTATTGAATAAGATTGATCTTACAGTGACCTAGGGGTGTTCTTGCTACCTCTTAAGGATGTATTGTGGTGGGGAAGACCCTAGTCTGGAACCTCCTGACTTTGGGGATGCAATGATTTATGCTATGCGCCATATGACATAATGACTATTATGAGACACATATATGTATTAGATGATATATTTTGCTTAAAGATGTTGTTATGACTGTTTGCTTTATTTTCGTGAACAATGTTTAGTTTATTGCTGAATAGAGAGCTCATTATACTAAGTGCTTAGACCCTTAAAATCACTCACAGCAGCAATTCTCCAGTGTGCTGCTGAGATTGGCTTGACACCTACCTAAGTCTCACACATGTGACCTACAAACAACTCCAGAGCCAAGGTATATTGTAGGCCAATATCTATTTAAGTTCAAAGTTCATGAGTCCCCACCAATATATTCATCTTATCAACAAATCAACAGCCTCATCAAGTTGAAGCAAAAGACATTAATTAATTAAATAGCATAGCAAAATAAGTAACAAGAAAGCTTCCCCCAGGTATAAAAGGTTACTCTCTCCCACAGGTTACCATACCAGTGTGAGGGAGATATACACAAGGAAGACAAGGAACTGGTGTAGTTGAGAGTTCTCAGTCAATCAATTAGCCAGTAAACATTTGAGCAACTACCAAGTGTCAGGCACTGTAATAAGTGCAGTAAGCATAAAAAGAGGCATAAGGCAATCTGGTCACACTCTGATGGGGAGGATGAGTAAACCAACATGTACCAACAGGCTATGTATAGGATAAATAGGAAATAATTGACCAACAGAAAGCATTAGAGAGGAGACTTCCATCAGTTGGGAAATGACTGACCTAGTTGTGGTACATGAGTATAATGGAATACTATTGTTCCACACAAAATGAAGAGGAGGTGGATTTCAGAAAAATCTGGAAAGACTTGAATGAACTGATGTTGAGTGAAATGAGCAGAACCAGGACAACATTGTACACGCTAACAACTGCATTATGCAATAACTGACTTTGATAGACTTATCTCTTCTTAGCAATGCACGAATCCAAGTTTAACGCCAATAGGAAATAGTAACTGTTTCTCTTTTACCCAGGAACCCTGAGGGTCTTCCTCTCAAAGTTTGATTTTTTTTTTATTTAAAGAGGCCACCCCCTGAGTAACTACTTATAGAAATCTATTTATTGAATGGGTATATCTCACTCAATATAAGTCTGGGAATGGGAAGGATAATAAAAATGCATTCAGCTCTAAAGGAATTCAAAGTTTGAGGTTCAGACAAAAATATGAGAATATAATAAGACCTCAGCCTTAAAGGGCCAGGGTGTCAAATTGTATCCTGGGCCATCTACAGTCATTCTGATGAATATCCAGCCACTGGATCCAGATGACTCAGGAGAAGAAAGTGAGATTGGTGACCTTTCCCAGCCCTCCTTTACTCAAATCAAAGCCAACTACAAGTCATGTCATCATCTTGATGTCACGGTCCTTTTCAAGAACGAAGGACAAACACAACAACAAGATACCCACAACAACTGCTATGGACATACATGTGCATTTCTAGTGTAAATTCACAAAATACAAGCTCTCTTCCTCAAAGATGAAGCCAAAATATTTATTCAGATACCAGAAAATCAATTCCAACATGGTAACAATGAAGTTCGGACACATTACCAATAAAGGGAATACTGCTTTCCCTCCCCAAGTCCTCTCCACAAACAAGCTCCCTTAGGCAAAATTTGTCCCTCTCTCACTCACACTAACTGCTCTGCCTCAGATCTGAGTCCTCTCTCTCAGCTCCACCTCACTCTCTCTTCCTGCTCTACCCTTCCTGCTCCACCCATTCAGCAAGTTTTTTCCACCATGGGCTTCATGTGACTCAAGTTGTAGACTAAGTCAAAGCTCAAAGCAGGTCACATGAACCTATTAAGGGGCAGGGAAGATCTTCAAATCCCCTTGCCATTGTATTCGGTCCTAAGAACTTTCATGTTCATTAATAGGTCAATGGGAAATAACACAAAATAAACACATTAAACAACATCTTAGGGTGGGAGCTTGAGCACAAGCTCCCCATCATTCCCCCCCTTAAATGAATGGGACCCAAAATCCCTTGGGGTAAAGGGTGAAGACCTCTTTTTCTATAACTACTTTCTGCTGAGATTGGACAAAGAGCTGTCCCTGCCTCAAGAGGTCCCATTTGTGGGATCAGTTCTTTAGTCAGTATCTGAAGCTTGGTCAATTCCAGATCCTGGGGTGACATATCATAGCCAGTATGCAGAGCGTGGTCAATGCCAGGTACAGAGGCAATGTATCATCATCTTGAACAGGGGGTTTCATCCAGCTTAGGCAGTCAGTCATCTACAAGTGGAGGGCACTAATCCTGTGGGAGACAAATCTAGCAAACAAGATGAATAGACAAAAGCCAAAAAGAAAAAAGACAATAACCAGAAGCAAGGTAAATACAGTATCAGCCATGCTTCTGGAGTCCATGAACCTACTGGAACTGCACTAATTCCTGTCTTCCTTACTGCAGGATTTCCCTATATAAGAGTAGCATCTGCCCCAGTAACTATTAATGTCTTAGTTACAGTAATTGATCAATTTTTCCAATATGTGATTAAACGGATATAGAGTCTGTAATCCCATACGTCTTTAATCTGAACTGCAGCTTGGCCAATTTCCTATTCTCTCTGAAGGTGTGATGAGCTTGAATACAATAATTCAGGGAGAATCTGTAGGAGCAGTTCTTACTTCCCTATTTTGTCTAACATTAAGTCCCTCTTCTTGGTACATCTTATATAGTTCATTAGTTTGAATACCATCTATTCTTCCAAAATCTATCCCTGCTCTTAATAAAGGAATAAATATTTCTTTCCTTGTTAGTCTATTCTGACTTTGAATCCACTGGCTATTTGCTCTTCTCTCTTGAGGTAATTTATCTTTTCCCCACTCCCCTAAGTCACTTAACTGTGAAATTTTATCCAACACCTCTATAAGAAGGTGCCCTTATTTTTCCAGTTGGTAGAGTCAGAATTATATGTTTATAAACAGGAGAAGCAGACTTCACTATTATATTCCTATGAGGAACTGTTAAGGGAGTACTATGATAAATGTCAGTATCTCTGACCATTATTGCAGTTTTCATTACCTCTTCTTTTAACTTTCTCATACAGTCTCTAAGTGAATATCAGGGTCTATCTCCACCAAGCCACATAGAATCAGTGGGACACTGTCTATTGCATCCCTTGGCACCTAAAGCTAACAAATTAGTCTCAATGTTACATCATAGAAAATGATAATCCCTAAAAGCTTGCTGTACAGTTCTGAAAAATGCTTATGAATTTCAAACAATCTATGCTATCTATCCATAATCCTCCAGCCCCTTCATCATTGATTCTCACCATCCAAGATACTAATGATTCTACCATTTTTTAGGTGAATGAACTTAAAATATCTGTCACTTTCTATTGAGTAAAATACTCAGTTACTTCCTTAAACACTGTGTGGCCCCCTGTTTCTCCTCCTTCCTTCATAGTATTAGACATGTGCCCACATTCCTGTAAGCCTCTTCATCTATATTTGCTTCATTTTCCTCCCACATGTCTTCCTCCCAGGTGTCTGGGCAACAGTCCGGCACCACAAACACAAGAGTTGAATTCACTTTCTTCTTGTTAATTATTCTCTTTTTTTCTGAGCTAAACTAACAGCTGCCTTTTCTTCTGCCACCTGAAACTTTCTTGCTTGCTTTTCTAAAGGAAAGTTCAGATGCTATAGTATAGAAAGCTTCTCGCACAAATCAGCTAACTCCTTTTTTATCTGAACCTTTTCCTCCAGCAATTTGTCTCTACTTTTACATATAATACAATAACTTGTTAACAACATCCATCCTCTTCTGCATATCTCTGCAATTTCTTTCCCTGGTTCTATTGCCATTCTTTGCAAACATCTTTCTAAATCTCTGGATTCTCCCTTCTGTAGCCTCAGTTCATGGTTTTTATCCCATTCTCTTGCCAAGGAGGAATAAGGTAAATCCTCCCATCCCAGAATACCCATTTCCTTCCATAGAGCCTTCCTATCTCCAAGTTGATGTTTTATATTTTGCAATCACATCCTCATCACCATTTATAACACCAATGCAATACCCACAGCAGACACTATGGATATGCAGGCATATTTCCAGGGTAAATTCACAAAATATACAAAAAATTCACAAAAAAATTCACAAAATTCACAAAAAATTCACAAAAAAACTCTCTTCCTCAAAGATAAAAGCAAAATATAGGAGGTAAAATAATGAGTTCAGTTTTGGAGATGTTGAGTTTAAGATAGTGGACTTCCAGTTCAAGATGTCTGAAAAGTAGTTGGAGATATTAGTTTGAAGGTGAACAGAGAGGTTAGAGTAGGACAAATAGATTTGAGAATCATCAGCATAGAGATGGAAATTAAACCCACAGGACCTGATGATTAACTTTCTCTATAGGAAGATGATAACATGTAACTTCTGATAAATTTATCATTATTAGGGCAGTTAGAAGGTTCCTATAAGACAGAGGGCACACAAGTGAAACAATTTTGTTGGGATGGTATAAGAAAATTCATAGGCAAGAAAGAAGGATGCTCCAGGAGAAGAGAGAAGGGAAGGAAAACAGGAAAAATTGTCTTGCATAAAGAAGTTATGCCAAAAAAAAAGCTTTTACAGTGAACAGGGAAATTGTGGGGCTGTAGATAGCACTTGAACCTCACTCACATCTAAATTAACTTAAAGAAGGAAATATACGTGTGTGTGTGTGTGTGTGTGTGTGTGTGTGTGTGTGTGCAGACTCAATTGGGTATAGAAATCTATCTTACCCAACATTGAAGCAGAAGGAAAAAGGGATGGAGGTGGGGTGGTTGATGAAAGGGAGGGCTGATAAAAAAGGGTAACAATCAGAAACAAAAGAGGCTTTTGAGGAGGGACAGGATAAAAAGAGAGAGAAGCATAAACAGAAGAAAATAGAATGGAGGGAAAAGCATAGTTAGCAATCATAACTGTGAATATAAATGGGATGAATTCAGCCATAAAATGGAAGCAGTAGAATGTTTTAGAATCCATAATTCAACAACATATATTTTATAAGAAACACACTTGAAATAGAAATATATACAAAGTAAAAATAAGGGTCTGGAGTAGTAGCTATTATGTTTCAGCTTTTGTAAAAAGAAGTCAGGGGTGGCAAACGATCTCAGACAAAGCAAAAGCAAAAACAGACCTATTTTAAATGGATAAGCAAGGAAACTGCATCTTGTTAAAAGATGCCACAGATAAGTGATAGCAATACTAAACATACATGCACCAAATGGTACAACATCCAAATTCTTAAAGGAAAAGTTAAATGAATTATACAAAGAATTCTGTAAATGAAAAACAGAATTACAGGACAGTGAAATTATATTAGTGAAAAACCTCAACTTTTTCTCTTAAGAGCTAGATAAATCTAACCATCAAATAAATAAGAAAGAAGTTAAAGAGATGAAGAGAATCTTATAAAAGTTAAATATGATAAAACTTCTGGAGAAAAGTGAATGGAAATAGAAAGAAATATTCCTTTTTCTTAGCCATATGTGGTACCTTCACAAAAACTGACCATGAATCAGGGCATAAAAACTTCATAATCAAAATAAGAAAAGCAAAAATATTAAATTCATTCTTTTTAGATCATAATGCAATAAAAATTATATTTAATAAACAGCCATGGAAGTAGAGATTCAAAGCTAAATAATAAAATACCAAAGAATGAGGTGGTCAAAGAACAAGTGATAAAAACAATCCATCATTTCATTGATGAGAAAGATAACAATGAGACAACATATCAAAATTTGTGGACTACAGTCAAACCAGTATTTGGGAGAAATCTGACATCTCTAAATGCACATATCAATAAAAAAAAAAAAAGAGAAAAAGAGTAGATGAATGAACTGGTATGCAACAACAACAAAAAAACTAGAAAAATAATGGATTAAAAATTTCCATTTAAACAAAATGGAAATCCTGAAAATCAAAGGAGAGATGAATAAAATTTAAAGTAAAAAAAAAAACTGTTGAATGAATAAAACTAGGAGCTTGTTTTATGAAACATTTTTAGGTTGAAAAACTTATGTTTATGTACAAAAACAATATTTTTATGAAAAACAAACAATAAAATAGATAAACTATTTAACCAATAGATAAACCATTTAAACAATAAAATAGATAAATCATTTAATTTTATTTAAACGAAGAAAACAAAATTTTCAGTATAAAAAAATGGAAAGGGGGAATGTACCACCAAAGAAAGCAACTCTTAGGAGTTATTTTGACCAATTACATGCCTAAAAACTGATGTTCTAAACTGAAATGGATGAATATTTACAAAACTATAAGTGCCCAGATTAACAAAAGGGGAAATAGAATACTTAAATAATCTTATCTTAGGAAAAGAGATTGAATAAGCTATAAACTCCCTAAGAAAAAATTCCCATAACCAAATGTATATACAAGTGAATTCTATCAAACTTTTAAGGAACTAATAATCCTAAAACCTTTGAAAAAATGGGCAAAGAGGGGGGCAGAGCCAAGATGGCAGAATAAAAGCAAAGACTTCCCTGAACACTATCCCAAAGCCCTCAAAATACCTGTAAAAAACGACTCTAAAGAAATTCAAGAGCTACAGGACCCACAAAATGACAGAGTGAAACAATTCCCCAGCCCCAGCCAACCTGGAAAGTCAAAAGGAAGGGTCTTTCACAGCAGGCAGGGAGCAGAGCACAGTCCTGCATGGACTACACCAGCACAGACTAGCCAGAACAGGTCTCAGGGGACTGAATCATTGGCAGTTGTGACAATTTCCAGACTGTCTCAACCCACAAACACCAAAAAAGTCAGTGGGAAAACTCTGTGGGACCTGGATAAAAGAGGAGCATGTGGTCTGGCTGGGCCTGACCCTAGCCCCAGGATGGCAGCCTGCAGTAGCAGCAGCAGCACAGCAGCAGCAGTGGCAGACACTGCTTCTGGAGCTCTGGGCTCACAGGCAGTGGGGGATGGAGAGACTGATACAAAATCTCTGAAGTCTGGGACAGTACACCCACACTCACACCCACCCCCACTAGAGGCAGTGTCCTACCTGGACAAAGAGTTAGAAAGTCAAGTGTTTGGCTAGAAAGATGAGAAAACATCATAAAAGAACTCAGACTATAGAATCTTACTCTGGTGACAAGGAAAATCAGGGCATACAACAAGAGGAGGACAGCAGAGTCAAAGCTCCTACATCAAAAGCCTCCAAGAGGGAATATGAATTGTTCACATGTTATGGAGGACCTCAAAAAGGATTTTGAAAATAAAGGAAGAGAAGTAGAAGAAAAAATGGAAAGAGAAATGAGAGTGATACAAGAAAATCATGAAAACTGAATCAACATCTTGCTAAAGGAGACCCCCCAAAAAAACCTGATAAAAATAACACCTTAAAAATAGACTAACTCAAATAGTAAAAGAGGCTCAAAAAGCCAATAAGGAGAAGAATGCTTTAAAAAACAGGTTTGGCCAAAAGGGAAAGGAGGTCCAAAAGTTCAAAATTAGAATGAAGCAAATGGAAGCTAATGACTTTATGAGAAATCAAGAAATAAAACAAAACCAAAAGAATGACAAATAGAAGACAATGTGAAATATCTCACTGGAAAAACAACTGACCTGAAAAATAGATGCAGGAGAAACAATTTCAAAATTATTGAACCATCTGGAAACCATGATCAAAAAAGAGCCTACACATCATCTTTCAAGAAATTATCAAGGAAAATTGCCCTCATGCTCTAGGGGGGAGAAATGGAAATTGAAAGAATCTACCAATCACCTTTGAAAAGAGATCCTAAAAGGAAAACTTCTAGGAATATTGTAGCCAAATTCCAAAGTTTCCAGGTCAAGGAGAAAATATTGCAAGAAGTCAGAGAGAAACAATTTGAGTATTGTGGAAATATGATCATGAGAACACAAGATCTAGCAGCTTCTACATTAAAGGATCAAAGGGCTTGGAATATGATATTCCAGAGGTCACAGGAGCTAGAATTAAAACCAAGAAGTACCTACCCAGCAAACCTGAATACAATCCTTCAGGGGAAAAAACGGATATTCGATGAAATAGAGGATTATTCTTCATGAAAAGACCAGAGCTGAATAGAAAATATGACTTTCAAATACAAGAATCAAGAGAAGTATGAAATGGTAAACAGGAAAGAGAAATCATGAGAGACTTATTAAAGTTGGACTGTTTACATTCCTATATGGAAAGATGATATTTGTAATTCATGAGACCTTTCTCGGAATTAGGGGGGTTGGAGGAAATAGATCAAATAAATAGACAATAGAAGATAGATAGATAGATAGATAGATAGATAGATAGATAGATAGATAGATAGATAGATGATGGATGGATAGATGGCATAGGGTGAGTTGAACATGAAGGGATGATATCTAAAAATTAAAATTAAGGGGTGAGAGAGGAATTTCTTAGGAGAAGGAGAAAGAAGGTAGAATAGGGTAAATTATCTCACATAAAAGAGGCAGGAAAAGGTTTTACAATGGAGGGAAAGAGGGGGAAGGTGAGAAGGAAGGAGTGAACCTTACTCTTATCAGATTTGGCTTAAGGAGGGAATAATACCCACACTTAACTGGGTATCTTACCCTACAGTAAAGTAGAGGTTAAGGAGGAAGGGAAATGATAGAAGGGAAGACAGATTAGGAGAGTTGGTAGTCAGAAGCAAAAACTTTAGTAAAAGGACAGGGTCAAAGGAGAAAACAAAATAATGGGATAGGACAGAGGGAAATATAGTTAATCTTACACAACATGACTATTATGGAAGTCTTTTGCATAACTACACATGTATAACCTATATTGAATTGCTTGCCTTCTCAATGAGGGGTGGGGAAGAGAAGGGAGAGAATTTGGAACTCAAAGTTTTAAAAACAAATGTTAAAAAATTGTTTTACATGCCACTGGGAAATAAGATATATAGGCAATGGAGTGTAAAAATCTATCTTGCCCTTCAAGAAAGTAAAGGAGAAGAGAAAAAGGGGGAGAGATGATAAAAGGGAGGGCAGACTGGAGAAAGGGGTAATCAGAATGCATGTCATCTCATGGTAGGGGGAAGGGGAAAGATGGGGAGAAAATTTGGAATTCAAAATCTTGTGGAAATGAATATTGAAAACTAAAAATAAATAAATTTAAATCTTTAAAAAAAATTGAAAACAAATTAAAAATTAGCAAAAGAGTCCTATCAAATTCCCTTTATGGAATAAATATGGTTTTGAGAACTAATCAGGGAGAACAAAAACATAGAAAGGGGAGGGCTAGGGGAGAGGGAAAGTGAGGCATCCTTTTATTGATTGGTGTAGAGGTAAACCTCATAGACTCGATCTGTGTTCATCTACAAAAAGTGGGGACAAATTAGACATACTGGAGCTCATGAGCTCCTCAGTTTATTGTAGGGGAGCATCTAAGGAGAGACTGAGCTATAAACTACACTGTGAGTACAGGCTTGGTCTTACTGTTCTTTCTTCTAGTGACGTTACAAAGAATACATATTAGGAGTAGAGACAGTGTTAGTATTTTATGTACTTTGGTAGACTGATTCCCAGGTTTTTTTGCATTTTGGTAGTTATTTGGGACAAGATTTTCCTCTCTCTTATTGCCTCTTGGGGTATTTTATTATTATATAAAAATGGTGTTGATTTTTGAGCTTTTGTTTTATAGCCTGAAAATACTAAAGCTATGTCTCAGTTAGTATCTATGTCCATTCAATAGGTTTTTTTTAAGTAAGACATCCTTTAATCAGCAAAAAGGGATAGTTGTATTTCCTCTTTACATATCTTTATACTTTTAACTTCTTTTTTCTCATCTTGTTACTATTGCTATCATTTCCAGGACTATATCAAATAATAGTGGAGAGAATGGGTATCTTTCCTCATTTTATTGCTTAGCACTTACTCCTTTATTATTTATTAATAGGGAAAGCTTCTAGTGTATCCTCATTCCATATGATGCTTTTTTTGGTTTTAGAAAGCTACTTTTTATAATATTTTTTAAAAGTTTCCTCTATGCTTTTATTTGTTGGATTTTCAGCAAAAAAAAAATTGTATTTTATTTGGTCACAATCTTTTTTTCAGCATCTATTGAGATTTTTTTTGTTAATAATATGATTAATTATATTTTCCTAAAGTTGAACCAGAAAACTATCTTTGGATTCAAGTTCCTCTTCTAATAAATACTAGCTGGGTCAACAGGATGACATTTAACATTGCATTAATTAATCATTGCATTGCAGAGTGGCCAGTAACATGCATCAGAAGGAATTTCCTCACTGAGACTTCTCCACACTGATCAGTGATAAATATCATAAGTCTTGAGCCCCTCAAAAAGTGTCAATATGGTAACAGTAGGAAAGAACTATAACCCTCTCCTCAATTGGTCAGAAAGCTTAAGGAGGCAGACAGGTATGAATGTTGGCACAAGGCTAAAGTAGTTAAATTTCTATCTAAGGGTATGGTCATCAGGTTGCCCCTGTCTCCACTACTAAGAAACTCTCCCCTTCACAGAAGTAGGTATCCTAACACTCTCATTTTGTCCTCATCTTTTTAATGAAAAACATTTTTTCTGGTAGACAATGCAAATGGAAGGTTCAAAAACTAAGATTTTAAATTATATCATTTATATAAGTCCCCTCTTTTTTCCTCTACATTACATGCTAAAGTTAATTCTCAATTATCAAGGCTAGTTGATGGAAGAAATAGAGAAAATAAGCCATTTTTCTTCCACAGAAATGTCTTAGTTAGTTTGTATGGTCAGGAAAAGGTGTGATCAATCCATTTATTCAGTTAGATCAACACTGCTCTCGGGCATTTAGTGGTATTGATCACTCTCTTCTTTTCAAAACTTCTTTTGTTGCCTTCCATGTATGAAAGTACACAATCCCGGTAAAGCTCCTATGCCCTACTTTATTCTTTCACTTGCTAGCTTTTCATCTTTCTGCTGATCCTAAAAGTAAGCACATAATTCCCTCATGTAGCACACAGGACTCTGGGTTCACTCTCCCTACCCACATCTGAATTAACATTCAAGTCCCAGAGCTCAGCTTCTTCTCCCTCTAAGAGTTCTAGGGTAACCCTGAGGACCTAGAGGTGACTTTGAATACCAAAGACAACCTTCTTCCACATGAATTCCCTTTAAATCCTTGAAAATATCTACCTTTCCCCTTCTGCCACCCCAACCTCAAAACACACAGTCTTCTCTTGGTCCAATATTTCCGACTCTTTCATTTGATAGTCATATGGGATTAGTGTGGGCCTTCCAGAAGTTTAAAATCAGTCAATGTGTCTTGTAATAATAGATCATAATATTAATAATACAGGTAATAATAACAATAAGGCAGGTAGGTGGCACAGTGGATAAATTAGAAGGCCCACATTGTATCTTATGTTTCTTTTTTATCCTCAGAGGAACCCAGCTCAGAGCCTTGCCCAGGTTGGGAGCTCAATAAACACGTTGATCAAATGAATTAATCAAATGAATGAATACAGAAGGTTAAGAATTTACCTCTGGAACTCAATTTTAGCCAATAATGTAACAAGGTTGTCTCCAAAAATTATTGTTAGGTATTTAGAGAAATTTGGTACCCAGATCATGTACTCTTTACTCTGTGCTAGTCTTAAGTATTGGGTTTATGTTTTTAATAATTATTGCACACTAAGGGTAACATTAGGACAGCTTTAGTATAATAGCGTGCCATGGCTGGAGTTAGGAGGACCTGAGTTCGAATCCAGCTTCAGACACTTACCAGTTGATGACCCTTGATGAGTCACTTAACCCTATTTGCCTCAGTTTCTTCAGATGTAAAATGGACTGGAGAAGGAAATGCCAAACCATTCCAGGATCTTTGAATCACATGGGGCTACAAAGAGTCAGACATGACTGAAAAATGACTGAAAAAAGCTGCCTTTCAATTTTAAAGTTCTGTGACTTATATGTGTCAAACATGATAATATGTTAATTTTGCATTTTAATGTTTGCAAAGCATTTTGTATATCTTATCTCCTCTGGTCTTCACAATCTTCTGGGGATGTAAATGCTGCCAGGATTATGATTCCCACTTTACAGATGAAGAAAATAAGGATAAAGGAGCGTAAGGACTTTCCTCAAGTTCACACAGTGAAGGAGTTTGAAATAAGACGAGATCAAAGCCAACTTTCCCTCCTTAGTGTCTGATCTCCCATGTCCTGTGACTGCTCAGTGATGTGAGTTTAGAAATTCAGAACTTTAATACCCACAAACCTTAAACATAGACCCAGACGGATGGACCTCAGTGTCAACCCATTTTGAAGGGGGGCTAATAAAAAAACCCAATTCAAAGTTGTCTCCTATAACTCTAGCTAAGCAGAAAAGAAGACTGCAGGGGAAAATAAATTGTCTATTCAGGCAGGAAGTAGAAAGCTTCAGAAGTCTGTGGGGAAAATGACAGGAATAAAGTAAAATAAAATTTGACTGGAAATATTAGAAGGGAGAGGAGATTCTGAAAAACAATGGAGGTCATCGGAAATTTCTTGTTAGAGTAATCAATAATAAAAATGTAACTCTCACTCTGTCTCCCTGCTTCCATAGTTGAGAGAGTAAACCTAAAATCAATCCAGGATGAAGCATTTTTTATCCCTTAGAATAAAATGACAGTAGAAATTATTGAAAGCTTTTGGAAAGCCACAGGTGAATGGGTATCTCAAGGGGAAAAAACTTACATTGTACTTACACGGACCTGACAAATTCCCCACCCCCGTCCACCTTGCCTTATGACCTTTGGCTGATACACATTTTGGAAAGATGTACAATTCGCTTTTTCCACTATATGGAGCATGTTGGAAAGAACGTTGACTCAGAGGTTCAAACCTTGGGTTTTAATGCCTACTACTCGTATAGCATTGGCCAAGTCACCAAACTTCCTCAGGTCTCAGTTTCCTTATCTGTCAAATGGGGACAATAATAGCTCCTGTTTCCCAGGATTGTTTGAGTATCAAAGAAGATAATATTTGGGAAGCACTTGGCACATGACAGGCATATAATAGGGGTTTGCTTCCAACATGAGAGGCACTAATCCATGTACTAGGAATGATAATGAAACCATCCCACCCACATGGAGTTTATATTCTATAGGAGATGACAAATGCACATATAAATATATGTGGTACAAAGTAAATAAATATGGATAAATATCCAAGATCCTTTGGGAGGGAGGGCACTTCAGGAAGTGACTCTAAGAGGAAGATGAAAGAGGGTGAGTAATCCATGCATGGAGGAACACAAGTTAAAACAAAGAAATGGTGAGTTAGAGTCAAAGGTCCTGGGGTCAAATCTCAGCCTGCTACTTACTACCTGTGAGAACTTGAGCAAATCAGTTAACATTCCCCATCAGTAAAATAGGAGTATTAACTACAGGACCTCTAAGGTTTAAATCTATGATCTCATGACAAGAACCCAAGGATGAATGCATCCTCATATAGCAGTCTTTCTATTATACCATTTTGTCTATATTGATAAGTAGTATACATATATTTTGTGATTGTTCAGTCATTCCAGTTGTGTCTGACTCTTCATGACTCCACTTGGTGTGTTCATGGCAAAGATACTGAAGTGGTCCGCCATTTTCTTCTCCATCTCATTTTATAGATGAGGAAACTAAGACAGACAGGGTTAAGAGATTTGCCCAGGATCACATAACTACTGTCTGAGGCCAGATTTGAACTCAGGTCTTCCTGACTCCCGACCCAGTGCTCTATCCACTGTAGTTGCCTTGTATTTATATTTACATAGTGTTAAAATCATCTTTTAAGGATTCATTGTTTCATTGATATACAGATCATATAGGCAGAAAAACATGGTGGATGCCTGGTTCAAATTTTGACTCTGATCATGATGAACCATGAGGCCATGAGTCAGATACTTAACCTCTTTAATTTTAGACTCAGGCAATTCTAAGACTAAACTATAGATGAGTTACAATCTGCCTAAAGTAAGAAATTCTCACACTATTGAAATCACTGGTACTTGATATTTTAACAGTAATCACAACCACACTATCCCTCATAGATAGGCTTCATGAAATGAAAACACCTAAGAGCCAACATTCTAATAGTGATTCTCTAATGATCCTCCAGATAATCAATTGCCTCCTTGAAATCTATCTTTGTAGGACACGTTTGACCTTTGTGCTCTATGGACATGGCCTAAGGTCACCTCCATGCCTCAGTCAGACCATCAGAGGATAATAGAAGAAGTCTACACAGCATGACCAAAATGGTGTTGTACCAATTTCTAAACAATAGCTTATAAACTACTAAACACTTTGTAGAACTTAAAGTAATGAAATCCATTAATAAGCCTCTGTCCTGTCAAATCCAACTTAGAAGCTTGAAGTTCAAAGACTCAGAATTTCTAACTGTCAAGATTATATCAGCCTTTATTCCCAGGTTCTACGCACCCCATAACACAGATTTATGACTGAGGCAGTTCAAGGACAAATGTTTATTAAGAACAGGAAGAAACATTAATTAAGATGGAACTTCTGGCCATCTGTACTCAAACATTCAGCTTCTACGTACCTACCCTAGAAAAATCCTGCAATTTGCACCAGATTGAATCAAAACCAAGAATTCCAATGAGGAAGTAGAGTGACATTTTCCACCCCAAAACTGCGCAGCAGATCAGGCAACAGACCAGACAAAAGAGGAAAGTGCCCTCCCCAGAACCAGTGCCAGCATTTAGTAAGAGGCACAGCTCTGCCTTAGTTAAATTCAATTCACCCATAAGTCAAGATGTCACCTGTGATATCATTGGTCATTCAAAAGTAAAGACAGAGAGCAACAGCAATATGTGTAGCCTATAAAGCTCTGTGTCCAGAGGCAGCAACAATGAAGGACTCCCATAAGAAAATCCAAGGGTGATCAGAAAATCCCACCAGAGATCAGTATGGTACCAACCAACATGGTTCCAAAGGGCTCAGACTAGGATCTCTTGTACACAAATACATCAGAGGACCCTGATATTCTGTTCTGAGAGACCAGAAAGGACCCACAGCTTTGACTTCAAAGATCCACAGAGGCCAAACCCTGGAAGGTAGAGATAATCACAGGAACACAGGGAACCCACAGAGAGATCCGGTAGGGTTGAAAATCCCACCCCTTGCCCCCCCCCCCAGAGAAAACAGCAAAAAGAACTTGTCCCTAGAATGAAACCATAATTCAGAGCAAAAGGTGAATAGATGAGCAAATCAAAGAAAACACAACTAATACTGAAAATTATTGCAAACACAACTTTATAACACCTGCGAGCAGAGACCCAGAGGAGAAAAAAAAGATCTTCTGCAAGGACTCAGTGAATACCTAGGAGAAATAAATCAGGAAATAAAAACATAATAAAAGCTGTAAGAAATGGAATCCCTGAAAACTATAACAGAATAAACAGAAATCAATGACTCCACAAGACAATAAGAAATATTTAGAACAAATCAAAGAAATTGAATAAATAGGAGAAAATGAGGATAATCAACCTGGAAAACAGGTCAAAGATCACTTAAGAATCACTGGACTCCCTGAAATCTGTGATTTTTTTTAAAGTTCAGGCACTATATTTCAAGAAATCTTAAATCAAGTTGCCCACATCTTGTAGAATAAGAGAACAAAATAAATATGTAAAGGGTTCACCCATCACCTCCTGAAAGCAACCCCAAAAGGAAAAGTCCAAGGAATTTCATAGCCAATATCCAGAGATCTCATATCAAAGAAAAAGATATTGCAAGCATGCAGAAAGAAGTACTGTGAATACCATGGAACGGTAGTCAAGATCACACTAGACTTCCTCACTTCTACTAACATACAGAGGAGATTCTGTAATACATTCATCTGAAAGGCAAGAGAGGGAGAAAAAGAGTATAGCCAAAAAAAAACTTACCCTGAAAAGCTGAGTAAAATCCTACAAGGAAGAACAAGGGATCTTAAATGGATTTTCAAGAATTTCTGATGTGAAATATCAGAGTTTGTAGGAACTTTGAAATGCAAAGACAAGAGTCCAGTACACTACCCAAGAGAGCCAAGCAGAAGGAAGTAGTGAAGCCAAGGTCTTCCCTATATCTACTCCACAAAGAACTAGAAAATATATCACATCAAGTTTTCATTGGGAATTATAAGGGGAAAAAATCACAGTAAGTCACTTTTAGAGTCCAGGTTAGCATAGAGAAACAAAGAGGTTTATGAATACTGAGGATGTGATATATAGCAGAAGTAGACAACCCCATGGTTGTGCATGAGGACCAAAAAATATTCCAGATCTGACACAGAGGGGCTTAACCTTGTGCAAGATAATTTACACTTATATTACAATATGGATCTCTTGAGTTTTCCAAGTATTCACAACACAATGCAATAATAATAAAACCACATCATAAAGGTCCAACCTGGGAGAAAGTGGACAAGTGGGTATCCATCCCTTCCTGCCCATTTGTTTGACATCATTTTGTTGCTTCTCACTCATTTTGGGTGAAGAGACTCGATTTCCTCTCAGATTGTCCCAGAACCCCAACCTAAAGTAATACTGAAACTCTATTTTGGACTTACAAACTTATACCTGTCCCAAAACCAAGAGATTATTGCATTGACTTAATGAATGGCCTTATCTATTTCAACCTTTTGGCTTAGATAAGAAAGATCCTGTTTAACTCAGGAAATGCTTCAAATATTTCAGCAAAATAGTTAATCAGCTGAAGGGAAAGTAAGGAATGAGGGTACATAGGAAATGCATCAGTGCAATAATAGGTCAAGGGTTAGGTATGCAAAAAGATCTCATTTGCCTATGGATAGGTGTGATTTCATTATGGTGAGAATTATGCCATCTCTTCAACACTTGAATGCCCTACTGCCTCATCTCAGCAGTTTTCTACCTTGCTTTCAACCCTGTGTCACTCTGATATAGCTTATCTTACTCTCAAATGACCAAATTTTCATGTAGAAAATCACAGAATTCCTAAAAATGGGAAAAAGTCTCACATGTACAAAAATATTTATAGCAGCTCTTTTTGTGGTGGCAAACAATTGGACATCTAGGGGATGCCCATTAATTGAGGAATGACTGAACAAGTTGTGGTATTTGAATGTAATGGAATACTATTGTATAAGAAATGATGAGCAGGAGGACTTCAGAAAAACCTGGAAAGACTTAAAGGAACTGATGCTGAGTGAATAACACCAACAGAATATGGTACATGCACAGCAATGTTGTGCGATGACTAACTTCGATAGACTCAGCTGTCTTCAATAACGCAAGGACCTAAAACAATTCCAAAAGATGTCTGATGGAAAATGTCATCCACATCCAGAGAAAGAACTGTGGAGTCTGAAAGCACTTCAAAGCAGACTATTTGCTCTCCAATTTTTGTCGTTGTTTTCTTTTGCTTCATCATAATTTTTCTTTGCAACATGACGAATTTGAAATTTATTGTTTAACTCACAAAATGATACTAACTGTTGAACACAACACATCTAACTGAAACTAGGCCCTCATTGCTTCATGACATAAAAGTCACTTATTATTCATTCTATAACATTTCCCACAATGGTTGTCCCAAACTTTCTCTTCTCTTGCCTCTATATTCATTCCTTTCCCTTCAACCTTTATGGGCAATTTTCCTTCCTTCTTCACCAGAAAGATTGAGACTATCCAATTTGAGCTCTCTTTGCACTGCTCCTCTTCCATTACCCTTAACTTTCCTCTATATATCTGCTGCAGGTCATCCCCAGGAATAGGAGATGACCTCTCTCCTTTCATCTGTTGCTCCATCCCTCCACTATGTATCTGCTGCTTTACTCAGTTTCAACTCCATAGAACAAGACATTCCTCCCAGGTTAAGCACATCACCTCTGATCTCATCACCATGCAGTTAATTCAAGTCTTGGACAGCACCTCCTTCAGCCTAGCCTCCCCTCCTCTCTGATTGGAGGGCTGGATGGTGGCATACCAAGACCTCCCAATACCTTCCTTTATATAGGGCAGAAACTGGACCTCTGTGTCTGCTGCCCTGCCTCTATCCTCTGGCATCCCCCTTATCCCCCCTTTTCTGAATGGTGCCTGACTCCAGTTGGTGCTTAATAATTGTTTATCAGCTCAGATTGGATTCTTGACAGGCCCACATCAAGTGTCATTTCCTTAGCAAGCCTTTCCCTCTACCTCCTTCAACCTATTAGTGATTTCTCTCGCCTCACATTTTTTAGCTTAGTAGACTGGTATTTTTGGATTATTATTATCTTTATTGAATACACAGCAGTCTTTTTTTATTTTTTGTTTATTTTGTTTATTTTTTTATTTTTTATTTATTTCTCAAAGAGAACCATGACATCAGGGAGGTGATGCCATGACATGCAAGTGAACTGAACTGAAGTGAGGGAGGGCTGTGCCAAGTCACCAGTCTCACTCTCTCCTCCAAAGCTCTCCCACTGGATTTTTTGAGTAGAGGGAACAAGGGTATAATAACTGATGGAAAATGGAGTCGGGGGAGGATAAGGTTAATAATAAAGCATTAAAGAAAAAAGGCACAGAAAAGAACAGAAGGAGATTCCAAGGGAAAAGACAGCAGGACAGCTTTGGAATCAATATGCTTCATTTATTATATACTTTAAAGAAAAAGGGAGGAAACAACATATAGTGTAGGTTCACTCATTCATGTGCAATGTTCTTTTTATGTGGAAATGTTCATGTTTGGTGATATTTGTCAAATTCAGAATTTCTTTTTAATTTCTCAGGCATATACTTTCAAGCATGGCCAATATGAGAACTTTGTTTTCCTAGACTATGCATGTTTATTATGATTTCAATTTGTTGTAGTTATTATTGTTGATGAACATGAGGAGGGAGCAGCAGTGGGGGGTGACAGATCACAAATTCATGCTTAAAAAACTACATTTTAAAAATAAAGAAAAGAAAACAATTCTCAGTGCATTTTGTCTAAATCTTTGCATGGATCTCATCACTGTGTCATAGTTATCTAGGTATATGTCTTTTACCCCATACTATAATGGGATGTGTGTCTATCTTTTGATGTATCCCCAGCACCAAGAACAGTGCCTCACAAAATAGGCATTTAATAAGCTTCTGTTAAATTGAAGCCTCATATAAGAAGACACCACAACAAGGCCGGAGGTCAGAGTATCTACAAACCCTCAGCAGTTGGATTACCTGCAGAAAAAGGGACGGGATAAGACATATGGTCAAATATCAGAGAAAGAAAATAACCAGTCAGCAGAAAATCAATAAACCTGAGGGAGCAAGGCTAAGCAAGCACCACAGGCACTTGACCCTGGCAGCACAGAAAGGACCCTGGCACTCCTGAGGCTCATCGTCAGCCCTGCTTCAGACACTTTTATATCTCTTTGTCCTCAGTGAAAGTCCTTCCTGGGTAAGCCTGTGCTTCTAGAAGTGACAAGTGAAAGCTGGTACCTAGAGAAAGCTTTCTGCAGGGCCCAAGGCAGGCTTAGTTATGTGCAGTGACATTACCTAATGTTCTCCTTAAGAGTATGAAAGCAGTGACATCTTGTTTGGCAATGACTGAATACCCTTCTCCCTACCTGCTGTTTGTTGTTCAGGTATTTTTAAGTCATGTCCAACTCTTTGTGACCCCATTTGGGGTTTTCTTGGCAAAGATACTGAAGTGATTTGCATTTCCTTCTGCAGTTCATTTGACAGATGAAGAAATTGAGGTAGAGTTAAGTGACTTGCCTAGGGTGACACAGTTGGTAAGGGTCTGAGGTTGGATTTGAACTCAAGTCTTCCTGACTCCAGATCCAGCACTCTATCCACTGCATCCACTTAGCCTGGCATATTGTAAGTACTTAATGCATGTTTGAGAACTGACTGATTCCTCATCAATCATCTCCACATAAGCTCTGAGGAATTTATTCTGATTGCAACCTATCTTTGTAGATTGATTTCATATTACTCTACCTTGCACTTTCAGTACTGTAGGACTACTTTCTATCTTCCCATATATGACCTTTCATTTTGCATCTCCACACCTTGCAAAGGTTGTCCCTGATGTTAAATGCTCTTCCCTCTTTAATTCTGCCTCTGAAATCCTTATCTCTCAATAAGAATCACCTCAAAAACTATTTCCTACAAGAGACATTTCCTGATACCCCTAACTGCTAATGCTTCCCCTTCAGCAAAAACAGAATTTGTATTTGCTTATGTATTCATTGTTTCCCCCAAATAGAATGTCAAGCCCCTGAAAGCAGACTCTACTTTCCTGGCTTTGTGTCCCCAGGACCTTGCACATAGTAGAGTCTTAATAAATGCTCACTGAGATCATTATTTGGGGTGGAGTCAAGATGGTGAAGGAAAATCAGAGACTCACTTGAGCTCTCCCCCAAACCCCTCCAAATACCTATAAAAATGACTCTGAACGAATTTTAGAGCAGCAGAACTCACAAAATGACAGTGAAACAAATTTCCAGGCCAAGACAACCTGGAGGTCATCAGGAAAGGTCTGTGCACCAAGCTCAGAGAGAAGCACAGTCCAGAGCAAAACGTGTCAGCATAGATAGGGCCCTAGGGAACCAGGATCAGGTCTCAGGGCACTGAATCACTGACAGCTGTGGCAGTTTTCAGACTTCTCAACCCACAAACACCAAAGACAACCTAGAAGGTCATTAGGAAATGCCTGTCCAACTTGGGTGAGAGAGGAGCATGGTCCAGCTCCAGCCCTGGGGTGGTGGAGGCAACAGTAACAGTAGCAGCTGCTTCCAGAACTCTTGGTTCAAACAGGGTGGAATATCGGAGGAAGATTGCAGGGATCTCTTGGCTGGTGCTGAAGCAGGATTCTCTTGCTTTGTTCTTGCTTGAGTCTGGGTCACAGTCCTGGGTGGCAGTCTCAGAGCAAGAAAGAGCGCTGGTGTGGCAAGGCTGGTGATAGCTATGGAGAGGGAATTCTATTCTCAGTTCCAAGTCAGAAAAGAGTGTTTGTGGTCACTCACAGACCAGAGCACAGGCCAGGAAAGGAGTAAACGCCTCCTTTGATCATACCACCTTGGAAGAATTGAACATTTGCAGAAGTACATTAAGGTATTGGAGGGCTTGGCACATGGTATTCCAGAGGTCAAAGGAGCTGGGATTAAAACCAAAAATCACCTACACAGTAACACTGAGTATAATCCTTCAGGGAATTAAGGGGAAAAATTGAATTTTCAATAAAACAGAGGACTTTCAAGCATTCTTGATAAAAAGGCCAGAGCTAAATAGAAAATTTGACTTTCAAACATAAGAATCAAGAGAAGCCTGAAAGGGTGAACAGGAAAGAGAATTCACAAGGGACTTAGTAAAATTGAACTGTTTACATTCCTACATGGAAATAAATAAATGCTCATTGAATTGAATATTCCCATCATACTTCATTCTTAGTCTCCATTTCCACATATCATCTTTATGAATCACTTAAATAATATCTTTTTATTATTTCTTATTATTTACCTTTTTATTCAAAGATTTCAAAAAACATGTTACTTCACAAGTGCAAGTACTCCTTCCAAAGGTGCAGAAGGGAATCCTTTGTGCCTTAGGAGACAATAGTTAAAATAATAAGTGACGTTAAGTACCACTTCAAAATTCAAAATGCTTTACATGGATTCCCTAGTTTGAGCCTCACAAAAAACCAGTGAAATAGAAACTACAAAGCTGGGTTTGGTTTTGTTTTTTTTTTAATTCCCATTTTTCAGACAAGAAAACTGAATATCAGAAAGATTAAGATTTGTCCTTGGGTACACACCAGTAAGCATGCAGGCAGGATTCACACCTGGGTCTCTCTTGGCTCTGATTCCAATACTGTCTAGTTACACTGTCTTTCACACAAAGAAGAGTTTCCCTCCTCCCCTTCCATCCCCATTTCCACCATCTTGAGCTAATGAAGAAAAGAGGGAAAGAAAAGGAAGAACATTGATCTCCTTTCCTGACTCAGAGACCTACCGCTGCCTGCTAGACACTCCTCCAGTGTCTTTTCTTTTCTCTTCTTTTCCCTCCCCCCACCTTCTTAAGCCACCTTCCCAGAACCATGCGCTACTGCTTGATCTCTGAAAGACCTGTGGGATCCGTGACAAATGCCACTGCATCTAGAAGCCAGGAGTGTTAGCAAAGAATTAGGGTCTCAAGGTCATCAGTCTTGATGACAAAGATGATGATAATGATGGTGTCGGTGGTAGTGGTGTTGATGATAATGAAGACAATGGAAGATGATGATGGTAATGATGATAACAACTTTTATATAGCACTTTAAGGTTTGCAAAGCACTTTACAAATATTATCTCATTTTGTCCTGACAACAACCCTGGCTACTATTATTCCCATTTTACAGAGAAGGCAACTGAGGCAGGCAGAAATCAAGTGACTTGCCCAGGGACATGAAGCTAATAAGTATCTGAGGCTTAGTTTGTATTCTGGTCTTTCTCACACAGAGTCCAGCATTCCACCAGGGCACCACCTAGCCACCTCATAAAGATCAGTCACTGATGGCAAAGTAAGAACATGAGTGGACAAGCTGAGTCATTCACCAAGAAGAGGACAAGAGCAAAGAGGCACAATCCTTCATCCAAGATGGCATCCCAGATGTCTCCAGTTGATTGCCAGGGATAGGGGCCAAAGGATTCACACAAAATTCTCTGTACTGTACAAGGTCCAAATAAGGATCATCCAGCACAGGAAAATCATAGGGTCATTAGAACTCCATTCTATTCCACTCCTGCGCACATACACACATGCACACCACATTTTATAGAAGAAGGAACTCAGAGACATTGTGACTTGCCCAAGGTCACAAGCTTGTAAGCTTATAAGGTAGAATTTGAACTCAGGTCCTGCTGACTCCGAACCCAGCTCTCTAGTCACTGGGCCACCAAGCTACCTGCTGTTGTCCTGACTATTGTCTAAGGGCTTTTGCTGATTTAAGCTAAAATAGTTCAGGTTTCTCTGCTTCCCACTACCCTACCTGATTCAGATTTGGGAGTTTGTTTCAAATTTGGTTTTTGCTCTTAAAAAATTATGTTTAAAAATTTTTTCCACTGTTCACTGACCAAGCTCCTTGTGATTTTGCTCTGACAAAAGTAATAATTCCTGGTAGATGAGATTCCAATATTCCAAGGACTTTCAAGCCAGACCTTCAATCATCTTCTCATTACTGCTGCTTATTACATTTGAGAAATCCAGAAGAAGGCAGACAGTTGGATGGGTGAGACCCAGCTGTCCACATTTATTCATTATCCCCTCCTTAACTGTCTTAGCATCATTAATTACAAGAGGTCATCAGGATGTTATCCTGCCGTTTTTTATCACTTGGCTTTAGTGAGAAACTACTCCTGGTTGTTTGGGAGAAGGAACACTGGGCAATTATTGAGGGAATGTATAAATAAATAATCAATCAACAGCACCATTCTGTGTCAAGCATTGTTTCAGGTGCTGGGGATACAAGTACCAAGAGTGAAACATTCCCTGCTTGCAACGAGCTTAGGGGAGACATTAGTTATGTTAAAAACACATACAGTACAAATATGAACGTGTATATCTTTGTGTGTATATGTGTATACACGCACAAAGTAATAAAAGGTAATAAGAGGGAGAGCACTAGGAATTTGGAAGATCAGGGGACTGCGCAGAAGATAGCATGTGAGCAACATGTTAAAGAAAGAGAAGGAATTTATGAAGTAGAAGCAAAGGGAGAATCCATTCCAGGCATGGGGGATAACCAATGCAAAGGTACAGAAATGGGAGATAGAGCAGCAAGGTGGCTCAGTGAATAGAACACTGGAATTGGAGTCAGGAAGACCTGAGTTCAAACTTAGCCTTAGCCATTTCTCAGCTGTGTGACCTTGGTCAAGTCTCTAACCTCTGTCTGCTTCTGTTGCCCCAGCTATGAAAAGAAGATAAAAAAAAGCACCTACCTCCTAGGGTTGCTGTGAAGGTGAAATGAGAACATATTTGTAAAGTGCCTTGCTAACTTTAAAGTACTGTCTAAATTCTAGCTCTAGCTTTATGTAAGGATAGTGTTGAGAGTGAGAAACTGACTAGATGCATGAAGAAGGAAGAGACACAAGAAAGAACCAAAGGATGGCCGTTGATGATGAGCACTGGGGAGTGAGTGGAAGGGACAGAAGGCCCTCCAAGGGAAGATAGCTCCACGCTGGGTGAGGGGGCAGTGGATTCAAGAACTAGACAGTCCTGACTAGCGATCAGGCCAGAGAAACCAGAGACTCCCAGGAAAGGTTACCATCATTTTGAGGAACATGGCAAATCCTTTTGTATTTGTACTTTGCATTTATATTCTGTAAATCTGAAGGGTACAGGTCTGAGCCCCAGCAGTCTCTGCATGGGAGAAGAGAGCACTCAAAGAAATCTCAGTGGACTCAGAGTTTGGATATAAACATTATTAGTAGGAGGAAGTACATATCACAGTGGTTCTCTAAAAATTGGACAGGATCACAGAGTACCTGACCTGGAGCCATAATTGAGAATTCCAGCATCTGGGTCAATTTTATTGAGGGGAGGAAGGCTGACACAGAGGACACTCCAGTCCCATGGGTGAAGTTGCACAGGAAAATTAGTGGGAGGAGGTGGAGGGTTGGGGACAATCTGGGGTGGGGTGGGAAGCAAAGTAGGCCCAAGACAACAGAGGAATCATGTGGCAAGGGAGTGAGCCAGAAAGCATTAATGAAGGAGGACAAGCAGACTTCTTGGGGAATAGCCATTCTCCACCCCCATCCACCCACAGTGTTCTATGAAACTTGTCTTATGCTTACAAACTCAAGGGTAAACTCACCCACATTTACTGTTTAGTTATTATTCTATGAATTATTTTGGCACCTTTACAACTTTATCTTTTTGTCCTATTTGTAAAAATCAGGCTGAAATTTATTACAAGGATACTTATAAAAATCATAAAATAAAGTAAAATGATCATAAAATCAATCACATATTTTATAGAAAATTGTAGTATAAAATCACTTTCTGTGAGATGTCTGATGCAAAGAAATTTATCACTTAAGAAAAGACAACTTTCTGCTGTGTTTAAGCATCTAATCTATCCAACTTCATGTGACCCATGGAGGAATGGGAATAGGTTTTATTGTTTTTAATTTCAAAATACTTTACTCATCACTGGCCATGCTAACAACCCGCTTCATGATTAGAGGTAAAGTAATTGGCAAATCTTCATAACTACATGAACTTTTTAAAAATAATTCTTATGATAGGGCACTTTGCATATGTCATTTGCTTATATTCAAGAGGTAGGGAAATCTTTACTTCCAATTACCTTATCATTTGGAACCCCACGGCTATTATGGCGTGCTCTAGTCTACAGGTACCAGGGCTAAGTGCAAATATGGCCAAAAAGAATCCACGGGTCACAGTGTCCTACCAGTAACTAAAAATACAAAGTCTATAATGATATGAATACATAGGATCGCAGGATTCAGAAACCATGAAACTATTGCTTAGGATTTTTCAGGACCTTCCTTATGTATGTGACTGTGTATAGATAATCATTCGTCAATATACAACAGTTCAATATACAATGTGCAACAACAGCTCATAATAGTCATCAACAGTTTTCTTGATGAAGAACTTAAAGAGTTTCCCCGAGAAGATCACAAGATAATTAGATAGGGAATTAGAGCTTATAAAGAGACCTGAAAAGAATTCTAATATTGGCCAAGCAAAGTGAAGATGGGAATGAGGACACCTTTGATCTTCCCTAGAGGGAGGGCAAAAGAGAATAAAGTTTAACTGTAAGTCCTGAGAGAGGTGAGAATGTATCAATCAATTCTCAATGGCATTATGAGTTCACCCCAAATATTTATTACAAGTACAATATATGAGGCAGGTAGGAGCAGCTAGGTGGTGCAGTGGATAGAGCACCAGTGCAGGAGTCAGGAGGACCTGAATTCAAATCTCACTTCAGACACTTGATACTCACTAGTTGTGTGACCTTGGGCAAGTCACTTAACCCCAATTGCCTCATCCTGATGAATATCTGGTCACTGGATTCAGATGGCTCTGGAGGAGAAGTGAGGCTGGTGACCTGCACAGCCCTCCCTCACTCAAAACAAAGTCAAGTGCAAGTCATGTCATCATTTCTCTGATGGCATGGTCTTCTTTGGCAACGAAGGACAAACACAGAATGAGATAGCTAGATGGAGCAGTGGATAGGGTTAGGAGGACCTGAGTTCAAATCCAGGCTTGAACAGTTACTAGTCATGTAACTCTAGGCAAGTCACTTAATCCTGATTGCCCCCTTCCACCAAAAAAAGAAGAAAGTATAAACCCTGGAAATACTAAGATGGAAAACAATTTCCATCCCCTTATAACAAAGAAAATCATAAACTAACACAGTAATAATATTTGACAGCATATGCAACATTCTGTACCTATAGTACACCACCTCTGTACTGAAGGGAGGAAGATGTGTCTTATCAACAGTTTTCTGGACTCTTCAAGCTTAGCCATGGCATTTCATTTGGATTAAGATTTTTCAAAGTATTGTTTTTATTTATATCAATTTATTTCTCTACTTATAAAGAATAAACCTCTGAAGCTCCTAAAAACCATGAAAATGGTAATGAAATTAAAGAGCACAGGTAGAGAACCCAGTAAAAATTAGGCCGTAAGATGTAAAATAGATCTTTCAATTCCTGCCTCTTCTTCATATTTTAATTATTCCTCACTTAAATTTTCCAGAGGATCTGTTTGTATTGGGGTCTATTTTCTGCAAGCAGACAGTAATATTCTCCTAGGCAAGTGAGATGAGGAGAGGGCAGGAGGAGGCAGGAATGACTAGTAATGGCTGATTAGAAGTAGGAGCCTTTGCATCTTGCCAATATCAGACTCTAGAAGTGCAAAGATTCTTATTGCCAGGACATTACGCCCTCCTGATTCGTTTTATACTGGTTTGTTTTCTTTGTGTGCCTTCAGTCTGAGTTTTATAACTTGTAATTATGTGTATTGTTATGTCAAAAATGCGAGTGACTCATCCTCTAGACAGGCTAATGAGATGTGGGACTGCCAACTGAGGTTCCTGACAAACCAACCCCTGGGCCACCATTTGCAATTCATACTCTTAGTGTACAGCCATTCTCAGATTCTCAGAGCTAAGGGGGAAGTCAGTGGTCATAGATATGACAAGAAGAAGGACCACTTGTAAACAAAGTCTCTGACAAGTGACCTTGCAGCCTCTGTTTGAAGGTACCAGTGAAGGGGAAAGTCATGCTCCCCTGAGGCAGCCCATCTTACTTTCCCACTAGCTCTAATTACTAGGAAGTTGTTTTTCCCTAAAATTCAGCCTGAATTTTTCCTCCCTGTCTTGCATTCACTGATCCTGGTTCTACCCTCTGTGACCAACAGTTCCTTATCCTAGCATGGTCACCCTTGTGAAAAAGTCAATGTTCTCAATTGTTTCGAACTAGGAAAGAACCTGAGAATCATCATGAACATTGAAAACTAGAGGTGGGGAACCTGCATAAAAAATAAACCCACAAAGTCTGAGAACTAAGCTATCTGTCCTGGGAAGATATTAAAAAAAACCCTCCAAAGTCATCCACTGAGCCCTCCAGGAAGCTCAGCATTTACACAACAGCGTCACCAGCTTTCTCTGCTTTGGGCTCTACTCCCAGGTAGTAACTTCTCACCATATTGTGGAGTAGCTCTGTGCTACATTCATATCTTAAATTCAGAATCAATGTTCAACACAGTTCAGATTTTTTGTTACTATGCATTTTCCAAATGCACATAAACTAATCCAAAGGACTTCCTTCCAACAGTGTGAACTTCTTTTGCTGACCAACAGTCAAACAATCAGTCACCAAGCATTTATTAAGCACCGTGTTCCAAGCCCTGTGCTAAACATTGACAATATAAAGAAAGACAAAAAAAATCCCCTGCTCTCAAGGAGTTTATGGTCTAATGGGGGAGACAACAAGCAAACATCGACTGTATAAACAAGATATATAGGGAAGAAACTGGAGATACTCAAGGAGGAAGGCCCTCGGATTAAGGAAAGTATTATGCTTCTTGAAGAAGCTAGGACTTCAGCTGGGATTTGAAGGAAACCAAGGCAGCCAGGAGGCAGAAAGGGGGAAGGAGAGAGGTCCAGGCATGGGAAATAGGCAGTGAAAATGCTCCAAATGAAAACATGAATTGACAAAGAGGAAAGTGTCTCTGGATCCAGAGGGGAGGGAGTAAGATGTAAGGTAATACAGAAACTGGAAGGATAGGAGGGGGTACGTTATGAAGGGATTTGAGCAGTCAACTATTCTAGACAAATTCTTTCATGTCTTCAAGACAAAGTTACATTAAAAAAAAAAACCTTTGACATTGTGTAATCTTTCCCTTTCTTCTTCCTTCCAAACTCCGAGCCTATAGTATACCCTACTGATCAACTGGATGACATATTACTTTAGAGCCATTGCAGTAAAACATATCTTCAATGGAGAGCTGGAATGGTTGAGGGTGTCACTCTCTTGCCATCTCAAAGGAAAGCAGGAATGGGTTCCATGTAACTGTAGGGTCAATCACAGGAAGAAGAGAAAACCTTGTCCAGTGGAGCTCTGGTTTCTTCCTTTGCAGTTGATCTGCTTTGTGTTATATTATTTCTCTTCTTTTTCTTTAACATAATGAAAAAACAACTAGTATGTCACTTCTCTATGGCTCTTCTGTCTGGTAAGCCTCTATCCCACACATAGTCAATACATGAGAAGCAGCACCCCACCCCATTCTGGGCAGCCAATCATGAAATTCATACACAAAGTCCACATAAAGTTCATACACAAAGCAGAATTGTAACTAAGGTGGGCATCTGAAGCTTTGAGCCAGGATGGGAAATTTAGAAGGTGCCAACTGCACCTCCATGGGAGCTGCAACGGAGGCAGCCACTGTCTGCTTCATTTACTGGTCCTCTCTTGCTATGATCCGCCTTGGTAAATAACTCATTTCCCTTTAATGACCAGATGTACATCCTCTCCCACACACCAAGTTGTACCCTAAGTAAGCAGTGACTCTATATGCATGTAACTGCACATACACACACACACACACACACACACACACACACACATTTGTGGCTCCTTGCCCACGGAAAAATATTACTATTTCTAATTCTGCTTATAGAAGAAACCTTCAGTCCCTTGTTCATAACATTTCATTCTCTTTTTACATAAAATTCTAATGAACTTGGTCATCTGATTTTTATTAGAATGAGGAGGAGCTACTTGCAGACAGTTTACTAACCAAAGTAAGAAATAACATCTGCCAACAAGATAGGAAACAGAAAAATAGAGTACAAAAATTTTAAACCCACACACAAAAACACAAGAACTTAAAAAGCACAGCAGCCTGGAACCATTTAACATAGAGAGAAAGGACATTACACATTTCAGTAGTCACAGAGGGCAGCACTGTATTACAATGCAGACTAATAACTGAAGTTTGCCACAATACAATTCCACGCAACAAACACATATTATGGCCCTGAGTTATCTAGTAAAGGTTTGATTATATTTGGTAGAGTCTGTTTAAAAAGCAGTGTGGTGTGGTAGATAGGGTGGCGGCCTTAATATCAGGAAGATGCAAGTTCAATACTTTCTGAAACTTAGGAGTGGGGTGACCCTGGAGAAGTCTCTTCACCACTCAGAGACCAGACAGCTCCCTAGAATTTACCTGCTAGATCATAAATGGTTCTTGATCTGTGTTGATAGAGGGAGTTCCCACATCAGGAACTCTTCATTCTGGGCAAAATCACAGATCTTTTTTGTATTTGAGTATACAGGGTTAAAGAAGACAGTGAAGTGTCTTCTGTACAAAATAATTTCATAAAGCCTTCCGAACAAAATGATTAAAACAAAAAATGAAGTTTGGTGATTGAGAAGGGAGAAAACTAAATTACCAGAAAACTCTCAGGAGAAGATTTATTGCCCAAAGATTCCAAATATTGAGATTTTTGCTTATTGCTTTGATTACAAGAATAAATGTAAACTAATAAGATAAAGAGGTCTTCAAGGTGGAAAGTTGGAGTTGTAAATGAAATGTTAAGCAACAACCACAGAAAAGAAGAGATCCCAAGTCACTTTCCCCACAATAACTGAGATCATCTCTACCAGAAAAAAAGTATTATTTCTTCTTTTTAAAATGTTTTATTGACATTTTTTGTTTTAGTAGCCCTCCTTCCCACAGAACATTCCCTTCTAAGAAGGAAAAATAGTTACAACAGACCACAACCCCAATATCTGACAGTATAAAAGCATTCTTTCTTAATGTTTCTTCCCTAAGAAATGTTTCATCCAATTCTTATTTAAAAACACTCATTTTTACACGATTGAGGGGGGGATGTCTCTAACAAAAGCCTTCTAAATGACTGTCAATGAGCCACTCTCAGACTAGTTCATGCCCTCCCCCACCTTTCACAATAATCCTAAATATAAAAGAACAAAAGATGGTAGGAAAAGAGCTTTGAGACAAATATTACACTAGCATTGGGAAATGTTTGCCTTTTTATGTTCAATTAATGTGTGGATTTTGTAGGTTCCTCTTCTTCACAGTTACCAAAAAGAAACATGGGATTTAAAATCCTATTATAATAGCCCCCTAGCTGGTCTCCCTGACTCCAGTCTCTCTCCACATCAATCTAGCCTATATACTGAGAGTGCATGAAAATCATGTTAAACTATTGCTTTCATCATGCCAAAATGTACTCAAAAACATTTAATAGCCCCCCATTTCCTGCAAATTAAATCCCAGTTCCTTAGACTGGTAAATAAGGACCTTCATAATAATGATGTAGCTGTTTTTACAGAAACAAAAGTGTTTATGAGAGCAACACAAGACCAGGGCAAAACCAAAAGAAATTACAAAGAGAGCCTCCTTGAAGATCCTGACTTTATTGATCAATGCAGATTTTGGAAGGAAATAGTAGAAACTGTTAGATATATCAGTACCCAGAGCAAAAATTTAGCATCTAACAGACAACCAAGAGATATAAACAAGTGGCCAGAATTATATACCAGAAGTTTTTGATCCTTCATAACCTAACAGATTACAAATCTTCTGTACCAGAAATACAGACCTTAAAAATCCTTGAGAATTCAACAAATAAACCAAACTGGAACTTAAACACTGTCATCAATAATACTGTTGCCTACAATCATCCAGACATAAGACTGACTCATAAAAATCTAAGAACAATGTTTTAAATAGTTATAATCATGTCAACTACTCATAAGCTCCAAATGATATGGAATTAAAATTTCTGAAAATATAAAGACTTGGCAGGACAAAAAATCTTGGAAACATGATAAATTATATATCACCCCTATCATCTGGTCTGCCACTGGAAATGTCCCAAAGATTCTCTCTCTCTAAAGATGATGAACTCAGTTAAAATACTTTTCCTCAATTACAAAAAGCAATCACTTTATTCACTTAGACAATAATCCCAGAAATAGAAAACACGACAGCACAATAGTAGGATAATAACCTACCCTAGGACCATTTTTATGAGCTGTTTTGAATATAAGCTGAAAATAATAATAAATAATAATATCATCATCTTCCCAGTCTTATGTTCCACTACTCCCCCACTTTAATCTTCCACTCTTGGGAACTAGTCCATCCATTACAGACTGAACTGACTTGGGATTTTCTTGATTGCACACCTCTTCATACCAAGTCCTGCCTAAGATATTCTCATTTTTCTGCCTATTAGCATTCCAACTATTCTTCAGTTTTGAGGTCAAATCCAGCCTCCTCCAGGAAGCCTTACCTGATTAACACTACTAAAAGAAATCTGCCTTTTCTCCCCTTTTGAGTAGGCCTTAAACATGAGCCAAAATCTAAACTTTAAATAATTTGTCTCCCAGTCACTGAGGTGGGGGTTTCATGAAGCAAAGATTGGGAGAAGGGGGAAGAAGGGAAAGGGAGAGAGAGAGAAAGAGAGAGAGAGAGAGAGAAATTAACCTTCTTATTAGAGGCTGGGACTGAACCCAGTCTGGGTTGTTCATATAGGTCCAGCACAGAGGAACCTCTTAGGGTAAAAAAAAAAGAGAGCAGGGTCATATTCTCTTGGGTTCTGATTCCTAAGTATTACATATATGAGACACTTTGCAAACTCTAGAGTCCTACATAGATGTCTTCTTTTTTTTTTTTTTTTTGGAGGGGGAAAGGCAAGGCAATTGGGGTTAAGTGACTTGCCTAAGGTCACACAGCTAGTAAATGTCATGTTTCTGAAGCCGAATTTGAACTCAGATCCTCCTGAGTTCAGGGTCGGTGCTCTATTTCCTGCTCCATCTAGCTTCCCCCATGGATGTCTTCTGTTACAGATATTTTTTAAAAAGCTATGATTTAATTGATGTAAGTGGTTCTTGAAACAATGTGGCTCAAACTCCTATCTACCTTAATAGATTTTCTTTATGGGTTGTTGCATTTGAAAATATTCAGCATTGATGAACCAACCAATGATTCTGATGATGAACGCTTCATCAACCATCAACAATTCAAAAATATATTGAATGTTCATCATAAATATTGATTAATAGAATTTCAGGCTTGATACAGTCTTTTGATGTCATCCAGTTCAATCCCCTCAACATTTTAATGGAGCAACCATACACACTGAAAAGAAGGGGAGGGGAAACTCTTCGGGATCCATTGTATGGAGAGGGCTATAATATAAGCACTAGTCCGTCCCAAATGTTCTAATAATAAATCTGTCAAATGGAACTAGGATGAATCCTTTGGGGTGGCCAATTGGTAGGTCCAAAAAACAGTTTGAGACTGTAGTCAATTTCCATTTAAAAGAAAAGACACCAAGGGAGAAGGTTGAACCCTAACGAAAGGGGCTGTGATAAAAGCAAATAAACAGTTAGCTGTCCATCTGGAATGCCTTGATAACAGATCAAAGGAAATCAAATGTACATGAACTGCCAGACGGGGATGGGAAGGAAAAAAACCTGTGGAAGGATGGCTTATTATACCATAGCCCATACTCAGATATAAAAATTAGACCCACTATGCTATGACTATATATGCTACCATAAAGGAAAAGAAATCAAAACTAAAAATAAAGGTATGGAATTATGCTGGTGCTAAATTGAATACATGGCTAGTAAAATACTACAAAGTAGCCAGAGGGAGATTGCAAGGATAAGGTCCCACTTCTTAATATGATATGGTAGCAGAAACTCACTTCAGTAATTTAAATTCACTTTAATAATTCAAGAATCTAACCCTATGACAAAACAGGGCTTTGCCTCCTCTGACAAAGCTCACAGTTCCTCTCTGATTTGATAGATGGTCCTTAAGAGTTACTATGGAATAAATTACAATATATTGAAGTAAATGAGGATGGTAATCTAGTATTTGATAAATTCAAAGATAGTACCTGCTGGGGCAAATGTCACTATTTAACAAAAACTTCTGGGAAAACTGGAAAGCAATGTGGCAGAGACTAAGCATAGATCAATATCTCACACTGTGTATCAAGATAAACTCAAAATAGAGACATTATTTCAACATGAAGGTTGATGTCATAAACAAATTAGGGGAGCACAGAAAAGTGCTGTCACCTGCCAGATCTATGGATAGGAGAAGTATTCGTGACCAAATAAGAGATAGAGAAGATAATAGGAAGCAAAGTGAATAATTTTGATTACATGAAATTAAAAAGATTTTGTACAAACAAAACCAATGCAGATAAAATTAGAAAGATAGCAGAAAAGCGGGGGGGGGGGGAAATTTTACAGCAATTTTTGTTTGTAAAGCTCTCAAATATGTAGGGAACTGAGTTGAATTTATAAAAATAAGAGCCACTCCTCAACTGAAAAATGGTCAAAGGATATGAATAGTTTTCAGAAGAAGGAATCAAAACTATCAATATTTACTGGGGAATGTTCTAAATCACTAATAGAGAATGTAAATCCAAACAACTTTGAGGTACCACCTCATACCCATTGTATGGGTTAAGATGACAAAAAAGAAAAATGACAAATGTGGAAAAAATAGGTGCACTAATGTGCTTTTGGTAGAGCTATGAACTGGTCCAACCATTCTGAAGAACAACTCGAAGCTATGCCCTAGAAATATTTCTTAAATAAAAAGGACTATTGTGTACAAAAATATTTAGTATTTTGGTGACAGCAAAGAATTGGGGATGAGAGAATTTCCATCAATTGGAAAATGGCTGAACAAGTTGTGGTATGTGATTGGGATGAAATACTGTTGTGCTCATCAATTGGAAAATGGCTGAACAAGTTGTGGTATGTGATTGGGATGAAATACTGTTGTGCTGTAAGAAATAACAAAGGGGATGGGAAGACTTATATGAATTGACTCAAAGCTGAGCAGAACCAGGAGAACACTGTACACAGCAACAGCAATATTGTAACAATAATCAACTACGTAAGAATTAGCAACTCTGATCAATGCAAGGATACACAGTAATTCTAACGGATTTATGATGTAAAATGCTATCCACTTCCAAACAGAGAAGTGATGGATTCTAATTGCAGATAAAAGCATATTTTTTCTCTTTTAAAAAAACATGGCTACTGTAAAAATGTTTTGAATGACTTCATATGTATTTTGGATATCATATTTCTTGCTTTTGCAATGGGTAGGTGAGGAGTAGAGGGAGGGAGATAATTTGGAACTGAAAGCCATTTTTTAAAAAGTTGCTATGGCCCAAAACTTCATTATCTTACAGACGCTCTGGTGATGGGTCTCTCAAGAGTTAAAATGATCCTCATATGACAAACATATAGTCCATTGATGAACACATAACTCTAAGTCTGTGATAAGTGCTACCACAGTGTACACTTTATTGGCATAAACTTTTGAGAATCTAGACAATTCCATAGCACAATGAGCTTTGAAGGAACACTTTAGTGGAAAATAAAAGGTTAAAATGACTTACTTTCTTGTCTAGGGGGTGTTTGAGACTTGTATTTTGTTTATATGTGTAAAATAAATACACTAAATTGTAGTAGAAGGTACGTAATGCATCAGATGAGACTGTAGTGGCAGGTGATAAGGTATTAATGAGGAGTCTAGTCAGGATAACACATTTGTACAGTCTAGGCCTTATATGAAAATTGGATGCCATCCCCCTCTTAATTATATCCTATGGGCACCAGTGTACATCAAAATCTATGAGCTCCCACCGTAGCATATGTAGCTTGACTTACCACAAAATAAAATATTATGGAGAATGGAATTTTTCGTCCTCAAAATCCATATAAAAGCAACATTAAAAATTGTCCCTTCTTATATTCTACTGAGTGTTGGTCCTGTGTATGTGACTATCCACTTTAACTATGCCAAGTTCTATATCTAGTGGAATAGACATTTTAATTCTATTTGAGTCAACAGGGAGCTATCATTGATTTCTAAGAATGCATCTGGCATGACCAAAATAACATGGTAGGAAGATGATTCTTTCTGGTATATGTAGCATGTTTCATTAGAGGAGGGAAGAGATAGCAGGAAAATGGGTAATGGGAGCATTGAGTAGGTTATGGAGATAGAAATTGAAGGGTAAATCTAAGACATGTCACAAAAATGGAATAAGTAAGACTTGGGCAAGATGTGAGTGGTAAAGAAAAGCATATGTGTCCAAAATGGTTTTAAGATGGTGGTGAAATTCATCCCTCCTTCTTCAAATTTCTCATCACATTTTGTCTAATTTTGCCCCGTCATATTTTACTTTGCATAATCCTTATTCAAATCTGTATAGACTTCACCCTTTCAATGGGTAATGTGTTCTTTACATGTGAGGGGCACTGAATGCTTCATTGGCTGATCACATTGAACACCAAGCGCAACACTGAGGACCTTCATGAGGGAGAAGGGATTTTCTGGGAATGGTAGCTGAGAGACAATGACAAACTTTTAAATGGTCATTGGGAGCCGCACTTGCATTCTAGCACTTGCAACCCTGGAAATTCCTGAGAGGACTCCCCTTTCTGAGATCATTCTCTCTAATTTTCATCTTGCTTCCAGATAAAGAATCCCTTCGTTGTTTTTCAGTCATGGCTGTCTCTTCATGAATCCATTTGGGGTTTTCTTGGCAGAGATACTGGAGTGATTTTCCACTTCCTTCTACAACTCATTTTGAAGAAACTGAAGCAAACAGGGTTAAATGACTTGCCCTGGGTCACACAGCTAGTAAGTTTCTGAGGCCAGATTTGAATGCAGGAAGATTAGCCTTCCTGCCTCCAGGCCCAGTCCTCTATCCTATCCCCTGAGCCATCTAGCTACCCATAAAAAGTGTGTCTTCTGTGGTAATCCTAATCTGTTTAAATGCCCCGATTTCTTTTTACTGTTTACTTTGATAAAGAGGAATTCTAGTTATTTGTGGTTATCTTTTGCATACTACGCATTGGTGGAAGAGAATTAAGCTGGTTATACATTAGACTAGATATCACCCTCCCTTAGACTGATAAGAGAAAATGGCACTTATCCTCAAAGCATAATTATATCTCTAGTCTATCATTATTTGAGATATAGTAGATAGAGATAATTCTAATCTAATACTCATCTTAGAGAAAGGTGTAAAAAGGAGTGGGGACCTAGCTATGGCCCTGCTCTGGCTCCCCGCAAAGGCAGAAATCACTGTTTTCCTTAGAGAAAGGAAGACCAGATACCAGGTTGGATATCTCTATCCATGATTCACATAAGTCAAGTTGCCTTTATATTTAGACAACAGTCATACATAGCATACATATATGCGTATGTGTGTATAGGTATGCATATATATGTAGTATATGTATGTATATGTGTATGCATGTACATATATACATACACACAATTATAGCATATTCCCAACTGATTAGATTGTCAGTTCCTAGAGACCAGGGCTTAAAATATTTTACATGTTTTGAATCTTCATTGCTTAGCACGGTACCTGAAAACATGGCCCACACTTGATAAATACTACTGAGTTGAACTGAACTAAAATAAATGGGGAAACTTTGATAATGACCATTCTGTTGATGATGCTGAGGCTGGAAGTATATCACATATATCATTTTATATATATATATATATATATATATATATATATATATATATATATATAGTGTGCATGTAGATATATATTCACACATACACAAACATGTATGTATGTACAAATATGCTTCATATGTGCCTGTGTTTGTGTGTACACATGTGTATATGTATGTGTCTGTATCCATACATACATGTGTGTAGAGAGAGGGGGGAGAGACAGGAAGAGAGAAAAAGAGAGAAAGGAAGAGGGGGAGAGAGAAAGGGGGAAGGAAGGAGAGAGGGAGAGGAAGACAGAGAGAAAAAGAGAGAGATAAAGGGAGATGAAGAAGGGGAGAGAGAGAGGGAGGGAGAGAGAGGGACACAGAGACAGAGAAAAAGAGAGGGAGAGACAAAGACAGAGACAGACATACAGAGAGACAAAGAGACAGAGAGAGAGGTAAAAAACTTTGCCAATCTTCAAACAAGTTGGAGAGAGACCTCAAGCAAGAGGGAAGAGGAAGGGAATGAGCATTTTTAAGCACTTACCTTAGCTCTGTGCTCAGTGTTAACAATACAACACAAGAAATAAAGACTATTCCTCCCCCCAAGGAGATTACATTCTAATAGGGGAACACAAAAGGGGGCAGTTGGGAGGAAGGAGTCCATCTGGCTGAGTGCAAGGCATCTGATAAGGAGGTAGAGAATCCAGAGAATCAGTTGAATAGATTTCAGAGTCATCCACAGAGAAGCAATACATTGCCGTTGAAACAATTTGAGTAATAAATTTCCTAAAGGAATGAGTTGGCTTTGAATTACTGCTGCATATGATGGGTTTATCAATATGTTTTGAGAGATCAAAGATGAAAAAGAAAAAACAAAAGTTAAAGACACAAAAATAATATCAGGCAGTTAGGTGACACAGAGGATTAAAGTGCCCGACCTGGAGTCAGGAAGACCTGAGTTTAGATCTGGCCTCAGTTTCCTCACTTGCAAATAAGCTGGAGAAGGAAATGGAGAACCACTCCAATGTCCTCACCACCTATGGGGTCACAAAGAGTCAGATACAACTAAAGCAACTCAACAATGACATTACATATATGTGTGTATGCATTTTTTTCATAAAACAGCATTCTAACATGCCTCATTTTTTTTACAACTTCCTATTTTCACAGGGGTCACTCTCCCCCATTCTCCCATTCCTCCCAGTCATGAACATTGCTGTAAATCTAGGGTAACTAAGCTGAATAGTGGAAACCAATTGAGGCAAATGTCAATCTTTCCTCAAGGTCCCATCATGTTCTGACTCTCATTACTAATTTAGGCCAGAAAAGCTCATGACGACAGACCCACAATGCTTCCACTTTCTAAGAACTGAAGTATCAAAAGCATAAGCAAAAAAAAAATCAGTTAGCATTTCCGCTGAGGAGCCCTGCTGTCCCAACACCAAGTTATGCCAAGCAGCAGTTAAGGATAGAATTAACTTCAGGAAGGTGAGTGACTCTTGTCCAGATGCCTACTTAGCCTAAAGGGAGCAGTGGGTATGTGGACCAGAGCACATCCTGGCATGTACATGGAACAAGACTCCCCTGGATCATGTTTCACCCCAGATCAAGAGATGAGACAATGGATGTAAAGCACTATATATGTGCCGGTCAGTGTTCTCACTGTTGTTGCTATTTTAGTTATTATTTTTAGTCTCCAGTTACCAGTTCGGTGTTTTTATTCCCTGAGCCTTCTACTGTAGTCCTGTTATAGGAGTGTGAAGGGGCAGTTAGGCAGTGCCATAATGCATAGAGCAGTAGACCTGGAGTCAGGAAGACTCTTCTTCCTGAGTTCAAATCTATCCTAGACACTTTCTAGCTGTGTAACCCTGGGCAAGTCTTTTAATCTTTTTGCCTTGGAGGCAGCTAGATGATTCAGTGGATAGAGCATTAAACCTAGAATCAGGAAGACCTGAGTTCAAGTTCTGCTGCAGACCCTCACTAATTATGTGACCTGCGCAAGTCACTTAACCTCTGCTTGCCTTAATCTGCTGGAAAAGGAAATGGCAACTCGAGTATCTTTGCCAAGAAAACCCCATGGACAACACTGGCGTGCTATGGTCCACAAAGGTCAGAAGAATCAGACACAACTGAACAAAAGATTGTGCTGGCAAATGTGCAACAGCTGGGCTCTTGAGGGAAAAAAAAGGATGCACACATATTTATAAGTCTAAGCTGCATTATTAACACTTTCTCAAGTCTAGACAATCAGCAAAACAATAAATCAAGCCTGATTTGTATATAGAAACTGCTGATTTCGGATGTGTAAATCCTCACATGGAAAATGTAACAGAAAGTCTCCCAAGCCAGTCAGAGCTGGCTCCAGCAATACCTCTGCCCTAGACCCAATTCCTAATCTGAAGACAATTGTAAAGAAAATACTATGTCAACTCCAGGAGAGGTATAAGGGGATCCTAGAACCCAAAGGAGATTCCAAACTCTGGTTCAGACCTAGATTGACTTGCTCTCCTTGACTATGAAGGGTAACCTATAGCTAGACTGATCCTTCCCAAAACTGCTTCAAGCCAAAGCATAGCCTGCTCTCCATCCCCAGTTTCACCATTTTTTTTCCTAGAACCATCCATGTTACAGAGTGCATATTCCCCAATGTCATTTATGATACTTGTGTCCTTGAGGAAATCACTTAAACCCCCTTGGGCCACTGTTTCCTTAATTCTGTAGTCAGGAGGCTAGATTATAGGACCTCCAAGGCCACTTGCACCTCTCAGTCCATCATCCTGGACACCATTTTGTTGCTGTTCAGTCATTTCAGTCATGTCTGACTCTTCATGATCTTACTTGGGGTTTTCTTGCCAAAGGCACTGAGTGGTTTGCCATTTCCTTCTCCAGCTCATTCGACAGATAAAAGGGTTAAGTGACATGCCCAGGGTCATACTGCTAGTATCTGAGGCCCAATTTGAATTGAGAAAAGAGTCTTTCCAATTCCAAGTATAGTATTCTATCCACTGTGTTACCTAGCTGCCCTAAGGGATGTTGTTTGAGCATTTCAGTTGGTGTCTGACTCTTCATGACTCCATTTGAGATTTTCTTAGCAAATAGAGTAAAGTGGTTTGCCATTTCCTTCTCCAGCGCATTTTACAGATGATAAAACTGAGGTAAACAGGGTTAAGTAACTTGCCTGGGGTCATACAGCTAGTATCTGAGGTCAGATTTTAACTTACAAAGATGAATCTTCTTGATTGCATGCTCAATGCTCTATCCACTGAACCACCTAACTGCCCCAGACATCATTTATGTGTGGCTAAATCTATGATAGCATCAAGATTTAGAGTTGGAAGGAGGCTTCTAGTCAATCTCCTTACTTTACAGGCAAGATAACCAACACCCAGAAGTTTTAAATGATTTATCTAAGGTCACCTAGGTGGTAAGCAGCAAAATAGCAAAGGGTTGGGATTCTAAATCTGACACTTTCTACTCTACCACAATGTCTCTAGGCCCTAAGATTCAGACAGAACTTCAATAGGCTCACACAGCATAGGGACAAGCAGGAATGAAGGACAATATCCACACTGGGTCAGTGTATTCAGCCAAGCCTCTGGAACCTGAACGAGAAACTTCCCTTCAGCACTGAACAGCCATCCATATCCATGCCTGTGTATGGAGCACTCTCTGCTGGCTAAATGGCTGCATTTTACAACCCTTTTCTTCATGAATCCCTCTTCCTTTGTGAAGTTGGGGCAGGAGGAAGGCACAGAAAATTAAAATGAAAAATGCTAGAAGCCTTAGCTATCTATATGCCCATCCTTGTTGTTTAGTCATCGTTCAATGATGTGTAGGACAGTCTGGCTGGGTGGTCCCCAATCCGCATTCCTGTGCATCATCCCTATTTCCATTCCATCCCTAGTTAAGAGACTCAAGAAATGGGCAAGCAAGGGGAAGATGACAAAATATCCAGGAAGGTCAACATTCCCTGGCCCCTAAAGATTCACTGACTCAGAAAACATTTTTTTCATCTCATGGTAAATTTTTCTGGAATGTAGAGTTTGTTAATATTTAATAAGTCTGAAAAGTTGGAGTCAGAAAGCAAAGAGCTTGAAATGCCAGGTCAAGAATTTTGTATTTTATCCTAGAGGCTATCCCACTCAAGGTTTTTGAGCAGAGGAGTAGTAACATGTCAGACCTATGCCCTACAAATGTTATTTTGGCAGCTGTGTGAAGGCTGAACCAGAGAGAAGGACATATTAGAAACAAGGAAAACAATTTAAGAAGCTATTGCAAGTGTCAGGATAAAAAGTGATGATGGCTTAATCGAAGGTAGCATCTTTGTGAGTAGAGAGAAAAGGAGGAATGATAGAGATGTTTCAGAGGCAGAATGAGTAAGACTTGGAATTTGATTGGTTGATAGAGAAGGAATAGCTAAGGATTCACTCTGAGTTTATACGTGTGAGTGGTTGAGTCTTTGAAAGGACAGGCCATAAAGGTAGAGCATACTTCCAATGTGTGAAGTTCAGAGTAAGTGAATTTCCAGGTTGAAGAGTTTTCTATGGCATGACAGAGAAAATCTGAAGAGTCAGGAATGCAGGCTAGAGAAAATTATGGAAATGATCATTGAATTTCTGAAAACAGATTGGATTGCCAAGGACAAACCATAGCAAGAGAAAAGAAAATGGTACAGGACAGAGCCATGGAAGTCACCCTTCCTAAGGAGGCAAGAGATGAATGATAATGATCCAGCAAAGGAGACTGAAAAGAAATACCCAGAGAGGTAAGAGAAAAACCAAGAAAGGAAAGTGTTGTGAAAATCAGAGAATATCCAGGAGGATGAGTGAACACCCATATCAAAAAATTGAAAAGGATAAGGACTTAGAAAAGTCCAAAGGATTTAGATGTTAAAGTGTCACTGATGATCTCAGGGAGAAAAGAGTTTTACAGGAGAGGTACAATCAGCATCCAGCTTCAGGGGCAAAGGATGTCAGAATCAAGTAAAAAATTTAATCAAATTGTTCAGGCTTTAAGAAAGTGATAACTTTAGTGAGGCCAGCTTGGGAGTAAGCCCATATTTTGGTTTATGGAATTTTTTATCTTGTAACTTCATTTTCTCCACCTATTCAAACACTGAAGACATGCAGATAACCTCAGTGGTAAAAAAGAAAATTGGAATTGCAAACTGAAAAGTCTACATCTACAAGTCTACAAAAGCCTACTTTTTATTCAAAGTGCTACAGAGAATATCTAAAAATCAAAGTTACTTAGCTATCTTCATTCCTAGTTCATGCTCCCGGAAATACTAACTCATGAGTTAGGTATACAGTTACTAAACTCTCTCTCCCCCCCACTCCATACATATATATACATATATGTATATATATATACACATATATATGTGTGTGTGTATGTATGTATGTATACATCTATGCATATACAACATATTCATATACATATAATTAAACTCTATGTTCCACTAATTAATATTTTCCAGTAGTTTGATTATATTGATGAATTGAGACAAGACTAGAGATTTCATGCAAATTGAATGATGGAAAATGTTATGCAAACCAACTCTTCCTAGGTCTTCTCATCTATAATAATTTGCTTATTAGCCAATTAACTCTCCATTTCTATAGGGTTTTAAAGTCTTCGCAACAGCCTCATCAAGTAGACCACACTCATCGTTTATTCCCCCTGCTACAAATAAGGAATCTAAAGCTTGGAGAGGTTAAAGAATTTGCTCAAAGTCACAGGGATAGCATGTGTCAGAGTTGGAATATACCAATATAATTTCTGAGGAAATTTGAATAGATTCACGATGATTATTATCATTATAAATTAATTAGCTCCAAAAGGGAGAATTGGGACCAATGAAAAGAAGTTATAAGGAAGATTTCTGATCAATACAAGAAGGAGCTTTAAACCAACCATTAAAACCAACAAAATGCAAATGGGATGCCTTGGTGGTACCCTGTCACTGGAGGCGTTCAGGTAGAGGCTAGACGTCTACTAATCAAGAAGACTGTACAAGAAATTATAGTGTTGGAGGAAAGAACATTGGATTTGGAACCACAGAACCTGTGTTCAAATGACACCCCAAGTATTTACTACCTGGGCAACAATGGTCAAGTCATTTCCTTTCTCTATATTATAATTTCATCATCTATATGACAGGGATTTGGACGGAGTGAACTCTAAGGTATCTTCTAGGTCTAAATCTTTTGAAGAGATGATAATAGTGTAAGGTAGCTTCTTTCTGAATACAAATACATAATAAGGATATGTAATGTTAATTAGAGAGTTAAAGATCTTCCCCACCCATTAATGAGTCTGCCCATTAAGGGAATCTTGATTAGGGGAAGCTCATACCTTTCATTAATTATCAAATGAGGCACTGATTCTCAAGGGTTGTGATGCTCTCTGGCTCTGAAAAGAGTGTAAATATTCTGAAGCGAGGTTTTATTTTGGGGCTTAGTTTTTGGAAGAAGGTTTGTGTGCTAGATGAGGCTCTGGGAAGCCACTAAGGACCACCCCTGCCCCCAGCTTCGAAAACCCAGATGTTGATGCTTCTCTCTCTGATAACTTATGTATTGCATATGGTCAGACAGTTGGAAGCCCTGTCTGTTGATTATTATTTTCTCTGAAGTTCAAGGTACTGACTTTTTTTTCCCTGAACTAAGTGAATGATACATGTGCTTGATTAAAGTAGATTGTTGACCCCTGAAAAGTTGCTTTCCTTTTAGAAAAGCAGATATAAGAACCTGTACAGCAGGCCCTCCTGTGTATGTCAGGGTCTTTGCTGATATAAGGTAGGAATGTGGTTAGCAGAGGGCTTAAAATCTGTTCCTGCACTTTGTCCTCATTCATTTGTCAGGGAACTCAGAAAAAAAAATTAATTTGAAAAACTTAGAGTCACTAAACCTAAAGATACCTTGGTAATTTATTAAAGGACAACCTCTAAACTGATTCAAACTGGATATAGCTTAGCAATTATATGTTAAATAAGGAACAAAAAAGAATTTCTAACTGTAAGTCAAAATGAAGTTTATGGTTGATGGACAAAATTAGGTTTAAAGACACATGCTATGGTGAGCTACCACATGTGTATGTGAAGTTTTTACTTTAAAACAAAAGCCCTTCTTACTACTTAAGTAAGCATTTTAAGCATTAACTTTGTTCCAAAGAACTTGGCCCATGGGTTGCAGAATTTCCTTCTGAAAGGAAAAGTCTATTTCATTTAAAATTCTGAAAATAGATTGACATTCCTTGTCAGAAGAAAAATCACTGCAAAATTTTTTCTTATTCTGATGACTAGATGTTTAGCAACCCAATCTTTCTTTAAAAAATGGTCTGGTATTGGGGAATGGCTAAGCAAGCTGTGATTGTAACAGAATATTATTGTGCTATAAGAAATGACAACCAGATGATTTCAGAAAAACCTGAAAAGATTTACATGAACCGATGCATAATGAAGTGAACAGAACCAGGAGAACATTGTGCACAGTAAAAGCAATATTGTGCATTGAAGAACTGTGAATGACTTAGCTATTCTCAGCAATAAATGATTCAAGATAATCTCAAAGGATTAATATGAAGCATACTATCGGCCTCCAGAGAAAGAACTGATATTAATTGAATACGCACTGAAGCATGCTATTTTTCACTTTTCTTTCTTTTTTTCCTTTTATTAGAGTCTTCTTGTACGAAATGACTAACATGAAAATGTTTTACATAATTACACATGTATAACCTATATTTGATTGCTTATTCTCTCAGGAAAAGGAGAGGGGAGAGAGGGAGGGACAGATAAAATTTGGAACTCAAAACTTTCAATAAAAATGTTAAAAAATTGAAAAAATGATCTAATAAAAAGAAAGCTTCTGAGCTTTAAGCTAAAAGGGAGATAGCAGAATCTATCCTTCCTCTCACAGAGCAGAGATAGCATCTGAGTTCTATAGCTGAAGTCAGAAGCAGAATCAAAGAGAATCAGAATCAAAGAGATATCTAGAAAATCATGCATATTAAAACTGTGCCTAGTATCAGTTACCATGACATCAATCAAGCATCAAATTCCATCCACATGAAACCAAAAGAGAAGAGCATCTGACAGAGACTATACAGTATATTTACATGTCTCACAGAGGTTACATGCCCAGGAGAAACTGAAACAAAACACCAACAAGAAGAAGTCCTCTGATGTCACTAGAAGACTTATGGTCCTACAACGTGAAAAGTGCAGAATGATCCTCTACACATTTACCCTGGACACACATGCTCTCTATATATATGTTGGTGGAAGGATGTGTCCCACATTTATGGAAGGAAATGTTTTATTACATTTATTACTATAGTATTTCATTAAATGTCTTTAATTTGAAGTAATTGTGTCATCTGACTGATTAGAAAAAGTAAATACATCAATGGGACTCATAATCTGTGGTGTTAAGTACATATGAACTCACAGTATACCTTGAACTTATGGTGGCCTTGACTAGGATACCCACTATGCAAACTGATGAGGTAGCCCCAGGTGACTACAACAAATCCATATATCAAGCAAACCATTGGACTACATGACCTCTCCAGTGCCTTTCAATTTAGTGATCTTCTGAAATAAAATTTAATATTTTTATGGCATTTCACCATCCCTTATATTCTCATTAGTTAATATTATACACAATGGTTTTATCCTAGCTTTGGTACATGATGATAAAAAGAGAAGAACCATGGATGGAACATGTCGTTATGTTAACATAGCATCCCTCTACCTCTAGTACTTCTTGTCCTCTTAAGCTAACAATTATAGCTATTTGTTTGTTGATATAGTTGGACTGTGTTCTGAAACAAGCCACAAAACCACAGGGAGTGACTATCTGATTTCTACTTCAATGGCTGTAAAAAGCTCTGTATGCATCTATTGCCCTGTATAAATAATGAATAACTATGATAAAGTTAAGAAGGAAAACTCCAGGGATCAACAATAAATTAATTAAAATGAATAGAAGTAGAGAAGCAAAGCAAAGATGAAGGGAGATTTGAGAGCAAAAAGACAAGCTAAGCAAAAAGAAAACGAAAGTCTCCTGAAAGAGAAATGAGAACTCTCAATGATGAAAATAGACTAAAAGTAAGCATAAAAGACTATCCTCATATCTAAACAAAATAAAAAACACCCAGATCAGAGACTGGCCCAAATTATGATGCAAGGAAAAACAACATTTTATAGCAATTAAGAGCCTTTAAATACACATAAGGAAAAGGAGTCATTCAAAAAAGATAAATAGTAAAGACAATAAGAATCTCACAGACCATGTCTAATAAAGTCAGGATTATACAACACATTTCAGTTAAAATGACACAAATTTCCCTCTAAAGATTCACCTTTACCTACCAACAAGTCTTATTCTTATCTGTAGTTGATGGTTGCTTCAGTTCACTTTAGCTATCTGGAAACTTAGAAGCATTCACAAAAGATTCAGACTAGCCATTCAGACTATAGGCTGGTTTTAGGTCACACAAGGAAAAGGAATTATACCAAAATAAGACTGCATACTCATGATAAAACATGTTTATCTGCCTCCTGACAGAGAGGTGATGAATGCAGATTGAGATTTCATACATACATATTGTGTGTATGCATATAGATATGTGTATATACATATTTATTGATACACATGAGTATATAGATATAGATTAGAGACAGATGTAATTGACACAACACAGGAATTTGTTTCTCTTGACCAGACATTGAAACAAGGGTTTTGTTTTTCTTTATATATCAGGTGGGAGATAGGGGAGAAAGGAGGAGAGATGGGGAGAAGATGGACTTTAGTTAATTGGGAAAAAATTGACTTAAAAATAAAATAAACCTATATGAAGTGTCTGATCTGGGACTCTTGAATGTATCATAAGTGATGCATATGAATTCTAAACAAGCTTTCTACAATTCATAATCCAGGCAGGGATCATCAACAAGTAACAAACTCAGATTATACCTTCAATAGCTATTCTGTTATTCTAGCACTTAATGTATTTAATTATCTTTATTCCTGACGATTCACACATTAAGAGTATACTTGTTCTTAAAAAAAATATTTTATGTTCTTATTGCCACTTGAAATGCAGTTGAGATTTTTTTCATTCATCCTATTACCCCACTTTACTTTTGGTAACTTTCATTGAGTGATTGCTGGTACCTAAAATGAGTAGTTCTGACTTGCAAATTCTCCACCAGATTTGGAGTTAAGAAGACTGGGTTCAAATCCTGCTTCTAACACTTTATACCTATGTTACCAAGAGCAACTGGGGCTAGTAAAATGGGGCTAAAATACTTGGCATATCAAAGTCACTGAGTTGTTTTGAGGCTTAAATGAGATAATGTAGTAAAGTGCTTTTTAAAACACTAAACTTTAGAAAAACACAGAATGGATTAGAAAGCAGAATCCAATAATATGTTATTTACAAGAAATACACTTGAAACATAAAGATTCACACAGGTGAAATAAGGCACGGGAACAAAATCTATTATGCTTCAAATGAAGTAAAGACTTAAGAACTCTGATCAATCCAATAACCAGCTTCAATTCCAGAGATTCAACAATGAGGCATGCTATCCCATTGATACCACGGTGACAGACACAGGGTGGGAAGGAGACATCTATTTTTGGACACAGTAAATGTATGAATTTATTTCATTTGACTATTCATATGTGTTACAAAAGTTTTCTTTTTCTTTTTTTATTGAGGGTAGAATGAGAGGAATAAGAAATTATTGTTTATCAATTGACAAAAAGTAAAATAAAATAAGTAAGTTGAGGCTATTCTGTGGTTATTCTTGCACGAGTAACTGGGAAAAGCAGGAATACCTCAATCAGAATTCCTACAGTGTTTTTATTTTTAAATGCAAGCAATTAAATACAAATCAGGTATGCTCACATTTTTATATGTAAGCTGAAACATTCCAGTTAGAGTAAATTTTTTTAACTCCTAACTACACATTAGCTACAGTGTTTTGCCTCCAATTAAACCATTAGAATAAACACTTCATTCAGTTACAATTTTTAAGTGCCTACTACATGTAATATAGGAGGCAGAGCACCTGGAATGAGAGGGCAAAATAGGCATTGAAAGAATCCATCATCCCAGGAAAGAGATCATCTCATGATACCCTATGATCATCTGTGGAACAGATCCCAAAATAAAAACTCCAAGGAACATTATAGCCAAATTACAGAACTTTCTGGACAAGGAAAAAATACTACAAGTGGCCAAAAAGAAGCAATTTAAACATTGGGGGGCCACAATCAGGATCACACAGGACTTAGCAGCTGTAACATTAAAGAATTGAGGGTCAATAGAATATGATATTCTGGAAGGCAAAGGAGTAAGGAATACAACAAAGAATCACTTACCCAGTGAAATTAAGCAGAATACTTTGGGGGGGGAGGATGGTCATTCAATGAAAGAGAAGGATTTCAAGCTTTCATAAGGAGAACACCAGAATTGAACAAAAGAAAAAATGTGATCTCCAAAATCAAGACCCAAGAGAAGCCTAAAAAGAAAAAAGAAAAAAACAACAGATTCAATGGATCTGAGCCATTTACATCCTTACATGGGAAGATGATACTTAAAAATCATACCTCTAATAACATAACCAGACAGGGTACAGGTAAAAGGTGAATTTGAGGGAATTGCATTTTTAAAAATAAGGGATGAGAAAGAGGAGTACATTGGGTACAGAAGGAAGGGAGGGGCAGAATGGGGTACATTATTTCACATGAAGAAGCACAAAAAAAACTTATTACAGTAGAGGGAAAGAGGGATGGATGGTTTGCATGAGAAGCTTTTTATGCTGCAGCATTCAAACTCTCCTTTAGAAAAGCAAGCTAGAAAGTCTCAGGTGGGAGAAGAAAAAACTAGTTAGTTCACAAAAAGAAAAAGAAAAGTGACAAGAGGAAGGATGAATGGGAGGCTTCTCAGGCAGAAGCATACCCAATACTAAGGTGAAAACATCAGAATCAGGGGGCCCACACAGTGTTTGGGGAGTAATTGAGGATTTTACTCAGCAGGAAGTTTGAGTCCGTTCACTCAATGGATGGGAGAATTGTTGGTATCTTGGATGGAGACAATCAGTGAAAAGGCTAAATTTTCTCAAGAGAGAAGAGTAAGTAGTCAGTGAATTCAAAGTCAGAATAGAATGACAAGAAAAGAATTGTTTATTGCTCTATTAAAAGCAGGAAAAGACTTTGGAAGAATAGAAGGCATTCCAACTAATGCAAAATGTATCAAGAAAAGGGGCTTGATATAAGACTAAGCAAGGAAGTAAGAACTGCCCCTACAGATCTTCCTGAAACGTTGTATCAAGTTCATCACACTTGCAGGGCAAACAGGATGTTGGCCAGACCCCAGCTCAGATTAAAGAGGGCATACCTCTAGCCAGAATGATGACCCCAAAACTGCAAATTAGAAAGCAGTAAACAACAGTAAATGAGGCTATGATAATAGGTTCATGGACTCCAAAAGCATGGTTGACCCTCTATCTACCCAGCTTTTGGTTTCCTTGTTTGTTTTTGGCTTTTTGTCTGCTGGCTTTGTTTGCAAGATTTGTTTTCTGCAGGCTTAATACCCTCCACCTGTAGATGCCTGATCCCTCAAGCCAGATGTCACCCCTATCCATTGTGCTGTGTCACCCCTGGACCTGGTGTCAATCAACCTCTGGATGCTAGCTAAAGAACTGACCCTTCAAATGGGGCCTCTTGGGGCAGGGACAGCTCTACTTCCATTTTCAGCAGGAAGTAGCTATGGAAGAAGAGATCATTGTGTCTTACCCCAAGATTTTGGGTCCCATTTGTTCTAGGAAAGAATGATGGGCTTGTGCTCAAGCCCCACTCTAAGATATTGTTTTACATGAATATTTTGTGTGATTTCTATCATATTGTTGTAAAGTTCTGTTGACACCAGTTGCCTCATTGACCTATATAGTGGATAAGAAAGATCTTGGGACCAAATTTATTGTTAACGTTTGTTTGGTTTTTGTTTTTTTTTTTTTTTGCTTAATTTGAAGATCTTTCCCATCCATTAATAGTCCCTTGTAACCTGCTTAACTCACATGGAAGCCTAAGTCACATGTGGTGGGAGGAGTTTGCTGAAAGGGTGGAGCAGAGCTGAGAGGAAATTGGCCACATTAGTTAGAACTGAAGGAGGGAGACAAATCATACAGCTGACTAACATGAGTGGGAGAGCCTGCTTGTAATTTGTTTAAGGGAGTTGATTTGTGGGAAGGTCATAGCAGGGGGAAGGCTTGGGGACGATAGCACCCTCTGCCATTGTTGTTGTGTATGGATTTCTTTGTTGCTGTGATGGATTTGACTTTGCGATGTTGGGATTTGGCTTTATGGTGTTTGAAAAAATGTTTTAGTTCTGTCTTCCCCGTGGAGAGTCTGCTGTATTTCATGATTCAGAACTACACTGGCATATTCATGGCTGCCTTTGGTGCTGTGAATATCGTGATGGTGCTCGACTAAGTCAAATTTATAAGAATACAAACCATTCCCTGATTGATATATGGTCAAAGAATATGAAGAGGCAGTTTTCAGATGAAGAAATCAAAACTATCTATAGGCATATGAAGAAGTGCTCTAAATCACATTTGATTAGAGAAATGCAAATTAAAACAACTCTCAGGTAGCAAACAACACCTATCAGATTGGTTAATATGATGAAAAAGGAAAATGATAAATGTTGAAGAGGAATTTGGAAAATTGAAATGCTAATGCACTGTTGGTGAAGTTATGAAGTGATCCAAATATATTGGGGAGAACAATGTGAAGCTATATCCAAGGGACAACCAAACTACAAACAATACACTATTGGTCTTTATCCCAAAGAGATCATAAAAAAGGGAAAAGGATATACATATGCAAAAATATTTATAGTAGCCCTTTTCATGATGGCAAAATATTGGAAAATGGGGATGTCCATCAGTTGGGGTATGGCTGAACAAGTTGTGGTATATGAATGCAATGGAATACTATTTTGCAATAAAATATAATGAACAGGTAGATTTCAGAAAAACCTGAGAAGACTTGTACAAACTGAGCAAGTGAAATGAGCAGAACCGAGAAAGCACTGTAACACTGTGTGATAATCAACTATGAATAACCCCACTCTTCTCTGCAATACAATAATTCAAAGCAAGTACAAATGACCCATGAAGGAAAATGCTATTCATATCCAGATAAAGAACTAATAGACTCAAAATGCAAAGCATATTTTTTTCACTTATTCTTTTTTCATTGTTTTTTCCTTTTTGATCTGTTTCTACTTTCACAGCTGTGACTAATATGAAATTTTATTTTATATGATAGCACATGTATAATCTATATCAAATTGCCTACCATTATAGGCAGATGGGGAGGGGAGGGAAGGAGAAAAATTTGGAACTCAAAAGCTTGTAAAAATGATTGCTAAAAGTTATCATGATATAAATTGGGGAAAAAAGATACTAATAGCAAAAAAACTGGAAAAAATAAAGGACTCTTTGCAGAAGTTTTCTTAAAAAGAGGCAGAGTATTGAACAGAGGGGTTTGGGGGTCAGATAGATCATCTGGATTCAAGCATTGTTTCCACTGCCATTGTTCAGTTATTTTTCAGTCATGTTTGACTCTTTGTGATCCCATTCGGGGTTTTCTTGGCAAAGGTACTGGAATGGTTTGCCATTTCCTTCTCCAACTCATGTAACAGATGAGAAAACTGAGGCAAACAGGGCTAAGTGACTTGTCACAGCTAGTAAGTGTCTGAAGCTGTATTTGAACTCAAGAAGATGACTTTTCCTGATTCCAAGCCCCGTACTCTATCCACTATACCACCTAGCTGCCCTAGTCCCATTTCTGAAATTTATTAATTACATACCCATGGACAAATCCATGCCCATTTGGCCTCTCAGTGTTTCCAGGCAACTTCCTAAAACTATAAATTAAAGATGATTAGCTGATTTGAAATGATACAGAGAATTTCCACACCAGGAGTTCCCTACAGCAAAGAAATTACAAGTCCAGACCACTGCCATCACCCCTCAGAATGGACAAGACTTTTTAGTTCTCTGAGAACTAGCTGGCTTTGTTCCGATTCATTGCATGCATGTGAAGTAAATATAACTGCATTTTTAAAATATGGTAATTTTCTTCAGACTTCTCATTAATTCAGACTGATGCTTGGATGGCTGTGGTCCTGGAAGATGCTGTCAGAACTGCATCCTCGGGGATGTGGGACACCAGGTAGCAAGAAGTTCAATGCCTCTGCGAGGTGAGGGAGCAGAGGGTATTCTTTTTGCTGTGTCAAGATGCAAACTCCACTGTGTTCTTCATGGAGCTGTTCTCAAGATATTCAAAAGCATTTTACCTAAGTGTTCAAATTTTAAGAGTTCTTAAATGTGTAGATCTCCTGTTGTGTCTTCCCTGAGAAATCTTTAGAGTTGGTAAGGGCAGAGTATAAGTGGGACCAGAAAGTCTCTAATTCTAAGGCTCCCGCTGAGCAAATGCTTCTCACCTCCCTGGGTTGTATTTATCTGTAAACCTGTTTTAAATCTGTCTTCCAGCTCCTAAGTAACAATTCTAGGAGAAGGCATAAGTGACTGAAAATTTACCATTTAAAACTGCATCTTCAAGATGCTCCCACCACAATCACACAGTATTCCCTAAGGATCTGGGGGTGCCTTATCTTTAGCATGTTCCCACCCCACCTCTCACCTAATACCCCTATAGCTTGGACAGGCAAGATATTTCAGGGCCTCTGTGATATGATGCTTCCATGACGGATAGAAAAAAGGCAAATTATTCTCATATAAACATATGTGAATAATACAATTAGTGCAATATGGCTACTATCATAACATTCTATAATTCATACATGCTATAAATTATTATATCATTATATGTTTGTGCATTTATGACATATCATGTATAAGTAATAAAAGCTAAATTATTCCTATATATCAGATGAAAACTGGAAAAGAAGTGTCAACATGTCTATAAAAAACCAGTGAATTATGGACTCCAGCATCACAGTTCCCCGTGTGCTTCATGAGGAAGGAGAAATGAAATTAGAGAAAACAGGAAGGGACGAACAGCTAGATCAGACCAAGGACACACAGAAGCTTGAGCTGGATCTGGTGCAATTATAAGAGTCTTAAGGAATTGAGTCTCACGTGAGAATGTACTGAACAACTGTGTAGCCAGCATGCATGAAGGGCAGTCAGTGGATGTGGTCTTTTCTCTTTTCCCTTCTCCTTTCCCCTTTAGGAATGTTGGGAGACAGTCTGGAGGGTGCTTGCCCCAATAAGAAAGAATTTGCTTTCTTTCTCATCAGGCTAGTGAAATTCTGCATTAGAGAGGCAGGTCAGGGTGACCATGAACATAAAGAATGGAGCAGGGATCACTGAAAGGAAAATGAAGAAAATTCCATGCAAAATCAGCATTGAGAAAGAGCATTAGTCATCACTCGGGGCATCAGCTGCTGGAAAACATATAGGAGTGACTGAGCCTGGCGCTCCAGGATCATCATGGAAAAGATGGGAATGCTGAACAGATGGAGAGACTGAAAACCATGTGTACATATGGGTACAGGGAACAGCAAAGAGGGAGTGTGGGGAAGGAGAGGTGACAACTCTCACTACATAGAGTCTGGAATGAATCTAAACTCCTCTAATAAACAAATCCATCTTTTTACTACCCTGAGACTTGAAATAGCAGTGCACTAGGATACAAGGACTACCTCTACTGCTATCATGACTCTTCTGTGGAAACTGAGATAGCACCATTACAGGGAAGGGGCAAGTGGGAAACCATGTTCACCCAGAAATAGTCAGTAATAGTTCCCTTGTGAACCAGACTCAGGTATACATCCCTTCATATGTTCTTTACATGACTGTTAATAATTTTGCTTTATGGCCTCAGGTGTTTATAGGAGGGGAGTTGAATATCACCAAGAAATAGCTAAATGGTCCTAAGAACATCAGCTAAATGGTCCTAAATGCTGATGTTCCCAGAGAAACTTTCTGGGTAGGGACAAAGACAAGTCATAGAAAGTATCAGTTATTGAAATGCCTCCAAGAAATGAACTCTGGACCAAATGAGCTCAGATGTTTGAAAATGGGCCAGAGCTTATAATTAGGAAAAAATACATATAGATGGCAAAAAGGATGAGAGGGGGGCAATCAAGAGGATATTAAAAAATAAAGACTCATGCCTTTTTTTCATTTCTACAAATTTTATGAGAATGATATAGACATGTATTAAGGATGATTTTAAAAATGTGAAGGGAACAAGAAGGCTATTTCAATTTATATTACACTGTGAACAATATCTTTACAGTCACAGAATTAACTGAAAGGCACAATGAATATGAGTCCAAAGTATTTACTTCTTGTTGATTATATTTTAAGCATTTTGATTCAATAGAGTAGTATGATCCCTTAAAATCTCTCCTACAATGTGATATAGATTTATAGATGTAGACATATACACACATATAAATTATCAAAGAATTTTGAATGACATTAAAAGAGAATTTTTTGTCAAACCTCTGATTATTAATATAAAACAAATTTTTAAACAGTCCCAAGTATGCTCAAGAACTGCATTGACCATTGTCACAAGTATGTCCAGTTTAGAGGCCAAATGAAAGAAATATTCTTGATAGATAGTAAGACCCTCCTAAAGTTTCTGTTGTTTGAAATATTGCCTAACACTTTCAATGGGTCTAAGCTTCACTATTGAACAAATTCATCTTTTTAATACCAATATTCTTCTGTAGCACTATGTGGTTATGAATTATGGAATCCCATAATCTTCACAGAATCAAAAATGTTAGTCACTTGAAAGGCAGTGGAGAGACATATGGTAGGAACAAGCAAGATATTACCTACTTACCAGTGATGAATTTCATGCATAAAAAAATATCATGAAAGAGATGCATTATGGAAAAAGAGTTGGGCTGGTCATGTTACAAGAGCAAGAAATAACAGATGGATAGTCTGTGCTTTATAGTTTTACTTACATCATGTTAAAGAAGCTACAGTAAATGCCAGCACATTGAATGAACCCTGAAAAAGGGTTTACTGGAAGGCATAAACAAAAATTACATGGGATGAGAAGGTATGGATGGTTCTAGCCTGAAACCCTAAGGGTCTTTTCCTCCCAGATTGTTTTCTTTGGTTTTGTTTGGTTTGGTTCGGTTTTTTGACTAGGTAAAAGAGGCCATCTTTTGCCTCATTTCTTACCTAGCCTTAATCACTGAATGGGTGCTGCCTCAGACAAACTTAGACTTGGGAAAGTCCTTAACTCAAAAAGGCTACGGTCTCCTACTGCATCTGGAAACATGCACAGCTGTCCTGATCTATATCTTTCTACTGGACCCAGATGGCTCCAGAGAAGAACGTGAGGTTGGTGACTGTGTACAGCCCTGCCTCACTAAAATCCAACTAACTTGCAAGTCATCACCTTCCTGATGGCATTGATCCTCTTCAAGAATGAAGGACAAAGATCTCGAAGGGGCGGAGCCAAGATGGCAGAGTAACAGCACACACTTTCTGGGGCGTTGCCCGCAAGCTTAACTAAATACCTGTAAAAAATGGCTCTAAACAAATTCTGAAGCTGCAGATCCCACAGAATGACAGAAGCAAATCTCCAGCCCAAGACAGCCTGGAAGGTCACTGGGAAATGTCTATCGCATCATGCTGGGAGCAGAGTACATTCAGTGTGGGCTACAAGTGCACAGAGAGCAAACTTAGTAGGCCTTGCGGAAACTGAATCTTTCACACCCGTAGTGGTTTCCAGATCTCATGATCCCAAAAAACTGATAATAAATTGGAAGAACAGTGGGAAAACCCTATGGGGCCAGTGCAGCAGAGTGCAGTGGTCTAGCCCCAGCCCCAAGGCAGCTGAGTGGGGAGGGGGTGGAGGAACCACAGCTGTTTCTGGAGCTACTGTTTCTGGAGCTCTAAGTCCATAGATCATGGGGAGACCTAGCAACTGACAGTATACCCTCCACCTCCACTGGAAGCAGAGAATTACCATGACAAAGAGCTCAAAAGTCAAATAAATGACTGGGGAAATGAGAAAAACCAGAAAAAGAATCAGACTATAGAATCCTTTGTTGACAAGGAAGACCAAAGCATGCAAACAAAAGAAAATAAAGTCAAAGCTCCTCTATCCAGAACATCCAAGAAAAATATGAATTAGTCTCAGGCCATGGAAAAGCTCAAAAAGGATTTTGAAAATCAAGTAAGAGAAGTAGAGCAAAAATTGGAAAGAGAAATGGGAAGAGTGATGCAAGAAAATCATGAAAAATGAGTCAACTGCTTGTAAAGGAGACCCAAAAACTGCTGAAGAAAATAATTTTAAAAAATACACTAACCCAAAAAGCCAATGAGGAAAAGAATGCCCTAACAAGCAGAATTGACCAGATGGACAAGGAGACCTAAAAGCTCACTGAAGAAAACAATTCCTTAAATATTAGAATGCAATAGATGGAAGCTAATGACTATGAAAAATCAAGAAATTATAAAACAAAACCAAAGGAATCAAAAAATAGCCAACAATGTGAAATATCTCATTGGAAAAACAATTGACCTAGAAAATAGATCCAGGAGAGAAAATTTAAAAATTATGGAACTACCTGAAAGCCATGATAAAAAAAAAAGAGCCTAAACATCATGCTTCATGAAATTATCAAGGAAAACTACCCTGATATTCTAGAATCAGAGGGTAAAATAAATATTGAAAGAGTCCACCAATCACCTCCTGAAAGAGATCAGAAAAGAAAAACTCCTAGGAATATTGTAGCCAAATTCCAGAATTCTCAGTTCAAGGAGAAAATATTGCAGGCAGTCAGAAAGAAACAATTTGAGTACTGTGGAAATACAATCAGGATAACACAAGATCTAGCAGCTTCTATATTAAGAGACTGAAGGGCTTGGAACATGATATTCCTGAAGTCAAAGGAGCTAGGACTAAAACCACAAATCACCTACCCAGAAAAACTGAGTATAATACTTCAGGGGAAAATGGTCATTCAGTGAAATAGAGGACTTTCAAGCATTCTTGAGGAAAAGACCAGAGCTGAGTAGAAAATTTGACTTTCATACACAAGAATCAAGGGAAACATGAAAAGGTAAACAGGAAAGAAAAATCATAAGGGACTTACTAAAGTTGAACTGTTTACATTCCTACATGAAAAGATAATATTTGTAACTCTTGAGACTTTTCTCAGCATTTAGATAGTTGGAAGGATTATATACATATAGAGAGAGGGCACAGGGTGAGTTGAATAGGAAGGAATGATATCTAAAAAAATAAAATTAAGGGGTAAGAGAGGAATATATTGGGAGGAGAAAGGGAGAAATGGAATGGGGCAAATTATCTCCCATAAAAGAGGCAAGGAAAAGCTTTTTCAATGGAGGAGTAAAGGGGGGAGATGAGAGGGGAAAAGTGAAGCTTACTCTCATCACATTTGGCTTAAGGAGTGAATAACATGCACACTCGATTTGATGTGAAAATCTGTCTTACACAACAGGAAAGTAGGGGAGAAGGGAATAATTGGGGTAGATGGTGATGATAGAAGGTAAGGCAAATGGGAGGTGGGAGTAATTAGAAGTAAACACTTTTGGGAAGGGACAAGGTCAAAAGAGAGAATAGAATAAATGGGGGACAGGGTAGGATGGAGGGAAATACAGTTAGTCTTTCACAACATGACTATTATGGAAGTTTTTTGCATAATTACACATGTATAGCCTATTTTGAATTGCTTGCCTTCTCAGTGGGAATGGGTGGGAAAGGGAGGAAGCAAAAGAAGTTGGAACTCAAAGTTTTTAAAACAAATGTTAAAAATTGTTTATACATAGAACTGGGAAACAAGAAATACAGGTAATGGGGTACAGAAATCTATCTTGCCCTACAAGAAAAGAAAGAAGAAGAGGATAAGAGGGAGGGGTATTAGAAGGGTGGGTACATAGGTGGAAGGGGCAATCAGAATGCATGGTGTTCTGGAGTGGGGGAAGGGGAAAGATGGGGAGAAAATTTGGAACTCAAAATTTTGTGGAAATGGATGTTGAAAACTAAAAATAAATCAATTAATTTTAAAAAAAGAATGAAGGACAAACAATAGTATCAATAGGTTCAGAAATCCAATTATTTATTGTCTCTTATGCATGCATATACGTATACATACACATTGTTGTTGCTGTCATGCAGTTGTTTCAGTTGTGTCCAGCTCTCTGTGACCACATTTCGGGATTTTTGTTGTAAAGAGACCAAAGTGTTTTGCCATTTCCTTCTCCAGTTCATTTTACAGAGGAGGATACAAACAGGGTAAAAGGACTTGCCCAGGGTTAGCTGAGGCCAGATTTGAACTCAGGAAGATGAGTCTTTCTGACTTCAGACCTAGAACTCTATCCATTATATCATATAACTACCCTTATATACATATACATCTGTGTATGTATGTGTGAGTATATATGTGTGTATTTATATTTATGTTATGTACATATGTATATACATATTATTTTCAAGAAATTAAACTTGAAAATGTTTTTTAAAAACGTCTTTTAAAGTCATGTTATTAATGTCTTCATATAGTAGGCAGATAGCTCCTTCAATAGTATTCTCTTCATGAAAATAACTAATAACTAGAAACCACTAAATGATAGTTTTAATAACTATTATTATATTAGCATTTATATTGCACATTTAAGTTTGCAAAGTACTTTACAAATATTACCTCATTTTATACTCATGACAGTCCTAAGTGCTATTTTTCCCATTTACAGATGAAGAAACTGAGGCAGCAAGTGACAGGGATGATGGTGAGGCCCCTCACCTAGAACATTTGAAGGAGGGCAATGTGATGATAAAACTGCCAAAGCAACCAAGTCACAATGCATACTTTTTAAAACATTAAACAGCATTAATTAAACTTTAAACATTTCCATGTGCTAATATAGTATTTTTCTTTCAGAGAAGAAATTGAGATAGGCTCGTTAAAAAGGAGGAACCTAATAAAGAAAAAGGAAACAAATTTCTGTTTGCTGAGGGACTGGAATTCATTCAATATTTATCCACAGTAACCTTGACTTGGGGATTTTTGCTTAACCAAGGTTCAGATCCATGCCTTCTATAAGCATCCTTAGGGAACATGGACAGCTCAGTATCAAAAAGAGAATATCATGTTCCCCTTCTAATCATCTCGCTGGCTGGTGGGAGGAAAGTTTTTTGTGAGCTACAAAGTACAAAGTGAGCCACACTGAGTATTCTCTGATTTGAAAATTCCATATTACCCTTAAGGAGCTGCCATCAGCGATTGCTCAAAAGTTACAGGACCTATGAAAAAATTGATTCTCATGGCTCCTCACAGTTGCAATAAGGACTCTTTGTGCTCAGGGTAGACACTATAAACTATGCCCCTCAATTTTGGGTTAGGAGAAAGATGAGCAGAATGGGGGAGGGAAAAGAAATCATCCTAGTCCACATCTGGGAGCTACCTATTCTTGCCATGTGGTCAACACTCTATCCTCCAAACCACACAGCCAAAGAGAGGTTAAGTGACTTGTCCAGAGTCACATGAATAGTAAGGGTCTGAGACTGGATTTGAATTCAGGTCATCCTAACTCCAGACCCAGCATTCTCACTTAGCAATCTAGTTACACTTTTCTGCTCTTAGTGGATGGTAAATGTCAGCCTCCTCTAAATTAGGCACCCTGAAACAAAGTTCTGCTTGATCTATCCTGGATACATCTCTGCCCCATTCCTTCCTCCTCACTACCCCACATTTCATAGTCATTAAATTGATTCAATTCAGTTAAATTCAAAAGACATTCATTAAATATCTCATAGAGTATTGAATACAAGACAAATAAGATGTGAGACATAGCCTCAAGAAACTTACAATCCACTAAAGGTAAACAATAACGATAGTGGGGATGTACCTACTCTTCTTGATGATAAGAGAGAGAATATGTGGGAATATCCAGTGGACTGAATATTGACTGGGGAAAGACAGTTAACAGAGAAGGCACAGGGAAGCTATGCATCTCTAGTGTTTAATTCTAGATCTCAACCCCTTGTGTTATCATGAGGGGCAGGGGATGTCTTGATAAACATCTTGACACAAGAGACATCAGAACTGGGAAAATTAAGTGATAATGAAGATATGATCCAATTCAGCCTACTGATACACATATTTACATACGATACCCACATGCCATATATTTACATATAATATACATGTGCTATATAACCACATGTAATGTGTTGTGTGTTATGTAATAGGGAGCCACCAGAGTGTGAGAAGAGGAATGCCATGGTCAGATTTCCACCCCAAGTACCAGGTAGAGAGTAGAATTTACCTGGCTTCTGATTATTACTCACTCAATGGGAATTACCACCCTCAAAGTCAGTATGTCAAAGCCTAGCCTAAAAAGGCCAAGGTCTCTCATTGCATCCTGGGCCATCTCCAGTCATCCCGATGAATATCTGGTCAATGGATTCAGATGGCTCCGGAGAAAGTGAGGCTGGTGACCTGCACAGCCCTCCCTCACTCAAAACAAAGTCAAGTGCAAGTCATGTCATCATTTCTCTGATGTCATGGTCTTCTTCAGAAAGGAAAGATGACCACAGCAACAACTGATACACATCTAAATTTCATCACCTGCATTTCCTCCTGATTTCTTGTCCTTGTAAAAGAAAGGGGGCTGGTGAGGAGGTGGGCATACATGGCAGAATCAGAATTAGAAACCAGCATGCTTTTTATTATTACCACCTAAAGCAGTACACTTTATAGATTAAGATGCACATTACTTTCAGGAAGAAATCAAGGAAAGTTCATTTTTGCTTCCAGTGGAATTCCATTCAGTATCTGAGATAATGATGTGAATTTGGTCAAAATTCCCTGTGGAAAAAAGTGTTGATTTCCATGGTGTACTTTGTTATTCATTTTAGCAGAAGACACCACCACCCTTCCAATTCACAACCTGAGTTAACCTTGACTACTCTCTCATTCACCCCACAAAGCCAATCAGTTGCAAAATCTTGTCATTATTATTTCTACAACATGTCTCAAATACATCCTCTTCCCTCTAAGGACTCAGTTACCACCCTGGTTCAGGCTCTTGTCAGTTCCCATCAGGACTGTTACCTGATTTAGCCTCCTAAATGATATCCATGCCTCAAGTTTCTTTAATTCACCCTCCGCGGAGCCACCAAAGGGATTTTCCTAAAGCTCAAAGTTTGGCTATATCACTCCACTGCTTAATGAACTCCCAGTAGATTCCCATTATCTAATCTATATCAAATATTTGGTATATTCTCTATTTGGTATTGAGGGCTCTTGATGTCCTGGCTTTATTTCCAGATTCTGTTCCACCCTCTGTTGGAAACTCTACTACAACACAGCTAACTAGGCTTCTTACTGTTTACACGCAACGCTATATCCTGTTTCTATACTTTTGTCCAGACTGGTCCACATGCCTAGAATGTTCTCCTTCTTCACCTCTGCCCCTTAGAGTTTCTAGAATTTTATTTCATAAATTAAAAATAAAGAAATAATAAAGACATAAATAAATGAAATAGTAAATGAAAAAGTAAATAAATATATAGAAATAAATTTTTAAAATAAAAATAATTTTTTTAAGATTCCTAGAATTCTTCTAAGGACTCTAGAGCTTCTTGATGCTCTCCTCAAGTGCCATCTTCTATATAAGTCCTTTCCTGATCCCCTCATCCACCCACCCACCCAGCTTCTAGTGCCTTTTCCCAAAAAAATTTATTTTGCATTATGTGTAACAGACTTATATTTATATACAATAGGAGTTCCTGGTTCCACATCCTCTTGAACTAGAGGACAGAGTGCTTGTGCCCATATTCATACAGCAAAGGTGGACAAGCTCATTCATAATCCAATGCCTCCCACTTCCCCAAAAAGAAACTTCCACCAGGCAAAGATGAAAGAAAAGAAAGGAGTTAGGGCTCCATGTGAGTGGCTCACCTGCCCACTCCGTGCTGTACTACTGCTACTTCTACCCAGTCTGGTCTGGACCTTGCCTATAACTTCATTCTTCAACATTCTTTGATTTTTCTGACCTTTTCTTAGATCCCTCAGTGAGGTGCTAGCCTTCACTATTACACAGTTTCCTGTTTAGGTGGTGAAGGACCAGCTAGGTGGCATATCAGCCCTGGAGTCAAGAGGACCTGACTTCAAATCCTTAGATACTTACTAGATGTGTGACCCTGGGTAAGTCACTTAGCCCTGATTGCCTCCAAACAAAAAAGCTAAGATGTAGTCTTTTCAACCACTCGATCATGACTGTCACACCTCCATTGTCTCCTCAACTCATGTGGCCCCTTCCTTAGCAGAAGTTTTCTCAAGTTTGACATCACAAGCAATTGTGAATTCTGAGCGCATTTAGATACCAGAGTCAAATGACTTTGAATATTAAGTATTCATACTAGTGCCTTCTGAAAGTGAAGAAAGTGGTATATATGTGTGTATATATATAATTGTCTTATTATCTTATTAAGAAAGTGGTATATATGTGTGTATATATATATATATATATAGTTGATGTCTTTATTTCACTAATTTTTTTTAAGTAGAAGCACTGGTAGGAAAGGGGGAAAGGTAAAAGAGTTAAGAATCATTTCATGTGCTTTTGACTGATCTTAGAGATGATCCAGTCCAACCATTCCTGTTTACAGATGCAGAAATATTTAAGGGATATGCCTAAGTTAATTTAGCATAGTAGTGGAAAGACTGTTGGACTAGGAATCAGGAAGACCTGAATTCAAATCCTCGTTACGTGACCATGAGCAAATCATTCAACCTCCCTCAGCCTTGGTTTCCTCATCTATAAAGGGAGGATAAATAGCACCTTCTTGCCAGGGCTATTGTGATGCTCAGATTGGATGAGATGATGATTGGATTTGTAAAGCGCTTTGCAGACGTTAAAGTCCATTGCTGTTATTGGTGGTGGTGGTGATGATCCTTCCTTTCCAAAGAGAAGCAAAGATATCATGGTAATGTCTTAACTTGCTCGTGAATTAGATTTAAGTGAGGCAGAGTTCCAGTCATCAGCCTCACTCTCTCTTCCAGAGTCATAAAAGTCCAGGGGCAAGACAAACATCGAGACAACTGGTGATGGCCCAGGGATGCAGCGGATGACCTGGGCATCATTAGGTAAAACTGTCTCAGCAGATGGGCTGAACCAGGTTGAGGATAATCAGTGGGTCTCAAACTCATTGTTGGTGAGTTAGGGGAATGTGTACTCCAAGTATGTGAAACTTCTCCCAGCAGAACAGGAGGATAAGAACAATTTCTTCCAACAGACATGAAAGTGATTGGAGCAGGTGCTGTGGAGCATGTAGAGCTTGATCAGGCATCAAAAGCACTATTTTAATTCTAGCTATTGTAATTGAATTAGTACAGAATTTAAACAGGGGTTCATTGAAGTATAGATCCCTTTAGTGCCTTTTAGACCTTTGGATAAAGATCCTTGACAGGTGTTAGAAAGCAAGAAGAGTGGATTCTGGGACTAGGGAAAGTCAGCTGAAACTTCAACCATAGAAGGTGTTAATACACTGGATACTCAGCATTCCATGATGATGACAATAGTGATGATAGTGGTGGTGGTGAGGAGGAGGAGGAGGAGGAGGAGGAAGAAGAGGATATGGGACCAAATTCTGCAAAGCATTGCACATAGCATCTTAATTTTTTACACAAAATTGTTCATTTGTAGCATTTTATTCTGATATCAGCAAGTTCTGAACCCTGTGTGGTCTCCAGAAGTCACAGAATACCCAGGAGAAAGTCAGATCACTGAGATCTGGGAGAGTGGTTAAAATTAGTATATGAAGTGTCTGATTCCATAGAACCATTGACTCCTGAGTGAAAAATGATACAAGAAAGAACATAGAGCAATGATGTAAAAAATTATATTTCAAAATGGTAACTTCTACTCCCAGGAAATGTCCCAGGCAGGATAGTCTCTGCTGCATGTTAACACCTCTTGGTTATGAAATGTTGGTTGATTTTTAGTGAATGTGTTTTTTGACTGGTTTAAAAAGGAAAACATGGAATCTACAGCAAATGTTTAGCCTGGCAGACTGATAAAACTGTTGATGTTTGCTGGGTGCACCTTGTAAAATAATTACTCTGGAAGCAAGGAATCCAACTAGCAAATACGTGTTAAATGGGACAATCATCCAGCACAGTGAACAGGAAGAAGATTTGGCAGTTATTGTGAGAAAATCACTGAGATAACCAGGCCAGGGTGCAGCAGGCATGAAGGAAGGCAAATGAAATCCTGGCTTCCTGAAGCCAAAGGAAGGAATACAAAACTGACCTGAGGCACCTGTTGGTGCCCATTCAAAGGCTTGGGGTTGATGTTGATGGCTGAACTTGGAGAAAGGCCATTAGGTCATCAGAGAGAATTATCCATCTCAAATGCAGAAGGGTTGAGGAAAACACTTTGATGAGCAAGGATGTATGAGCTTTTGCAAACAGCAAATGTCTCAGAGACTCAGGAGAAACACTCATCACAATGAAAGGGAAAGATAGGGCTTTTACACCAGCCTGGCTTTCATGCACTAAGTGGCATCTCCAAATGAATACACTACCAACAAAAATAAGGATCGAAAGCCAGCAAGATTATTCCTGGTAAATGAGCAACACATGGAGAATAAATTAAGGACAGCAACTGAAAAAGATAGGACCACGTACATGTTTACCTTCCTTCCAGAGAGTGTGCAAATGAATGATTCTTCCCCTAATTGCTGGATCTTGATCCTAAAATCTATTTCAATCAAGTTCTCAATCGGTGCCTCTCTAAAACGAAGAGATTGTTCTTCGCTAACATAAACACAATGACTTGCCATCACATCGTACTTAATTTGCAACTCTCTTGTGCAATTATCATGTTTCATTGCACACCAGCGTCATTTCTCTAGGGGTCACATCCCTCCTACTGGATTATAAGCTCTATGAGGACAGACACCATGTCTCATTTTATTTTTGTGTCTCAGGTTCTTGCACAGGGCTCTACTCATAACAGAAGTAAAATAATAGGTGGCATAATGTGTAGGACAATGGAGTCCTAAAGACAAGAAGACATGAGTTCAAATCTGACCTCAGACATTTACTACATCTGATCCTGGAGAAGCTGCTTAACTTCTGTCTGCCTCAGTTTTCTCCTCTGTAAAATGATAATAATAGCACCCATCTCCCAGAGTTATTGTGAGGGTAAAATGATATATTTGTAAAAGCACTTTGCAAATCTCAAAGTCCTACACTCCATAAAAGAGTAATAACAATAGTAGACCTTGATAAACATACAATAAATAGCAGTCACCAAGATTTAGCTTTATTTCTAATTTTTTTAACGTAATTGTTTTGTGATTTAAGTAAGCCTTCTTTCTCAGCCTATCCAGAATTCACAGGAACATAGCTTTAGAGACAGGAGGGACCCTAGCGCCAGGAATAAAATTATCTGTTCTCCTTACTCTTGTGTGTCCATCGTATGTTTGGATTCCTCTGTTAAGTGTTTTTTTCTTCCTATCAAGCTCTAATTTGCCCTTTTGCAACTTCTACCAATTGCTGCCCTATATGGTCAGAACAAATCTAATTCCTCTCCCACTAATAGGTCCTCAACTATTTAAAGATAATGGTTATGTGTGCCCCACCCACCCTCAGTCAACCTTCTCTTCTTCAAGAAAAACATCTCCAGTTGCTTCAGGCAGTCCTCTCAGGGAATGGATTTACAGCCCAGAAATTTAGAAAGGTCATAGAATCCAAGTCCCTCATTTTACAGATGAGGAAACTGAGGCCCACAGAGTGATTTCCCCAGGATTACAACAATAGTAAGTGCATGAGGCATTTCGACCCCAGGTCTTCTTGATTCCAGATGCAAACCTATAGTCACTACACAAAGCTGTGCTTCCCCATCCTGGCTACCTTCCTCTGAGTGTTCTCCAAATTATCAATATCAGATGAGATAATATGCTCCAGGACATAGGGAGATTATGATGGCTAAGGGGAACACTCTCCTTCAACTTTTACTCATGACTTCTTCCCCTTAAAAGAGAAAAATCAGATTTTTCCCAGACTTGGGGGAGTGAGATGGAAGAGAAATGCACGGAGCTGGAGTAGAGATTTCAGCCTTTCACAACCTGACCTCAGTCTATTTTTCTAGCCTCATATATTACTCTACCTCCCCCCTCTCTGTTCCTCACCAATATCACTTTATCTCGCATTTCTGGGCCTTTTTAACTGACCAGCTCCCATGGCTTGTAAGGCCATTCCCTTATCTCTGTCTTCCCTGAAGAACCTACAACCTTACAGAAAGCTTTTCCTGATTCCCCATGCCTAAGTATTGCTGCTGTCTCTCCCTAGTTACCTTATATTTAACCACCTTGCATTTATTCTGTGTACTCATGTGCATCATTATGTAATATATACAAATACAGAACATATATATGTACATATAGTCTCCCTCCACCCACCCAACAGAATGGAAATTCCTTGAGAATAGATTGTTCTGTATTTTGTCTATTTCCAATAGCTAATAGGTACTGTGATGTCTAGTACAAAATAGGTATTGAATAAATGTTTATTGAATTAATGATTAAGACAGAGCTGTGCCCATCAGATGCTGCTTTAAAAAAAAAGACATGCAAGCATGAATAGAAATAGAAATAGAAATTGATCAGAAAATGACCTTCCTGTGTATTCCAGTGTCTGCAGGTACCTGCCTCTCTGGAGGGTGGATTGCTGAGTCAGAGTCAAGGCATCTTGTGCCTGCTGCAGGCAGATTAGTTCTAGTGGATCTGCTTAATGTTTAGTGGCTGCCAAATTTATATTTTGCTGAAAGGCTTATAGAATGGTTGGTCTGTTGGGTGCCCAAATTCAAGCTTTCATAAGAACTCATCCACCCACAGACTGTAATGCCAGGGAACATAAGTAAGAGCAAAATTGAACCTACTGAAATAACCTTAGAGAATGGAATGTTGATTTAGGTGCTGGGAAGTCTAAGGTGACCCAGGTTCTTAGGGCCGGTATGCACAGCAGTGGGGTCCCAAGCTAGTCTGAGGGTCTCTCTGTCTCAAATGTGGCTTTAATTGAGTGTAAACTTCTACTCTTCTGTCGTTTTTGTTTTTTGTTTTTTTGCATCATCAACTTTCAGGAGAAATGCATTCAGAATGAGATGTACAGGGCACAACACAAATAATGCTAGGGGTTTGGATAAACCAGTTCTTCAGCTCATTAAATTCACTTTCCACCAGAAGTATCCATTAAAAGCCTAAGTGTCTTTTAGTAGATCAGTGACAGGTGTCATCAGGGTGAAAAACCTAAGAACGAAGGGACACACAAAACTAAGAAACTGCTACAGCTCCTTAGCAGAGGCTGGGTCTGCCTCCCACCACAGCAGAGCCACCATCTTCTAGGAGTAAGCAGAGATTCCCTCATGACTTACTTGGGACTCAAAAACACTATCTGTCCTTGCTCAAACTGACATTTCTCCAGTTTGGCAAAAAATTGATTCTTGTATACATACACACTCATACACACACATATATCGGTGTGTATGTATACGCACATATATGCATATGTATACCTAAGTAAATGTATGTATATGCATAGTCCAGCTATGTATATTTACATATATGTGCATATACATATGTATATATTTACATATATACCTGAACTAATTGTATATTACATATATCAGAACCATATATAAATACTTTATTATATTCACACAGAAATATAATTAATATATTTATTCATTATTTTATTAACCTGTTAATATTTATGCATTTGGTGAGTTTTATTTATCTATTGGTTTATTAATTTAGGTATTTATTAATAAATTTATATAATTTTTTTCATTCTGGCATAGGAGACTGATTTGGTAGGTTGGGTACAATCCCAGAAGTAGGTGAGGTATCATTGAAACAGATTACCTACCATATCCTCATCCATCAGGTCTTAAAATACTGACTTCATTTCAATGACTTATCTTGGCTCCAGATGCCTAGGATGATGAAATATATTTACCTCCTATCACTAGATATGATGAACTATGGGTGCAGAATCGTTTATATGCTGGAAGACACCGTCACTATGTCAGCTCGTTTTTCTTCACCATTTTATTATAAAGGGGTGGGGTGAAGTATCAGGAAGAGATAGTGACATTAAATATAAAAATAAACAAATATATTTTTCACCAAAAGAAAGGAAAAATAAATATCAAATTCACTGAAAACTCTACAAAACAAATGGTATAATCCTAGGTTCATAGAAGCTAACTCTAATCTGGAAGACCACATCCCATTCATCATCTTTCAATAGCCAAATAAGGTCATTCCTCCTAGAGGTCCAGTGCGGTGAATATTAGCCCCTCTGCCACCTAGACTGCCAGGGCAGGTATCTTGAGAGGAGAGACTTATAGTCCCTGATGGTAATGGCAGCCACGGCCCTAAAGCCACAACAGAACTGTCCTTCTTTTTAATGATTAGCACCATCTGGAGAAAAGAGAGATGAGTTCCTTCTTATTTTTTCTTTTTTTCATCTGATAATATTTTTGCTGTTTTATTTTTTCCTCCAGTTCCCTTGGTATGCTTATTATCCATTTTATTTGTTCTTGAGAAAATTCTGGTTTGGTTTCTAGTGCTTCCATTGATATTGCCTGAGTATATTTTTCTTCTGACATTTTGTCTTAGCTTCCGTTAAGCCATAATTGTTTTCTTTCCATTGTGTAAGGGCTCTTTTGGTTTGCTCATTTCCCTGAGTGTTTTTTCCCTTAAAACCAATGTTCTTTTAAGAGTTTGAGGAAGTTTTGTTTCTTTTAGGCATTTCCATTACAGATTTTGAGAGGAGAGAGTTTGGTTTTGAGAGGAATTTTCACATTTTTGTCTTTTCAAAAATTCCCCTTGCAGTTCTTTTCTAAAATTCCCACTGGATCACAGTTTCTAACCAGGTCAACATTAAGATTCAACCAATCAGGTTTGGAGCTCCTGAGACAAGGTAGGTCACAAAATGAAATGGTGGGTATGAAGGCAATTTCTTTACCTCCCAGTGATCTTGGTATTGAGGAGGGAGCTCTAGTTTGGAGTCTGATTGCATGCTATGGCTAGGTAAGGAATACCTTTGCTCCAGGAAATATATCTCACAGCACTAACATCAGAATGACCCTTCCTCAAGAACCATTTGAGGTGGGATTATGCAGTGAAAAGTGATAGAGAAAAGCAGGTTATGTTCAAACTGAGACACTCTTAATGTTTGCCTATTTAGAACTTCAGGGCGCTAGTCAACTAAATCACTGTTCCAAATGACATAAGGTTAACTATCAATGGTTTCAGTCACCAATAGGGCAGTGATGGGTTTCTGCGTAACTGATGTTATAGGAAAAAATGTGTCCTTGAAGTTTACAGAGTCTACTGAGTTCCCCCAGAATCCATATCTGGGACCTGGAAAATCAGTCTTGGGGGTCTAGAAGAGGGTGAGTATTGAGACAAAAAACAATCAGCTTTTTAAATAAAATTTTAAAATAAAATTTAAATAAAAGATCCACCTAGGGATTATTTGTGTGTGGTGAGGGGGATTCACCAGTCCCTTGTCCCTATTGTCAGGACAACAGTCTATGGGTGGCACCCTATCAAATGAAAAGACTTACAGCTAAAAGAGATCTTAAAGGTCACTGAATAATAATATTTTAGAGTTAGAGTTCACTTCAGTGGAGATCTAGTCTACCCCACACCTGAGAAAGAATACCCTCATACAATATACCCAGTACATGATATTCCCGCTTTTGCTCAAATATCTCCCGTAAGGGAAATCCGTTTCTCTCTCAAGGCAGCCCATTCCACTTTGGCACCATTCAAACTGTTGGGAAGCTTTTCTTTCAATCGAATCTAAATTTGCCTCTTTGCCATTTTACCAGACATCTGAAGTTCTGCCCTTGCAAGTCAAGCAGAACAAGGTTAACCCCTCTTCCATGAGACAGTCCTACCATCTCAAATACTATGGAGCATCTAGTCTGACTCCATTTTACAAATAAACTGCTGAGAAGTAAGGTTATTAACTCCAGCCCTTTCAGAACCAGACGTTTGTTTCCACAAGGCAGCAAGTGTGAGATGTACTCTGTAGGCTCAAAGGTCAGTTTCTATTTTCTCAATGGTCTTTAGAGTCTTTTTCTGAAATACCCACATTATGGCCATTGTGGGCTATGAGTATTTTGCATTAGTTGGGCATCAATCCACAATTCTATAATAATCTTAATCACACTAATCAAAATAGTAACAATATATTAGACTTTGCAAAGTACTTTACATAGTTTATCCCATTTGATCCTCACACCTCATGCCTTATGATTATTCATTACGATTATTAATTATTCATGATACACCTGTTATGTGCCAGGTATATAAGACAATGTGAATTATTTGGGAGTTTTTCATTACATCAAATAAATAAAACTGCTCTGTCCTTCACAAGTACACATTCTAAATAACCCAAGATTGAGGACTGCCATGCTCTATGTCTGGGGAGAAAGAGGTAGGGTAGAATTTAGAATCCAAACTAACATAAACTCAAGTCTGGCCCGGGTCAGGAGCCAGAGTTTAGAGTGCCTGACAGAATTCAGGAAGCTGAGTTTGTGGAAAAGGTAGGAGTAGGAAAAGGGTCTCTAGCACAGGAAGGTCAACACAAGGTCAGGAAGCCATGACCAGGAATATCTATGAAATCATGGAATGACTGGCTCCCGATGGCTTTGGTGTTTCATGGTAGAATAGCAGTTTCCATACCCTCACTGTACTCTGTACACTCTCTCAAGGTCATAGGTCATGTTCACCATTTGCCTTCCAGGGCAGGTATGCCACACCAGTGAGACCTTGGCTTAGACAGACAGAGGTCAAAGAAGCTTAAGTCTTTACAGCAATTCTGATCGATCCGTTTCCTAGGTAAGAGAATTCAGCAAAAATATGCTTTCCCTTTATTAGCATCTCTATTTCTCATAGTTCTCTGAAGGTCAGGGCCAAAAATTATTCCTTCTATATTACAAGCTCTGCCACATCTGATAGCCTCAAGCTTCATTTTGGGGGCACTTTCTCAGAAAAAAATCAATTTTTAATCAAAGGAAGCTTATATCCACAACAAATGAAAATCTTTTTCATTTTTTTAATTAATGAAAATTCATATTCTCACTCTCCTTCCCCCCCACTTCCCTGCCTATGAAACAAGGAAAAACAAAATCTTTGTAATAACATAACTAATGGGGAAATGTCTTTAATATGATTATACATGTGTAACCTATACCAGATTGCATGCTGTCATGAGAAGAAGGGAGGAGGAGGGAAAAAAATTTAGAACTCAAAAACTTATAGAAATAAATGTTGAAAACTAAAAATAAATAATTTTTTTAAAGATCCTTGTAATAAATGGGCATAGTCATGAAAAATAAATTTCTGCACTTGCTATACCCAAAAACTATGCTTCTCATTTTGCACCCTGAGCCCGTCACTTGCCTACCAGTAAGTATGTAACATGTTTCATCACTGGTCCAATTGTGATTGATTACTGCATTGATCAGTTCTCAAGTCTTTCAATATTATTTGATTTTACAGTGTTATCATTATTATATCATTATTGTATCATCTTGGTTCTTACTTCATCATGTATCAGTTCATAAAAATCTTCCCATGCCTCTCTGAAATCAACCCTTTCATCATTTTTAATGACTTAATAGTACTTAGCTACAAACCATTATTTGTTTCACCATTCCCTAATAACAGAATTAGCTACCTCAATCCACTCACATGATTTATTACTGTTGCTTTTTCTGGGATCTATTATTGGGATGGGAGTCAAATATATAAAGTCAAATATGTTAATCATTAATTATGAAGTTTCGAATTTTCTAACAAGAGGCTGTTAAACATGTTTATGACCTCAAGTGCATGTAATATGAATTCTGTGGCTGATGGCAATGCTTGAGGTGTCCATAAGCTCCTAACTCTGTACCACTTAATACAAATTTACCTCTAATTTAGAGGAAGGTTCACACATCTTTTAATGGTTGGAGTAACTCAATGTAAGGAACTACTTTAATGGTATAATACAGTCTTCTTCTTGCAAATAAGTAAAGTGAAAAATGCCAGGTATCCTAAAGATTTAGGGACCTGCCATTTTTCAGATCATACACTGAAAGATTCTTGTTCTTTAACTCCCTATTTACCTTCTCTTTAGAATTTCTCTTTTCACTCTATTCTGGGGCAGTTAAGTAGTACAGTGGATAGAGTACCGGGTCTGGAATCAGAAAGACTCCTCTTTATGAGTTCAAATCTAACCTCTGTGTGACCCTGGACAAATCACTTTACCCTTTTTGCCTCAGTTTCCTTATCTGTTAAATGGGCTAGAGAAGGAAATGGCAAAATCTTCCAGCATCTTTGCCAAGAAAATCTCAAATCAGGTCACAAAGAATCAGACGCAACTGAAAAACAACTGAAGAATGAACCCTATTCTGGTTCTATGTAATATTTTCTTTAAGATGCATCATCATGTAAAATCATGAACAATTCTTGCCTCCCTGGTTGTGTTGGGGGAGTAAAAGCGATGTTCAGTGGATGCCCTTAAATTATATTTCATCTTGTTATCATTTGTATCTGTGGTAAAGTTCTTCTCATCATACTAATTATGTGTTTATATACAGTTCTAGCTTACTATCACAAGACCACTCTTTGGCATTAGATTTTATTATCATTTTGTCATTCCCAATGGTTTTACTTTGGTTCCTGACTGGGAGATTTTCTAGTTATAAAATTTGCACATACAATATATTTCTGTGTGACAAAAGCCAGTATGTGTTCTCCCCTGGAAGAAAATTCTAATTGAGTTAAAAGAAACATGCTAAAGCTGGTGAGTTTTAGGAGTGGAAAGGGAAAATAGTATTACATATAGATAGTATTATACAGAGTCTTCTTATTCCTTTGAGATCACAGATTTATAGATGAATAGAATTTTAGAAGTAGAAGGAACTATAAAGATCATGGAATCCATCATCTCTTGTTTTATGAATGAAGCCTAGATAAGTAAAATGATTTGCCCAAAGTTACATCACTGTTAGCTGGAAATCAGCAATTAGAACTCTGGTTTCCCAGTTCCTTGTCCAGGAACTACCTTGGCCATATTACCTTTGGATTGGTCCTTACACATCTTCCTTCCATCTCCCCAGTGGTCTCCCTGCGCCAGGCCCAACGCAAAGCAGCCCGAAACAAGGAGCGTAGCCAGGAGCTGGGACGTCTGCAAGAGGAGGCCCAGAGGGAAGAAGGATTCCAGTTGAGGCAGAAACTTCAAAAGCTGGAACGAGACCACCACAGCAATCTAGGGAAGCCTATGGATCACTTCTCAAAGTATCTTTAAATTCATAAAGTAAAATTCATAGGGTTACAAAGAAAATCAAGCATAATGAAATGCAATTTTCACAATTTTTTTTAAAAGTTCATGGGCCATAGGTGGGTACCATTCACCTGAACCTCATCTCACCAGTTTCAGGAGGCCCTGAAACACTGAACTTGCGCTGAAACAGGATAAAGGCTTCAGTCATATTTACCATGATAGTTTTCATGCTATACATATTAGAGAACCAAGTAATACCAGGTCTAAATGTAGAATAACACTGATATCTTAGAATTATAGCATTAATATAGAGATAGAAGGAATCTTAAAGATCTTCTATATCAATGCCTTTATTCTACAAATGAGAAAATTAAGACTTGAACTCTTGAAATGACTCCCCCAATGGTACAAAGACACTAAGTTAAGGGCTTCAAGAAACCAAAAGATATCATTGCATTACCAGTTGCAAATCTTGTTCTGCCATCCCTATTCCCAATAAACTCTTTCTGTTGATTCTGAACAATTTTCTATAGATTAAAAAAAGAATGAATGCATATCTAAGGGTTTTCCCTCTTACGAGCAAAAAGGTAATTTGTACATATGGATTTTTATTTAATTTTTTAAATTTAAAATCATGTAGGGATCAACTTTTTAGTTTTCTAGGACCTTAACCATCTCTGTATTCATGGAGACAGTCTTCTCAACAACCCACCTGTGAATTCAACAGAACTTTCGCTTTAGGGCCTTCTGTAATACATGCATATTCATATATGCCCAAGTCCATAAATGTGGCTGTAGTCCATCAAGGAGCTAATGTCTACTAAGAACAAATTAGTAGAGTGTTTCTGGGTTAACATTTCTGTTCCCAGTCTAATCACTGTCATCATTAGAGGTTCTTGGCATATCACAATGCTGTTTTAAAAAAAAAAAAATAACATTGGCCTGGGAAATGAAGAGAAATACACACAAAATTTATCTTTTTGCCAGGCTCAGTAAACACTGTTTGGATGTGCTAACAGCTCCCCGTGAAAATAGCAGCCATCAGATAAATAAACCATTAGCCTGAGGAAAGAAAAGTTAATTCTGGCACAATCTATGAATGTACAACTTGATGGTGGGCATTGGTGGCAGCTAATCAAATTTTGTGATGTACTTGTGGCTAACTAGCCATTAATAAGAAGCCCACTGTGATAAACATAATATGCTTTCTAGAAAGGCATTGTGGGATAGTAGATTTTAGGATCAGAAGACACGCCTCCCAGTGTGAACTTAGGAAAGTCAGTTGACCACTCTGGACTCCAATTTCCTCATCTGTGAAATCAGGGTTAGACCAATGGCTACAGGGGTCTCTTGCAACTCTAGATCTATGAGCCTATACAGTGTCTTTGAAGGAACTTAAAGGATTTCGACCTAGTCATTAACCTGGAAAATATACATGAAGAAGATAGTCAATAAGCATTTATTAAACACCTACTACATACTAAGCACTGGGGATACAAAGAAAGACACAATATGGTCTCTGCCCTTGAGGAGCTCAGTCTAATGATGGAGACAGCATACAACTACGTACAAACGGAAATCAAAAGAAGGAAGGCACTAGGATTAGTTAACCTCCATCATCCTCAGTTTCCTCATCTGAAAGGGTGGTTGTAGGGATCAAATAAGATAATTTGACTGAACAATCCTGTGCCAACCTTAAAGTGCTAGTTATGATTTATTATTGTTGGTACAGATGTTATTGGTTTTACTGGCTAGTACTGCTAAGAGAGGCAACCTATGTACAGTTTGTGAAAGCAATAAGCATAATCTCATGTCATTTTGACTTACCTTAAAGATGATCCAGTCTAACCACTTCATTTTACAGATGCAAAAACACTTAAGTGATATGGCCAAGTACTTGAAATACCAAGTACCCAAGTGAAAGTGAAGTACTCAGAGCCAATATTTGAACCTGGGACCTGTGACTCTAAATTCAGAGTTCTCACTCCACCATATTGCCTTTCTTCTAATTACTAAATCTGTGAGCCTCTCAGTAGATATTTCAGTGTTCTTTGAGATTGATATTCTGTTTCTCATTCACCTAGGTGCATAGATTTAAAGCTAGAAAAGACCTTGGAGGTCATTTAGTCCAACACCGAGGTTCAGAGAGAGATTAAATAACTTGCCTGGGATTATACAATTCGGTGCAATTCAACAATCATCTATTAAGTAGCTATCATGTGATAGGTACCCTAAGGTGTCAAAGATAAAAAGACAAAAAAGCCTTTACCCTCAAGGAGTAGAGACTTCGTTGTTGGAGAAACAAGTACACCGAAAAGAAAATGCGCTCATGCAAAGTAATTCTGGAGGGAAGATCACTGACAACTGAGGTGACTGAGGAAAGATGAATGGTGGAGGTAGTATCTGAACCAAACCTTGAAAGAAACCAGGGATTTCAAGAAGTTCAAAGCACATGGCGGAAAGCCTCTGCAAAGGGACAGAGAAAAGAGGTGGAGTGTACTGTATAAGGAGAAGCAGGCATAAATGTCTATCATCTTGTGACAAACTGGGGTAAGTTTAGAGAAGCTCATTACTAGAGGGCTGGAGCTACACATTTATACATATAGTAATATATTCATACATATATGCATGCATACATGCATGTATATTTTATATATCTTTAATGAATAGTATTTTATTTTTTTCCAATTACATGTAAGATAATTTTCAACATTCCATTATGAAAGATTTTGAGCGGAGATTTTTCTTCCTCTCTCCTTTCCCTCCCTCTTCACCAAAATAGCAAGCAATCTGTATATGTGTATATACACACACACACATATATATATATATATATAGATATATATATATGTATGTGTGTGTATGCATATGTATATATCTATATGTGTATATGTAGGAATGCATACACACATATACAAAATCATATCATATCTGCCCCCTCACAGCATATATTACTATCATTCTAGTTGAACTTCAAGGGTTGGTTCCCAGTCATGCATGCCTCCTAATTGACACTTAGTCAGATGAACTAATGACATGGGGTACTACACTTGGTGGGAAAAGAGACCGTTTCTTGCTGTCGATCCTGTTAGACATAACCCTCCACAGTGGAAAAGAAGATCCCTTCTCTACCTTGATATAATGATGGCACAGGTCACCATTCCTGATACAGAGCATGAACTCAACTAACTAGGCTAGTACCAAGTCCCTTGTCTATCTTTACCACTCTTGTGTGTTTCCTTCCTTTAGTATCAACCTTGTTAGCATCAAAAGATCTGGAGAGATTGAAGCAACACCATCTAGCATCTTGCCCTTCCTAAGCATCCAAGAAATAGAAAGAAGAGAATGCAGTGAGGAAACAGTGCAAGCGTGAGCTCACCTCAAGGGAGGAGTCAGAATGAGAAAGAGTAGCCACTGGAAAAAGGATCAAGCTTAGTTGTTTGATTGAAGAACATCCAGTGAAGAAGTGGAATGTGAAATGCCTGAGGAGCATTATTGCATAAATTCATTAGGTTCTGGTAAGTCCTATCAAGGTCTCAGTCAACTGTATCTGTAGTAAAATCATTCTGTAATGAATGCTATGATTCTTCTTTGTATGTGGAAGTAAATGACCTGTTCCTTATTTAATTCAGGTCTTTACATTATATACATTTGTGGGGAATCAGACTCTCAAGATGGAATTATTACTGTAATGGTCAACTTTCCTTGGGATACTGAGCTGGAGGTGTAATGAGTCAATGAACATAGGACTAGGGATCCCAATTCTCTTATAGGAGTCACACTTGCCAAGAAATGAACCTGGGCAAATTGCATTGGCTAAGTAAAGGATAGGGAGGGAGTGATATCACTCACCCTATGACCTCAACTACCAAGTGATTAAAAAACAGTGTCTCTAGACTCTGTGCTAGGTATATTGAGAAGAGCATGAGGGGCTTGACCTACATCAGTTTGGAAGTACACCAACACTGATGAAATCACAGATCTTTGAAGTACTGAAGTAAGTCACCCCATTTCATCAACAGATGTCACTACTAGAGAGAAGAATGTTTTTCTTTAAGCTTTCCCTGGCTCCATCATGCTGGCTCTAAGGAACACAGAGAAATGGAGGGTTGACAATTACCTGAAGCATTCAACTATGTTGGAATTCACCGCTTGGGAATATTAGTTCTTTCCTTAACTATTTAACTAATTGAAGCAAAATTTTATTTATCTTTTTTTTTCACCTGAATGATCTGGATAATTGTATACATGAGGCTCTATCTGCTCAGTTCCAAGTGAGTTACAGGCTTGGTGGCTTCTTCCATAATAAAATATCCTCGTGTATAAAATAACCTCTTTGCCATGTCCATAATGAGGTATCTCCCATCCATATCTCCATCTGCTCCCTACTGACTTTTGCTGATTTGCATCACCCTTTCTGTAGTACTCATCCCCACTCCCCTTTAGGTGACTCTCTTATCTTCTGGGAACTTCTTTGCTCTGTCTCTAGATTATCAATGTTCTTGGGCTCCCCAAAACATCTCCCTCTGTCCCTAACCTCAGTCTTGGAGTTTTCCAATATACCCCATGCCCACAAATTACCTTTCCATCCTATTCACCTGGTGGTGCAGTGGACAGAGCACGAGTCTTGAAGTCAGAAATAACCTGAGTTCAAATCCAACCTCAGACACTTACAAGCTGTGTGACCCTGAGCAAGTCACTTAACTCTGTTTGCCTGTTTCTTCATCTGTAAAATGAGCTGGAGAAGAAAACAGCAAACCACTCCAGTATCTCTGCCAAGAAAAATGGGGTCACAAAGAGTCTGAAACAACTGAACAACCACAACGTATCCCTTCGAACCTTTCCAGTTAGTAGTCGGTAAGCGTTTGTGTGTGTTCGTCCTTCGATGCCATCAGAGAAATGATGACATGACTTGCACTTGACTTTGTGTTTGAGCAAGGGAGGGCTACACAAGGTCACCAGCCTCACTTCTCCTTCAGAGCCATCTGAATCCAGTGACCAGATATTCATCAGGATGACTGGAGATGACCCAGGATGAGGCAATTGGGGTTAAGTGACTTGCCCAAGGTCACACAGCTAGTGAGTATAAAGTGTCTGAGGTGAGATTTGAACTCAGGTCCTCTTGACTCCTGCACTGGTACTCTATCCACTGCACCACCTAGCTGCCCCTAGTAAGCATTTGACTGCCTACTATGTACTAAGGACAAAAAGAGGCAAAAGGTAGTCCCTTCCCTCAAGGACCTTACAGTTTAAGTGGGTAGACAACAAGCAATCAAATATGTACAAAGAAGCTATGTAGGAAATAAATAGAAAGTAATAAAAGAGGGAAGAACTGGTGGGTTAGGAAACACTTCCTATACAAGATAGGATTTTAGCTGAGACTTAAAGGAAGCCAGGGAAGCGAGTAGGTAGAGATGAGGAGTGAGAAAATTCTAGGCATGGGAGACAGCCAGGAGAATATTCAGAGAGGAGAGATGGATTGTCTTGTTCCTGGAACAATAAAGAGGGCAGTGTCACTGTTTCAAAGAGTATACTATAAGGAGTAAGGTGTAGGAAGGCTTAAAAGGTAGGAGGCTAGAATATGAAGGGCTTTGAATGCCAAATACAGGGTTGTCAGTCAATCAAGGCTGAGCACTGATTAAACAATTTCTTAATAAATGTGCTAAGTACCCTGCTAAATGCTAAGAATACAAAGGAAAAGCAAAAATAATCCCTGTCCTCAAGAAGCTTATGTTCTAACAGGAGACAATATGCAGATGTAAAAATATATACAAGTCTATACAAAGTATATACGAGTACCTATATGAGGCAAGGCACTAGTTCCTTGTGGATGGCGACAATCTTGGTGCTTAGGCTTAGTTTGGAAGGAGACTGAATATTGTAAGAGGTAGAAATGAGGAGGAAGGACATTCCAGAGGTTCAGTGTTGTGTACAAGAACAGCAGGGAGGTTGGCATGATTCAACCATAGAGTATGTATAGGAGAGTAACATGTAAGAAGACTAGAAGTGTCTTGGTTTAAGGAGCTTTAAATACCAAAAAGAATTTAGATATGGTCCTAGGAGAGGAGGAAGAAATTAGCACTTATACAGCAGCTACTATGGGCCAGGAACTATGTTCAGTGCTTTACAAATGTTATTTCATCTGGTCCTCACAATAATCCTGGGAGGGAAGTCTTGTTATTATCGCCATTTTACAGGTAAAGAAACTGAAACAAACAAAGTTATGAATCACATAACTAGTAAGTCTGAGGCTAGATTTGAACTCAGGTCTTCCTAACTCCAAGCCCAGTGCTCTTTCCACTGTGCTACCTAGAAGTAAAAGGGAACCACAGAAGTTTATTAAATAGAGAGTGACATGATTTAGGATACTTTAAGAAAATCACTTTAGCAGATAAGATTGGAGAGTAGAAAGAATTGAGGCAAACAGACCACTTTGGAAACTATTTTGACAGTCCAAGATGAAAGTGAGGAGGGTTTGAATTAGTGTGAAAAGTGTCTGAGTGGAGAGAAGGGGACATATATGAGAAATATTGTTAACCTAGAAATATTTGAAAATTAGAATAAGTGAGAGGAGAATCAGAGATGCTACCAAGGTGATGGTACCAACCTAGATGAATGAAAAGATGATAATACTCTGGACAGTAATCAGTTCAAAAGGAGGGTGGATTTGTGGGAAAGATAGAGCTCTGCTTTCAGATATGTATATATTTAGAGGCAGCTAGGTGGTGGTGGACAGAGTACTGGACCTGGAGTCAGGAAGACCTAAGTTTAGATCCAGCCTCAGACACTTATTAGGTGTGACACCCTGGGCAAGTGACTTAACCTGCCTCAGTTTCCTCAGTGGGAATGGGAATGATAACAGCACCTTCTTAGCAGGGTTATTATGCGGATCAAATGAAATTATATTTGTGAATTGCTTACCACAGTGTGTGGCACAAAGTAGTCACTATAAATGTTTATTTCCTTCTCTTCTCTTTCTTCCCCCCTGCCATATATTGATATGTGGGACATTCAGTTCCAAATACCTAGTAGGTCCCTAGTTAGTGGTGAAGGACTGGATAAGAAGAGAGGCTGTGACTAGATATACAGGTCTAGGATCTGAGGGCAGATATTTGTTATACACATAAAGACAACAACTGAATTCATGGGAGTTGATGTCACCAAGAGAGCATAGAGAGAAGAGAAAGGGCCCCAAATAGTGCCTGAGGTGACAGGCTATAGATGATTAATCCAGGCAAAGAGACAAAGATCAATGTCATGAAACCCAAGGAAGAGTGAGTGCTCAGAAGGAAAAGAAGCTTGAGAGTGTCAGATGATAAAGTGGGAGCAAGAAGGGTAAGAACTGAGAAGAGTCTATTATATTTCACTTTCTCTCAATGAATATAGATATAGGAAAAGTACTTTGCAAAACTTAAAGCATGACATAAATATGAGCGATTGGTATTGTTGTCTATCTGAACCACAGAGATTCCACATTCAGCTGGAGCAGAGAAGCATGGGAAAGAGTTGGAGGCCTGCCCAAGGCTGCCTCTGGCTATTTCAGCTCCTTCTCACAGTTTTGAGCTATCCTGTACAGCAGCTGACTTGTCACATATCAATTTATCTCTTATGGTTTGTTTTAGCATACACATATACAGAGATATACAGAGATAGACAGAGAAAGACAGAAATGGAAACAGAAAGATACAGAGAGACAAAGATGGAGACAAAGAGTGGGAAGAGAAATGGAAGAGAGAGAGAATTGGGGAGAGAGAGAGAGAGAGAGAGAGAGAGAGAGAGAGAGAGAGAGAGAGAGAGAGAGAGAGAGAGAGAGAGAACTGGGGAGAGAGAGGGAGAGAGCGCAATGTGTGTATGAAGTAGAGGCTGAACATGTACCTAGGTTACCCCCTGAAAACTTCTGGGGACTCAAGACATCATCGTGACTTGCCACTTGAGCCCTTTGGGGGTAAAGAACTTCCAGCTGTGTGGTGACCTAGTTCTGAAAAGACCTGGGTTTGCTACCTGAAAGGTATCTTGGTCCCCCTAAACCCAAACACTGTTAAAGGGTTCAAAAAGAAACAGGTTTCACCTTGGCTCTTGCTTCACTTCTCCCCCATGGTGAGTAGTGAGCTCTGTGAACTTGGTAGGTGGAGGGTATCCCACACTACTGTTGTACATGGACTTAGCTAGGTGAGCTTGTTGATGGGATCCTGGGAGCCTTTTCTGCTTTGTGTTTCCTTGCCTGAAGTCATTTGCAAGGTAAATATGGAGAGGCTTGGAAGCAACGTTGAGTTCCAAAAGTTTGAAGGTGTTGAGCAGACTTGACCTGTGGGAAAAGGAAATTTCTGAACTGGAGAGGTCTACCACCAATAAGAGGAGTTACCCAAGCCCCTCATTTGGCTTGTGAAAAGACCTAGACATTGAGGGAGACAGTGGAGAGACTAGGTGAAACTTACGATTCTTAGTCTATGGTTCTACAACTGCTTCATATTTAGATGGTTCTAAGTATCAACTTTCTGCCTGGTATGATAATAGTTAGAACTGCCCCTTGTTTCATTTAAGTCTTACTGTCAATGCAGGCTTAAGAGAATCTTGTGTCTTTTTTCTTGGGTGAAGGAAATAGATACCTATCCCATGCCTGAGTCATATTGTTTGTGGAGTACTCTCCCTTTCAGGGAAATGATAGACATGAGTCCAAATGAAGCTTAAGTATCTTGTCACCAGGATGCCATGTGTTAACAAGCCTGAATATGAGAAAAGGGAGCCTAGTCTTGCTCATTAAATATCAGAATGTATGTATGAATGAATGCATTCATGTGTATATACATGTTACCTGAATGTGTATGTATTCATGTGAAGAAAGAAAGGAGTCTCCATTTTCTCTCCTTATGGCCTTTCTTAGAATGTTCCTCTCTAGAGACATCTGACTCACCATTAGACAACTATCTCATTTCCCCTCTCTGTATCTCTTTTTTAATAAATAAATTGTTCTTGATGTTGTTTGGTTTTACATTACTTATATTTTCCAATGTATTTATCTACCCTCTTTCACTCAGGGAGCCATCCTTCAGAACAAAGAAGAAAGAATGGTCCAACAAAACTAACACTCAAAAAAAGTCCAACATCATCTACAGTGTTTTACACCCATAATTCCTGACTTCTGCAAAGGAGGAGGGAGATCCCTTGTTATATCTCTCCTTTGAGGGCAAGCTTGATCAACAAATTTCACAATTTTCAGTTCTAGTTATTTTGTTGCTGTCATCCTTTTCTTTTACTTTGTTGTAGTCATTTTGTATATCATTTTCCTACTCCTACTTTCTTCACTTTGTCTAAGTTCATATAGGTTCTGCCATGCATCCTTCTGTTCATCATATTCATCACTTCTTACAACAAAGTAATATTCCATTATATTCATGTACCATAATTATTTAGCCTTTCCCCAAGAAAAGGTCATCCACATTGTTTCCAGCTCTTTGCTAATAAAAAAAAAAAACTATTGTATTAAGTATTTTAGCATATAGGGTTCTTCCTCTTATCTTTAACAGTCCTTCCTCCATTTCTCTTTCCTATTCCAGTGAGAAAGGCTAATACTGTCACCATCACCACCACCACTTTCTCAAAGGTGCTTGTTAACCAACTGAACCACTAATTGGTAGAATGTAAGGCAGTATATAAGTAAAATTTATGGCCTGAGACCTTTTCTTAAATCATAATAATTGGCTTACATTTTTATATCAGACTGACTCTGAGAAGAAGGGAAGAGAAAGAAGAGTTTTTGTTTCCCAATTCCTATTAAGCCATCACCTTTCCATTTCCTCTTGCCTCTCTATTTTCCATTTCTATCTTATATCTAGGTCAATATCTAAATATCTATCTTATGTCTAGGTCTTAGGAAGCCCTAGTAAATATCTTTGCATTGAGATTTTTTGCCCTTCAAAAAGTAAGGGGGGAAAAAGCAATGAGGGAATTCAATTCTAGACCTCATTCAAAATAACAAGAAGGAACTAGTTCCTGAAGTAGAAATTACGAGAATGTTATGAAGTGTTCACTAGAGCTTACAATTCATGATAGCAAAAGAAAGAAAAGTCAATATAGTGTGACATAAATCCTACATCTGAGCAAAGCAGATTTGAAAGCATTCAGAGAAGTGATAGATAGGTTCCCATGACCTCAATATCAGTAAGGGAACCAAGAAGACTGGGAAGCTCTAAAGAATCAAATTCTGTATTGTATTTACTGTCAAGAGAGGCATTAGGTCACAGTGGAAAGAGAGCTAGCCTTGGAGTCAGAAAGATCTGAGTTCCAGGTCCATTTCTGGCACATACTGGTAGTGTCTACTGAGCCCTCTTTACAGCAAGGTAAACATGGGGCTCCCCTCCTAATCCCTTTACTATGCCACTCCCCATAGCAACCATTTCAACTTCTCACTTCTCTTTATGTCTTCCGCAGCAGCCTTTTCTCTCACTCTTTCTTTTAATGGCCTTGGCCTCATACAAAAATAGGCCATTTGCCAGGCGTTCCCCCTTCTGTCTTCTTCCGCCTAATCTCAAGTCCCTCAGACAACTTTCTCCACTACCTCTTCCTTCTTTCTGGTCTTACATGAAAAAGGCAGTCCATTTCCTCATCAAGGTCAAGCCCTCCACATACACCCTTGATCTCGTTCCCTCCTGTTTTGTCTAGCAGATTGCCCCCTACTATCAACCTCAATCTTTCTCTCATCCGCCATCTGTCCCTATCTATGGGCTCTTCACCAGTTGCCTATAAACATACCTTTGTTTTTCTCCCCATCCTTAAAAAACCTTCCCTTGATCCTACCAACCCTGTTAGCTCTTATTTAATATCTTTCTTCCATTTTGAGGTTAAAGTCATCCACACTTGATGCTTTGACTTTATCCCCTCTCACTCTCTTGTAAACCCTTGATCATCTGACTTCTGACCACATTATTCAGCTGAAATTGTCCCTTTCAAAGCATGCATCCTCACCAATACCCCGTTCTAGTTCTGGACTCATAATCAAACTACCTACCTGTGTTCTCTTCCTATTACAATATAAGCTCATTAAGTGGATGGCTTCACTGTTGCATTTGTATAACCAACACAACACAGGGTTTGGTTCATAAAAAGATTTACCTTTTTATTCAAAATGCTAATCTGCAAAAGTAGAGGAAGTTCTTCTCCAGGACAATGAAATTATAGATCTGGTCTTATAAATTTTTTATATGACATGACTTGCAGCTGACTTTGTTTTGAGTGAGGAAGGGCTGTGCAGGTCACCAGCCTCACTTCTCCTCCAGAGCCATCTGAATCCAGTGACCAGATATTCATCAGGATGACTGGAGATGACCCAGGATGAGGCAATTAGGGTTAAGTGACTTGCCCAAGGTCACACAGTTAGTGGGTATCAAGTGTCTGAGGTGATATTTGAACTCAGGTCCTCCTGACTCCTGTACTGGAGCTCTATCCACTGCACCACCTAGCTATAAATTTTTTATATATAAAATATTACATGGCATAAGATATTACATATTATATTATGCATAATACATTTTTTATCTTACAGAAAAAATATATATATATATAACCACCTGTTTACAAATATGTTTCAATTGGTTTTCTTTTTTAGTCATATCCAACTCTTTGTGACTCCATTTGGATTTTTCTTGACAAAGATACTGGAGTGGTTTGTCATTTCGTTCTCTAGCTCATTTGACAGATGAGGATACTGAGGCAAACTGGTACTTGTCCAGGGTCACATAACTAACGTGTGTGTGTATGCACATTAATATATATTAAGAGCCTATTTTGTGCCAGGCACTGCTAAGTACTAGTATAAATATGTAATTATTTCTACATACACATACATATGCATATATATTTCACACAATAATATAATATACTCAACCTGATACATTAATATTACATATATGTGTATGTAAAATATGTGTGATTCTATACAGTGTCAGATATAGTTGATGTGTATGGTTTTACTGAACTGCTTTTCTCTCTGATTCTTTCTTCACAGGGATGCCTCCCTAGTTAATAGAGAGGGGAGGTGTAAAGATAATGTAAAAAATCAAAAGATATCAATAAAATAATATGTTTAAATGTTTTTGTTTTTAAAAAATGAGATTTTGAAGACAAATAGAAATAATCCTGGTAAAGATGAAAAGGGACAATTGTCTAAAGAGAGCAACATGGATGTATGGGGAATTTATCAACCACTTTAGGGTTTTAAAAGACATATAGAAGAATGAAGCCAGGGCAGGTAATGTTGCTTGCCCTTCAGTTTTCAAAGAGGACCGATGACATCATGGGGTGATGTCTTGACTCATGCCGCAGTTGGACTTAAATGAGGCATTTGCACAATCGTTAGTCTCTCTTCCAGAGCCATTGAAGTCCAGCACTAGGACAAAAATCCAAAGAACTGATGGTGGCCCAAGCTGCAGTGTCTTCCATGTCTGAACAAGCTCTAAGTGTTGCACAGGGACTGCTTCAGCCACCTTCATACCTACTGAAACAAATTGTTATTATCTGTCCATTCTACAGAAAGTAGTCTTCACGTGCTTGGGGTACACCACTCCCCTAACTCACTGATGCACTTGAGGTCGGTCAGTTGACTCTCAACCTGGTTCAGCCCATCTGCTGAGATGGTTTACCAGTATATATGGCCACTGTGCATGCTGCAGCTTCTTGGAGTCATGGATGAGAGCTGAATGCCACGTAGACATCAAAGGTGAGTGAGCAGCCCTGAAAAGGTCAAGTTCTGAAGGGTGAATGCAAAAGCGTCATAGGATTCAGTAAAAATATTACCATGAGCAAAAAGTTGGGAATGAACGGAGGCTAGAGAGGATGTTAACGAAAAGGAAGTGGTTTTTTTAGTTATATTGGGGAGGGGGTGGGAGGGAGCTGCGGAATCCTCAACTCTTGCTTTACTTCTAATTTCTCTGCCAAGAAGAATGCTTTGGACTGGAAATGACAGAATGAAATGTGGCAAAGAAAGAGTTAAGGTCAAGAAAAGTAGAGAAAGTAGGAGGGCACCAAGCTGCTCTTAATGAATTGTAAGTCATGAGGTCTAGTGAATTACAGTCTAGGGTACTGAGAAAACAGGTCGATGGGATTGACGTACCACAGGCTCCTGTGTTTGGTTTTAAAATCCTTTCTTCACAACTTGGTCTCAATCTGTCTTTCTAGCATCTGTATTCATTACTCCCTTTCTCCCATTCCACATTCCAGCCAAACTAGTTTTTATGGCACACCATTTCTTGTCTCCGTTCCTTACCTCTGACTATACTCCATACTTGCGTAATACTCATTACCTTATTATCTTGTGAAGGAGAAATATACCTGAGGTTGAAGTTGATAGGTCAGTTTGGAAATCTTCCCAGAGCAAAGGAAAGAGTATGTCTTAAGGAGAAAGGTTGCCCTGGGAGATACAGAGAGGCTCTAAGACCTGACAACAGTAATTCTGGGAATTGAAATCCTGGATAGATAGCTTTGGGTTCTTCCTACCTTGAGAGTGACTCTTTTAAGAGTGTGTGCATGAGGGGCAGCTGGGTGGCACAGTGAATGAAATGCTGATCCTGGTGAGTTTAAATTAAGCCTCAGACACTTGCTAGCTTGTGACCTTGGGCAAGTCATTTAACCTCAATTGCCTCCAAAAAAAAAAAAAAAAGACTGTATGCATGGACACAGAGGAATGGCAGGAGAAATTGGTACCACAGATATGAAGAAGGAGCAGTGCTAGGGTGATGGTAGGTTGTAGTCTGGTGATGATAGAAAGAGACGCTCCAAGGAATTCTCTCTCAGCTTGCCAGCTTTGTCTCTTGAGATCCCTCAAAGGAGGATGTGGCTAGTATGGACTGGTGACATTTTAAATTTCTTCCCACCCTGCCTACAGATTAAAGGTATTTACGTCATGACTTTCTTATTCCTTAAACCATGCCTAATTTCTGACTTTTCATAGTACTTTGGAGGTTGTTTTCTTTCCCCATAAAATAGTCATAATTTCTATGTAATTCACACCTGTTACTAATTTGTTAATGGAGATGGAAGGAGCAGAGTGGGCTAGTGAATGACTGAGATGGGTGAGGAGAGGAGACAGAGGTCCAACCCTTCTGTTTAGAATTGTTCAAGTTTCCATTTATCTTAACTTTGGGGCTCTAACCTATGACAGAAGTTCTCATGAGCTTGGTTACTAATGGCTTTTTACAAATGCCCCAGAAGCAGAATTTAAACTGGATCTGGGCTTTATCTTCTACCTTTCAAGCTAAAAACCAAAAGCCAAGTAGCTGAAGTGGTCTGCTAAGGACAGCGGCTACACAAGAGTCACGTTCTCTTCCCCTGCTTTGTTTTCTCCTCAAGTATGGCCAGTGGAATCAGTGTAGTAGCCCCAAAGAGTAGTTCTACCTTGCAGGAGGAGTGATATGTGGGCTGGGGAACGTGGTCATACACCTGGTCCAAAGAGGGGGCAGACAAGATAGTAAGAATGTCTTCTTGTGCTTTAGTTTTCTATCTTAAATTTATAAATCAGAAATATTTAAGCTAGGGTTAACCTTGTTGGATTTTTTAAAATGATAACTATATTTCAAAATAATTGATTTTCTTTAAAATTATATATGTATGTATGTGCGTGTATATGCCTATATACACGCACATACATTTAGACATAGATGTGTGTGTGCATGTTTTATTTTATGCTCTTAGAAACATTATTCTGAAGCATACTGAGTTGCCAAAGCAGTCCAAGATACACTCTTAAGGACCCGTTCTAAGCCTGGGCAGACAGTGCCACCTGCTGGTTGCACTTGGCATGCACTCCTTCCCCACTTGTACAAATACAGAATCCCTTCCTTCCTTTAAGGCTCGGCTCAATCACCTTCCACACAAAGCCTTTCCTAATGCTTCCAACTGCTAGTCCTCTCCTTTCTTAAATACTTTGTATTTTAATCCTGCAAATGTTTATTCTGTACTTCTATACATAAAAATTTTCTTCCCAATAGAATATAAGCTTGCTGAGGGTAGGGTTTCTTTTGTTTTTCCCATCTGCAGTGCCTAGCACAGTTCTAGGCATGGAGTAAGTGCTTTAGAATTCTGACTAATTATAACTGATCTTTCAGAGATTAAGGAGAGCAGAAGTGCTACAAGGCTGCAGAAGACCAAGATATTCATAAAGCGAAGAGTGGACTGTTCAAACCTGATGTCCGTGAGCTTGACTTCAAGTCCTGACAGAATTCTGGAATGTACCGCCAAAGGGATGATTTATGAACATTACAAAACTGGCGCTCAATAAAGTCAGGATGGCTTCATCAAGAATAGGTCATGTCAGCTTTCAGTGGTTTCCTGGGTTAGCCCTTCTCACCAACCTCCCTTCCCTTCCCCACCTTGCTGAACACTAGAGGGTTTAAATGGCTCCTCAAAACCTGTGTTTCTTTGATCAGACAACCAGAGAACACATTAGTTCAAAATAAGAGATGTTTAAACAAACAGCATAGCATGAGGAGAGGGGACGGCGGAGAAGAGATTTCTCTCTTATCTACAAAGGACTTTCCAACGGAGGACAGAATACGTATGACCAAACAACATGCACAGTAGGGCATACATGTAGACAACACAGGTGTCCAAGACAAATTCATCTGGAGTAACCCATAGTTCTGACACTGCAGAGCCAGCTGGAACTTTGTCTTCCCAAATGGTCAGTCAATAAGCATTCGTGAAGCACTTCCTGGATTCCAGGTACTGTGATAAGCACTAGGGATACAAAGAAAGGAAAAGATTCCCTGCCCTTGAGGCTCACCTTATAATGGGGAAAACAACATACAAGCAATAATGGACGAACCAGCTCTGATCAGGGGGTAATTTCAGAGGGAAAGGACCAGCATCGACAGTAACTAGAAAAGGCTTCATGCAGAAGGTAGAATATCCCTCTCTTCATTATGTATTCCTGTCAGGAACAAAGGGCAGATTTTCCCACTTTATTGACAAGGTTAACCAACTGGTAGATTAGGGTAAATACTATAAATGTAGTTTACTAAGATCTTAACAAAGCACCTAACAAAATCCCTCATGCTATCCTTGTACCTAATATGTAAAGATGCAGTGTAGATGATTGTATAATTTATTAAATAATTAATGATCTAGAAGATAGGTGGCATAGTGGACAGTGTCAGATCTGGAGTCAGGAAGACCTGAGTTCAAATCCAACCTCAGACTTTACTAGCTGTGTGACCCTGAGCAAGTCACTTCACCCTGTTTGCCTCAGTTTCCTCTTCTGCAAAATAAGCTGGAGAAGGAAATTGCAAACCACTCCAGAATCTTTACCAAGAAAACCCTAAATAGCATCATAAAGAGTCAGACATGACTAAAATGACTCCACAACAAAAAACCCAACAAAATCATCACTTTGGAGAGACATCTCTAATGAAACATCCTACCAATATATCCTTGACCCTGTTTGCTATTTGACATTTTAATCAGTGATTGGGAAAGGGCAATAAATGGCATTATTTGATTATCAAATTTGCAGATAACAAAAATCCAAGAAGGATAACTAGTATGCCAACTGATAGTAAGAACTGGTTCCATAGATGAAATTTAATAGGGAATGTAAAGTCCCAATACTTGGGTAAAAAAGACAAACCTTTATAAGATCGGGTGGGCCTAGCAAAACAACAGATCATCTGGAAAAGAGCTGGGTCTTTATACTGGACTTCAAGTTCAACACGAATCATTTAGTATGAAATGGAAGCTGTTGACAATATACTGAGAGTGACCAGTGCTCAAGAGCAGACTGTAGGATGGTCCTCCTGTAGTCTACAGGAGGTGAGACCCCATCTGAAGCCCTGCATTTATCTCTGTGTGCCACATTCCAGGAAGGCAGCAGGGAGGGATCCATATAGTGAAGTCTTAAGATTATGCCACATGAGGCATCTTTTAATTTTAGCCCAGAAAAGAGAATATTTAGGGAGAGCATATCACTGTCTTCACATATCTGAACGTATACTGGAAGAAGAGTTAGATTTCTTTTCCTTGGACTCAACATGTTGTTGTATTTTGTCCTTCATTCTCAAAGAGGACCATGACATCATGGAGGTGATGCCACAACTTGCAATTCAATTAGATTGAAGTGAGGCAGGGCTGTGCAAATTCACCAGCCTCACTTTCTCCTCCAGAGCCATCTGGGTCCAGTGGTCAAATATAAACCAGGATGACTGGAGATGGCCCGGCCCCAGAGGGTAGAATTCAGGGTAACATGTAGAAGAAGCAGATTTCAGCTCAGTGTAAGGAGAAATTTTCTGACTCTTAGAACTATATAAGAGTAAGATGAACTTTAGAAGATAGTAGATTCCTCCTCATTTAAGTTCCTCCAGTGAAAGCTGGCTAATTTCTTGCCCCAAATATTGTAGAGGATTCTGGTTCAAGTGTAAATTGGATTAGATAGTCTCAGAGGTCCCCTTCAACTCATGTTCTGTGAGACTAATTCTTGTCATAAAAGTGGGAAAAAGCAATGCCCTTCTCCCTTCCCCTCCCCTCCCCTTCCCTATTCCCTTCCCTTTTTCTTTTTCCTTCTCCGACCCCATCTCCATTACCTTCCCCCTTTTCTTTCCCTCCCCTCCCCCTTTTCTTTCCCTCCCCTCCCCCTTTCCCTACGCTCTTTCCCTTTCCTTACCCCTTTCTCCTTCCTCTATCCCTTTCCCCTTCCTTTTTCTCCTTTCCCTTCTCTTACTCCTTTCCTCTTTCTCTATCCCCCTGCCCTTCCTTTCCCCTCTCCTCTCCTCCCCAAATGTAGCAAAAGACCTCTTCTACATCCCAGCAACTAGAATTAAATGTACCTGCCCACAAAGTACTCCCAGACCCATCTATGCGGTAGGCATTCCCTAGTACAAAAGGGAAAAGTTCTGGGATTATAAATACTGAGGTCTTCAAAGAAGCCTGAGCACAACTTTCAGCTTTGTTGTGTTCCACCCTCCCTCCAGCTGACCCTGGAAATGCTATATAATTAGTAATACTTTTTCTACCACATATACAGAATGGCTTATTTTAGACAATTTCTGAATTTAAAAAAGGTCTGGATTTAAGTCTCTTCTCTGACATGTATGGAGATAGCTGGTGGTAGCTCAGTGTATAGAGCACTGGGCCTGGACTCAAAGGTCTGAGTTCAAATCCAGCCTCAGACACTTCTTAGCTATGTGACCCTGGGCAAGTCACTTAACTGGTGAGTGCCTGACAAAACACATCCACTAGAGAAGAAAATGGCAAATGATTCCAATATCTTCAATAAGAAAATCCCAAATGGGCTCACAAAGGGTTGGACATGACTGAAGCAACTGAAACAGCGACTGACATATATGTACTATCTGTGTCATCCTAGGTAAATCACTTAACGTCTCCACATCCAAGACAAATCTTTAAGATCATAAATTGTAGAGTGTGGCTATTTGCATTGGTAAAAGGAGTTTCCTCTACAGGAGTTCCCCACGCTAATAAAATTGCAGTCCCAGTCTCACTCAAGTTATAGTGATCTATATGAGTAACAATAACACTAACATCTATATTGCACTTTAAGGTTAGCAAATGGTTTTATAAACATTCATGAATGATATCCTCATTTGTCTAATCACCATGGAGCATTATAATAAGCAAGTATATGATTAACTATATATCAGAGTAATTTTTGCTTCTAAGTCTTATTTTATTATGTGTGCTCAGCCCCCAGACTTTGTTGCTTAGGTAACATGGTCTTCTGCTCCCAACATTAGAAAAATTAAAGAAAAATCGATTATAGCTATCTAGATGTGGTCAGGGAATTTATAAATTGAGTATGTCGTGTTCCTCCTTATAGAATCTAAATTCCAGTATCTTTTTCTGTGAATATAAGGACTTGTAAACATGTCCATAGTTATTATGGATTTGGGATTTTACCTTCCTTAAAAAAAAAAAAACAAGGCAACAAATAACATAAAAACTGTCGATAGAAGATCTCTGCAATAAACTTGAACCCTCTTATACTTTGAACTATGGCAAAGATGAATCATATGTTTTTCTTCTTTTAGAAAAGGAATCAAGAAAATCATTGAAGTTTTATGGTCTCAGTTACTTCCCAGAAACCATGTGTGAAATTCATTGCACTCTGATGGCTCTTTGTGCCCATCATTAAAAAGAAGGAAGCTTGGGGATTAAAAAAGGTTTTCATTCTACAAACATCCCTCCAGCATAACCTATCAGTGTTAATGTTGCTGATCACTTGGAAAAATTACTTCAACATACAGTAATGGTACATTCATGAGCTAACAGAGGCAGGTTTGCAGAATAAATAGTGTCCTGAACTTGGAATTAGGAATACCTGAGGTGAAATCCTACCTTTGATACTTACAAACGTGTAACCATGGCAGACATACCATTTTAGAGCTAGGCCCCCCATAAGTGACTAAAGCGTATCTACTCTTTGACCCAGTGATACCTACTAGTCCTATATCCCCAAAGTGGTCAAAGAAAGAAAAAAAGGGATCCATAAATACAAACATTTATACCAGCTCTTCTCATAGTAAAATAAAATTTAAAAACCTGGAAACTTTAAGGAGGCACATAGCTATTCAAGAGTGGCTGAACAAATTGTGGAATGTGAATGGAATGGAATATGATTTCACTATAAGAAAAAATAAAATGGAGATTTCAGAGAAAATTGAGACTACCTGTATGCACTGACACACAATGAAGTGAACAACACAAGAAGATAACTTGTCAGTCAATAAGCACTTATTAAGTACCTACTATATGTCCAGTACTGTGCTATAATGTACAAATTATAGCTATATAATTTGTATGATATGATGTTATTACATTATATCAAAAAAAAAAGATTTTGAATAACTCAAGAACTCTGATCAATGGAAAGGCAAACCATGATTACAGAGGTCCCATGGTGAAGAATGCTACCTGTCTCCTGACACAGAAAGGTGACAGCAGCAGAATGAGTCTCTTATTTTGGCATGACTAATGTTAGAATGTATTTTTGTCCGTATACTTCACACATATATTTGTTATAAAGATTTTTTGTTGTTGCTAAATTGAGAGAGAAAAATGAGAGGAGGAAAATGAAAAAATAAATGATTATTAACTGACAAAATAATAAAATTACATTTTTTTAAACGTGAGACCATGACCATCAGCCTCAGTTTCCTAAACTGTAAAATGGGGATAATGATACCTTCAATTCCTACTCTAGAGGATCATTTGGAGATTTAAATGAGATAATGTATACAAAGTTCTGCCAAAATGTTAAATATCATCATATTCAGGGGCCCTAGTTATGTGCATGGAAAAGATAGCTAAGAAGTATGTATAATTAAACTCAACTTACTAGGGTACCAGCTCGATTCTTCTTTCCATAGGTTTCACAGAATCCAGTCCAACAGCAAGCATTAAAAAAATCTACTAAAAATTTTATCTATAGTTTATCCAATTAATGATCACCAAGTTTTTGTATGAAGATTGTCAGTTGGAGGACAGGCATCCATAATCCTCCAAGTTAATCAATACCACTTGTGGTCACCTCTAATTGTTATGTAATTTATCCCATTATCAAATCTAAAGTTGCCTCTTTGGACTTCCACCTACTGCCCTGGTTCTGTCCTCCCAGGCCAAACATAATAAGTCTAATGCTTCTTCTAAATGAATAGTGTTCCAAATACTAGAAGACAATAATAATGCCCCCAAGTCTTCTGTTCCCTCCCCTTAACATTCCCAAGTCGCCTAGGCAATCCTGTGTGGCATAAATTTGAAGACCTTCACCATTTTAATACCCTTTTCAGGTTGCTATAGCTTATTGATGTCCTTCTTAAAATATGGTGCCTGGAAGTGAATATAATATGGCCCATGCTGTTACTTGCAAGGTCCTGGGACCCATGTGCCTCTCGTTTTGTAACCTAAGATTTCATAGCTGCTACAGTATACTGTTGAATCTTACGGTACTTTCATTCCACTGACCTCTAATAAAACTTTGGAGAATAAGTTTCTAAGAATGGAGAAAATGAATTTCCTTTGCTTTCTCTTTTATGACTGCCCCAGAAGGACAAGCAGAATGAGCTTACCGTCTTTTGGTGATGTAATTTTGACTCCCCATGTTGGCTGGTAGGAATTATTACCCCCACCACTACCACCACCACTGCAGCACACAAAACTTGAGCAGAGCCTTCTCCTACAGGAACTAACATTGTACGCAGGGGAAGTGTGATGCTTAAAAAGTTCAAGAGACAATTTCTGGGTAACTAATCATTTTATTGTTAATGCCACCATTTTTTAATAAAAGAGGTCAGTGTCACTCTTGAACAACAAAGACAATCATGGCTGTAGGCTCACAGTTTATGTAATCTTGGGAAAGTGGGTATTCCAGAGGGTAGCAATCAACTCTGATTGGTTAATGAGAGAATGAATGAGAAGTGGGTCCATGCCAATGACAGGCTGAGAGAGTGACATGATGTCACTCTTGGACAAAAAGATTATCTCTATACCCAGACCACCCCCAGCCTTGGGCAATCTGAACCCAGGATCTACCTCCACTACCGCCAAATTTGCTTGGTGGAATACAACAGGCAGAAATTCACCTTAAATAATATTCTTTGTAAGATTGGGTGAGATCTAACCATGACTGAGAAGAAAGTTCAATCTTCAGAGAATAAGCTTTTGAAATGACGACTTTAGAAAAAGGGGGAACTCTGGATCTTCCCAAACCATTGGTTATTAATAATCATTTCTCTCCCAAGTGTTCAGCTTTTATCTCCAATTAACCACATTCATTCCTTGTTCAAGTTCTGGATACCAAGTGCTCTGTACGTTCACTTTCACTGAACACCAGAACACACAGAAAGGGACTAGAAAGTTCCTTGCTTTATCATTTGCATGAACCCACCCTGAGCCCCAATGTAGCACAATGTGGAACAGAATTTATGGAATTTGGAATCAGACATCTGAGTTTGAATCAAGGCTCTTCTTTTTATCTTTGCGTCTTTGGATGAGACACTAAAATTTTCCAGGTCTCGGTTTCTTTATCTGTAATATGAGGAAGTAGACCCACTGCTCAACATCCTATAATGTTAGAATCAGACTCTTCTTGTGGGGAGGACACAGGACTAAAATTTACATCACTTCAAACACTAGCGGCTAAAGTTTTTTGATGGTTTTAGTTTTCAATACCCAAACATACACAAAGGGGTTGGATAGTTTCCCAGAAACCACAAAGTGATGAAGAAAAAGGCCCTTGGTATCTCACAAATTAATTTTATTTAAGTACAGCCAGATCTGATGGTAACTTTTTATGTTTCTAATCACTAAAATATAAGGGACCCTATATTTTACATTCTAGTGCCTTAAAATTAAAAAATGGATCTCCAGGTAAATTAAGAATCAGATTAATGGTTTTTCCATATCTCTTAATTGGTATGATTTAGAGAAAATTGAGTTTTAATGACTCAGGGTGCAAATTTTAAGACAAAAGATATTTGCTTTAAATTAGCATCTAATTAAGACAGAAAGATAATAAAACAAAGCCATATTGACTGGTACTGCCATTACATAGCTCTTTTAAATATTTTACTCTTTTAAAAAGCTATGGTTTCCCTTGTTATACCTTCACTTCTGTTTCTGATCTGAATAAATATTCATTTTATGAATTTAAGAAAAATCCATATAGTAATACCACATTGTATTTTCCTTTTCCAGTTCCTAATGAAAATCTTTCCTTCTATATCACATCAGCACAAGCATGATGAAAACAAAGAAATAAGGTCCCATCTACCTTTCCAAAGCTGAGCATGGACATTCCACAGGCCTTTATGAAGAATCTTCATGGGCAGACCAGCTGCAGCTGCTCTCATACCATCCCCAAACCATTGGGAAAATGTAAGAAACGCAGAGGACCCACCCCACAAGTCACCTGACAAATGTCCAGCATTTGGTAGCTAAAAATAATTTCATTTCAGGGAGCATTTCCCAACCTCACCTTCCAGGTATGTGGAAGTTTCAACCCTCTGACTTCATCTCACCCCACAGGATGCTATTGCCCTAACCACTGCCAATGAGGCACAGGAAAATTTCCTCCTCAAAATTCTCTGTGTCAGTCCTATTCAAAATGGAACTCCCCAAAGTGCCTTTGAAGAAAACTTCCAAACCCCTAAGGGTAAGGTATATTTGAAGAACTGTGAGCAGTAGATAGAATATCCTAAAACAAACAGACCAGGTAGTATACGACAAAATTAGTCTATCTTTTACTAATAGGTATCTCTGAACTCATTGAACAAGTTCTCTCTCTCTCTCTCTCTCTCTCTCTCTCTCTCTCTCTCTCTCTCTCTCTCTCTCTCTCTCTCCTCTCTTTTCTCTCCCTCCCTCTCTCTCTCTCCTCTCTCTCTGCCTCTCTCTCTCTTCCTCTCTCTCTCTCTCCCTCTCTCTCTCCCCTCTCTCCTCTCCCTCTCTCTCTCTTTCTCCTCCCTCCCTCTCTCTCTCCTCTCTCTCTCTCTCTCTCTTTCTCTCTCTCTCCCCTCTTTCCCTCTCTCTCTCTCTCTCTCTCTCTCTCTCTCCTCTTTCCCTCTCTCTCTCTCTCTCCCTCTTTCCCCTCTCTCTCTCTCTCCCTCTTTCCCTCTCTCTCTCTCTTTCCCTCTCTCTCTCTCTCTCTCTCTCTGCTCCTGCTCTCTCTCTGCCTCTCTCTCTCCCTCTCTCTCTCTCTTTCTCTCCCTCCCCTCTCTCTCTCCTCTCTCTCTCTTTCTCTCTCTCTTTCTCTCTCTCTCCCTCTTTCCCTCTCTCTCTCTCTCTCTCTCCCTCTTTCCCTCTCTCTCTCTCTCTCCCTCTTTCCCTCTCTCTCTCTCTCTCCCCCTCTTTCCCTCTCTCCCTCTCTCTCTCTCCTGGCCTCTCTCTCCCTCTCTCCTCTCTCTCTCTCTCTTTCTCTCTCTCTCTTCTCTCTCTCTCTCTCTCTCTCTCTCGTCCTCTCCCTCGTCCCTCTCCCTCTCTCTCTCTCTCCCCTCCCCTCCCCCCTGCCTCCCTCCCTCTCTTTCTCCTTACTTTTTTATACACTTTTTTTCTCTCTTCCACAGTAAGGTAACTCCCTCTACCAATGCCGATTGGCAAGTACTCTACAGCTTACAGCCTTACAGAGATGCCTGGGACAGCAAGATACGAACTGACTACCCAAAGTTCCACAATCCATATATGGTGGAGACAGGGAAGGGAATGGTATATAAGTTGAGTGATACAGCAATATTTTACACTTAGAAAAAACTGCTTTAGCAGTATGTTTTGGTAGTATGACATGGGCCTAAGTACGTCACAGGGAATAGACATCTTTCCTTGAACCAGCTTGAAGGGGTCAGGTAATGGTAGAAAAAGAACCAAATTTGGAGTCAAGAAATGGGCCCAGACCTGAGCTTTGGCTTTTACCCTCGATAAGAGCACTAAATGTACTGGGTAACTGCACAAACTGTCCTAATTCCTTCACCTAAGCTATGTCAGGAAAATCACTTCACCTCTCTGTGTGTTGCCTTTTCTGTAAAATAGAGATAATAACACTTGTACTTCCCTCTTCACAGGGCTGGTGTGAGGACAGTACTTTGTAAACCTTAAAATTCTATAGTAATGTGAGTTGTTATCGCCTGTACATTATCATCCCTCAATTCACGTAAAGAACGTTTGGTATAAGTGGGCAGTTAAGCATATGGGCCAATACTTACTGTTGTTTTCTCAATAGTCCTTTTTCAGTATTAATATAGTCTCAGATTTTTTTCTACCCCTTTGGTATGTATCTCTTCCTACTGGAGATACCTTCTATACCTCTTCAATGCCTTCACAAAAGTTTCACCTCCAGCATGGATCTCCCCACATACATGAACAATCCAGTCTGGCCACTTTTACCATCACTGTTACTCTTGGTTCCATTTAAACCTTCTCTTAAAATGTATCCAGGACTGTGATGTGGCAATCCATATTTAGACATAAAAGAAAGAAAGCAACTACCCTTGGTAGACTACGGTGGAAAGAACATTGGACTTGGAGTTCAGGGATCTGAGTTTCAATACTAGTTCTGTTGCTAATTACCTGTGTGACTGAAGAAAATTCATTTAATCTTTTTCAGCCTCAGCTCTTTCATGGGTAAGCTATGAAAGTACTTCTGAAGTCCCAACCCTATAGATAAAGATGTGAGGGCTAAGGTTCTCTTAATCTTTTTACACCATACACCAAATTTTTGAGAGGGAGGTCAGACGTGTGAAATAAGCAGCAGAAAAAATGACTGATGTAAAAACACCCTCTGTTGATGCCAATCAGCTACTTACTTGTAACTTCAAGTTACAGAGAAAACCTGAGACACTGAAAGATCACCGAGAGTTGAGGTAATTTGTCCAGGGTTGTAGAGCCCATGTGTTGCTTATTCTAAGGCTGCCCCTCTATCCACCACACATTACTACCTTTTAGCAATGTACCCTCTTGTAATCATTGTATTTCCTTGAACTACTTTACCTGTACCCTAGAGGCAGTCCTTCCTGTCTTATTGTTGTTCAACTGTTCAGTTATATCCATTTCTTCCATGAAACTGTGGAGCATGCTGTCCTTGGGGTTTTCTTGGCAAAGACACTGGAGTAGTCTGCCATTTCCTTCTCAAAGAGAGGATAAGTGACTTGCCCAGGGTCACACAGCTAATAAGTGTCTGAGGCTGGATTTGAACTCAGGTCTTTCTGACTCCTGGCCCCACCTATCCACTAAGCCATTTAGCTACCCAAAGCCTTTGTGAACCTTAAGGGCCACATAGACACCCATAGTAATTGTTATGTTTTTCCTTCCCTGACTCCTTTCCACCTACAAACATAACTGTCTCTTTAATCCTGAAAAGACCTTTATACAATCTTTTAACCCTAATTAGTTATGTTTGTATCTCTCCTTCTTTTAGGATCAGACTTCTGAAAGAGTTATCTATATTCCCAACCTCTGATTTCTCCTTACCCCTGGCTCTTCAGCCCCTGGCAATCTGTCTTCTGTCTCAATTCTTGGCTGAAACTGTTCTCTCTAAGGTCACCAAATACCACTTCTTGCTGCTGCGAAAAAGATGCCCTAAAGCACAGAACCACAGAATTATGCAATCAGCCCTACAGGTGGTATGCCCACCAATTTGATTCAATTTGATTCAACAGTAATTTATTCATTCATCAGTTACAGTCAATGGAACTAGTTAGAACAGCTTGAAGCCTTGAAGGAATCAGACACAGAAACAGAACATCCTGAAACAGTCTTGAAATTGGCTTAGCTAAAATGTGGGCATTTCTTTGTCATGACCCCACCAAAAGCCCCAGCTGACACTGGGGATTCATCCAATCCTAAATGAACTCATGCCCCACCCCTCCAAAACCCTCCCACTTCCCCATCGCTGGTGTCAAAGTGTTACAACGAGGAATTCCTTATGTTTCTCTAATTTCCAATGCCAAATGTTCCACTTATATCTAACCTTGTGTGTGAGTTGGTACAACTCCTACTGAGTCAGTCAGCCTTTGACACAAGATATCTCTGACTATTCAGTCACTCAGAGTCCCTCAAAGTGGGGAGGTGTTTGTCTGCGTCAATTGTGCATGCGAAAGAGCCAGAGTATTTATCTGAGCAAGTCTATTTCCTAGATAAGAACTTGTCCAGAATAGACTGAGGATGATGCTCTTGTCTGACCTGTCCCGCAGGTCAACAATCGTGGGTCAGGGACGCTGGAGAGTGCCGGGGGAGCTGGGCTCGAGGGGGACCCGGGGGACCTTGGAAGGCCACGAGGTCCGGGGACAGGATCATGGAGAGGAAGGAGACATGACTCGTTGCTGGTGTAGGAATGTCTCTCTTTATTAAGTCCAGCGGGGGTTTATATAAACAATTACTACAAGGTCATATCCTGGGGGTGGAGTTTTTCATCTCATTGGTGTGAGCCCCTCCAAACCAAACCAAAAAAGGGCACGATTCCCTATCCCGGGTCGTATCCCCTTCTGGTTGGTTGGTGGCTGCTTAGTCTCAGACCAGGAAGTCTTTCTAGCGCTGGGCTGGCAGAGCCACGTGGCAGGTCAGGACTTCCTAGTACTCTCTTCCCCCCAGGAAGGGCCCCGGTCCATTGTGCCCTTAACAACTAAGAAGAGGGGAAGATAATAACCGACAATTCAGTCTCCAGTCTCCAACACTTGTCTAAAATTGCAACCCTGTCTCCACTTATCAAAGGAGAAAGAAAACCTTAGGAAGAACATAATAATCCCTTAATCAATTAACTTACTTGCTGATTTGAGTGATTTTTTTCAGTTCTATCTTTCTTCATTCCTTTCTTCTTAGTATGCTCTCTGCTGGCTTTTGCAATGTCACATTTTCCCAATAGAATGTAAGCATCTTGGAAGTAGACATTGTTTCACTTTTTTATATTTGTATCACTGGCACAAAATGTAATCCCTGGCTTATAGTAGGAGCTTACTGAATGATTGATTGACCAAGTCTCCCTACTCCTTTTCATTCTCACACTACTCATTCCCTGTTTTCCTTCATTGGCTCTTCTTTCTTCTGCCTCCACTGGTATGCAACTCCCCAAGATCCTATAGCTTTCCTCTCCATACTCCTTGCCTGGACAATCCTATTCATTCCCACTGCTTCAACCATATCTTCCATGCAGATAACTCCCACGTCTATATCCCTAGACCTACACCTAGCTTCTGACCTTCAGATCAGTTTTTGCTGAGCTACTCTGATCTCTCTTTAGAGCTAAATGAGACTCTAGAGGTTATAAAACCCAACCTTCAGATTTTGTGAATGAAGAAACAGAGGATTAGAATGACGAGGTGACACAAGTGGTAAGCAGCAGATCTGGATCTTCTGATTACAATAAATGCTGAGAACAACTTTCCGCAAAATTTCTAAACCTAATTTAGAGTTGTAAGAAACCCTTTTATTTTACAAAGGAGGAAACTGAGGTCCAGAAAGGGCAAGGGACAAATTGATATTTGAACTCTGTCCTCAGACTCCAAACCCATCACTCCTTCCATTACACTGTTGAATTACTCCCAGGTCTACAGGTATGAATCTATTACATAAAGAAAAAATACCATGTTACTTAATTGTTTAAGGTAAAGAAGGAAACACTATGTTGTATGTTTCCTCATAACTCTACCTAATATTATACTTCATTAAAATGGAGGAGGGCATGGTTTTTTCAATGTATAAACTGTTAGTCACATCCCTCATTCTACCACCACTGACCTACACCTTTTTGCTGATAAAAGGCTGTAAAGCAAAAATAAATAAAATATTTATATAATATAATATATATATAATAATATAAAATAAAAAAATAAACTTGTAAAGCAAATGGCCTGATGGATGGCTCAGCTGTCCTATTACAAACGTATGACCTGGATCAGGCCTTCAGCTTAATTTTCTCTGGACTCTACCAACTTTTCTAAATTGGCCATATACTCACTCATTCTCCTGACAAACCCATTACTACCTAAAGTTGCAAAAAAAAGCAATAAGGCTTTAAAAGGCTTTGGCAGCACTATCCTAAGGAGAAACAAGACAGAGCTGTTATTTCATAAAAAAGACATGATTTTCTGTGGGCTGTACTTTAGGTAAGAGTGATTACTTGTCGGCCCCATAAAAAAAGAAAAAGAAATTCAACGTCTTTCTCTTTTCTTGCAGAATAAAGTCCAGACTCCTAACCTAGAGCCTGCAGAATAAAGTCCAGACTTCTTAATCTAGAATCTAAGACTCTGTGCTTCTGGTCCCTACCTACTCCTCAAACCTTATTTCCCACGTTAGTGATCTCCAAATATTCTGGCTTATACACCCCTGGTAGGAAAAAACAATAATAATAATAAATGAGCATACTCCCTTAATATGTATGTATTTACTTATTTATACCGCTGTACTATGGACATTATAGAACCTATACCAAAAGATATTTTTAAATGATGAGATAAAAATGAAATAATATTTCATTCTAGAATCTCTAGGGAGATTCTACAGTTTACTAAGAAAATGGTTATATGGTCAGACTCTCACTTTGGGAAAACCACGTTGGCAACTATCTGGACGGCAGTTTGGAGAACCTTAATTGATGTATGGAGACCAATTAGGAGGCTACAGCAAGAGTCCTTGGGAGGAGAGAAAAGGGAACATCTCTGACATGTTTCAAAGACAGAAATGACAAGATTTGGTAATTGATTGGTTATTTGACATAAGGAAGAGAAAGGTATTAAGAATGACACTAAGGTTGTACACCTGGATGACAGGCACCTTCAATAATGACAGTGAAGTTTGGAAAAGAAGTGGGTTTGGGGGGGAGAGACAATATCATGAGATCACCAGTGAAGATCACAACCCATCCATGCCTTCTTGTCTTATGCAATTCATTCTGCCGTGACCAAAATGAAACAGGGAAAGCGGCATTCTTACTCACTGGTCACAGTCTCCAGGTATAAAGCCTTCCCTCTGAGGGGCGATTATCACAGTCATAAAATAATCTCATGGGGAGGGCTATACTGGAGGAAGGGAAAATATTCCCAATGGCCAAAAGCTGCTGCTTTGCTGCCTAAGTAACAAGTCAGAGTGATATGCAAATTACTTGGAATGAGCAATTACGGTTTCACTTCGCGATAGCAACGTTCATGTCTTTCACATGGTATCATCATGGTATCAATAGCATCACAATAGTAAGAGGCTGACTCAGAACATCTGACAGTGACAAGATTTTACCAGAGTGAGCTAGTTTCTCAACCTTGGTACTGCAAGGGCCCCCCCCAGGATATGGACTAGAAAAAAATGATTAGGGATTGAGTCAAATAGCAGAATCAAAAAGGAAAATAAAAAGTAAAGAGAAATGATCCTAGAGCTCATATAGTCTATACCCTCATTTTATCTTTGATGAACTGAGTTTTAAGGAGTTAAGTGACTTGGCCATAATTGCCTGGCTAGGCAGTAACAGAACCACGAAGTGAACCCAGGTCTTCTGAGTCATTCTTTCCATATACTATGCTTGGAGGGGAGGGGGGCAGGGAGGGGAGAGAGAGAGAGACAAAGAGACGGAGAGACAGAGAGAGAGAGAGAAACAAAGACAGAGAGAGAGACAGAGAGACAAAGACAGACAGAGAGAAACAGAGCCAGAGAGAGACAGAGAGAGAGAGAGAGAAAGAAGAGAGAGAAAAAAAGAGAGACTGAGAATGTGAGACAAGCAATAATTTTGATACAGTTTCTGCTAATTCTAAGCATAAAATGATTTCTTCCAGCAACCAGTGTGACACTCTGTCTGCAGGCCAGACCTATCACATAACACACCCCCACCCCTCACTCCTTTCCAACTCAAGGTAGATATACAAGCATTTCCTTTAACACCCTGGGGGGGCATAATCCCCACACATTGCTTCACTCTCCCAATTTAACTATTAACTATTTCTGTGTGAAATAGAATTATTGCTTTTTTCTATACAAAATAGAATATCTATCTACATAGTGCCACCAATTTCAAGTCCAAAGCTGTACTGGGCTTGCACTCCTCAAGGCTTCACTATGGGTTGATCGCAGCATCCAACCTGGATTCCTGGACTCCCAGATTCATATGGTTACCCTCTTCAGCAGACAGAATAGAAAAGAATGAAAAGGTCAAAACTCAGGCCCATTTCTCAAGTCACATGGTCTAAAAGAGGAGAAGGGGAAAAAGACAACCTTCAACCCTCCCCTTTTATCATATGGTGTGGATAAAGAAGCTCTTCACCCTTAGACACAATGTTCTGACTATATTTAGTCAAGGAGTTAGTCTTAAAGATTCAAACTATTACTGCTATAGAACCAAAAGGACAAAAAGGTTTTCCCCAACCGCACCATAGGCCATCTGCTTTTTAAAGCATGCACTAATTCTCTTGTCTGCCAGAAGTGTTCCCCTGTGTCTACCATGTAGGTGACATCATCTTGGGTAATCTAGGCATGCGCCAAAACCCCACTTTTCCCTTCCCCCACACCAGTGTCTGTATCCAATCAAAGAACAAGGAAAAGGTAACTGATTGACCAGTACAATGCCAGTTTTCAGTTAAGACATATGGGTTGCTTGAGATGTGTAATTGTGAGAAAATTCCTTGCATCAATGTTCAGATCTGACTGGGTTTCTAGTCAGCATAACTTAGGTCCTTAATTCAGGGTCCCTAAACAACAGGTAAAGGTGGTCCAACTTCCCAGACACACAGAGTTAAGTTCAAACAATGCAATGAAGTTTTCTTGCAATTCCCTTAATTGAATAAAGTTTTCTCACAAGGCAGAAACTGGACTGAACTCATAATTGAATAGAAAGAAAACTGAGCTAGATCCAGAATTGAGTCACAAATTGAGGTCAGTATGGCAGTTCACTCAATTCCCATAATTCCCAAAGTAGTCTTAAAGAGCATACTTCAATAACTGTTAGAGATATTTTAAGAGCTATTGGTTTGGGGAAAGCAAGCGTTTCAAGGATCATTCAAATACATAATTAAATAAAATTATTCAAAGTAAAAACAAAGGAAAGTGTGATTAACAAACACAAACGATTGACAAACTACACCTTCAAAACAGCCTAATTAATGCTCAAAAAAAAAAAATTCAAAAATCTTTAGAGGAGTCTGGTACTTCAGGGATTGTTATTGATTCCTCTACAGTATGACAGAGGCTTCTTGACTTTGGAAGAGCAGTGAGAAAATCAGTAGCTGCTAAACATTGCTATTAAAAAATTGTTTATAATGGGTAAGATGAGAAAGAGATTGGAGTACCAAAGTCAGGGAAAGCATTATTTTTACCGATGAAATCATTTTTCATTCAAGATTACACCAAAACTTGTCAGAAGCAGACCAAATGAGCCTGTAAAGCGTGAGTATTTTCATCAGACTATGAAACATCCATACCAAAAAAAAAAAGTGGGGAGAATTCTTAACCTCCAGTGGGTCTGCAAATCTCATATGTGTTCGGTCAGAAAGCATTTTTAAGTGCCTACTATGTGCCAGGCACTGCTAAGCACTGGGAACAAAAGAAAAGCAAAAGCCTTTTCCTGCCCTCAAGGAGCTTACCATCTAATACAGCAAACAACAAGTAAAGAAATATATCCAAACAAGTTCCATACAAGATGTATAGGAGATAGTTAAGAGAGAAAAAGCCCTAGAATTAATAGGACGTGGGAAAGGCTTCCTATGGAAGGTAGGATATTGAGCAATCACCAACTTTGACTTATCACGACACTGAAAAACGGAATTATTCCAAAATTATAAAAATTTCCAAATAGAGATGACCTGGTACCATGTACACATGGTGAAAGGTTAAGAGATTTATTCATGAAATGGAGATAAACATGCTTTCAGTAGCATAGGAACTCATGTGAGTTAAATTCTATTGAAAACCCTTGGGCTATAATTTAGGCTAAGTTTGGAAAAACAGACTATTCATCAAAGGAATGCTTAATAGTGATTGTTTTAAAAGTATCACTTTATGATGAGTAAAAGAATATCTGTCTGAATCTTGCGAACTCAATGTCACAGCACATAAAATAAGTGATGGCATCTAAAGAAGAACATATTGCATATTAAGATTTTTTTAAGCTGCCAACAATTGTAAGGTTTACGTGTAAGACAATACATTTAATTATTTTACTTTGTGCCAAGTAATTCACACATCATGGCAGGTTATATAACTGCCCTAAAAGGCCCACCCTGGATCAGAAGAGATGAAGTTGGGAATTTTCACCGAGGAGAGATGGTATGGGATAGGAGGGTATATTAGGGAACAGTAGGATAGGTGTTGGAAACAACTCATGATTGGCTCTAATGGGAAGATCAAATACCCTCTTGGGGCATTAAGCAAAGGTCAGATTATGCCTAAGACTTATTATATATAGTAATTCTAGGGAAAAGTGGAGATTTCTGGTAAATGGAGGCTCAAGAGTAATTCTGATTTATTAAACCATACTAACCAGTTGAGAGACTAGACCTGGACCTTAAAGTCAGCAAGTCAGGAAGATCTGAATCCAAATCAAGCCTCAAACACTTACTAACTGTGACACTAGGCAAGTTACTATCTGCCTCAGTTTCTTCATCTGTAAACTTGGGGTGACAGCACCTAGTTCACAGAATTATTGTGAGAATAAAATGAGGTAATATTTATAAATTACTTTGCAAATATTAAAGCTTTGTATACAAAGGATGTTATTATAACCATCCTCCTAGACTTCAGTTAACAGACTAACTCTACCACCCAGGAAGACAGAGTAGAAGATTGTGAACCCTCTGACAACCGTAGAGAGCTTGGCACTTCCCCAGAACCCCTTAAGTAGCAGGGTGAGCATGAGACTTCTAGTCTTTCTTTGATGAGTAGGAATATGGGACTTCTAAGGAGCTAGTTTCTTCTGTTGAATAGGTTGCTATTAGTAGGTAACACTGCCCCTGGTGGATAAAGAAATACTCTGGTGGAAAAAGAAAAACGAGATCTGGCATCAAAGAACTTGGGTTTGAATCCCAGCTTTGCCACCTATTTACCTATGTATCTTTGGGTAAGTGAACCTTTGCTTTATCATTTATAAAATGAGATGATTGGACTATGAGCTCTCTTAAGCTCAATAAAATTCAACAAACATTGATTGCCTACTACTTTCAAGACATAACAGACACGGAGGAGTAGTTCATGCTCTCAGGTAGCTTAGATTCTACTGGGTCCTTTTCTCTTTCAAAATTATAATCTTACCTTTTCTTTAACACCTATCTTGAATTTCTATGTATGATAGAAAAAAAGCTCCTTTTGTTTTGGGTTTTGTTTGAGATTCATAGGGTTGACTGACATCAAACTACCTCTACTCTGGAAGAGGTAAAGATCACCCTTTTATGAAAAATTCCATGTTCCATGCTTGTACAGCCAGAACCTTCTCTAGTTACTATCTGAATCTCTCTATATGAAACACTTGATATGAAAGACCAATCAGTCATGCCTAAGTAAGAGTCCATCCCCTACTTATAAAATCCACAGCCCTCACTCACCTGCCTTGGTAAAATGGACTCATTTGGAGAAGGTTCCCAGTCATCTTCCACATTGACTAGGAGACAAAGCAAAGACCTGAGGAAGCTGGATATGCCAAAATCAAGGACAGTCACTCTGTAGGACCATTGCTTATCAGTCACCTCTTATTCTTTGTCCTAACATGGTATAAATTCCATAGCATCCAAGATTCTGGCAAACACCCTGAACAACTCCCTCTCTTATTACCCGTCTCCTATGTTCCTAGTTCCAGGTTACTCATTTTAAGTCTTAAGCCTCCCCTTGTGTGAGTTAAAACACAATAAAGACTTCTTGGTATACTCACTACTTACCCATTTTTTTTTTCAATTTTTATGAAAACCTCCCTTAACTTTCCACACTGCTAGAACAAATTGGGGTGGTCTTCTCTAACTGTCTGAATTCGTGTACTTATGACCTATCCCACTCATTGGACTCTAAGTAATGCAGCTTTAAATGGCCATTTGCATTTGACTCCCCAGTTAGCTAATAAGTTCTTCGATACCTAGGATTAAAGTTCTTGTAGTCCTTTTCATTCCCAAGCCTGAAACGGTGATGATGGTGGTGGTGATAATGATGGCTAGCATTCATATAATGTTTTAAGGTTTGCAAAATCTTTACAAATATTATCTCATTTGGGCCTCACAACAACCCTGGGATATGGATGCTATTATTATCCCCACTCTACAGATGAGGAAACTGAGGCAGATACCAGATAAATGACATGCCCAAGACCACACAGCTTCTAAAAGTGATGATGATGGATACTGGACAATGAAGACTGACTGGTGACATCTGATCACATGATACTGAAGGGGATTGTGATGAGGAACAGGAAGAAAGAAAGAGGAGAACATGATAATGATGATAAAAATAAGTTCTTTTAAGTGCAAGGTCAAGAGCTGTTCTGTTTTTTCTTTGTATCCTTGTTGGAGACTGGAGACTGAATTGTCGGCTACTATCTTCCCCTCTTCTTAGTTGTTAAGGGCACAATGGACCGGGGCCCTTCCTGGGGGGAAGAGAGTACTAGGAAGTCCTGACCTGCCCACGTGGCTCTGCCAGTCCAGCACTAGAAAGACTTCCTGGTCTGAGACTAAGCAGCCACCAACCAACCAGAAGGGAATACGACCTGGAATAGGGAATCGTGCCCTTTTTTGGTTTGGTTTGGAAGGGCTCACACCAATGAGATGAAAAACTCCACCCCCAGGATATGACCTTGTAGTAATTGTTTATATAAACCCCCGCTGGACTTAATAAAGTGAGACATTCCTACACCAGCAACGAGTCATGTCTCCTTCCTCTCCGTGATCCTGTTCCCGGACCACGTGGCCTTCTAAGGTCCTCCGGGTCCCCCTCGAGCCCAGCTCCCCCGGCACTCTCCAGCGTCCCTGACCCACGATTGTTGACCTGCGGGACGGGTCAATTGGCGCCCAAACGTGGGGCAGTACGAACACTGGACAGTGACCCGATAGACGCCCCAACTCGTCCGGACCCCTGAGAATTCATTAAGGTAAGTGTTCGCGTCTATCGACACCATGGGATCTCAATTGTCCAAAGAACAGACTTTTGTTAAGGACTTAAAACATAGTTTCAAAAAGAGAGGAATAAGAGTAAAGAAAAAGGACCTTTTGAGATTTTTCATCTTTATAGATAAAGTATGTCCCTGGTTCATTATTAATGGTCCAGAAATTCACCCAGGCAAATGGCAGAAAGTCGGGAGAGATCTTAATGACAAATTAAACCAAGAAGGTCCCGAATCGGTTCCTATCAATGTTTTCTCCTTTTGGACCTTAATTAATGAAATTATCGAGGAAGCAACAGGAGATAAGAATACCCGCCAATTACTTGTACAAGCGGAATCCTGTCTTGCGCCACTTTCTCGCGCGGCTTCCGTATCCTCTTTTCACACAGAGGGAATCAGGGATAAAGAAGAAGCAAAACCTCCCCCATCTACTGAGAATAAAGGGGAAGTCAAGTCTCCTCCTCCTATAAGGTCTATTTACCCACCACTCCCTACTAATACCCTTACCTTCCCCGTGTTTCCCACGGAGCACAAAAATCCCCTAAAAGCTGATTCCCCTAATAAGGATGGTGTGCTCCCTGATGGTGAAGCCGCTGATTTAGAGGCAGAAGCCGCGGCATACAATCCCCAAGAAGCCTTCATAACACAGCCCTGCACGCCACCTCCCTATGTGTTCCCTCCCGCGATGGATCTTTCCCTTATTCAGAAGGACTTGACCGGTCGTATGATAGAGCTAAGAAAGACCTTAGATATTCAAAACCAGTACCAGCAGATGATCAGGGAGTTCTCCACGCTTCAAGCGTCTTTACAAAAATCCCTTCTGTCCACTCCCATGACAACCAGCTCCATGACCACTCCTCCTCCTAATACTTCCCGCCCACTCAAAAAGTCTAAAGCCCTCCTCTTCCCGATCCTCCGAAACAAATCCAAAACTCTGCCTAAGGACCCCGGGGATTCAGATGAAAATCGACAGGGCTCACAAGGTGATGGTGGGGGGAATGAAGGTTCTGAGGAAGATAGTCAGGAGGAAGAGGGTGATAATGGGGAACGAGACTCGGACTCTGGGGAACAAGACTTGGACTCCGAGGAAGATACGAAATTTTCCGCTTCTCCTAGATATAAAGCCCCAAAATTTAAAAATATAAAAGATCTTCATGTAGCAGTGAATAAATATGGCCCCAATGCACCCTTTACATTGTCCGCTCTTGAAGCGCTGGGGCAAGGAGGTTACTTGTTGCCAGGAGAGTGGATTAGAATAGCCCAAGCAGCCCTAACTCGGGGCCAATTTCTGACATGGAAGGCGGAATTTGAATACAATTGTCAAATTATTGAAAAAAGGAATTTGAAATCTAAAAGTAATAAAGATTGGACCTTTGACAAATTGGCGGGAAGGGGGAAATTTGCCCTTGAACAGAAACAAAAGAAGTTACCGGCAGGACTGTTAGAGCAAACTAACCAGGCAGCTAACCGCGCCTGGAGAGCCCTGCCCATGACTGGTTCCCCTTTTACTCCCCTGAACAAGATTACCCAGAAAAAGGATGAGGAATATTCTGAATTTGTGAGCCGCTTGTTAGAAACGGCCGAAAGGACCCTAGGCAATGCGGCCTCTGATGATCTGATTATTAAAAGGTTGGCCTTTGAGAACGCCAGTGGCCCATGTAGAAACATACTTAATGGACAATGGCAAGACAAAACCTTAAATGAAATGATAAAGTTGTGTCGTGATGTTCAGGACCCCACTACCTCTAAAATCGAAAAAATGTCCCAAGCTGTGCTAGCACTGCAAAACCCTGTAAAAACTATGTCTGAGGCATTCTTGACTATTGGGGCAGCCACAACCAGCGGCCCTAGACCTTGTTTTAGGTGTGGAACTGAGGGCCACTTCGCCAAGCAGTGCCCCATGGGGCAAAATAACCCCTTTGCCCCGCGGAGACGTGCCACACCCGCCACTCCTTGTCCCCGCTGTAAAAAAGGTTTTCACTGGGGCAATACTTGCAGAGCCACTCATGATTTGGAGGGCAAACCTCTTCCCCCCATTTTTATTCCCCCCTTGCCGGGAAACGGCTGGCGGGGTCCGCCCCGGACCCCTCAAGGCCCGGCCCAGCTGGCCACGGGGACATGCCCTGCCACCAACCCTCCAGGGCAGCAGCAAGTAGCGCAGGAGTGGACCTGTGTGCCACCACCTATACAGTACTGAGGCCAGAGGAGGGCCCGCAATCCATCCCAACAGGCGTTTGTGGTCCACCACCCCCTGGTTTCTTTTTTCTTATCATTGGCCGTGCCTCCACAACCCTCAGGGGTATTACTATACACCCTGCTCTCGTTGATAATGATTACACAGGGGAAATTAAAATAATTGCTTCTGCTTCCGGGGACGTTGTTCGGGTTCAACCCAATCAACGCATTGCACGGGCTTTACCCCTCCCTATGGACACTTCCTTCCCAGTTCTTCATCGTAACAGAGGCAGATCAACACTCGGCTCCTCGGACATTTACTGGGCACAAGCTCTCTCCCAAGAGAGGCCTACTCTATCCCTTAAAATACAGGGAAAAACCTTTCTCGGCCTCCTTGACTCTGGGGCTGATTCCACTGTTATCTCAGAAGCCCACTGGCCGTCTTCTTGGCCGCTGCAACCTTCATTAACCCACCTACAAGGCATTGGGCAGAGTTCCAACACTATGCAGTCCTCTCAACTTTTACAATGGGAAGATCAGGAAGGTAATAAGGGAACTGTTAGGCCTTTTGTTGTCCCTAATTTACCCGTTAATTTGTGGGGAAGAGACATTCTAGCTCAAATGGGGATCATTATGTGCAGTCCCAGCTCAATTGTTATGTTGAACCAAGGCTTCCTACCTCGTCAGGGACTGGGAAAAAACAAACAAGGCCTCACCCAACCGCCGCAGCTACAGCCACACCCCGGTCGTTCGAGCCTTGGCCTTTCAAACAATAGTTATAAGCATTTTTTCTAAGGGCCACTGGTCCTCCCAGCCTACAGGCGGACAAAATCACCTGGAAATCTGATACACCCGTCTGGATCGACCAGTGGCCCCTCCCTAGAGAAAAATTAGAGGCTGCCTTAATGTTAGTACAGCAACAGTTGGATGCTGGCCATATAGAGCCTTCAAACTCACCTTGGAACACCCCTATTTTTGTAATAAAGAAAAAATCCGGAGCTTGGAGACTACTCCACGACCTCCGAGCAGTCAATAGAACAATGGTTCCAATGGGCTCCCTGCAGCCTGGCCTTCCCGCGCCTGTTGCTATTCCTGCGAAGTTTCAAAAGGTGGTGATTGACCTTAAAGATTGCTTTTTCTCCATTCCCCTTCATCCCGATGATGCTAAAAGGTTTGCCTTTTCCATTCCCATAACTAATTGTGTAGGACCCTCCCCACGTTTCCATTGGAAAGTCCTCCCTCAGGGTATGGCCAATAGTCCTACACTTTGCCAAAAATACGTTGCTCAAACAATTGACCCTTTTCGCATGCAATACCCACATCTTTATATCATTCATTACATGGATGATGTTTTGCTTGCTGGCCCCTCAGAACCAGAGCTCTTACAGGTGACTTCTCTTCTTGTCGATGCATTACAAGAGAGAGGATTACATGTTTCCCCTGATAAAGTCCAGCTAGCCTCCCCCTTCTTTTTTCTCGGTTTTGAACTTCATTCTTCCCAGATCATTACTCAAAAGGCACAGATTAGGACAAGTCACTTGCAAACCCTCAATGATTTTCAGAAGCTCCTGGGAGATATTAATTGGCTCAGACCCTACTTAAAAATCACCACTGGTGATCTGAAGCCTCTCTTTGACACCCTTAGAGGTGATTCTAATCCAGCTTCTCCGCGTGCCTTATCAAAAGAGGGGGAGTTAGCACTACAAAAGATAAATCATGCCATTTCTGTTCAAAAAATAGGATACTACAACCCCCGAAAGAAACTCTGGTTTCTAATTTTCTCAACAACATTTTCCCCCACGGGTCTGCTTTGGCAAGAATTGCCCTTATATTGGATTCATGGCCCTGCAACACCCACCAAGGTACTATCCACCTATATCTCTCTAACCGCATCTCTTCTTCAGGAGGGCAGATCACTCTCTATTAAACTATTTGGAAAGGAACCTGATCATATTGTTTGCCCTTATACTTCCACCCAAATATCATGGCTACAACAGAACGATGACACCTGGGCTGTTTCTTCCATATCTTTTCAGGGAACTTTAGATAACCATTACCCAAATGATAAGCTAATCCAGTTTCTCAAGGATAATCCGGTAACCTTCCCCAGAATCACAAAAATAGAGCCCATACAAGAAGCTCGACTAGTTTTCACTGATGGCTCATCCTCAGGCACTGCCGCTATATCCGTAGACTCTGTAGTAACGTCCTTTCACACTCCTTATAAATCTGCACAATTGGTAGAGCTTGCGGCCATACTTTGGGTTTTTGAACATATCTCTGACCCAATGAACATATACACTGACAGCGCTTACATAGCCAATTCGGTTCCTGAACTTGAGACTGTCCCCTATATTAAGCCCTCTACTAATGCCTTCTCAATGTTCTTTGAAATCCAAAAACTGATACGAAATAGAAGCCATCCTTTCTTCATTTGCCACATTAGGGCGCATTCTGACCTTCCTGGCCCTCTAGCTGAAGGAAATAGCACTGTAGATGCAGCCACTAAATATGCCTTGTTTTCCACAATGCTGCGATCCACTCCTTTTGAGGCTGCCACTAAAGCCCATGAATTACATCACCTTAATGCACACAGCCTAGCCCAACTTTGTAAAATCACCAGAGAACAAGCCAGACAAATTGTGAAACAGTGTCCTGGATGTCTCGTTCACCTTCCTGAACCACACCTTGGAGTTAATCCCCGAGGCCTGATCCCTGGAGAATTATGGCAAATGGATGTCACACATTTCACACCCTTTGGTAAACTAAAATACATCCATGTTTCTATTGATACCTTCAGTGGCTTTCTCATTGCCACCCTACAAACAGGGGAGGCCACCAAACATGTCATTAATCACATTATGGCCTCCTTGACAATTGGCCCTAGACCAAAAATTCTAAAAACTGATAACGGACCAGGGTATACTAGTACATCCTTTAAACAGTTTTGCGCACACATGAACATCAAGCATATCACAGGTATCCCATATAACCCCCAGGGACAAGGTATTGTCGAAAGAGCCCATCAGACACTGAAAAGAACGGTGTCCAAATTACAATCGGGATTAGAAATATTATATACACGAGCCAATAACCATAGAACCCTCCTAAATCATGCACTCTTTGTCCTAAATTTTCTTACACTGGACACTCGTGGCAAATCCGCAGCAGATCGCCTCTGGCATCCTACTACAGCCAATAATTATGCCCAAGTAAAATGGAAGGACCCACTTACAAATCAATGGCACGGTCCTGATCCTGTCCTAATCTGGGGCAAAGGGCATGCATGCATCTATGACCTTAGTGCACAAAATGCCAGATGGTTGCCTGAACGCCTGGTTAAAATTATCAACCAGCCCAGGGAAAAACCCTGAGAAGGAATCCCTCTGCTCTTTTTCAGGTGCTCGTAACAGATACCGCAAAGAGGAACGCGTGGTAACGTATTCCCCTCTCCACGGGAGACACCCACCATGAGACTCGCCCACTTTATCCTCCCCCTGTTGATCTCCCCTGCATTCTCCTCCCAATATCAACTTTTTAACTACACCTGGATAGTTCAGAGTTCGTGGGGAGATGTGGTTTGGAGAAAGTCACAAATCACTCATGACATTCCTTGGCCTACTTTAAGCCCGGATCTCTGCAGACTGGCGCAAGGTCAGGAAGGGTGGGATGTTGCTGAACATTTTAGCTCTACTGCCCCCCTCACTCCCCCACACCTGGGTCGGGGGGTTCCCGAGTCTCCACGTACCGAAGGAGGTTGTTTGTCAACTTATCGCAGAAGCGTTTTAAGACAATATCCACTATACGTCTGCCCCGGCTCAAAACACCGACCCCGAAGCTGGTCTGATTCCTGTGGTTCCTCCACTGATTATTTCTGTAAATCATGGGGGTGTGAAACAACAGGGGATACTTACTGGTCTCCCAGTTCTTCCTGGGACCTGATAACTGTTAAAGCAAATTATGAACGCTCGGACCCTCATGCGTTTGGCTTCCGCCCCCCGTCTGAGTGTTCCACTTGGTGCAACCCACTCAAGATTGACTTTACTGAATCTGGCAAAAAATATTCTGATTGGGCGAAAGGTGTCTCTTGGGGACTGAGGTTGTACAAAACTGGCTCTGACTGGGGCCTCACCTTCTCCCTCAAACTTCTAAAGACTCCTCCTGTTTCTCCTCCCGTAGCCGTAGGCCCGAATAGAGAAATGAGACCCAACTATTCACTTCACAACTCAGCGTTGAAAAATAAACCTCATCCCTCCACTGCGATCCCCTTTCTCTCCAACACCACTCTTTTCCGCCCTACTATACTCCGCGGACCATCACCGCCTGCCTCCATGATTCTAAATCTGGTTAATGCCTCCATACAAACCCTACACACTCTAAACGTATCATTCATTGAAGGATGCTGGGTCTGCTACTCCTCCGCTCCCCCCTTTTATGAAGGCATGGCTCAGTTCGGTGCACCCAACTATACATCAGAGATTTCACAACTTAGGTGGGGTAACGACAAAAAACAAGGCCTGACACTTAGCGTAATTACTGGCATTGGCACCTGCATTTTGGGCCCCAACATGCTCCCCCCTTTTCAGCTTGAGGCTATATGCAATCAGACTGTAACCATCTCTGAGCATCATACTTATGCTTCTGCGCCTACTGGCCACTATTTTGCCTGTTCCTCCGGCCTTACCACCTTTCTAGTTATCTCTAAGTTCATCAGCTCCCGTGATTACTGTGTATTGGTAGTTTTGTTCCCTCATGTCACTTTTTACCCTAATGATGACTTCCTAAATATCTGGCAACGAGGGAGAGAAAGCTCCCATAGAGCAAAAAGAGAACCACTGGCTGCATTAACGTTAACCGTCCTTTTGGGTCTAGGAGCTGTAGGGACGGGTACCGGTATTGCCTCCCTCGTTCAAAATGATAAACAGATAGCACAGCTTAGTGCAGCTATAGATAAGGATTTAGAGGAGCTACAGACAGGATTACAGCACCTCAAAGACTCAGTAGCATCTCTGGCGGAAGTTGTGTTACAAAACAGAAGAGGTTTGGACCTCCTCTTCCTACAACAAGGAGGTCTGTGCGCAGCCCTGAAAGAAGAGTGCTGCTTTTACTCAGATAGGCTAGGACTTGTGGAAAACAGCTTGAGTAAGGTCAGAGAGAGCTTAGAAAAAAGAAAAAAAGAGAGGGAACAACAAGAATCCTGGTATAAGAATTGGTTCTCCGCCTCCCCGTGGCTTTCTACACTCCTTCCTAGCCTTCTTGGACCACTCCTAGGCCTTCTCCTACTCATTTCTTTCGGCCCTTGGGCCTTTAACAAACTAACCACCCTTGTTAAATCTCAGGTAGACTCAGCTATTGACCGGAAGAGACATATATTTTACAGCAGGCTGCAGGAACATGACGCCCCTGAGCCCCCAGATAACCGGCTTCAGTTTACCGAAGATCTCCTTAAAGAACCCTGGTACCGGAGGTGGAAGAAGAGACTCTACTCCCCTTGCTGAACAGCCCACCAACCCCTCCCCTGCTTTCCCCATCCTTGAGCATCCTAGCTCCCATTATCCTTTGCGTGTGTTATTGATACTTTACCCTTACTCTGATTTTTATGAGTCTCCTCCATTATGCTCCCGACAGAGAAGCTGTGGACTGCGCCAATGACGGGAATATTGTGGCCCCATGACCTGGAAAATCATGCCATTGGCTGCAGAGGTACCCAATGACGGGATTATCGTGGGTCCACCTACCAGAAATGCTGGAGGTGGGGGCCACCCACATAGCCTAAGACAGGGGCCCTGCCCACTTTCGGTACCAGGCATGGAGTCAGGCCACATAGCCTAAGACAGGCCAGCCACCTCCCCTTTTTAAATAAAAACGGGGGACATGTTGGAGACTGGAGACTGAATTGTCGGCTACTATCTTCCCCTCTTCTTAGTTGTTAAGGGCACAATGGACCGGGGCCCTTCCTGGGGGGAAGAGAGTACTAGGAAGTCCTGACCTGCCCACGTGGCTCTGCCAGTCCAGCACTAGAAAGACTTCCTGGTCTGAGACTAAGCAGCCACCAACCAACCAGAAGGGAATACGACCTGGAATAGGGAATCGTGCCCTTTTTTGGTTTGGTTTGGAAGGGCTCACACCAATGAGATGAAAAACTCCACCCCCAGGATATGACCTTGTAGTAATTGTTTATATAAACCCCCGCTGGACTTAATAAAGTGAGACATTCCTACACCAGCAACGAGTCATGTCTCCTTCCTCTCCGTGATCCTGTTCCCGGACCACGTGGCCTTCTAAGGTCCTCCGGGTCCCCCTCGAGCCCAGCTCCCCCGGCACTCTCCAGCGTCCCTGACCCACGATTGTTGACCTGCGGGACGGGTCATATCCTCAGCACAGGATACCAGCGGCATGGTACAGAAGATCAAGAGCTGGCCTCCAACTAAAAAAGACTTGAGTTCAAGGCTCACTTCTGATACACACTGGCTTTTTGATCCTATCCATGCCACTTAATTTCCTGATATCCTAGCCAGCCACCTAAGACTAAGACATAGAGAAGGTGCCAACCTACACTAGTAGAAGGAACTTCCTGTATCAGTGAAGTCACATGTTGAGTCCCTATCGAGGGTCTGGAAAATAGCTATAAACTATGTTATGTACATACTGTATCCTCCATTAAACTATAAGCTCCCCCTGTCTTTGTGGCCACAGAACAAAAGTCCATAAAGTGTAGGGAAGAAGGAACTGGCCTTGAAGTCAGAAGTCCCAGCTCTGACCCATCCTATGCATGTGACTCTGCCCCAGTCGTTGAATTTTCAGAATCCCGGGCTCTGAATTAAAGAGAGGATGCACTGGTGGAAGGCATTCCCCATTCCCTTCTCAGGAGCTCCCTCTGTCAATGACATCACAGATCCCCATCCCAATCTCCAGCACTTAGCACCACAGGACAGATGCTTAATAAGTGTTTGTTATCTTGAATAGAAGGATGACCATTAAATTGATCACTTCAGTGGAAGAGAAAAACTAAAGTAATTTATCAGTCAATTTTAGAAGACGTGGGCACTAGTTAGGAAGAAATTGAAAGGGAAAGGTTTTGAGTTGGTTGGTTTTGTTTTTAAGTCAATAACAAAGAGGAAGTCTGAAAAGTATTTAAATACTTTATCAGAAGCCTAGGACAAATGGATGTCAAATGTAAAAAATACCAAACCCTCAAAGAATCAAAAAGCATTAAGCAGCATAACTGAATTTTCCAGTTAAAGAGGCTATTTCAGAGAATAAGGCATTTTTCAAAAACTGTAAAGAGAGTTCAAGTGAAGAGAACAGGGAAGTTCACAAAATATGGCAGATCAGACGAAATTAGAAATTAGTCAGGTCAAGAAAGGATCTGAGAAGGATCTTTCATGGGTGACCAAAACCAATAATAAGAATTCTTTGAGAAAAAATATCAGAGGGAGAAGGCAGCTCAAGAATGAGTCATGGGTGTTGTGGGAGAACAGGGACTGGGACTGCAACACAGGGCAGGAGTTCCGGTGTTAGGGGATTATTTGACAATAAGACTCTTTGGGTAGTATTTATATAGGCCTAAATCTTGGAAAAAGTGACTGAGTCATCACTGTCCCTGGCTGGCTAGTGTCAAGGCACTCAAGTTTCTGGGAGAAAACTAAGATTTTGGGGAGTAGTTGCTTTTGGGGGAAAAAACAGCCATTTTATCATACTCCTTACATTTTTGCTTCCTGATTGCCAAAAGAACCCCTCAACTCTAGATTCTAATTCAGTGGTTCTAAAAGGATGTGCCTCAGGCCAGAATTCTTGCTGGGTTCACCACAAATCATGCAGAGGTTATGATTGTAATCAAATGCACACATAGGTGTCTAACTTTCCCATAAAGTGATAGGATTCCTCAAGGCCAAGAATTATACTGTGTGATAAGCAGAAAAAGTTTGAAGACAACTCCTGTAATTGATAACCTTTTCCAGGTTCAGTGGATGGTTCCCACAGTTCAAGCAACAGATTATAATTGCTAATCCTGGAACACAAACTTCACTACCGTACCCTCACCTCACCTCACCTCACCTCCCCAGGCAAAGATTATCCTTGCCCCATCCCTGGGATTTCCCTAATTCTTAGCAACAAAACTAAGACTGGGCAAGTAGATAATGACCTTTTCTGCCCCATTTATATTCTTTTGGTTGATTTTTTTCATACTAAATACCCCCTTCAGCCTCTCTTTCCTTTGAGTGTGTCTCTTTGTCTTACATATCTGTCCTTTTCTCTTTCTTTTCTTTCATTTCTCTCCTCTTTTTCCCCCCCTTAACTGATCATCATGTGGAACCAAAATGTATTTTTTTTAAGTAACTTGTATTTTTTTAATTTTCATTGTCTTTGTCCTAAATCTCTGAAGGAGTAGGCAACAGTGACAAAGTGCATGGGTGCCTGTGCTTGGACCCCAATTTCAAAATCACATTTTTCCCTAAAAGCTCCTTCCCAGCCCAAAGACACTATGCCTAGTAATTATTCATGAGTGTGCCCCAGTCAAATACTTATCTCTGTCCCTGGTACAGTAAGAAGCTGTACCTGTGAGAATTCCACTGGATTATCTAACAAAATACCTAACTCATTATATACATTCTGGATTCCTCATTATGTATAATTCAGGCTTTAAATATATGTGTATTCTCTACTTCTATCTTGTCAAACAAGACATTGATGGGTGGCAGACGGGGCATTCCTCAGTCAGCCTGACCTCTAGTTAACTTAGTGAACTAAACACCACACTTCCCTGTAGTCCCTCTTTGGGTTTTTCCTGGTGAATTCTGGGTAAAATGCATGCACAGTTGATACAAAAAGTACATGTTCCTTTAAGAATTGAGCGTTCCTTTAAGAATTGAGCACTCCTTAACCACTACCTGATCCCATCCTTATCACCTAGTTAGCATATCTGGCATATGTTTATCCTATAGTTTATCCTGTGTGAGAAACTTGGCTGTGGGGATCACAAGACTTCCCAGGCAGAACAGGCTGCCAGCTGCTTCCCTTTCTTAGGAAAATCCATGTGAGATGTCCCTTGGCACATCCGTGGGGGGGTGGGAAGTCACAGGACTTCTCAGGCAGGGTCAGGAAGTTAGACCAGGATGAGCTGCTGCTGCCCACTGCTTTCCTGTTAGTATGTCTTAAGAGGATCCACGCGTGATGCCCCTTAGTACAATAAACACCTTCTCGCTGAAAGAACTCAGTGACAGAGTGGGCAGAGGAAGGCCTTTTATTACACTTCTCCCTAGCAAGCAGTGAGATACAGATACAGAGGCAGGAGTGAGGTTGCCCAGTTCTGTCCTTCTTGCTATAGTTAAGATGAGTCAAATTTCTTAAATTCTTTACATTCTTTTCCCTACATCCCCTTCGGTATGTAGATAATGTAAATTTATGTAGATCATGTAGGTATAGTTATGAAGGTACTTGGGACCAAGATATGACCTCTCAGGTTTGAACTGTTTTTTCCAGTTTAACCTCTCTAGTCCTCCTGGCCCCTGATGGTCATTTGTCTTGGTAAGATAAAGTAAATGAACTTCCCCATGAATCCTGGTTACTTCCCAATAACTTTTGTGGAAGCAAAACAAGACCCCATAAAATCTCTTCTTATATAAACTTTAATTGTACCCCTCTGAGGTCACAGATTCCTTGAGAAATTTTGCTCACAGAAAAGTATAAAAATAAGTCTTTGCCACCTTGATTTAAAGAATGCTTGAATCTGTGAATTCATTGCAGATGACCCTGTCCAGCTCTCCAGCCATTTCTAAAGAAGTGTTAAAACTTTTTGTATTTCCTTTTGCATTCAAAATTTCCCTTCTTCAGACTTGCCTTTTATTTATGGGAGATCCTTTGTTGATTTCTTTATTCTGTAAATTAGTGCTCTTCAAAGGAGAAAAGCTTACCCACCTCCACTCACCGTTATTTCAGCTTTGGCTCACTTAAATCCAATCCACTCACAAGTCAAGATGTCACCCTCATCATTTCATTGGTCCTTTTCGAGAATGAAGGATGAACAAGAATATTTTCAAATAGATAGAATAATGTTTTAGAGCATTACAAAGGCATTAGTGCTATAAAAAATGTTTGAATATATATGCTTCGCCATGGCCATAGGAGGAACAGAGAATTTTAAATATTAGACCTGTTCTCTTTTTCATATTCCTGGGGGGGTTGGAGAAGGGGAGTTTCTTTCATTCAACTAAATCAAACTTGAGAGTGCCAAGGCTTCATTTGCAGAAAGAATCCCAGTGACTCTTGTGCTGAAATAGCCTTTTCCATCTGTCCCTGCTTGATCTGGCCTGTACCTTTACTGGCACTTTGCCTTCTCTCCATCTGAACCAGAGCCATAACTAGCAATTTTAGCACTGGGGACAAGGTTGATAAAAATGTGCTCAACACTATACCCTCAAATCTAATTTTTAAAAGAAATTCAGCTAGAAGGGAAACACCACATGACATAAGGCCCTATGGGGGAAGTGACCCTGGCCCACCTGTTCATGATAGGGAGATAGAGACGCTAGACCACCAGGCAATTGCTCCTGGGGCTATACCCAACCTGAGACCATGTGTAATAGGGAGAGGCTAAACTGGGTAGGAATTCACCTCCTCTAAAGGTGGAGGAGGGGAAGGAGGATGTGAGCCATCTGTTAGTTTCTTATTTTAACTAATCATTCTTGCTAATTAGATGTTAGACCCAATTGTTTCTATGCTAATGAAGGATTGTAAATAGTCTCAGCCCTATAAGTTTTTGTTATTGTCTAATCATTTTCAGTTGACTGACTCTGTGACCCCTTTGGGGGTTTTCTTGGCAAAGATACTGGAATGCTTCACCATTTCCTTCTCCCACTCATTTCACAGATGAGGAATTGAGACAAACAAGGTTAGGTGATTTGCCCAGGGTCACACAGCTAGCAAATGTTTGAGGCTTGATTTGAATTCAAGTCTTCCTGCTTTCAGGCCTGGCATTCTATCCACTTTGACAGCTAACTACCTAGGTTTTAGTGACCTGAGATAAAGGTCCGGTTGCCCTGTCCTACTTCTGGGTCTGGCTTGAACCATGATTTCTTGGGTAGAAAATAAAGTTTCACTTCAATAGGTACTCACATCAATATGCTATTTTAACATTTTAGATGACTTAACATAACGAATACATTCCAAGGATTGTCAAACTTTCTAGATATGAACTGGAAGATAAGCTTTTTACGTGTGCCAGGTTGTCACCGTAGCTAAAAGTACAAGAACTAATAAATGAAAGACAAATGCCTCTGGAGTCTTTGCCATTAATTAAACAAGATAATGCTCATCTAAGGAAGTGAATTATTCCATAGAACTCGCCTTGTCAATTCTTTCCATATCACTGAAAGGGGTGCAATTATGAGTACTGCTCTACAGATAAGGAATTTGATAAAGCCAATCAAGAAGGAAAAGACCTAGTACCAAACAGATCTGAATCAATGGCAAAGCCCATATAAAAGAAATCTCTTGCACCTCATCCAATTCATCTTTCTCCGGGAGGAGGCAGAGAGATCATATGCAGAGATTTGGAGCTGGAAGGCCAAAGTTTAGTTAGGGTTCTATCATTTACTATCTCTGTGATATTTGGCAAGTTATTCAACCTCTCTGGGCCTCAATTTCCTCATCTATAAAAGAAGGAGGTTGAACTAAAACAATCTCTCCTTGCTTCAAATCCATATGAAAATAGTTCATGGTTTTTATAGGTTCAGATGAAAAACTCAGTAATACTGACAAAGATGGAGTCTTAGTGTTTGAACTTTTGTATAACATTTAAGAATCTCAAACTGTTTGAGCAACTGTAGTCCCAGACTGTCATGTTTGAATTCTTCCTTCCCTTTTAATGCTTAATGATGTTCTTTCCTGGTTTGTCTGCAAACTGGGGTAAAAGACTTCTAAATAAAGCCTGACAAAATAGACACCATGGGAAAGCAAGAGACAGTAATTGCAGGCCCCCTGACATCCCTGTTCAAGCTGGTGGTGCCTGGAATCAATTCAACGGGAAATGCTCCCTATTTATATGAAAAGGGAGTTTCATTTCTTACCATTCGCCTTTCCCATCACACCATCTTTAAAAACATTCTCCACATTTCTATTCTCTTTAGAAGTGACGTCTTGTCATTTTTCTCCCTTTCTTATGGGCTCACAATTGGCCTCTTGGAATAAATATTTTTCACATCATCAGACCTGACTCCTCAAGTGTGAAGTATGTTCCCTATTGTTAACTGGGTCTTTCTGCTGTTTTTCACTCTCTACATAGAGTCATGAATATCAGAATCCTGATCCAGGGTCCACACTGGACAGAAGAAAAGTTAGGTAGGCTGAATTTGCTTCCAGTATCTCCACCTCCAGCCACAATGTAGTGGAAAGAGGATTTATTTTATTTATTTTATAGTTGGAGAATCCGGGTTTAAAATCCAGCTCTGCCACCCACTGCCTGTGTAATCTTGAGTTTTCCATCTCTTGGATTCCATTTTCTTCAGTGCAAAATAAGGAGATTGGATAGGTAACCTTTACAGTCCCTTTTAGCTCCAAATCTATGATTTTATGACCCATTATTCAACTCTCCTTTTCCCTGAAGCCATCCAGGGCACTCAAACGTAACTCTGGCTGTCCAGAACCTCTCACTAAATGACCTAACCAGGCCTACTTGGAAAGGAAGCAAGGTATACATAATTGGTAGAATGGTGGTCTTAGACTCAAGAAAACCTGGATTCTACTCAGGCCTCAGACCTTCATTGGCTATGTGATTCTGGGAAAGCCTCTTACAGTTCTCTGAGCCCCAGTCTAATGCAGATGTTCATCACTGCAGCACTTACCTCATGGAAGAAGTAGGCAAAACTCAAATGAGATAATGTACATAAAATGCGTTGAAAACTTTAACATGCCCCATGAATACCTGTCATTATTACCTTTCCCAAATTGTAGCCCACACTCCAGTACTTCAAGTATTTGCTTTTCCCATCAAAGTTGTTCTGCACTATCTACCATTTCATTGAAGACATGCTCATAGCATTATAACTAATCCAACGCATACTGTATTAATGGTTACTACGAAGAATCTCTCAGATACACAGTCAAGTTTCTGAATTTGATAATTTCAGTCTAACAATGCTGATATCTTGAATGTGTTCAATAAATAATTGTTAAATAATTATGTTAATAAATAATAATATAATAATAATAAATAAATAAATAGATAGATAATGTTAGGTAATTAACTACTGACAGAAAATCTAGTTTCCTCCATGTCCTCCTTCCGTAGATTAAAAGCATACAAGGTAAAAAGTGAGCACATTTGGTAAAGTCTTTGATTCTGTAGAAACTGGGAATAGTAGAAGGCAAGATTGCCTCTTCAATCAAATCAAATAAAAAATAGAAAAAAAGTAGATTTGAGTCTAAAGACATGAATTTCTGGGGAAGCTGGAGGAATAACTCTCAGCTCCAACTGGGCTCAAAGAAGATGCCTCAGAACTACCACTAGGAATGTTTGTACTTGGAGGAAGTACTACAAATAGTGTCTGGGCCAAGGAGCCTAAAAGGATCCTTCCATTAGTGTCTCTACTAGTGAAAATTTCAGTCACGAGACCACCTATTAAGGAAGACATTTCTAAACAGCTAAAATTTTGTGTTAACTGCCCCTAGCACTTCTTAAACTGTGCATTTGCAACCTCATTGGGGGACTCAAAAAATTTGGCAACAGTAAAAGTTTTCTGAACATGTAGCAACCCAAAATTAATTAGAAATCATATTTATAATGAATCCAAGGTGTTTCTGACGGTCCTTGCCAGTGGTGCATCAGGCAACTTCACTACAGCCTTAGTTCTGAACACAAATCATGTGCACTTTGCACTGCATATGCTCTCAGGTCAGGCAATGCCAACAAACACTGCCTAAAGGTGAAAAGGAGTAGTCAGTGGAAAAACGTCCAAGATGCCCTGTGCGTAGCCTATGCACCAGTTTGTCTCAAAGGAAGCAGGAAATGAAGCAGAGCTATGCTCTGATGCAAAGGGAACACATCGTCCGTTCAGAGCACTGTTGTTTTAAGTCCTGTTCTCTCTTTCCATTTTGATTCTATACTTATTCCTACTCCCAGCCCAGGTTTGCCCCTGCTCCTGCCCAAAATAATCCAGAGCTACAGCTGTAAAGGCATCAGAAAGACAATATTCCTAACTTACTATCCCGTTCTCTCACAGGACATGGAAAGGGAAAAACATGTTTGCGAAGTATTTCCTAGTTACAAAGCGCATTATTTACTTTGTTTCATTTGATCCTAACAATAAATTTGTGAGTAGTGGTAAGGAGTTTGCTTTTTGTTTGTTTGTTTGAGGGTAAAGATCCAAGTCTGTGATTCCAGGTAAGTATAAGAAACAGCCAGTGTGGAAACTCCCTTCACCAACATGGTTCAGTAACTCCATCCTAACCTATAGTCTTTAGAGAGTTATTTACAAGCACTGAGAGTTAAAGGGCTCACAGCATACAGAGAACTCTATCCATTATGCTACATTGTCTATTACCCCTAAAACTATGTTTCTTCAAGTGTTATGCATGATTTTAAAAGTTGTGTTCAAACAACCACAAAATGTTTCTTTTTTCCAACCTTACTAACAAGCCATAATTCTTCTTTGAGGGGATGAGTCAGAAAATCTGAGGGACAAGCTGTTTCTCCACTCCCTGGTGTGAATCAGCCTGTGTCTCTGCCAAGGGAGGGGGTGTGCTTGCTGGTAGCTCCCTCCTGCCAGGTTGCAGGCATCTCCAGTGTTTCCTGAGGCCCTAGGAGACGCAATCTGACTTGGCCTTACCCCAGAAGGTATATAGGCCAGTTCCCCTGGCAGCTCAGGGGCAGCAAATTCTAGCAGTTCTTCATCCTACTTTGATAAGCAATCTCCATCAGCCTCTGAAATATTCAAAATTCCCCAGCAGGCAGTGCCCAGAATGGGCCAGTAACTGCTCAACCAGCCAGAAAGTCACAACACTCAAGGTCTAACCCCAGCTCAGTTACTGACTTGTTAAAGGGGATGAATTTCTGGGCCTCCCCTGGGGATTTGTCCTCCCTAAAATGAGGGTAATAGGTCCTCCCTTTATATGGGTTACTAGAAATGATAAATGTTCATAGCATCATAGATTTGGGGATAAAAAGACCTTAGAGGTCATGTAATCCAATTCGTTTCTATTATAGCTTAAGAAAGTGAGACCTACTCATTTCTAGAATATATAGAGAACTGAGTCAAATGTACAACTATACAAGTCATTCCCCAACTGATAAATGGCCAAAGGATATGAAGATGCAATTTTCAGGGGAAGAAATTAAAGCTATCTATAATCATATGAAAAAATACTCTAAATCACTATTGATTAGAGAGATGCAAATCAAAACAACTCTGAGGTACCACATCACACCTATTAGATTGGCAAACATGACAGGACAAGAAAATGATAAGTGTTGGAGAGGAGGTGGGAGAGTTGGAACACTAATTCAGTGTTGGTAGAGCTGTGAGCTGATCCAACCATTCTGGAGAGCTATTTGGAACTATGCCCAAAGGGCTACAAAAAGGTGCAGACCCAGCAATATTGCTTCTAGGTCTGTATCCTCAAGAGATCATAAAAATGGGAAAGGGTCCCACATGTACAAAAATATTTATAGCAGCTCTCTTTGTAGTGGCCAAGAACTGGAAATCAAGGGGATGCCCATCAATTGGCGAATGGCTGAATAAATCATGGGATATGAATGTAATGGAATACTATTGTGCTATAAGAAATGATGAACAAGAAGACTTCAGAGAGGCCTAGAAAGACTTATATGATCTGATGTTGAGTGAAAGGAGCAGAACCAGGAGAACTTTGTGCATAGTAACGACCACAATGTGTAAGAGTTTTTTCTGGTAGACTTGGATCCTCATAGCAATGCAAGGACATAAAAAAAAAAAAATTCCCAATGGTCTTCTAAGGCAAAATGCCTTCCACATTCAGAGAAAGAACTGTGGAATTCAATCGCAGAATGTAGCAGGTGTGTGTGTGTGTGTGTATTATGTTTTGATTGGTTATATGATTTCTCCCATTTATTTTAGTTCTTCTACACAGCATGACCACTGCGAAAATGTATTCAATAGGAACGTATGGATAGATCCTCTATAGAATTGTATGCCATCTTGGGGAGGGATGGGGATAGGTAAGGGGGAAAAAATCTAAGTTTTATGGTAGTGATTGTAAGAACAATAAAAATAAATAAAATGAATATATATACAAAAAAAAGAAAGTGAGGCCTAGGGAAAGAAGGAAGGAAGGAAGGAAGGAAGGAAGGAAGGAAGGAAGGAAGGAAGGAAGGAAGGAAGGAAGGAAGGAAGGAAGGAAGGAAGGAAGGAAGGAAGGAAGGAAGGAAGGAAGGAAGGAAGGAAGGAAGGGCTTGTTAGGTGCTGTGCTAAGCATTTTAGAAATATTTTTTCCTTGTCTTCTCATAGCAGCCCTGGGAGATAAGTGTTATTATTATCCCAATTTTATAGTTAAGAAAACTGAGACAGATAGAGGTTAAATGACTTGTCATGGGTTACACAGCTAGTAGAGTCTGAGGTCAAATTTGAATTCAGGTTTTCAGGGTCCATTAACTGAACCATCTTAACTACCTTTAGGTGATTTACTCAGTGACTTACACAAGAGCACAAGGTAGTAAATAGCTGAGACAGACAATGAACTCAGTTCCTCTGTCCCCAAACCCATTGTTCCTTCCACCACACTGGTTGGTTTGTTGTTGTCCTTTGTCCTTGAAGAGGACCAAAATAACATCACCTTTATAAAGTGAAGTTTCAATGTGTACAACTCTGGCTGATCAGTCCAGTATGAGTTCTGAATGCTCTACCACAGATTGGGCCCAGATAGTCTGTGTGAACATTTAGGGTGGTTACTCCAAATCTATGCATTCCACATTTCCTTTATGTTGTTTCAATTCTGCTTTGCCTGTGAATCCTTCTCTGATACCACCAGCTAAAGAATTTTGTTTCTTCTCAAATTTTCCTAATACACTTTTCCTAAATAGAGACTTTACCTTTACCACCATCATTCCTTACTATTTACTATATTTAAAATGGCAAATGAAGTAGATCATGGAACCCTTGGTCAAATGAGTCCCTTTAATCTATTGGATGATATTACCAAGAGGGAACCTTTGTCATACTGAAATAACCATGCATTGAGCTAAATATGAACACTTGACTTCTTAATGAGGGGTATATGTTTTGAGGGGATGACACAGTAGCTCTTTTTTGATAGCCATGACTTGCTGGAGATGGGGTAAAGGAATATTAATGACTGGTGATTGAGTATGAAAGAGTCACCTACAACGAGTGATTTCAGTCATGTCCAACTCTTCATGACCCCATTTGGAGTTTTCTTGGCAAAGATACTGGAGCAGTTTGCCATTTCTTCCTCCAGCTCATTTTATGGATGAATAAACTGAGATAAACAGGGTGAAGTGACTTGTCCAGGATCACACAGCTAGTGAGTATCTGAGGCTAGATTTGAACTCACGAAGATGAGTCTTTCTGACTCTAGGCCTATCTTCCCTAGTCAGACTAAAACTCTAGTGAGTCCATATTGCTTCTAGGATCAAATACAAAATTCTCTGTCTAGAATTTCAAACTCTTCACAACCTAACTGCTTTCTACCTTTCCAGCCTTCTTCCATTTTACCCCCTCCATGGATTCTATAATGCAGCAACACTGGTCATTTAGCTGTTCTTCACACATAACACCCCATCTCCCAACTTGACATCTTTTTGCTGACTGTCCCCCCATCCCTGGGATGTTTGCCCTCTTTGTCTCTTCCTCCTGACTTCCTTTAAGATTCAGCTCACATCCGATCATCTGTAGTCCATTTTTACTGGTCTTCCCCACTACTAATGCTTAGCCTCTGAAATTACCTTTTATTTTCATTGTAAACATCCTCTATTTGACATTATTTGCATATTATCTCCTCCATAAGAATATGAGCTCCTTAAAGGAAGGGACAATGTTTTTTGTTTTTCTTTATGTCCTGCCTTGGTGATAATCTTGTGGATCAAAAGTGCCTGCTACAAAAGTAATAAATGTTGGAGGGGGTGTGGAAAAATTGGGACACAAATTCATTGTTGGTAGAATTGTGAACTGATCCAACAGTTTTGGAGAGCAATCTGGAATCATGTCTGAAGAGTTATTTAACTCCCTATACCCTTTGACTATCAATATCATCCATAGATCTGTTTCCAAAGATGGTTAGGGAAAAAGGAAAAGAATCTATATGTTCTAAAATATTTATAGCTGCTCTCTTCATGGTGACAAAGAATTGCTGGGATGCCTGTCAATTGGGGAATAGCTAAACAGGTTGTGGTATATGATTGTGATGGAATACTACTGTGCCGTAAGAAATGATGTGCTGAGGGATCTTAGGAAAACATGGGTAGACTTGCATGAAATAATGGAGAGCTAAATGAGTCTGGTTTGAAGAGTCTGAAACCAAGAGAACCTTGTATATAGTAATGGTGTGGTTTTAAGAACCACTTTGGACTAATAAATCATTTTGACTTTTATAAATATCCAAATTAACTACAGAGGACCTATGAAAGAAGATACTATCTGCATCAGAGAAAGAACTGATAAATAGAAGCATTACAGAATGATTTTACTTGTATATACCTATTTGTGTCTAATGGTAGCCAATGTCTAGGGTGGGGTGGGAGGAGAGAAAAAATGGGGAGGAGCTATCTGACAAATTAATCTCAAAGAAAGAGCAAGTTGTCAAACTATAAAATTTCTCTGGAATTCCATTTGCTCACCTTTAAAATGAGGGGACTGGACTTTAGGATTTCTAAGGTCCTCTCCAGCGCTAGCTTTGTGTGACAGCCTTAAAATATAGCACAAACGAATTGTTTTCAAATTCAAATGAATTAAAGATCATTCCATTCTGAGACTTTGTTGTTCTTAGATTGTAAAGAGATTGTTTGAAATAACTGGAGGCAGTCAGGGCTGTGTGAAATCCCACTGAGCAAGCTTTTATTTTATAATGGTTCACAGAGGCACAAGCCATGAAAATATGCACCTCTGTGCATATATACTGTGGGTTGTCCCATGGCAATTGGGTGACACTGAGGACTTAAATTATAAATCGCACCTTTGTGGTATTACACTCAGCCTCAAGATTCAATAAATCTTGGCATTTTGCTTACGTGTATATGTGAAGAAAATAAATTGGAGGAAAATAAAGGAAATTGTAGCTTTCTCTCTCACTTCTCTTCCCAACTAGGTTTCTGGACTCAAGCTGGCTTTAATTAATCTTCGCTCACTACTTCATCCTTGTCCTATCTTTGCCTCTCCTATCCATTCATCTCAGTTCTCAGTCTCTTCTACGTCTAATTTTTTTAACTGACCAAGGCCAAAAAAAAAAAAAAATGTGTTTTTTTAATTATTGATCATGGTTTATGACATACACATGAAGTGGCTATTAGTTCATCATTGTAGGGGAACTCTTAGGTCATAACTCTATCTACTGCAGATCACTGAGCATCTGGGTTTTAGTATTTAATATGACTAAAAATTCACATTTATATGGTGCATTACAATTGACAAAGTGGGGTGCAATAGATAGAGCACTGGCCCAGGAGTCAGGAGAGTTCAAATCCAGCCTCTGACACTTACTAACTAAGTGGGTAACCCTGGGCAGGTCACTTAACCCTGTTTAGCTCCAAAGAAAAAAGAAAGTTGGCAAAGTGCACTACATATTTGATTTTCACAATGTCCCAACGAGCTAATGTGATTACATCCGTTTTATAGAGGATGATACTGAGACTTAGCCAGATGAAGCGATTTGTACAAAGTCACACCGTCGTAAATACCCAAAGTGGGATCAAGTGCAATGGCAGGTACTTACAGGGCATGTGGCCTGTCCAGGTTCACAGGGCTTAGATCTAAGGAGGAGCAAAGTCTTCGTGACTTCAAGTCTAGTTCACTCTCACTCTTCTGCCACCTTTTTGGTAATGTATATGTTGTTATTCAGTCATTGCATTCATGTCCAACTCTTCACGATCCTACTTGGGCCAAAGACCCTGGAGTAGTTTGCCATTTCCTCTTTTAACTCATTTTACAGATGTAAAAACTGAGGCAAACAGGGTGAAGTGACTAACCCAGGGTTACACACCTAGTAAGTGTCAGAGGCCACACTTGAACCCAGGAAGATGAGTCTTCCTGACTTCAGGACTGGCACTCTATCTACTGTGCTACCTAGCTGCCCCTATAATGTATGCATTTCATTTTTTTTTAATTGAATGTACTCTTCCTCATTTAGTAGATGAGAAAAACTAAGGCCCAGATAAGTGGTGACTTAAGGGCTTTGCCCAAGGTTATATCAATGGCGAGCAGTAGAGCCAGCATCCAAATTCAGATCCTGGCTCCAAATCCTGGGGGGCAGCTAGGTGACACAGTAGAGTGAACACTGAACCTAGAGTTCAGGGAGATATTTCACTCTGTTTGCCTCAGTTTCCTCCTCTGTAAAATCAGAAGGAAATGGCAAATCACTCCAGTATCTTTACCAAGAAAAACCCCAAAAGGGGGGAAGAGTCAAACACAACTGAACCAGATTTCAAATCCATGCTCTTCAAATCTATAACTATGTTACCATAAAGCAGGACCAAAACACACACGCGCGCGCGCGCGCACACACACACACACACACAATTATTGTTCTCTTTTCAAAGATTACAGGACCAGAAAGATTAATTCAAGACTAACAATTGCCCCACCCCCAAATAATGGAAAGAGCCCTGGACTTGAGTCCTGTGACTGGGGGTGTTCTGCCCCTTTGGAATGTCACTTCCAAACTCTGGGCCTTCTTCACGTGTAAAATAAGGCAGGGTGGCGGCAGTGGGGTCAGGGGGTTGGTTTCAGATCTCTGGAGGTGGAGGGTCAATATGGTTTCTAAAATCCCCCTCAGTCTGGTATTCAGTAGTCATTTGGGTAGCCCCAGCACAACACAACGTGGTCCTGCTCTCTGAGCGCGCCAGTCTTGATAACTGCATACCAGACTGGTTTATCTGCTCCAGTTGTTTCCTTGCCATCATGACACATCGCCAGAGGCTGTGTATGAGTATTACTTCTGCGCTTCCTGTTTTCCAATATCACACTTGAGCTCCCTACACACCAGCTCTGTGGAGCTCCTGCTGCCATCCATTCTGTGAACACCATCAGCTCAGTGGAGCTGTGTTATTAGGACTGTCACTCCAGGGAGGGGAGATTGGCAGCGTTCCAGGATCACATTGATCGTGCCCAGTCACTTGATACTTGGGACGGGGATGGGGACAGGAGGCATTGCTCATGCTGCTTAAAAAGACAAGTGTCTGCTCTGTAATTGGTTCAGGCCTCTATCTTTATAAGAAGGTCAGAAGTACCACTGTATTACAGATTGTATGTCCAGTCAGATCCTACCATGGAAATACCCTCCCAAAAGACATGCTTCCCTTCCTGATCACAAGCCTCCAAAAAGACATATATGTAATTCTCTTGTTTCTCACATAAGCACACAATAAAGGCTGAATTTAACTATGATGTGCCTATGATACCGGGCATGTGCCCCAGAGGAGTCAAGGATAGAGGGAAGGTCTCATAGCTACAAATATCTTTATAGTAACACTTTTTATTGTAGCCAAAAAAGGTAAGGGAAGAGGGAGGAGAGTGGGTACCTGTAAGTTGGAAAAGAGCTGCATATATGATAAATGAATGACCTGTAGTCCGGTACCCCAAAATGTGAACCTACATAGATCAAGTTCCATCCAGCTAAGTGGTATAGAGTACAGGACTTGGAGTCATAAAGACCTAAATTCAAATCCTTCCCCATATACTCCCAAACTGTGTGATCCCAGACAAGTTATTTAACCTCCCTGTGTCTCAGTTTCCTCATCTATAAAATGGGAATAATCTACCTTCCAGGGTTATTGTGAGAATAAAATGAGATTATACTAGAGGACCAGACCTGGAATTAAGAAGATCTGAGTTCTAATCTGGCCTCAGATATTATCTAACTGTGTGATCCTGAACAAGTCACAACTTCTATTTGCTTCAATCCAAGAGAAAACGGCCATGGAAATGGGAACTCCATGGACAAATGGGATTCCTAAACTCCCGCTCCCTGGATAAAAGAATAGCAATAGTCCCAAATTCACATCTCTAGCAATCCCAAATCTGAGAGGACCAGGATCCACACCTTTAGAAGGACAAGGAGAAATCCTGCACAGTACCAGCTTCTTGGAAAAAGAAGAGGATTATGCATATGGCATCCAAAGCTTGGAAGAACCTCAAGGAAGAAAATGGGAAGATCTATTTATTATACACATCAGGGATTGTGCTAAATGCTTTACAAATGTCAGCTCTTTGGGGTCTTGCAATAACCCTGTGTGGTAGGTGCTATTATTATCCTCATTACACAGCTGAGAAAATGGAGGTAGACAGAGATGAGGCCCAGGATCATAAAACCTGTTAGTGGCTGAGGCCAGATTCGAATGCTGATCTCCCTGACTCCAGGCCCAACACAAACTAGGAGATGAAACGGTCTGGATTTTGCCTTCTGATGTTATCATTATAGTTTTGGACAATGCCAAGAGAACATGGTTGCATTCGTAATTTCATCTCTTCTCTGACAAGATTTGGAACCATAGTGTGGGGCTATGAGTCTAAAAGATTCTACAGGACCTGGAAGGTGGGACTCATTAGAGAGAAAAAAGTGTTGAATGGATATTGCATAAATAAAGTACTTCATGTTTTTTCTGCATTTTTAGATTGGACCCAATTTATATTATTACCTGGAGTGCTTGTACTCCAGGTATGTGGGGATGTGAGGACCTTTTCACCCACGTCTCTGGAGACCTAGACACTATCTATGTTCTAAGACTTCTCAAAGTGGGGGAAATTTTAGCCAAAGAGAAAGTGATTTTTTTGGAGCAACGTACATTAGACTAGATCATGAAAACCCAAAGCTTAAGGATGCTGAGCCATGGAAGGAATGAGGAAGCCATGAGGAAGCCCCCAGCATGTTGGGTAGACCCCTTATAGCACAACTATGGAAAAGACACAGACAAGAATCTTACAGGGTGCGCAGGCATGGACAGATTGCAATATACTTTGCAGTGAGATTGACTACCCAAATGTAAAATATCACAGATTTATTGAAGCATTTGGATATTAAAGAATTTCCCTTGTATATAAGACTTTAGTTATCTTGGGGTAAGTCCTCAGTCCTAGAATCAGAGTATCAGTCCTAGAAGTCTAATAGATCATCTGTTCATAGGATCAAGGGATGTTAAAGCTAGAAATGACCTTCAAGATTTAGTCCAAACCTCTCATTTTTAAGGATTAGGGAACTGAGAATCAGACTAGTTAAATAAATTGCCCAAGATCACATAAGTCATAAGTAACAGAGCTAGATTTCAAGTCCAGATCTTCTCATTCGAAATCCAACATTTCTTTTCCTTTAATAGATTAGACACTAAGATTATAGATCTCTGAGGATCAGAGATGTTTGCCTACAGTCCATAAGGATGAAGCCATTCTATGAAACAGTCTATAGATGTTTCTCATATGTAATCCTCAAAAATATTGCCTTCTCATAAAGAAAGCTCTAGGTCACTGTCTTCAGGATTTTTCAATTCAATATAGCAAGTAATTATGAATTGATTTAATTTTAATTAGTTTATTAAATAATAAATACCCAATATGTCCAAGGCATTAAGCTAGATGCTATAGATACAAAGTTTTTAAATATAAATCACTGCCTTCAGGGAGATTGCATTCTACTGCAGATTATGACATTTACACCTATAAGAAAATATAAAGCATATATGCATATATATAAAAAGTATAAATATAAGTATATAAAATATAAATTAGCAGAGAGAGGGGAACGAGGTAGAAAGTATACTAATAAGGGGAAAGGAAGGAAATGGCCTGCAGATAGGTAGATAGATAGATAGATAGATAGATAAAGTATTAATTAGCAGAGAGAGGAATGAGGCAGGGAGAACACTAACAAGAGGAGGGAAAAGAAAACAGCCTCTTTTAGGAAGTGATACCTGAGCTGAGCCTTTGAAGGGAGTGAGGGATTCCAAAGGGCAGACATGAGGAGAAGGACATTCCTGGCATTAGAGAAGCCTGAGTGCTCAGGCAAAGAGGAGAAAAAGAAGGTCATGTGCAAATAACACCAAGTAAATCCAGTTTGACTGGAACATAGAGGAGGAATAATGTGAAATAAGTCTGGAAAGACCACCTAGAGCCAGATTGTGAAGGGATTTGAATGCCCAATAAAACTTTTTCCCATGATACACTTAAACTACTGGTTTGGTGCAGTTGAACCATATGTATTTGTATGTGTATACATGTAAACATGCATATGTGTGAATGTGGGTATGCTCATACCCATACACAAACACATATACCAGTTTTTAAAGTACTTTTAACCCTTCAATAATTAGCATTTTACTATGATCACTGAATTAAGCACTTTTATCTGAAGAGTTTTAATAGTATTCTGCAAATCAAGCAAATGCTCATATTTTTCTGAGAGACTTACTTAGCTACTTAGACACCTAGCACTATAACAGAATGATTATCCAAGACTGACTGATAAGCAAATGGAATCAGGAAGCTTTGAAGGACTTGCCTGGGGCTTACTCAGAAAGTCAGGTAGGAGACTAGAACAAGCCTAGTCAGACTGTCAAATGATCTTCTCTGATGCGGTTTTCCTTTTGCATATTCAGTCCTGAGGGAATTACATCATTTTGAAAGCTTCTGAGGAGAAAGTGCCTGAAACAAAAAAGGAGGCTTTAAGCAATCCAGGGAACATGTGAAAATCATGATTTGAGTTATTACTTAAGAAAGCTGTAAAAAGAAACTGTATTAGTGTCTGTGTGAAAAATAAACATTTTAATTTTTTTAACAACCAGAAATCAAAAATGGTTCTGAACTTGTGTTATCCTAATAAATGTCCAGCCTTAATTGGTCTCTTTTACATATCTATATGTTGCTGTTTGGGGTTCTGGGAACCCCAAAATGCAAGGATACAAGGCAAGTCTGCCTTGAAAGATTTTGACCACTCAAGCATTCCAGTCAAAGGAGTGAGTTTATTGCAATGCCAATATATGTGGGACAGATTCTGAAAATCTTCAAATTTGATGAGGATAGTACTGATATTTTATACAGAAAAACTGTGGGAATATCTGGATTGGATTACAAAGTGGTAAGTAACCTGGGGTGGTCTAGAGGTAACAGAGAAAGCCTGGGCTGGGTCAGAGGGCCACAACTGAAAGCTGAAAGGATCATACTGAGATAGACCAGATGACTCAGGCAAATGCCAGGGATCTGGGCTGCTGAAATTTGTGGAAAAATTCAAGGATCCCTTCTAAAGATTCAGGTTCCATATTCCTTTATTTCCTTAATTTATTTTCAAATCTTCACCTCAGAAGCTAGCTACCTGATTTGTTATTTATTTTGCTTCATTTGTACTTTGAAATTCCTATTTATAGGGTAAATTAAATAGCCTCAACCAAAAGAATCTCCAAAATATAGGACATTCTCCAATCTACTAATGTGAAAACCTTTGTCTTCTTCTGCAATGTCTTACTCTCCTGCCTCATGGAAGCATACAAGTGACCCTCAGTTCGCTAAGGCTGCACCCCTGGAAGGCAAGCTCGGCAGGTCCTACCAGGATGGAAAGTTTTCACTTCAATATAGATCATTCCCACATCTTTATATATAGCCCCAACTTCTTGCAAGCTTCAAAACAAGAGTCATAATCTTTCTATACAAACCAGCTCCTTAGTCTGACAAGTCTGTTTCTGTTAAAGTACATTCATTATCCTGGTTATATTGGTTCAAAACATCAAGGTCAGAATTGATTTTTCCCCCTCCCCTACCCAACCTCAGTTGTCAATACTACACATTTTATTTATGCAATATCTTTCTTATCTATCTTCTCATTTCCAATTCTATCCCCTCCTTTCTTCTTGCATTTCTACTGTTATTACTCTAGTTAAAGTGTATATCCAATAGAATATAAGATTCTTAAGGGCAAAGATTGTTTCATCTTTTTTTTTGCCTTCAAAACACTCATACTTAACATAGTGCCTTGCATGTGATCAGCACTTAATAAATGCTTATTGATGACAAGAACAATTGTTGGGTATGTTATAATGAAGATTCCTTTCACTCCATGAATCCTAAGGGTCCATCCAACTCTAAAATTCTGTAATTCTGAATTTAATAATTTGTCAGTTCAGAGGCATAATCTTTTAATTCTATTCAATTTTTTAAATGCTTATTATGGTTAAGGAATTGCGCTAAGCATCAAAGAAAAATATAAACACTATTCTCAATCATTACAATCCAATAGGGGAAATATATTTATCCGAATAACCATAATACAAGGAAGGATTTGATAAGAGTAATGGAGAAATCCAGGTAAATTGCTATGAGAAATTTGAGGAGGAAGAGATTTCTTTTAGCTGGGGGTTGAGAGTGGGGGCTGAAGGAGAAAGGAGAAAAATGGGATAACTTAGGTTGACCTTAAAGGAAGACACTTCAGCAGGTGGCAGTGGTGAGAAAGAGAGCCCAAAGCCAAAATAAGACAAACACTGAGAAAGATGTTGAGAAATGAGAGTACAGGAGAAGAGCATTAAGGGTAGTCAAGCTCGTCAAGAACGAAGAGTACTGTTAGGGGAGTTGTATTCAATAAAATTGGAAAGGTAAATTGGGGAGAGATTATGGTGGCTCTTGCATGCTTAATCTTACTCATGTTAATAATGGGGAGACCAAAGTCTTTTATCCCAATAATTAACTGAGAGACTGAATAATATGTGTCTCTCTGACATAGTGTAGACTGTAACACTGCAGATGTTTTGTATGTACAAAGTACTCAGTGCTCTCTAAATGGAACTGAACAAATGGTGGGATGATGGGACCTGTACTCCTAAAAGGAGAAGACCGTGTCTTTGAAAGCAAGCCAGTCCCTCAATTTTCCCACACATTTCAGCAGCCCAGATCACTACCATCTCCCCCAGGGCATCTGACCCACCCCAGCCTACCTAGAGACTTCATATTCCTTTCACAATCCCTCTTGACCCACCTCAGACTATTTAATACTCCTGGCACTATTGCACCTGTCCATCCTTGGATATTTACCACTCCTTGATCCCATCTGAATCTTTTCACTGTCCCTTTTTTGTATATAAGTATCAGTCTTAACCTCATTAAATTGCAGATTCCCTAAGAATCTCATCCACTCCTGTTAGCAATAAACCTTGCCACTTTGACTGGAAGAACGTTTGAGTGTATGAATTCACTCTAGGCAGACAGCCCTGTATCCTGATATTTTGCGGTGCCCAGAAATCCCAAACTGCATTACAAAGGGGCAAGCCACAGTCTCATAGAATGTCAACTCCTTTAAGGGTAAAGAACTTTTCATTTTTTTCCTCCTAGATCAGCAGTCATTTGAACTAGGTATCAATCAACAAGCTTTTTTGAAACCCTTACTAAAAGACAGACACCATTCAAAGCCCTAGGGATACAAAGAAAGGCAAAAAGAGTCCCTGTTTCCCTGGAGCCACATTCTAATGAGGAAGACAACCTGTAAATAAATAGGGACCTATAAGACAAGAGTAGAAGGAAGTTTAACTCAGGAGAAAGTACAAGTAGCTATGGTGTGGGGGGGTGGGGAAGGAGGGGTGGGAAGGGGCACTTAATAAATATTTGTTGAGTTATTGATGAGAAAAAAAAATACACTTGAAATGAGTATTTTAAATCCACTCTGCCCCTTCCAACTTAAAGAACCTATGAGGTCAGTAACCATAAATAACCATGAGAGATCTTTGTGGTTATTGGATTTTTTTTCCGCAGAAAGACAAGAAGCAGCAAGTCTCCAAAAAGAAGAACACTGCCTAGACTGGTGAATTATTTAGTTCTACATCTTTAGAAAAACCTCCATTGAGATTTAGATACCCTTAGGAACGCATATATTTCTGAATACAGACACAGAAGTAGAAAACATATTCCCTGTTTTAGTTTTTTTAATAAGGGCAAGTCCTTGTTGCTCAAGGTCTAGCATAGAGTCAATGCTTACTCTATTAACTTTCAAAGGCTTTGTCCCAGTAGATCACTTGAAAAGTGATGACTGAAAATAAGTATTAAAATTGAGAGAGAAAAAGAAAACTTTTTCAGTTGGACTACACATGATAATTCTCCTAGTTTAGTCAGAAGAATATGGCACTTTCCTGCCATTTTTCCATAAAGTTACTGAAAAGAATATCCTAGTCCAAGAGAGGAGAAGAGAACTGCCCATTTGTGCCACTGCTCCAGCCAGATGCCCTTGCTTGCACAGGGATCAGCTTTAGTGAGGTTGTTAGTGCCTGGAGCTGTCACTGTTGGATGCTAAAGGGCTGCTAGGGTCAGTTTTTCACTCCCCTTAGTAACTGGAATACATTTAAGAAAGCCAGATAATAGGAAGAGAACTGGTGCATCTTGGCCCTAAACTGTTGTTACTTGATAGTGAGAGAGGCAGTGTGATGAAAGCAGGGTATAGTGATAAAAAGTGTTTATCCTGAATCAAAAGACCCAGATTCAAAGTTCACCTCTGCCACCTGCTATATGAGTGGCCTTGGGCAAATCATTTCACCTCTTTGGTGGTCAGTTTACCTACCTATAACATGAATAGACTGTTGGTCCAACCATTGAGGAAAGCAATCATACTAAGAAAGTGACTAGAATGTCCATATGCAACTTTGACCCAAAGATCCAACTGCTAGACAAATACCCTATGGAAGTCAATGATAAGGCCCCATATGTAGACTAAAATATTTATAGCATCACATTTTATAGTAGCAAAGAACCGAAACTATGATATACACCCATATTTGAGGCATAGTTATGGAAGCTGTAGCATGTAAGTGCAATGGAATACCATGGTGCCGTAAGAAATTATAGTTATAATAAATACTAAGAAGCAGGAGCTGATGCCAAGGGAAGGAAGCAAAACCAAGACAACACTCTACACAATGAGAAATAACCGAGTAAATAAGAGAAACAACAATAAAGCCACTGAACTTGAAGGCTGTGAAGTTTAAAGACAAAACTTGGCCCCAAAGAGGAGACATGAGAAGGTCCTCTCCTCCTTTGTTGCAGAGGTGGGGGGCCATGGTGTGGAACGCTGAATATACCAGAGTTTTGTTTCCTTCAGTGAGGTGGGGAGTTTGGCACTGGGCATTTTTCTATTCCTTTTTTCTTTGTTATAAGGGAGGCTTCTTTGAGAGGTTGAGTAAGAAGGAATACATTAAGCAATGTACATAATGTAAAAATAAGATAGAGACAGGTACTGGATCTATAATTTTACTGGCATGAAGAATTCCCCAATAAAAAAAAAAACTTCTAATCAATGAAAGGGGCAACTTCTGCCGAAAGCAATGGAGTCAAACTCAAATAGAACCTGGGGACACTAAGTTATACATAATGATCTCTGTAGACCAGTATTGGTTTAGTTTTAAAATGTAATATCTGTGCTTTATGACTTTTTTCTTTTGCTAAATATTTCCCAGTTACATTTTAATGTGGGAGGGGGTGGGAGGCAGGAAAGCATGTTTGACTCCTCCGGCCTAGAGCACTGAGAGATTAGATTACTGGCCCAGGATCATTCAGTCAGTATGTGTCAGAGGCAACACTTGAACTTGGGTCTTCTTGGTTTTGAGGCCATCTAACCACCCACTTTGCCATATTGTCTCTGGGAAAAACAAGATATCAATAATCATTTTTAATAAAGAAATCAGACTAGAAGACCTCTAAGCTTCCTTTCAGCTCCAAATCTATGATACTAAATGATTAGAATGAATGTAAGAAATACAATGGCAGGGGCAGCCAAGTGGCCCAATGGATGGAACATCAGCCCTGCAGTCAGGAGAATCTGAATTCAAATTCAACCTCAGATACTTAACCCTTACTATCTGTGCCACCCTGGGCAAGTCACTTAACCTTGATTAGCTAAAAAAAAAAAAAAATAGTAGCTCAAATGGGGAGTGTCCTGGGCCCTTCTTAGATTTGTAATCATTGTGGTAAGAGAAAGCAGTTGTTTGTTCTTGGGTATCTGTGTTAGTCCAGAGTTCTGACCTCCATACAACATGTACCTTAGATGGGAAGGTGAACTAAACAATGGGAACTGTGAGCAGATCCATCTGAGTGCTGCCTGACAGCTCCCTCCCAGTCCCAAAACCTGGAAAGGCTGCTTAGCTCTAGACAATATATGTGGCAGCTCAAGTCTATGTACATGTGTGAGCCATGTTCAGTCTCATGGTCTTTACTAATACATAATTCTTCAAGGCCAAGATGGAGAGAAAGTCAAAGCCTCTTTTTGGAGGCTGAGGAGACTTCTGGGAACCAAGATGGCAGAGTGCTCGATAATTACTATCTCTCTCCCCTTGTAAACCTTGAAGAGCCCAGAGAATATCTCCCCAGGAAAAATTCTGGAAAAGTGGGAGAAGCAGAAGGGATAAACGGTCTTTTAGCCTGTGAGGCTAGGAAAATCGCTAAGGAGAGTCCTTCTTACTGTGGCTGAAAGGGAACCAGTGCAGGACCAGAACTGTCCCAGATAGCTCCACCTCAGCAAACCAGGAGAAGATTCTGAGCCCCAGGGGGGTGAAACCCACAACTACCAATACCAGGACCCCAGATATGCCTCAGGACCCTAGGAATGCCTCAGCACCCCAGGGAATCAGGAAGACACTAGCACAGACAGGATCACCAACCACTTAGCTTGTCTAATGCTCTAGCTCAGCAGAGGAGACCTTCTGTGGCCAGAATACCCCTCCCCCACACTTAATGCAGCGTTAGCTGCAGGGTAATTCTGGGAAACCCAAAAAGACTTCACCTGGCCTCTGCTTTCCAACACCAGCCACCTCAGCACCAGGAGCAGCTAGGTGGCGCAGTGGATAGAGCACCAGTGCAGGAGTCAGAAGGACCTGAGTTCAAATCTCACCTCAGACATTTGACCCTCACTAGCTGTGTGACTTTAGGCAAGTCACTTAACCCCAACTGCCTCCACCTGGGTCATCTCCGGTCATCCTGATGTATCACTGGATTCAGATGACTCTGGAGGAGAAGTGAGGCTGGTGACCTGCACAGCCCTCCCTCATTCAAAAACAAAGTCAAGTGCAAGTCATGTCATCATTTCTCTGATGGCATGGTCTTCTTCGGCAACGAAGGACGAACACACGCACACCTCAGCACCAGGTAAGCTGCAGCATTTTAGCTTCTAGCTGAAAGAACCAGAGGTCACAACACACAAAGCCTCAAGTTTTAGGTGCAATAACTGTAGGACAAAGCCCCCTGTGCTGCAGATGCAGAGATCTACTTCAAAAGTCAGAAAAAGTGTGATCATCATAAGTAAGAAGCAAAATAGAAAAGAAAAAAAAAAGACCACAGAGTGTTTCTATGAGGACAAGGACCGAAACACAAATACCAAAGAGGTCAGCATTGAGACTGTACTCCCATCTGAAACTTCAGAAGGGAATATGAACTGGTCTGAGGCAAAAAGAGCATTCTTGGAAGAGCTTAGGAAGGAATTTTAAAGCCAAATTAGAGAAATAGAAGAAAAACTGACCAATGATTTTTAAAATATGGAAAAAGAAATCACAGAAGAATTGAACAGGAAAATTGGATAAATGAAAACCTAACTAGAGAATATAACTCCTTAAAGGGAATAATTGGACATGTGGAAAAGGAGACGCAAAAGTTAGCTGAAGAAAACAATTTGATAAAAATTAGAATCAGGCTAGTAGAGGCTAATGATGCTATGAGACATCAAGAATCAGTCAAACAGAATCTAAAGAATGAAAAGGTAGAAGAAAATGTAAAATCTATTTGGAAAAACAAGTAACCTGGAAAATAGATCCAGGAGAGAAAATCTAAGGATTATTGGTCTACCAGAAAGCGATGATGAAAAAGAAAACCTGGAAAATATCTTCCAGGAAATCATCAAGGAAAATTGCCCAGAAGTCCTAGATCCAGAGGGCAAAATAGTCATTGAAAGAATCCACCGTTCATCTCCTGAAAGGGATCCAAAACTGAAAGCACTAAGGAATATCGCTGCCAAACTCCAGAACTATCAAGTGAAAGAGAAAATACTGCAGGCAGCCAGAAAGAATCAATTCAAATATCGAGGAGCTACAGTCAGGATCACAGAGGACCTTGCAGCTTCTACATGAAAAGATCAAAGGGATTGGAATATGATATTTTGTAAAGCAAAGGAACTGGGACTATAACCAAGGATCAATTACCCAGCAAAGTTGAGCATAACATTTCAGGCAAGGAGATGGACATTCAATGAAATAAGGAATTTCCAGACCTTCTTGATGAAAAGATTAGAGCTCACTAGAAAATGTGATCTTCAAATGCAGATCTCAAGAGAGGCATAAAAAGGTAAACAGGGAGAAAAAACTTGTTATTCAATATGGGCACACTGTTTACATCCCTGTAAAGAAAGATGATACTTCTTAATCTTGAGAATTGTATACTTATTATGATATATAAAAGAGATACATATAGAGGAAGCATTATAAAGTAAATAATGTCATGATAAAAATGTGATTTAAGAGTGTGAAGCGATTGCAATGGGAGATGTGAAAAGGAGGAGTCAGAAAAAGGTAAATTACATCATAGGAAGAGGCATAAAAATTGATTACAGTAGAGAGAAAGAGGGGAGGGAGATGAGCCTTGTTTGAGAGTTACTCTCATCTGATTGGATTCAAGGAGGAAACAAACTCAGCTGAGTATAGAAATACAACTAGCTCTATAGGCAATAGGAGGAGAAGGGGGAAAGAAAAGGCAGGGGAGGCTAAAAGGGAGGGAAGAAGTAGTAAGGGAAAGGGGGATTAAAAGGGAGCGGGGCTAAAAGAAGGGAAGGAAGACTGAGGGAAACTGTGGTCAAAAACTAAAACCCTATTGTGGAGGGGAAGGGAGAAGGGAGAACTAAAAGCTTAAACAAGGGAAAAGGAGATAGAGGGAAAGAAACAGATAGTTATTGTAACTGTGAATGGGAATGGGATGAACTCTCCCATAAAACAGAGACTAATAGCAGAATGAATTAAAAACCCTAATCCACCAATATGTTATTTACAAGAAACACATCTGAAATGAGGGCATACACATAGGGTAAAGGTAAAAGGTTGGAGCAGAATATATTGTGCTTCAGCTGATGTAAAAAAAACGGGCAGCAATCCTAATCTGAGACAAAGCAAAAGTAGAAATAGATCTAATCAAAAGAGATAAGGAAGGAAACTATATCCTGCTAAAAGTCACCACTGACCATGAAGCAATTTCATTACTAAACATATATGCTCTAAGTGGTATAGCATCCAAATTCTTAGAGGAGAAGTTAAGGGAGTTACAGGAAGAAATAGACAGCAAAACTATACTAGTGGAGGACCTCAACATCCCCCTCTCTGAATTTGATAAATCTAACCCCAAAATAAACAAGAAAAAGGTTTAAGAGGTAAATAAAACTCTGGATAAGGTACATATGATAGATTTCTGGAGAAAATTGAACGGGGATAGAAAGGAATATATCTTTTTCTCAGTGGTACATGGCACATGTACAAAAATTTACCATGTACTAAGTTATAAAAACCTTACAATCCAGTGCAGAAAGGCAGAAATAGTCAATGCATCCTTCTCAGATCATAATGCAATAAAAATTATATGTAATCAAAGGCTATGGAAATATAAACCAAAAATTCATTGGAAACTAAACAATCTAATCCCAAACAATGAGAGCGTTAAACAACAAATTGTAGAAACAATCAACAATTTCATTCAAGAGAATGACAATAATGAGACCAAATCTTGTACCAAATCTTATAGGATACTGCAAAAGCAGTTGGGAAGCTTTATATCTTTGAATGCCTACATGAATAAAATAGAGAAAGAGGAGATCAATGAATTGGGCATGCAGCTGAAAAAGGTAGAAAAAAAACAAATTGAAAATCCCCAAGTAAATACCAAATTCAAAATACTGAAAATCAAAGGAGAGATTAATAAAATTGAAATTAAGAAAACTATTGAACTAATAAATAAAACTGAGTTGGTTTTATGAAAAAAAACAATAAAATTGATAAATCTTTGGTCAATTTGATTTTAAAAAAAGAAAGAAAAAACCAAATTACCAATATCAAAAGTGAAAAGGGTAAACTAACTTCCAATGAGGAAGAAATTAAAACAATAATTAGAAATTACTTTGCCCAACTGTATGCCCACAAATTCAGCAACATAAATAAGATGGATGATTATTTTAAAAAATATAAATTGTCCAGATTAACAGAAGAGGAAGATGAATACTTAAATAACCGCATGGCAGAAAAAGAAATTTGACAAGCCTTCAATGAACTCCCTAGGAAAAAATCTCCAGGGTCAGAAGGATTTACAAGTGAATTCTATCAAACATTTAAGGAACAGTTAATTCCAATACTACATAGATTATTTGGGGAAAATTGAGGAAGAAGGAGTGCTACCAAATTCTTTTTATGATACAAATATGGTTCTGATACCCAAACCAGGAAGAGTCAAAAAAAAAAAAGAAAGAAAATTATAGACCAATTTCTCTAATGAATATACATGCAAAAAATTTAAATTAAGATATTAGCAAAAAGACTACAGCAACTTATCACAAGAATAATACATTATGATCAGGTAGGATTTATACCAGGAATGCAGGACTGGTTCAATATTAGGAAAACTATTAGCATTATTGATCATATCAACAACAAAACTAACAGAAACCACATGATTATCTCAACAGATGCAGAAAAAGCTTTTGACAAAATACAACACCCATTCCTATTGAAAACCCTGGAGAGAATAGGAATAAATGGAACTTTCCGTAAAATAATAAGCAGTATCTGCCTAAAACCATCCACAAGCATTATATGCAATGAGCATAAGCTAGATGCATTTCCAATAAGACCAGGGATGAAACAAGGATGTCCATTATCACCACTGTTATTCAATAGGGTATTAGAAATGCTAGCTGTAGCAATAAGAGAAGAAAAATAAATTGAAGGAATTAGAATGGGCAAAGAAGAAACTAAGTTATCACTCTTTGCAGCTGATAAGATGATATACTTAGAGAATCCCAGAGAATCAAATAAAAAACTACTTGAAATAATAAAGTCTATTATCTCAAATAATAAAGTTGCAAAGTTAGTTGCAGGTTACAAAATAAACCCATATAAATTGTCTGTATTTCTACATATTACTAATAAAGACCAACAGCAAGAGATAGAAAGAGAAACCCCATTTAAAGCTATGGTGGACACTATAAAATATCTGGGAGTCTACCTCCCAAAACAAACCAAGGGACCATATGCACACAATTACAAAACACTTTTCCCACAAATAAAGTCAGATCTAAGAGGAAAAACATTAGTTGTTCACGGGTAGGCCGAGCTAATGTAATAAAAATGACAATTCTACCTAAATTAATTGACTTACTCAGAGCCACACCAAACTACCAGATAATTATTTTCTAGAGCTAGAAAAAATATCAAAATTCATCTGGAAGAACAAAAGATCCAGAATATCAAGGGAACTACTGAAAAGAAATTCTAGAGAAGGTGGCCTAGTCCTAACAGACCTCAAATTGTATTATAAGGTAGCAATCATCAAAACCACTTGGTACTGGTTAAGAAATAGAGGGGTAGACTAGTGGAATATGTTAAGTACTCAAGACACAGTAGTCAATGAATATGGTAATCTACTGTTTGATATACCCAAGGACCCCAGCTTCTGGGGTAAGAACTCACTGTTTGACAAAAATTCCTGGGAAAAGTGTATGTATGGCAGAAACTGGGAATAGACCAATGCCTGATGCCATACTCAAGAATAAAGTCCAAATGGATACATGATCTAGGTATAAAGATCGATACTGTAAACAAATTAGGGGAGCAAGGAATAGTGTATTTGTCAGATTTGTGGAGAATGGAGAAATTTTTGATGAAACAACAGATAGAGAACATTATGAAGTGCAAAATGGATAATTTTGATTGTGTTAAATTGAAAAGTTTTTGCACAAACAAACCCCATGCAACCAAGATTAGGAGGGAAGCAGAAAACTGGGAAAGAACTAGTACCTGTGATAAAGGTCTTATTTCTAAAATATATAGAGAATTGAGTCAAATGTGTAGGAATACAAGTCATTCCCCAATTGATAAATGGTCAAAGGATATGAACAGGCAGTTTTCAGAGGAAGAAATTAAAGCTATTTATAATCATATAAAAATGATCTAAATCACTATTGATTAGAGAGATACAAATCAAAAACAACTCTGAGGTACCACATCACACCTATCAGACTGGCTAACATGACAAAACAGGGAGATGATAAATTCTAGAGAAGATGTGGGAGAGGTGGAACACAAATTCATTGCTAGTGGAGCTGTGAGCTGATCCAGCCATTCTGGAGAGCAATTTGGAACTATGCCCAAAAGGCTACAAAAAGTTGCATACCCTATGACCCAGCAATATTGTTTCTGGGACTGTATCCCAAAAAAATCATAGAAATGGGAAAGGGTCCCACATGTACAAAAATATTTATAGCAGCTCTCTTTGTAGTGGCCAAAAACTGGAAATCAAGGGGATGTCCATCAATTGGGGAATGGCTGAACAAGTTGTGGTATATGAATGTGATGGAACACCATTGTGCTATAAGAAATGATGAACAGGAAGATTTCAGAGAGCCCTAGAAAGACTTATAGGAACTGATGCTGAGTGAAAAGAGCAGAACTAGGAGAACTTTGTACACAGCAACAACCACAGTGTGTGAGGAATTTTTCTGGTAGACTCAGTACTTCATAGCAATGCAAGGACTTAAAAAATTTCCAATAGACTCTTGAGGCAAAATGCCTCCCACATCCAGAGAAAGAGCCATGGAATTGGATTGCAGAATGAAGCAGACCATTTTCTTTTGTATTTTGTTTTGTTTTATAGTTTCTCTCATTCATTTTAATTCTTCTATGCAACATGCATTTAATAGGAATGTATGTGTAGAATCTATGTAAGACTGTATGGTGTCTCAGGCAGGGACTGGGGAGGGAGGGGGAAATAATGAGGAGGGAGGGAAAAAAAATTAAGATATATGGAACTGATTGTAGAACACAGAAAACAAATGAAATAATTTAATTTTAAAAAAACAGAATTCACCATATGACATTACCCCAAATCAACATCATTTTACAGTAAAATCATTTACCCTCTCTCTAATCATTCCTTTGCTACAGCAATCCACCCTTCAATCAATAAGTCAAACCCTAACCAGCTCTCCCCACTCAGGCCAACTCAGACTGTAAGGGGTCAACTTGTCCTATAACTGATTCTTTGGATGCTTGTACTTTTCCACTAGTTCACCCTTACTTTCTACCCCAACACTAAGTCTTTGCCATCACCTAGCAGACTACCAAGAGCAATAATAATCAACTACTGTTTATATAGCACGTACTATGGACCAGGCACTGTGCTAAATACCTTATGTTACTGCATTTGACCTTCACAATAACCCTAGGAGATGTGTGCTAGTATCTCCATTTTATAGTAGAAGAAACTGAGGCAAACAGGTTAAATGACTTGCCCAGGGTGAGACAGCTAATAACTGTCTGAGGCTGGATTTGAACTTCCTCTTTATTTATTGAGTACCTACTATGTCCAAGACCTTCTGCTGAACACTGGGGCACAGAGCTGGGTTTGCACAAAGCTATGCAAAATGGTCTCTATCCTTCCAGAGTGTGTCTCACTTTCAGGGACACTAGCAGAGCAAAATTCTTTTTTTTTCCCTGGGTTCTAGGGCTACTCCTCAGTTTCAAGTCAAAGCAATTCTAATTGAAGGTGCCTGTACCCCTTATTCAGTCCACTAAGCTTTCATTCCTTCTGGGATTATAGCACTTTACTAAATGCTACTTCACTTAGTAAATTCAACTCTAAGCTAATATTGGTCATCCTTCCTTCAAACAGCAGCCCTTGAAGCTCTATGCTCAGCCTCAGATTATCCTCTCCTGCCTCCATAAACTAAAAGCTTCAAGCTGTTTTACAACTCTGCCTGCCTAGACTCATTCCTGAACTCTTTTTCCAAGTCTGCTTCCCTGAATATATTAGCATTTCAGAAAGAACTCACACTATCATTAATTCAACTCTTAAAGAGTCCCAGTCTGGGACTACAAAAGTATTATTTCTCTCTCTTACAAATGTAACATTTTTAAACGACTCATTTACATTTTAGCTAAATTTCCCTGATTTGCACCATACATATTAAGGGGAGAAAAATCACAGTTTCTCAAAACTAGAGGGGATTTTAGAAATCATTTCCTCCAATTGCACGTGTTATCCATGGTGTTATGTAGGAATCCCCACTAAAATGCCACTGCTCTATGGCCATCCAGTGTCTGATGATTACTCCCAACAATATGGAATACACTACTTCACATGGTATTTTGTTGGATTGTTGAGCATTATTAATTTAATCCGGTTTAATTCATTTCAATATATTTATTAAAGCATCTTCTATGTGTAAGACCAGGGATCCAAAAATGAAAAACTATACAGTCTTGCTTTCAAGCAGTTTACAATGTACTAGGACACATATACAAATTAGTATAAGACAAAGTATGATAGAGACAAAGGAAAGATCAGACAAAATGTTTATGAAAAACTAGAGGAGGGAAAATACTTTCAAATAGGTTGATCAGGGAAGGTTTCATAGAGGAGCTGGTTTTTTAACTTAAGCAGGTCTAATTGAAAGTACCTGAACTTCATTTTAATTCTTCTGCATAGTATAACTATAGTGAAAATGTATTTAATAGGAATAGAACCTATATAAACTTGTATGCCATCTCAGGGAGGGAGGGGGAGTTGGTGGAAGGGAATGGAAAAAAAAAATCTAAGTTATATGGTAGTGATTGTAGAACACTGAAAATAAATAAAATTAATTTAAAAAAAAAAGTACCTGAACTTAACCTTCAAGGAACATAAGGCAACAGGCAAAGATGTAGAAGAAGTGTATTCGAAGGATGAAGACCATCCTACATACATGTACAGAGATAGGAAGATGCCATAGAGGCTCAGGGAATAGGGAATAGGCCATTTTAGTTAGAACATATGGTGTATAGAGGTGATAGTATGAAATAAAAGTGGGAAGATAAGTGGAGGGCCAGGCTAGGACTAGGGTAATGAGTTAATAATGAGATCAGCCTCTATTCTTGGAAAAATCATAGAATACATTGTTAAGCAATATTTTGATGAGTACTTGCAAAGGGAAGCAGTGATCACTGAAAGCCTACATAACTTCATAAAGAACAGGTCAGCTTCACTTGTGCAGGGGTCCTCAGAAGTCCTAATAGGGAGGATGGTGAGTGAGACATAAGGAAGAAGCAAAATCTGTGCTTGGCCTTTTATATTTCAAGGTCCTCTGCTTCCTTTCCCTTTGCCTTTCTGTGTATCATTCAGTGTAGAGAATGGAGAAATGCGCTGGACACTAGGACTAAGGCAAGGGACAGGAGCCTTTGAGTCAGACTCACAAGTTAACAATGACTGTGCTCAATACCTCTATCTGTGGTGATCAAGACCACTCCTGAAACCTTTCTCTCTTCCATGCCCTTCCTTTCATTTATTTTGATACAGTCTACTCTAGACCCTGACTCAGGACACACACACACACACACACACTCACTCACTTGCTCCTTCCCTTATCCTCTTTCCAAAATCTACAGTTGTGGGAAAAGTTTTCAGAAAATGGGTGACTGGGTGTTACAGAAAGGATATTTTTATGTATTTTATTCTAATTTCTTCTCTGTCCAATACACTATATGATAAGATATGAGAGAGTTGGAACACTAACTCATTGTTGGTGGAGCTGTGAACTGATCCAACCATTCTGGAGAGCAATTTGGAACTATGCCCAAAGGGCTACAAAAATGTGCAAACCCTTTGACCCAGCTATATTGCTTCTGGGATTGTATCCCAAAGAGATCATAGAAATGGGAAAGGGTCCCACATGTGCAAAAATATTTATAGCAGCTCTCTTTGTGGTGGCCAAAAACTGGAAATCAAGGGGATGTCCATCAATTGGGGAATGGCTGAACAAGTTGTGGTATATGAATGTAATGGAATACTATTGTGCTATAAGAAATGATGAACAGGAAGACTTCAGAGAGCCCTAGAAAAACTTACATGAACTGATGCTGAGTGAAAGGAGCAGAACTAGGAGAACTTTGTACACAGCAACAACCACAGTGTGTGAGGAATTTTTCTGGTAGACTCAGTACTTCATAGCAATGCAAGGACTTAAAAAATTTCCAATAGATTCTTGAGGCAAAATGCCTTCCACATCCAGAGAAAGAGCCATGGAATTGGATTGCAGAATGAAGCAGACCATTTTCTTTTGTATTATGTTTTGTTTTATTTTGTTTTATGGTTTCTCCCATTCATTTTAATTCTTCTATGCAACATAACTATGGTGAAAGTGTATTTAATAGGAATTTGTGTGTAGAACCTATATTAAGATTGTATGCCATCACAGGGAAGGAGTGAGGAGGGAGGGGGAAAAATCTAAGATTTAAGGAAGTGATTGTAGAATACTGAAAACAAATAAAATACTTTAATAATTAAAAAAACTATGTGTCAACAGTAAATAGAGAGATTGTGTTCTATGAATTTGTTATTGCGCAAACTGAGGGAAAACCACAGGTAATGGTAAACCATAGGTTTTTCTTTTTTTTTTCTATAATTTTTAACCATGTTTTATTTTCATTCTCTACCCTAAATCCAGACCGATACTACCACAAGGAACTGCATAGAGAATATTTTCTGGTTGAACACTCTCCAGTGACCAATGAAGATACTGCGCCAGAGCAACATGTTTATTGCTTGAGTACAGTACCACCTGTTGGAAAAATCAAATATTACACTCTCTCTTTGGATAATTAATATAGTGACAACCCGCTTTTTTGTACTGCTGTGGAAAGCAATACTCTAGACTTTTCGAGCTGTTTGGGTTGCTTGCAGTACTGCAGTACACCCAAAGTATAGTCCCATGCAACCTATACCTAAGTCACACCAGCACCAGGTTTCTGATGCTGCGGCTGTTATTGTCCTAAGGCATTCCTGCTTCAAGTACTTTATATTTATCTTGCTTGATTCTGGAATAACTTTGCTGAAACTTGGCCCCTACAGGTTCCCTGGGAGAATTAGTTTTAAGTAGTGAATGAGATAAAGGATTAGAGAACATGATCTTGTTATAAACTCAAGAAGACTTAGGCATAAGCCCAAGGGAAATATTGAAGTCCAGGATCCATTTTGAAAAATATTTTCTTCAAAAACCATTGTAGAGATTTTATAATAGCCAACTTTTTTATATTGCAATTTAAAGTTTGCGAAGTTCTTTACACACATTATTTCTTTTGATTCTCACAATTCTGTGAGATGGGTCCTTCAGATATTACCATCATCCAGAATTTATAAATGAGAAGGGTTTAAATGATCTTCCCAGAGTCCCACAAGTAAGTGTCAGAGGTGGAGTTTGAACTCAGATCTCTTCTGAGGGTATCTCTTCTGTGTAGCATACTGTAATGACTACAAGTTGTGGTCCAGTCATATTATCCTATTTTCTATCCCTCATCTACAGTACCCATTCTTGTACCTTTACAAAGACCATTTCCTAACAATAGGTACCAGGACAAGCCCCACTTGGTCATTGTTTGGGCCCTGATTGGTTCAGAGTGAATGTAAATAGCAATTGTTTCTGTTTTGGTCAGAAACCCCAAGAGACTTCATCTCCAAGATGGATTCTTTTTTTGATTAGGTAAAAGAGGTCATTCTTTGCTTTGTATCTTCACCTAGGTTTGATCATTGAATGAGCATTGCCTCAGTCAAACTGAGACCTAGGAAAGACCTTAGCTTAAAAAGGCCAAAGTCTCCCACTGCATCCGGAGCCACCTACTATTTTCCTGAACTTTATCTTGCTGGAAGAGAAAGTGAGGCTGGTGACTGTGCCCAGCCCTTCCTCACTTAAATCCAATTCACTTGCATGTCATCACATCCCCTTCCTGATGTTATGGTCCTCTTCCAGAATTGAGGACAACCAACAACCTGTAACAGTAAGCACTCCAACGTACACAGTGGGGCCTTCTATCAAAGGTTCTTAAATCTGCATTCATAAAAGGAAAGGCAACTTTCAAGGGGTTAACAATCACTTTAATCAAGCACATGTATCATTCCTTTAACCAAACACATATATCATTCACCTAGTTCAGGGGACTCAGCACCCTGAACTTCAAAGAAAATACAGAGATCACAGATCAACAGACATGGCTTCCTCTGCCTGTATTCAACAGAGAGTTGGACTCCAACTGTCTGACCATAGTTACCAGAGAAGGAAGAACTGATATCTGGGTTTTCAAAGCCAGAAGGCTCCTTAAAACAGCTTCCCAGAGTCCTCCTCTGGCCCCCTCATTGATTTGAATTCAGGTTCTGTTGCTCCAAATTTAGAAGTCTTTCATTTGTCTCAGTTCATTGCAGATGTTTTGGGACTTAAGACCTTAAACACAGTGACATGGAGGAGGATGAGGAGTATTTGGAATGAGGAGGACTTGAATTTGAATTCTGCTTCTCATGCTACAACCTGAATATAATCTCAGCAATGTTCCAGGGACGTCCAGCTGTCTCCTTGATAGCCTCTCTGCTTCTATCAGTCCTTGACAGCCCCTTGTTGGTGCAGGAGTGAAGGGGGGGAAGCAGGGGATGATTGTCCCTTTCCTCAGTTCTGTTTGTTTTGCCCCTCCCCATACCCAGGCATCTCTATTTTGGAACTGATTCCTTCTGTCACACAAGTTAGAGCAAAAACATGACAAGCTGCTGCTTTTGGCATCACTAGTTGATGTCCTATGAGTTAAAAACAATAATAGCTAACATTAAAGTTTACAAATCACTTTACATACATTATCTCAATGTGAGATAGATGCTATTGTGATCCCCACTTTATAAGTAAGAAAACTGAGGAAGGGTGAGGTTAAGTCACTCACCCATGGTCATAAAACCAATAAACATGAGAAGGAGAATTCAAATTCAAATCCCTCTTTCTGTTTGTAATTTCTACTTGTAATTTGTTTGTATTTTCTCTGAAGTTCAGGGTGCTGACTTTTTCCCCTGAACTAAGTGAATGATATATGTACTTGATTAAAGTGAAATTGTTTACCCCTTTTAAGGCTTCTTTCCTTAGAAAAGTAGATCTAAGAACTTCCTGTGGATGCCGGGGTGCTTGCTTTTTCACCCCTCAACATTATGACTATAAAAGTCAGGTAATTCCTAAGTCTTGTGACATAATAAACTCTCCTAAGAAGGAGTCCTAAGGGAGAGCCCTCAGACAGAGGAAATCATGAACACACAGACAATAAAAAATGTATTTTCTGCTTAATTTTTAATGTAGGTATTAATGTCTGAAAGGGACATGTGCTTCTTTTACACATTTTCATATGATGGTGAGAACTTTCCTGTCCGGGTCTTCAGTGGTGATGGGTGTAGCTCCTCCAGGAGCAGTTGCCAGCTGCATCTCCATAGGTGTGGCCTCCCAAGTTGATGACCAAGGAAACTGGGCTAGAAGCATTGCTACTCCCAAGGCTTTTGGGTTCAGGATCCTGGGCTGTCTCCATCAGGGTCAGAAAGGAGATGGTGGTCAAGATGTCAGTAGTATTTGACTTGCCTGGCATGTTCCATTTCTTGTTTCTCCTTCAGGTTGCCTTGTTGATCAGCTAGGTTGAATTGCCTGCCTTATTAAGCATATAGAAATAAAATCTCTGTGGATAATATTCAGGATATTTTAGCTTATGGTTAAGTATACAAATAATTACCAAAATTAGAATAAACTCAAATAGTTATTTTGTAATCATCTTACCAAGAATTCTACCTGGCTATTAATGAATTTAGAAAAAAAGATTTTTATTTCATGTCATTTCAGCCAGGTGACCTGGACTTTAAGCCCTTATGAAAAAGGGTACCCGAGTAGATGCAGGAGCACTTTTAGATAATTACAAAGCTGTTTTATAACCCATCCTGATTCTAATTTCCCTTTGTATCTTATTGGTCAGGCATTCCAGGTTTCACAGCCTATCAGAAAACACCTAAACAGGACAGAGTCAACATGGTGAATGAGAGCAACAACTTACCTAAGCTCTTAGACAAACTCCTTCAGATACCTCTACAAAGAGAATCTGATCAAATTTTGGAGGTGCAGAATGCAATAGGAGACAGACTGTGGCAGATTCAAAGCCCAGGACAGACTGGAAGGTCTATGGGAAGGATCTGTTCCACAGGGGTGAGCCCAAAGCATAGTGTATCCAGCGGAGTGGGAGGGCCCCAGGGAAACCTGAGACAGCAGCAGCAGGCAGAACCAGTGGAGCTGCAGCCCAGGGTGAGAGACCAGCAGAGCCCAGTGAGTGACAGCCACTGAGCACCAGATATCAGCCACAGCAGCTCCTGAGACTTTCAGCCTGCAGATTAAACGTCTGTAAGTCATCTACTTGAACTTCTGGGAGCTAGGATAGTGGAGTGATCAGTAAATGCTCTCTCCTCCCTGCTTGATGACCTTGAAAGAACCATAAAATATTTCCCCAGAAAAATTCTGGATCAGTGGAAACAGCAGAGGGGGCAAATAATCTCATAATACCTGAGGCTAGGAAAATAGCTAAGGGGGATTCTTCCTACTGTGGTGGAGGCAAACTGGAAGAAGAGGGGACCCAGGGCAGTGGAAACTCCCACTAGCACCCAGGCAAGCCTCAGCGCCAAGAGAGGAGCCCCAGGAGGGGTGGAAACTCGTACTAGGATCTAGGTATGCATCAGCACTCCAGGGGAAACAGGAAGACAATAGGGCACCTGGGATCACCATCCCCTGAGCTTGTGTTTGCCTCAGTTCAGCTGAGGAGATCTCCCATGACCAGACCACTCCTCCCCCCTACTTAACAAACTAAGCCCAGGGCAGATGGGGGAAATACAAAACAAAAAGATAAAAAGACACTTGCTCTTAGCTTTTTCACACAAGTCAACTCAACACCAAGTTCTGCAGCTTCTAACTGAAAGAATCAGAAGCCCCACACACAATCACCATCATGAGCAAAAAAAAAAGCAAACCAAATGTGAAAAAACCATAGAATCTTTCTATGGGGAAAAAGACTAAAACACAAATAGCAAAGAGGTCAGTAGTGAGACTGTACTTCCATCTGAAACTTCAGAAGGGACTATGAACTGCTCACATACACAAACAGCTCTCCTGGAACAACTGAAGAAGGAAACAGAAGAAAAACTGGCCAATGATTTTAAAAGAAAAAAAAAAAAAAAAGAATTCACTGATGAGAACATCTCTTTAAATAGGAAAATTGAACAAATGGAAAAGGAAGTACAAAAACTAACTGGAGAAAACAACTCCTTAAAAGGAACAATTGGACAGATGGAAAAGGAGATGCAAAAGTTAGCTGAAGAAAACAATTTGATAAAAATTAGAAGGACAAGTAGAAACTAATGACTCTATGAGACAGCAAGAATCAGTCAAACAAACTCTAAAGAATGAAAGGATAGAAGAAAATGTAAAATATCTAATTGGAAAAACAAATGACCTGGAAAATAGATCCAGGAGAGAAAATTTAAGAATTATTTGGCCTGCCAGAAAGCCACAATGAAAAAGGCCAGACAATATCTTCCAGGAAATCATCAAGGAAAACTGCCCAGAAGTGCTAGATCCAGAGGGCAAAACAGTTATTGAAAGAATCCACCATTCACCTCCCAAAAGGGATTCCAAACTCAAAACCCCCAAGAAATATCATTGCCAAATTCCAGAACTATCAAGTGAAGGAGAAAATACTACAGGCAGCCAGAAAGAAACCATTCAAATATCGAGGAGCTACAGTCAGGATCACACAGGACCTTGCAGTTTCTACATTAAAAGATCAAAGGAATTGGATCCAATATTCCATAAGGCAAAGGAGATGGAACTATAACCAAGGATCAACTACCCAGCAAAGTTCAGCATAACATTTCAGGCAAGGAGATGGTCATTCAACAAAATAAGGGATTTCCAGGCCTTCCTGACAAAATCACTAGAATTTAATAGAAAATTCGTCAAATGTAGGTCTCAGGAGAGGCATAAAAAGGTAAACACACGGGGGAGGGGGGGAGATGACTTGCTACTCAATTTGGGCAAACTGTTTACCTCCCTATAAGGGAAGATGATACCTGTTAATCTTGAGAATTGTACATCTATTATGAAATATAAAAGGGATATACATAGAGGGAACGGGTATAAAGTAAATGATGTCATGTTAAAAATATGATTTAAGCATGCTAAGGGATTGTAACAGGAGGTGTGAAAAGGAGGAAGCAGAAAATGGTAAATTACATCACAGGAGGAAGTACAAAATTATAGTAGAGGGAAGGGAGGGGATGGAGATGGGGAGGGAGATGAGCATTGTTTGAGAAGTACTCTCATCTGATTTGGCTCAAGGAGGGACAATAAGTTTAAGCATATAATCCGAACTAGCTCTATAGGCAATAGGAGGGGAAGGGGGAAGAAAGGGGAGGGGAAGTTAAAAGGGAGGGAAAAAGTAGTAAGGGTAAAGGGGAGTAAAAGGGAGGGGGCCAAAAGAAGGAAGGGAAGGCTGCAGGAGGTGGTGGTGAAAAATGAAAATTATTGAGGAAGGGAAGGGAGACAGCAGAGCTAAAAGCACAAACAGTGGGAAAGAGGATGGAGGGAAGTACACAGATTGCAATCATAACTGTGAATGTGAATGGAATAAATTCTCCCATAAAACAGAGATGGATAGCAGAATGGATTAAAAGCCATAATCCAACAATATGTTGTTTACAAGGAACACATTTGAAACAGAGGGATACACACAGGATAAAGGTAAAAGGAAGGGAACAGAATATATTGTGCTTCAGCTGATGCAAGAAAAGCAGGAGTAGCAATCCTAATCTCAGACAAAGCAAAAGCAGAAATAGATCTAATCAAGAGATAAGGAAGGAAATTATATCCTGCTAAAAGACACCATAGACAATGAAGCAATATCATTACTAAACATGTATACTCCAAGTGGTATAGCATCCAGATTCTTAGAGGAGAAGTTGGGAGAGTTGAAGGAAGAAATTGACAACAAAACTATACTAGTGGGGGCCTGCAACTTCCCCCTCTCTGAACTTGATAAATCTAACCTCAAAATAAACAAGAAAGAGGTTAAGGAGGTAAATAAAACTCTGGATAAGGTAGATATGATAGATCTCTAGAGAAAACTGAATGGGAATAGAAAGGAATATACCTTTTTCTCAGCTGTACATGGCACATATACAAAAACTGATCATGTCCAAAAATCTCACAATCCAGTGCAGAAAGGCAGAGATAATCAATGTATCCTTCTCAGATCATAATGCAATAAAAATTATATGCAAAAAAAGCCATGGAAAGATAAACAAAAAAATCAATTGGAAACTAAATAATCTAATCCTAAAGGAGTGGATTAAAGAAGAAATCATAGAAACAATCAACAACTTCATTCAAGAGAATGACAATAATGAGACAACATACCAAATCTTATGGGATACTGCAAAAGTAGTGCTTAGGGGAAGTTTTATATATTTGAATGCCTACATAAATAAATTAGAGAAAGAGGAGATCAATGAATTAAGCATGCAGTTGAAAAAGCTAGAAAAAGAACAAATTGAAAAGCCTAAGTAAATACCAAATTAGAAATACTGAAAACTAAAGGAGAGATTAATAAAATTGAAATTAAGAAAACTACTGAATTAATAAATAAAACCAATAGTTGGTTTTATGAAAAAACTAATAAAATTAATAAACCTTTGGTCAATTTGATTAAAAAAAAGAAAGAAGAAAATCAAATTATTAATATCAAAAATGAAAGGGGTGAATTCACCACCAATGAGGAGGAAATTAAAACAATAATTAGAAATCATTTTGTCCAACTTTATGCCTACAAATCTGACAATCTAAATGAGATGGATGAGTATTTTAAAAAATACAAATTGCCCAGATTAACAGAAGAAGTTGAATATTAAATAACCCCATCTCAGAAAAAGAAGTTGAACAAATCATCACTGAACTCCCTAGGAAAAATCTCCAGGGCCAGATGGATTTACAAGTGAATTCTAGCAAGCATTTAAAGAACAGTTAATTCCAATACTATATAGATTACTTTTGAAAAATGAGGAAGAAGGAGTCCTCCCAAATTTTTTATGACACAAATATGGTTTTGATACCTAAACCAGGAAGAGACAAAACAGAGAAAGAAAATTATAGACCAATTTCTCTAATGAATATAGATGCTAAAATTTTAAATAAGATTTTAGGAAAACAAATACAGCATCTTATCATGAGAATAATACATTATGATCAGGTAGGATTCATACCAGGAATGCAGGGCTGGTTCAATATTAGGAAAACTATTAGCATCATTGATCATATCAACAACAAAACTAACAAAAAACACATGATTATCTCAATAGATGCAGAAAAAGCTTGCAACAAAATACAACACTCATTCCTATTAAAAACACTGGAGAACATAGTAATAAAGGGAACTTTCCACAAAATAATAAGCAGTATCCACCTAAAACCATCAGCAAGCACTATATGCAATGGAGATAAGCTAGATGCATTTCCAATAAGATCAGGAGTGAAAAAAGGATTCCATTATCACTACTGTTGTTCAATATGGTACTAGAAATGTTAGCTGTAGCAATTAGACAAGATAAAGAAATTGAAGGAATAAGAATAGGCAAAGAAGAAACTAAGTTATCACTCTTTGCAGATGATATGATATACTTAGAGAATCCCAGAGATTCAAGTAAAAAACTATTTGAAATAATAAACAACTTTGGCAAAGTTGTAGGTTACAAAATAAACCTGCACAAATCTTCTTCATTCCTATATATTAATAATGAAGTCCAACAGCAAGAGATAGAAAGAGAAATCCCATTTAATGCTAGGGTAGACACTATAAAATATTTGGGAGTTTACCTACCAAAACAAACCCAGGAACTATATAAACACAGTTACAAGGCACATTTTGCACAAATAAAGTCAGATCTAAGGAAGTGGAAAAACATCAGTTGCTCATGGGTAGGCCGAGTCAATATAATAAAATGACAATTCTACCTAAATTAATTTACTTATTTAGTGCCATACCAATTAAACTATCAGATAATTATTTTCTAGAGCTGGATAAAATAATATCAAAATTCATCTGGAAGAACAAAAGGTCCAGAATATCAAAGGGACTAATGAAAAGAAATGCTAGGGAAGGTGGCCTAGTGCTACCAGATCTCAAATTGTATTATAAAGCAGCAATTATCAAAACTACTTGGTACTGGCTAAGAAACAGAGGGGTAGACAAGTGCAATAGTCTCAGTATTCAAGACACAGTAGGTAATGAATATAGCAATCTCCTGTTTGATAAAACCAAGGACCCGAGCTTCTGGGATAAGAACTCAGCGATCGACAAAAATTGCTAAGAAAACTGGATAACAGTGTGGCAGAAACTAGGCATAGACCCATGTCTGACACCATACATAAGAATAAAGTCCAAATGGGTACACGATCTAGGTATAAAGATTGATACCATGGACAAACTGGAGGAGCAAGGAATAGTGTATTTATCAGATTTATGGAGAAGGGAAGAATGTTTGACTAAAGAAGAAATAGAAAGCATTATGAAGTACAAGATGGATAATTTTGATTACATTAAACTGAAAAGTTTTTATACAACCAAACCCAATGCAACCAAAATTTGGAGGGAAGCAGTATATTAGGAAAGAATTTTTATAGTTAATCTGTGGGATAAAGGCCTCATTTCTAGAATATATAAAGTCAAATGTACAACAATACAAGCCATTGCCCAATTGATAATTTGTCAAAGGATATGAACAGGCAATTTTCAGAGGAAGAAATGAAATATATCTATAATCATAGGAAAAAATGCTCTAAATCACTTTTGATTAGAGAGATGCAAATCAAAACAACTCTGAAGTACCACGTCACACCAATTAGGTTGGCAAACATGACAGAACAGGAAAATGATAAACATTGGAGAGGAGGTGGAAGAGTTGGAACACTAATTCAGTGTTGGTGGAGCTGTGAGCTCATCCAACCATTCTGGAGAGCTATTTGGAACTATGCCCAAAGGGCATAAAGGTGCATACCCAGCAATATCACTTCTAGGACTGTATCCCCAAGAGATCATAAAAATGGGAAAGGGTCCCACATGTACAAAAATATTTGTAGCAGCACTCTTTGTAGTGGCCAAAAACTGGAAATCAAGGGGGATGCCCATCAATTGGGGAAAGGCTGAATAAATTATGGTATATGAATGTAATAGAATACTGTTGTGCTATAAGAAATGCTGAACAAGGAGACTTCAGAGAGGCCTGGAAAGACTTATATGATCTGATGTTGAGTGAAAGGAGCAGAGAGGACTTTGTGTACAGCAATGACCACAGTATGCGAGAGTTTTTTCTGGTAGACTTGGATCTTCATAGCAATGCAAGGACATTAAAAAAAAATTCCCAAAGGTCTTCTAAGGCAAAATGCCTTCCACATTCAGAGAAAGAACTATGGGATTCAATCGCAGAATGTAGCAGGGGTGTGGGTGTGTGTGTGTGTGTGTGTGTGTGTGTGTGTGTGTGTGTGTGTGTGTTATGTTTTGGTTTGTTATATGATTTCTCCCATTTATTTTAGTTCTTCTACACAGCATGACTATAAGGAAAATGTATTCAATAGGAATGTACGTGTAGATCCTCTATAGAATTGTATGCCATCTTGGGGAGGGAGGAGAGGGTGGAAGTAGGACTAGGTAGGGGGGGGAAAAATCTAAGTTTTATTGTAGTGATTGTAAAGCATTAAAAATAAATAAAATGAATATATTTTTTAAAATAAATAAATAAAAAATTTTAAAAAAAGAAAACACCTAAACCCCAGGCCCAACCTGGGTCTTCACCCCTGCTTGTATCTCTCATTTCTACACTTCAATTCCCCCCCTTTTCATCTTCATTTTCTTTACACTTTATTTAATAAATGTTTTTAGTCTCCTCCCAGTTTACATCATGTATAGTGTGAGAAAGGAATTTTTTCAATTGCTAAAAGAATTGATAAAAGCTGTGAGTTGAAGATTCTGCCCAGGATATCCATAAGAAGTCCCATTATCTAAGGCGGCTCTGACTTAATGGACCCCATCCTCAGTGAACCACACCTGGTCTGGCAGGGTTTGGTTTTTTGGGGTTTGGGGTTTGTTTTTGTTTGGTTTGGGTTTTTTTTGATATACCAAAGAAAAGGCCATCTCAGAACAAAAGAGGAGTCTACTTTTAAATATGCTGATTAACAACAGGTCACTAACATTCCCCACACTTCCCTCCTCTACAAGCAGTTTTATCTCTTACAATAGCAATCAATATGACTTCAAATTATGTTTCATACAATTTCTGTGGAAACAAAATTCAATCATCTGCTTTAATGCTTTAATAATTTCTAATAATAAATTACTCACCTCCATAATCAGACAAAGAAGACATATAAAGTCAATCCTCAACTTCTTTGGGGTTGTAACATTCCTAGAAAATGGTGCAAAAGTCAAAAATACAAATGTTGATACACTAAACCTGTTGGAAACAAGGAGTTAGATGACTATGATCACAAAAACTGCAATCTTTTACTAGAGATTGCTAAAAACATACTTATCTGCATACAATTCTTTATAACAAAACATTAATTCTGATAATATGCACTTTCCTAACACAATAACCATAAAATAACCCATAAAATTCAGCACACAAAATAAAATTGGTAACATGCAAAACATTTTTCTCATTTGTCTAGAATTCTGTGACCCGTGCTAACATCTCAATTTTTTAAAAAATTGGTTTCAGACAATATTCACTTTTCATAATACATAAAATCTACAGTACCATAAATACTGTACAACAAACAAAATTCTGAAAACTAAAATGTTTTTTAACCTGAATCTTACCCAGTGGTGGTGTGATGGCATTGTACTATACATTATACTGCTATAAATCTTTCTACCTAGGCCACCTTTTGCAAATCAAGGGAGAGGTTGCTGAGATTTTAGTTGCTGCTGTTTGAAGGCACAAACTGGTGCTCAAAAGTAAAAATGAGGTTACTAAGAAATGTGAAAGTTAAGCTGAAGATTGACCATGCATAAAAGAAGGATGATCAGAGGTAAGGTTCATGAAAGAGTAAGTTATACAGATAGACTAGTGGAAAAAGACATGGAGACTGCAACTTGCATTGCAAGTCTTAAAAAGATTAGACAGAAGAATAAAGATATATTCCTTGGACCTTGTTGAAGTGTTATTACTGCTGTACATTAGAGCTCCTGGATAGGCAGACAAAGGTTTCTAAGTCTCTCCAATACTTAGAAAAGTAAGAGAGCTCTGTTAACAAAAAGGTAGAAAGTGTCTTCTAAAATTCTTTTCAAGTCTTACAGAAAAAAAGCAGACAAGATGAGGTTTAAGGGGAGGGGAGGTGTAATATATAACATTACCCATCCCAAACCTGACATTAGCAAGAGCAAATTAGCAAGAGCAAAAGAAAAGATAAAATCACCTTCTCAAGAAGCAGTAATAAGAAATGAAATTTTGAAATGGAAATTTATTGCTATATATTTCAAATCCTATGTTCTGCTGTGCACATGATATGCTTTTTTTTCTTTTCTTATTTTGTATTTAAGTTTATAACATATTTCTTTTCCTTTTCTTATTGTAAATTTCAGCTTTAGGAACAAAAAAGAAAAAACCAGCAACAATGATCACTATGTAAGGTCTACATTCTGTGGTTGTGCATGTACTCTATGAGGAAAAGGTCATGGAGGAAGCTGGGATTTAGCTGGAAATACACAAAATTTAAATTAGAGCAAGGAACTAAAGCAATGTCAGTAAATGTTAGGAATTTAAAAAGAAGAAGAAGAAGCAACAAGAAATAAGTTATGGGGGAAAACTCGTAAAAAATACTGTTTCTACTCTCCAGTGTGTCTTTTTTTTTTCCAAACTGTAGAATGCTTAACAATCCTGTTACCCTATATTTTCCCAGTAGATCAGGGAATATTAGTGTATCCCAAAATATCCCACCATAGGAAGAGTATATAAAGAACTCTTTTTTGTTTTAACATCTCTTTCTATGTGTATACTGTTTCTACTCTCCAGTGTGTCTTTTTTTTTTCCAAACTGTAGAATGCTTAACAATCCTGTTACCCTATATTTTCCCAGTAGATCAGGGAATATTAGTGTATCCCAAAATATCCCACCATAGGAAGAGTATATAAAGAACTCTTTTTTGTTTTAACATCTCTTTCTATGTGTGCAAAGAGTCACTGCCTCTCTCTCTACACAAATCTGATAGCTGCACAAAGGATCTTTCTAGAGCTTTCCAGTCTAATTTGTTATGGGGTGGAGGGAGGAAGTGAAAGGAAACAACTGTGGGGCCCTACAGCAGTCTAGTCCTGCCAAGTTATGTCCTGAGAATTACAGCCTAACCTTGCATGTTTGGGGTTTTTTCCTTTTCCTGGGCTTAGTTTCTTTGATTTTAATACTGTTTGATTTTAGGTAAAGTTTGGTTCCAGAATGGTCAGTTCATGCAATATGTCTTCACACAAACCAAGCAATAAAACAGTCAGGCCTGGAGACAACTAAGTGTGTATAATGGTGATAATGGTGATTCTGGTGCTAATGCTGATGCAGGTATGGGAGAGGGATAATGCCCCTTTCAAAGGAGGAAAAACAGTGATGTCTTCAGAAAATTTTGCCACTGATCAACTAATCAATAAGCATTTATTAAATATTTGCTATGTGCCAGGCACTTCGCGAAACATTGGCAAAATCCAAAGACACAAGATTTTCTTGGGACCATTTTGCTGTTCTGAATCAGATCATAGATCATTGACTTAAAGCCAGAAGGGAATTTAAAGACCATCCAGACCAAATCCCCCTTTTTAAAGAAGAGGAAAATGAAATTCATTTAGTTCAATTACTTGTTCAGGATCAACAAGCTAATGTTCAAGACAGGATTCAAACTCAGATCTTCCTGATGCCAGCCAAGTCCAGGACTCTATCTCACTATACCACCTACCTTCCTTATACAAATGCAATATTCAAATGTGGTACACAGAACCATTATTATGATTTCAATATGTCTTTGAAAAGCATTCCATTCTGATAGACTTAGCCCTTCATAGCAATGCAAGAGTCCCAAAGGACTCTTGAGGCAAAATCCATCCAAATCCAGAGAAAGAACTATGGAATCTGAATGCAAAATGAAGCAGACCATTTTCTCTTGTGTTATGTTTTGGTTTGGTTTGGTTTTTCTCATGATTTATCCCATTCACTTTAATTCTTCTATGTAACATGACTAATGTGAAAATGTGTTTAATAAGAATATATGTGTAGAATTCATATAAGATTGCATGCCCTCTTTGGGAGGGAGGAGGGAGGGAAGGGGAGAAAATTTTAAACTTATAGAAGTGATTGTTGAAAACTGAAAACAAATTAATTAAATTTTAAAAAATAAAATAAAATGACAAGAAAAAAATTTTTTTAAAGAAAAGCATTCCAAAAAACAGCATGCTGGAGGGCCAAGGGAACCTGGATATTACAATATGTTTAGATCAACCAAATCTGGACACCTGTAAAGTTGCAACTGTTTGTGCAGCTCAATCATGTCAGCCCCTTTAAAGAGGGTCTTCTGTAAGTATGAAATGTCATGATTTTCCTGTAAATTATCTTAGGAATCTAATTTCTGAGTAAAACACCAAGAACAGAGTATAGTAAATGAGGGAATCATCAGTGCGATATATAACCCTTTCAGGATTCCACAGCAGGTGGGGTTGAACACTTCATTGAATGTCATTTTTTTCTCCCCACAGCCATTCATGGTTTGCCATAAGCCAAAATACCCTGCTACTGACAGTCCAGAGTTCCTGCAGGTGCTGAGATAATGAGCTGAAATAGGTAGCAGCAGATCAGAGGACACTCTTCAACGATAATACAATCATGGTTGTATGGCTCAGGCAAATCACCCACTAAGGCCATTTCTCTATTCTCTGGTTGTACATTTCAACTGAGTTCCAAAGGATGAAAAACTCCAGGTAGCTGAACAATAATTCCTTTCTGAAAGATAGTGTCATCCGGCACACACACAGAGGTGAGAAAAAAAGAAAGAAATGGTCTTATGAGCATTTAGATTGAATAACACTTCTGATTTTGTTTATAATTGCAACATAGGTAAAGCAATATATAATCCTAAATTATCTGGTATAGGAATAATGGAAAAGGTGATGCTAAAATGAAATTTATTCCAAAAGCTCCGTTTTGGAAATTATTTCTAGTTTGTCCTTTTAAAGAGGGAAAGGAAGAAAATGAGAATGCCGTAACTTGGCATAGCAAGAGCAAAGAGTTTGCAAGTGTTGCATATTGTGAAGGTTTGGAGACTTATTTGATTGAATGCAACAACGAAAGGGAAGAGTATTCACTGCCTCTCTGGACCCATCACCTCTGGAATACAGGCATTGCCCTCTTGGTCCAGATACTCCTTTATTCTTACCATCAAGCATGATCTACTACTTAGTCAGACTCCAACCCATAGAGAGAGTTTTTCTGGGCAATGGGAGAAGCAATGGGGATGGTCACATGGTCTAACAAACCAATCTCATATCAGAAAGTCATAGCAACTGATTCACTTTCTTCTAAGGGCAAAATCCCAGGATCCAATTTTACCTATTTGAGGCCATTTATCAAACTGAATAAACCAGTTATTTTCTTTGATATTTTTCCTGAGCACTAAGTTGGTATCCAAATAAACCAATAATTCATTTTCACCTGTACACTAAGATCATTAATCCACTTTTTATAACCCTTATCTTTATAAATAATTTAAAAAACAAAGGGATTATGATCATATTTATCTAAAGCTGCTCTTAAAGGTGGATAGGTAGCACATAAATAGGATGCCAGGCTTAAAGTCAGGAAGACTCACCCTCTTGAGTTCAAATCTACCTTCAGATGCTTACTAGCTGTGTGACCCCAGGAAAATCCCTTAACCCTGGTTTCCCTCAGTTTCCTCACCTGTAAATGAGCTGCAGAAGGAAATGGCAAACCATCTTTGCAAAGAAAATCCCAAATTGGGTGTGGGGGGAGAGGAGTAAAGATGGTGGAGTAAAAGCAGGGACTTGCTTGAACTCTCCCCCCAAACCTTCCAAACACTTGTAAAAAGTCAAGTAAATGGCTGGAGAAATGAGCAAAAACTGGAAAAAGAATCAGACTGCAGGATCTTACTTTGGTGACAAGGGAGACCAAAATCTACAAACACAAAAAGATATAAAAATCAAAGCTCCTGAGTGGTGGAGCCAAAACGGCGAAGTAGAGAGATGCACATACACTAGCTCTTACCCCACAGTCCATAAAATACATGTAAAGAAGAACTCAACAAATTCTAGAGCAGCAGAAGCCACAGAACAACAGACTGGAGGAGATTTCTAGCCCGGAGTGACCTGAAAGTGAGTGACAGGAAAGGTCTATTGCACCAGACAAGGAGCAGAGCCCAACCCAGCCTTGGTCACGCAGCACAGAGAGGAGCAGAACCGAGTAGGCTTCAGGGACAGAATCTCCAGTGGCAGCACAGATCCCTCAACCCACAGGCACTAAAAATCAGTGAGAAGGTCTTTTAGGCTGGCTGAGAAGGGAGCAGGGTGTTCCCATAACTTGGGCCTCCTCAGGTGGCAGCAGTGGAGGCCACAGTAGACAAGGGCTCCCAAGGCAGGCAGCAGCCTGCATCCATTGTTGAAGGTCTCATTGGAAAGCCCCTAAGGAAACTGAGCCCTATGTGGTGGCCCTGCTCCAGTCTGAGCAGCTGATCTTAATCTCACACTGAATAGTAGCCCTGCTCCCACCTAAAGGCCCTGAGGGATTGGAGCAACTCATCTGAATCACAGCCCCCAGTGCTGGCTTGACAGAACTGGAGGTGAGGTGGTTGTGGAGAGGAAACTCAGAAGTCAAGTAACTGACTGGGAAAATGCCCAAAAAAAGGGAAAAAAATAAGGCAATAGAAGGTTACTTTCTTGGTGAACAGGTGCCTCCCCCACCCATCCTTTCAGATGAGGAAGAAAAAGGCATGCTGTCAGAGGAAGTCAAGGCCTCCAGGGCCTCTAAAGGGAACCTAAATTGGACTCAGGCACTAGAAGAACTTGAAAAACGAGTTACCAGCTTACTAAAGGAGAACCAAAACAACACTGAGGAAAGTAACAGCTTTAAAATAAGGCTAACTCAATTGGAAAAAAGAGGTCCAAAAAGCCAATGAGGAGAAGGAGGCTTTAAAAAGCAGAATTAGCCAAAGGGAGGAGAAGGTTCAAAAGCTCACTGAACAAAATAATTTGTTGAAAGACAGAATTGAGTTCAGGGAAATGAATGATGATGAGATAAACCAAGCAGTTAAAAAACAAAACCAAAAGTTTGAAAAAATAGAAGATAATGTGAAACATCTCACTGGAAAAACAACTGACCTGGAAAATAGATCCAGGAGAAACAATTAAAAATTATGGGGCTACCCAAAAGCCATAATCAAAAAAAGAGTCTAGACATTATCTTCCATGAAATTATCAAGGAAAACTGCCCTGACATTCTAGAACCAGAGGGCAAAATAAATATAGAAAGAATCCACCTATCACCTCCTGAAAGAGACCCAAAAAGAGAAACTCCTAGGAATATTGTGGCCAAATTTCAGAGTTCCCAGATCAAGGAGAAAATACTGCAAGCAGCTAGAAAGAAACAATTTGAGTATTGTGGAAATACAATCAGGATAACACAGGATCTGGAAGCTTCAACATTAAGGAAAGGCTTGGAATGGGATATTCTAGAAGTCAAAGGAACTGGGATTGAAACCAAGAATCACCTACCCAGCAAATATGAGTATAATACTTCAAGGGAATAAATGGTCATTCAATGATATAGAGGACTTTGAATCATTCATACTGAGGAAAAGACCAGATCTGTATAGAAAATTTGACTTTCCAAGACAAGAATCAAGAGAAGCATGAAAAGGACTAGGGATATATATCATAAAAGGATACATCTGGGACATATCTCAATTTTTGAGTATAGATACTGTTTTGTTTTTTAAGTTTGATACAATTATCCTGTGAATCCATGAGGACCAGCAATTCTTTTTTCTTTGGTAGTTTCTTTACAACTAAAATTATTTCCTAGTTTGATATTGGGTTATTTAAGCTCTTCAACTGGTCTTCTGATAGTTTGGGTATTCCATATTTTTGAAGGTATTCCTCTTTTTTTTTTTTTGCAGTTTTAGTTTTGTCAGCATATAACTGTATATAATGTCCTGATTATTATTCTTTATTTCTTCTGGTGTTGCTGTGGTTTTTCCTTGTTCATTTTCTATTTCACTGATTCATTTTTCTGATCTCTTTTTAAAAATTTAGATTAGGTAAGGATTTATTAATTTTATTAGTATTTTCAAAAAGCTAGCTTTTATTTTACTTATCATTTCCATGGAATTTTTATTTCTAATTTGTCTATTTTACCTCTAAATTTTAATATCTCTTCTTTTGCAATTATTTATATTTGTTTAATTATTGGGTTTCTATTTTTTTAACATACATATCCAGTTAGTTTATTTTGTATTTTTCTATTTTGTTTAACATATATTTGTAAAGATATTTTTCTCCTAAAGATTGCTTGAGCTGCATCTCAGAAATTTTGATATGTTTTTTCATCACAATCATTTTATTTTACATTGCTATTGATTTTAGGATTTGTTCTTTGATTCACTAATTATTTAGGATTTCATTTTCAAGTCTTCATTTTGGTTTGTATTTTTTGTTTGTGGTTCCTGAACCAATGACTATTTTTATTATGTTATAGTCCATAAAGGATAGATTAGCTATTTATGCCTTTTTGTATTTATTTTTAATACCTCTATGCCCTTGTACATGATCAATTTTTGTAAAACCTTTTTGTGGTACTAGAGAGTGTGTATATTCTTTTACATTACCATTTAGAAGATGCCAAAACTCTTTAACCTCTAAATTTCTCTAGCAATTTTTTCAGTTCCATATTTTCCCTTATGATTATCTTTCTGTTAGACTTATCTAAAACTGATAGAGGGCTTCCATCACTATTGTGTTACTGTCTATGTCTTCTTCTAGCTTGAATTTTCTTTACAAATTTGGATGCTAAGTCATTTTTAGTGAATATATGTATAATTGAGTGGGGGAAAAAAAAGAAATGATGAACAGGAAGACTTCAGAGAGGCCTGGAAGGACTTATATGAACTGATGCTGAGTGAAGTGAGCAAAACCAGGAAAATATTATACACATTAACAGCCACAGTGTATGTGGACTGTTTCTGATAAATTTAGCCTTTCACAGCAATGCAAGGACCTAAAACATTTCCAAAGGACTCATGATACAAAATGCCATCCACATCCAGAGAAAGAACTAAGGAATCAGAATGTAGAATGAAGCTGACAATTTTCTCTTGGAAAAAAAAAAAGTGATGTACACTATCAGCCAAATATATATATATCTCAAAGCTCCTACATCCAAAGCCTCCAAGAAAAATATGAGTTGGTCTCAGGCCATGGAAAACCTCAAAAAGGATTTTGAAAATCAACAGGAGAAGTAGAGGAAAAAGCGGGAAGAGAAATGAGAATGCTGCAAGAAAATCATGAATAATGAGTCAACAGCTTACTGAAGAAAATAACACCTTAAAAAATAGACTAACCCAAATGACAAAAGAAGTCCAAAATGCCAATGAGGAGAAGAATGCCCTAAAAAGCAAAATTGACCAAATGGAAAAGGAGGTCCAAAAGCTCACTGAAGAAAATAATTCCTTCAAAATTAGAATGGAGCAAATGGAAGCTAATGACTTTATGAGAAATCAAGAAATTATAAAACAGAACCAAAAGAATGAAAGAATAGAGACAAGGTGAAATATCTCATTGGAAAAACCAATGACCTGGAAAGTATATCCAGGAGAGAGAATTTTAAAATTATTGGGCTAATTGAAACCCATGATCAAAACCAGAGCCTAAACATTGTCTTTCAAGAAATTATCAAAGAACACTGCCCTGATATTCTAGAACAAGAGGGTAAAATAGAAATTGAAAGAATCCACTGATTGCTTCTGGAAAGAGATCCCAAAAGGAAAATTCCTAGGAATATTGTAGCCAAATTCCAGATTTCCCAGATCAAGGAGAAAGTATTGCAAGCAACCAGAAAGAAACAATTAGAGTACTGTGGAAATGCAATCAGGATTACACAAGATCTAGCAGCTTCTACATTAAGAGATCAAAGGATTTGGAATATCATATTCTGAAGGTTAGAAGAGTTAGGATTGAAACCAAGAATCACCTATCCAGCAAAACCGAGTATAATACTTCAGGGGGAAAAATGGACATTCAATGAAATAGAGGACTTTCAAGTATTCTTGATGACAAGATCAGAGCTGAATAGAAAATTTGGCTTTCAATTATAACAATCAAGAGAAATATGAAAAGGTAAACAGGAAAGAGAAATCATAAGAAACTTATTAAAGTTGAACTATTTACATTCCTACAAGGAAAAGATGATATAGACACTCATAACACCTTTCTCAGTATTAGGGAGAGAGAGAGAGAGATGGCACAGGGTAGTTGAATATGAAGGGATGACATCTAAGAATACAATTGAGTGAGAGAGGAATATATTGGGAGGAGAAAGGGAAAGATAGAATGGGGTAAATTATCTCATATAAAAGAGGTAAGAAAAAGATTTCACAATGGAGGGGAAGAAGGGGCAGATGAGAAGGAATGAGTGAACCTTACTTTCATTGGATTTGGCTTAAGGTGGGAATAACATAACACACTCAGTTGGGTATCTTACCCTACAGGCAAGTAGAGGGGAAGGGGATAAAGGGTCAGGGGATAATAGAAGGAAGGGTAGATTGGGGAAGAGGGTAGTCAGAAGCAACATTTTTGAAAAAGGACAGGGTCAAAGTTGACAATAAAATAAGTGCAGGGGGGATAGGATGGAGGGAAATGTAATTAGTCTTTCACAAAGTGACTATTATGAAAGTATTTTGCATAAGTACACATGTATAACCCATATTGAATTGCTTGCCTTCTCAGTGAGGGTGGGTGGGGAGGGAAGAAGGAAGAGAATTTAAAACTCAAAGTTTTAAAAACAAATGTTATAAATTATTTTACATGCAACTGGGAAATAAGATATACAGGCAATGGGGTATAGAAATCTCTATTGCCCTACAAGAAAGTAAAGGGGAAGGGAAAGAGAAGGATGATAAAAGGGAGGGCAGACTAGGGGAAAGGATAATCAGAATGCATGTCATATAGGAGTGGGGAGAAGAGATGGGGAGAAAATTTGAAATTCAAAATCTTATGGAAATGAATGCTGAAAACTAAAAATTAATTTTTAAAAATAGTAAATGAGGTCATGAAGAGTCGGACAAATCTGAAAAAAATGACTGAGCAACAACAAAGCTGTTATTAAAGTAGTCATTAAATCAGGAATTATGAATAAATTTTTATGACAGAAAAACTCTGTGATAAATGTCTGTCATCTTGTTCAGTGAGCAGTGGGGAAGGAGAGACGTACTTCACTTCCCGATATCACTGAAAATAGAGGTGCCTCAACTACCCAGAGCTCTGAGAGTAAGCATCCTGGTCTCAATGCTTAGTCTCCTAGTCTAGACTTTCAATCCACACAGGTCCATGCTAGGATAATCTCTCTTCCTCTTAAAATTATTTCATATGGCTACAAATTGCAGAAGAGTCAGCCTGCTCATAGAAAGTCTTGTCACTTTGGAGATTCCAGTACTGATACCAATGTAATTACTGGTCCAATATCAATCCTCTTACCCTATTAATTTGCATATGTGTGTGTGTGTATGTGTGTGTGTGTTTTGTCAACTTGAAAGTCTGGTTAAAAGAGATAAACAGGCTAGGCGATATATAAATTCATGTTGTTTTATTCTCTTAAAGCTAGCAGATATATGTATTCATGGATCCAGATAAAATCTGACTGTCTGATAAAAAGAATAAGATAGCTTAAATACATTTGGAACAATCCCAACTCAGGACTCAAAGTTTTGTTCTCTATAAATATTTAACCATTGTATGACAAAGAAATTTTCTTAATTGAATACATAGTAAACACAATAAGATAAGAGAGTTGACAGAGTGTCCATTGAAATTATGACCCAGAATATTTATGTTTTCTTTACCATTAACATAACATAACATAGTATATGTCCATAAAATGTGAAGATAAGAAAAGTCCCACTATTCAAGATAGTGTGTTTAAGGTTAAGGTGCCTTGTCTTTAGTAGTCATTAACAGAACAATGCTCTGGTCAGCTTCACCTGGTCTTATAGTGTTGACACAGGAAAAGGCATTCTTTGAGTTTACTCAAAGAGCAAAGAAGGGAATATCTGTTAGGTTGAGGGGCTTCTTCTGGTTGGCTAGTTCAGGCTCTATCCCTTATTAAGGTTCAAATGATAAGAAATGATTATCAATATGTATGTTTGTAGTAGTATGTCTTTTGTTGCCTATGTAGATTATGTGTTCCCACATGGTTCTATTTAGATGCGACTTGTAGGGAGGCATGATTAGATAGCTATAGAATCTCCTCCATCCACCCTGCTCTAGGGAAGATTCTTTCCAGGAGAGAAAATAAAAGGTTAGAACCAAAAACTAGCTGACATGTAGAAACTCCGCTAGAACTCTCTTTGAATCTTCTCACTTGATTTGGTGTTTGCCTAAGGCTATAATCCCCCTCACCTGGCTTTTTGTTATCTCTACCAGTTCTCTGTTACCCTCAATCTAATTGTCTGTTACCCCTAGATGGCCTCCAGCTACTTCCAACCCTTGATCCTATCTAACTCCCATCCTCTAGTCACCACAGCCTACCGGCCACTCCCATTAAAAGTCTCCCTATACCCCTCCTCCAGTCACCTTACACTAGCCAATGCTAGATCCCTCCCACAGTCTTTCTATATATGAGATCCATCTTGTTTCCATGAAAGGGCTCAGATTCAATCTGGACTGCTTACATTAGCAATACAAATGTTCAGATTCCTTAAGAATCTGACCAACATAACATATTTGTTTTAATAAACTTTGTCTTTGACTGAAAGAAGAGTTGGGACAAATTCATTCAGGCAGGACCCACTTGTGACTATTTTGCGTTCTCAGAACTCCTAAACTCCAACACAGCCATTTTTTCTCCTCGAAGGAATAATTCAGGTTGGAATTATATCAATTCATCCCCCTTAATATTAGTCTAAGGAAAATAATTCCTGAAGTTCAAGCTATACCCTTAATCCTTATCTCTTAAAAGGAAATCAGTACCCCAAGCTATCTATCCAAGGTCTATTCCTCCCTGTCAAATTCTAGTTATAAAAAGGCCATCACACATATCTAATAAAAAGAAAAGAAAGAAGGAAGAAAAGGAAAGGAAGTGATGAGGTGATGGGACCTGGACTCCTAGAAGGAAAAGACCAAGTCTTTGAAAGTAACCCAGTCCCTGAATTTTCTCATACATTTCAACAGCTCAGATCAAGGCAACTGACCTACCCAACTCACCTAGATCACCTAATTAGCTTGCTTGACATTCCTTTCACTGCCACTCTGGTCCCACCACAGACTACCGGCATATAAAACCACTCTTTAATCCCATCCAGATCCTTCCGCTATCTTTTTTGTATAAGAGCATGAGTCTCACCTCTGTTAAATTGCAGGTTCACTAGGAACCCTGCCTGCTCCTATTGGTGCTACAATAAACTTTGCCACTTGATTAGAAGATGATTTGAGTGTGTGAATTCATTCCAGGAAGATTCTGTCATGTACCATGACATTTCAGAGTCCCCAGCAACCGGAAGGAAGGAAGGAAGGAAGGAAGGAAGGAAGGAAGGAAGGAAGGAAGGAAGGGAGGAAGGAAGGAAGGAAGGGAGGGAGGGAGGAAGGAAGGGAGGGAGGGAGGGAGGAAGGAAGGGAGGGAGGGAGGGAGGAAGGGAGGGAGGGAGGGAGGAAGGAAGGAAGGGAGGGAGGGAGGGAGGAAGGAAGGAAGGGAGGGAGGGAGGAAGGAAGGAAGGAAGGGTAAAAGAAAGAAATCCAAGCCAATAGCAAACAGAAATCAGAGAATATATATGGATAAGACAGTACTCAGAGTGAAACAGTTCTCTCACTGAAAATTAAATATTTCAACTTAACAAAGAAAGAGTCTCAGATTTTACCCAAAGGGAAATTCCTCAAAGTCTCTCTCTCTAGTTCAATAAGTGGGGGATAAAGACATAATAAAGGTGCTGGCTCCCCTACATGTCAGCTTCCTCTCAGAGTCTTTCTCTTCCTTCAGAGAAATGGAGAAGTTGGTAAGTCTTTTTTCTTGAAGTTAGAAGCCAGAAAACCAGGATTTCTCTTCACTCTCAATCTCTTACCAACTCAATTCTTCTTGAAGGTTAGGAGCATTGCCTAAGCAATCTCCACTAAGGAGATTCTTATGCAAATAGTCTTTGAACCAAGGACCACAAATGTTTTGTAATTACTTACTTGCATACATATTGTTTCCCCACTCCTAGAAGAATATGAGCTCTCCCAAGGGCCACAACCCTTTAATTTTATTCTTTTTGTATTCTCATCTCTTACCATAATCCCTTGTGATGGGGTTCAGACTCTAGGAACTTCCTCGAATTGTCCTTGAATCTCCCGACTTAACCAGGCTTTTCATACTCAAATCTGTGGCCATTATCTGTTACCTCTTGATTGTCTTGATTGTCCACCTGCTTCCCACCCAGATGCTCCATGGTCTGATATCTCCTGATTGCCTCCAGCTGTCTCCAACCCTCCCGAATCCCCTCCTTGAACTTCTCCTCAGGACCCTCCCTGGACCCCTCCTCCCATCACTCCAGACTACCAGACCACTCCCCCAGATCCCTCCTATACTCTTTTCTGTATTTAGTTCCATCTTGCTTCCATGAAGATGCTCAGATGCAATCCAGCTCAGACTCGGTCTAGCTGAGATTCTATCTGGCCTGCTTGTGAATACAAGTGTTATAAATGCTTAGAGCCAACCTAAGATGGCACATCTTTAATAAACTTTGTTTTCTTAAGCTTTAAGAAGGCTTGTGTAGAATTCATTTGAGCACAACCCGGACTGTGGGTGTTTTGGGGTCCTTAACCTCGTCACTTGCACATAAAAAGCACCTAATAAATGTTGGTTCAATTTAATTAAATGAATCCTTTTGATAACCTCTTATACCTAGAGCTTCAGGTATTATTATCCCCATTTTATGAATGAGGAAATTATAATAAACAACTTTTCCCAAGCTCATCAAGTTTCAGAAACAGGATTCAAACTGATTCCTCATTCATTGCACATTCTTTCCATTATGCTGTTATCTCTTAAAATCTTAAGAGATTTTAAAAACCTACAATTCATTTATGGGGATAAATGTGAGTAAAATTCAAATTATTCCTTAAGTCAAAATATGCCAATATAATACAGCAATAATCTTTTACCCAACCAAAAACAAATCACAAGAGATTGCCTCCAAGATCATTTTGTTGTATTTATCACAATCATTCAACCCTTCTGATACAGTGCTGTATGGTATGCCTTTAGTACATAAAATTCATTAAGATTACATTCATTTTCCACATAAACAAAAAAATTGTTTCTTTCTGATGAAGTAGAAACAGCACAAGATTTTGGAATTTGAGTACATTGTTTCAGGTCCTAACTCTGTCATGCATTATTTTGTGAAAGTTTGAAAAATCACTTTACCTCTGAGTCTCCATTACCTCAACAATAAAAGGAGTTGTATTAAATTAAGTCAAAGATTCCTCCAGTTTTAAATCTATGATCCTAATATCCTCTTCATCCTCATGATGGGGTTGGGAGAGTTTCAAGGGGCAAGGAATAGAGGTATTTGTGTTCTTCAGTTTCTGTTGCCTTGCTAAACACAAGATAGGATGTTGGCTTGAAGGTTCTTCAACCTTTTCACATTAATCCTGAATTTGGTAAGCTTCTGTTGAATGCAGCTGACCATGAGATGACCTTGCTTGATCCCAGAGCTATGAATTGCCTGAGTGATCAAAACCAGTTAAAAGATGACTACTGAAACCAGTTTTAAAAAGAAAAGAGTAAAGGGAGAGAGAGAGAGAGCCCACTTTCTGACCAAATTGACTATTCCTGAGCTTCCTTACTTTCTCAATGGACTTTCAGTTGTTATGTTAACGTAGCAGCTTCTCAAGAATGTGCCTCTCATAAGACTCCCTCCGTGTTAAAATGTATTAAACCTTACTTCCCTCTGACCCTCTTGGACACTCTACTTTGGTGCTGTGTGGTAACTTTGGATTGCAATTCCTTGCCTCCATTAAAAGACCCTTTGTTGTCACTACTTTGATAATCTTTCTTTCAGGTTGACTCTTCAAGTTCTCATCTTCTCCTATGACATTAGACTTTTCCTAACAGCAAAATGCCAAAACACCGAGAACAGATTGTTGAGGTGAAAGATGTATGTCATGGTTTTCTCTAGAAATAATTCAAACTCAGATTGTCAACAAACCAAGAAAAGACATTTATCTGGGGTAATGGCCCCGTGGGTTCTTCTCCCTAGGGGAGGCAGCAACACAGCCAGGCAAATCTATGGGTGCATAAAAAGGAATAGTGCTGTGCTGGCAGAAAGATTAGGTAATAAGGGACACGAGGTGGTAGCCTGTACAAACACTTGTGCAGGATGTGCAGGCTTATCACTTATCCTGTGCCTGCAGCAGGAAGTTACTGTCTGGCTTGATTGGGGCCCACTCAGATACTGGGTCCCTGAAAGGGACATGATCTTTTACTGAAGTCCAGATACATCATCAAGACTATGGAGATATCTTAAAAGTCTATCAGAAACATGGCAGTTTGAATGTAGGCAAAGGCAACACACCTTGCCATGAAAGAAGAGACTAAAAAGCTTAAGAGCCATAAGCCTGGAAAAAAAAAGCTAAGAAAGGATATGATTGAAGTCTGCAGAAACATGAAAGGGATGCCTGAACCTAGACTGTCTCTGAATCTTGTTGCCCCTAGAGGAGCACTCCTTGAAGCTGGAAGAAGGTAAGCTTAAAAAGAATAAGATAGTAACAGTGCTGCTTCACACAGTGGAAAAAAGACTTAGGGAATAAATAGCCCATCCACCCCAACTCTGCAACAAGAGGTTATATAGATTGAGAGACTGAAAAATCTAAGATAAAAATTGTGGATAACATAACCTCTAAGTTTGATGCCAAGAAGCCCCTGACCTTCCAAAAGCATGCTGTGGTGTCACTAACAAAGATAAAATACTAATTGGAGAAAACCTTAAGTTTCAACAAACATGACAATTCTTGTGTCTTTCTTGTTATAGAAGCCAAGCCCATATAACAGGGCCATTCCTGATATAATTTTTCATCAGAGAAACAAAATGCAAAGAATGCATAATTAAGCTATTTAATGTCTTACTAACTTTACTGATGTCATTTAGGTTCTAGTCCTTGTAATTTCGTGAGGGGTTCAGGTATAACTTGAATGGGGCACTATAAAAATCATAACATATAAATAAACAAGAACAGGTTCTGGGGATATTTGCTAAGTGTGGCAGCTGTAAATGTCAGAATCACAATTTAAATTTTGACTTATTTTTCCCAGACTATTAAATAGCACTGTAGCAGTGTAACTGTCTTCTCATGGTAAAAATGTTTTTCCATAGTTAAAAAAAAAAGCATAAAGTGGAAGAGACAGGTATATTTAAGCATTGTGTACAGTAACTTGGAAGAGAGAAAATTCCTAAAGATTTTTTTTATAAGATTTTCCTCCTAAATTTTTCTTTCTATGAAGGAAAGCACTTGTGAATTGAAAAGAACAGAGCCATTAAATAAAATCTCACTCAAAGGCTGAACCAAGTTGTCTGAATTAGAGAACAGAAAGGAGTCAGGCTCATCTCATATCTTTGCAAAGAAACAATGAAGAGAAATATTAGAGACAAGATAAATCCATTAAAAAGTTATATAAGAAAATAAAAATAAGCAAAGATGAATGCCAGTGCAATTTTTTTATTTTTTATTTTGTTTTTTTAATCAAGTTTTTTTTTCTCCTAGTTCCCTCTACCAAGAAGAAGAAAGGAGGGAGGAAGGAAGGGAAGAAGAAAGGAAAGAAAGAAAGAAGAAAAGGAAGGAAGGAAGGAAGGAAGGAAGGAAGGAAGGAAGGAAGGAAGGAAGGAAGGAAGGAAGGAAGGAAGGAAGGAAGGAAGGAAGGAAGGAAAATTATTCTTCAGTCAATCAAGCAAAACATATTCCCACATGGTTCACATCCAAAGATGCATTTCTTATTCTCCATGTTAACACTAGTAATTCTCTGTCATGTGCTGGGTTGCATTCTCACTGACCAGTTCTCTGGAGTCAGTTGATCACTTCATTGATCAGAATCCTTAAGTCTTTCATTGTTATAATGCTAATATTTCTGCTCCCTTCACTCTGCATCAGCTCATATAAGTCTTTTCAGGTTTCTCTGAAGTCATAGTTTTCTTCCCTTACATTCACATACCACAAGTTTAAAATATGCACAATTATGCACAGGATCTTTTTATTTTGCCAGAATATGAAATCTTTCAGCACTATCACAGATTAAGAATATACTTGTGATTTAAGCAAAATCATCATGGCACAATGGATAGAATGCAGGATTTAAAGTCAGAGAGCATGATAAAGAAAGTGAGTAACAATTAAAAGAAATTGAAAAAAAAAAAAACAATGAAGAAAATGACCAATCTAAACTCTTCAACCTATGTGTGACACCAATACAGCTAACAGAGTGGGTTTCCTGCTTAGACTATAAGCATTTTAGCATACATTGTTCAGATTTTTTTTAAAGAAAATTACTTTTCTTTTTCCCTTCTATAGATTATGGAAATGAATGATAAGACCATTTTTGGAAAACAATTTCGGAAGCATATGTTTAATGGCTTATTTGTTGCTTTTAAATTTATACTTGTTTCATAATGAACAAAGTGTTGAAGGAATATGAATCCTTCAATACAATAACAAATATGTAAAATAAAATTAAAACTTTTAAAATCCATGAAAGCAACAAGAACAATAACAAAAAGAATAACCAATGGAAAGTGGAACTAAATAACAGGAAGGTCAAGTGGAAAAATCAGACTAGAAATAATTCATGAATGAGTCAAACTATTAGAAAACACAGAGACCCAAGTGGCAAAAGTAGAAAACAGTTACAAAAATATCAAGATTACAAAAAAAAACTCAGAAAATAATCTGGACACTATATTTTAGAGGAAAAATCTTTCCAGTATTGATGAAAACAGCCAACAAAATACAAACAAAAGAATCCATAGTCTATCCACAAGAAAGAACTCAAAATATAACATACTTAGACATGTCTTAGATAAACTCCAATGTTATAAGGATAAGAAAAATGCTTCACTCTTTCAAAAGTAGTGTAGAAATAATTTAATAAAGATTGATAATTAGGATCATAGTGGACTTTTGAGCTAGACAAATGAGGATCACAGTAATCAGTGTCATATTTACAAAATCAAGAACCATGGGCCATAAACCCAGAATTATCTGCCCAGCAAAACTCAGCATGATCTTTGAAAACAAGAAATGGATACATGAGAAGTAAATAGACTCAGAAAAGTTGACAGAGAGACATATACATTTTAACTGAATATTTGAATTATAAATAATAAAATAAAAAGTTCTCCCAGCCAAAAAGAAACATACTTTTAAAAACTAATATAATACAACACTGCTAACAAAAAGTGAAAATACTTGACCCATTGTAATGGTTAAACTTTTAGTAGGTGGACAAGAAAGATAAGGTAAAGAATAATTCCTAAATAAAAATTCCATCTTTCATAAAGGGCAAGTCAAAGCAAAGTCCAAAGCAAGTCCAAACAAACAAAACTATTAATATAAAATAGACAGATTTTTTCATGGTGATCCTAAGTCTGGATAAATAATGGATTAAACAAGGATAAGAAAATATATGTTCCCTCTAAATAGAATAACTGAAAAAGACAAGAGTAACAATTATAACCCCAGAATGCGGAAGAGTAACAAAATGGTTTTTAAAAAAAGAATCAAATAATATGTTCCGTAAACAAAATGCATTTAATCAAGAAAGTTCTAAATAGATTCAAAATTTTAAATGATTCTAAATTTTACCATCTTATTGCCAGAACAAACCACATGAAAATTTCTAATAATATTAGACGAAACTGAATTCAAACCAGAAAGGATTAAAAGAGATAAAGACTATTATATAATGATCATATTCATAATAACTAGCTTACTATGTGCCAAGACTGTACTAAGAACTTTACAATTATTATCTTATTTGATCTCACAGCGACACTGGGAGGTAGGTGCTGTTATCATACTCATCTTACAGTTGAGGAAACTGAGGCAAACAGAGGTTAAGTAATTTGCCTGATATCACATAGCTAGTAAGTGTCTGAGGCTGGATTTAAACTTGGGACTTCCTGACTTTAGTCGTAGAGCTCTAGCCACTGCTTCACCTAGCTGACTCTGTTTTATGCTAAAAAGAGTGTATCAGTCTTAAAAATATATTTACCTAACAACTCCAAGACAGAATTAATAAAAGAAAACCTTCAACTTTACAAAAAGAAATAGTTTTCTAAATAGAAGATTTTAATACTCCATTATCAACACATGAAAAATGCAAGGAAAAAAAATAAAAATAAGAACTAAAGTATAAAATTCTCAAACTAGAATTGTTATTGCATAAAAGTGGGAAATAAGAAATACAGGTCATGGGATAAAGTAATTTATCTTGCCCTACAAGAAAAGAGAAAAGATGGGGATAAGGGAAGGGTGGCGTGTGATAGAAGGGAGGCCATATTGAGGGAAGGGGTAATCAGAATGCAAGGCATTATGGGATGGAGGGAGGGGAGAGATGAGGAGAAAAATTGGAACTTAAAATTTTGTGAAAATGAATGTTGAAATCTAAAAATAAATAAAGAAAACTATTTTAAAAATAAAATAAACTTCTCAAACTAGTCAATTAAAAAGTGGAAAACCTAAAAAAGCTAGTTTCAGACAGAAATCAGAGAGAGCATGAAAGAGACAATGGCCCAGAAGGATTCACAAGTTAATCCTAAAAACTTATGAAGAATGAATAACTTCTATATTATAAGAACCATTTCAAAACACAGAAAAATATGATGGGTTAGCCAGCCCTTTCTACTAAGCAAATATGGTGCTAATCCTTAAAACAAAAACAAAACTGAGAAATAAAAATAATAGACTGTTATTGAAAATTGATACAAAAATTCTAAGTAAAATATTCACAAAGAGAGCATAGCAGTACACCAAAAATGATTACCCATTATGATCAAATAGGGGATTAGTGGAAAAACAGTAAATTAAACCTTGTCAAGAGGAAAAAATAAAGACTTCATGATCATATCATTAGATGTGAAGAAAACTTTCAATTAAATAAATACACATTTAAGTAAAAAATATTTTAAAGTATAGAAATAGAAGAATCTTTCCATAATGTAATAAAAAGCATAACTTTGAAATCATGAATTAATGTTACGTACTGTTAAGATCTTCTAGATATATTATGTTAAATAGGGATGTCCATTCTTATTTAACATAGTTTTAGAAATCCTAATCCGAGATTGAACTGGAGAATGTGTGCTGATGGGGTAACAGAGGCCATCCCATGGCACTGATTGTATGATGGCTACTTATGGAGACACATGGAGCTGAGCCTGACATATATTCCATGAAGCTGATATTGTACCCTGACCAGTTCCAACAATGAATGTACTCTGACTCAAAGCTAAAACTATATATTACATTCCATAGCCCACTAAATAGAGAACTCAACCTATACATTTCTTAGTTGGATCAGTTCTACTTTTGGGAATTTCCAGGATCAGGGAGAGTGACAAGCTAACAACACCACTTAAGAGCTGATAAATGTTGGTTATACATTGTTCCTTTGGCTTATTGATTTTATGCTAAGAGAAAAACAACTTGTGTGGTATCCTCTGCTTCTGTGGAGAGCTGACTCCCTTTTCTCAGACCCCAGGGTGATGATGGGACTCCCCAAAATTGGAATCTCTATGCTGAACAGGATTGAGTGGCAATCAATGACACAGTGCTTAAGGAGATATATAAAGGACCCATGCAAAGACAAGTACAATACTGATTGAAATTAAGCAGTAATTGAATAGACAGAAAAATATTTCCTGCTCCTGATCTGATAGAGCAAAAATTGTTGTACTTCAAAAGCTAACTCATAAATTTAATCCAATATAAATCAAAAGACTAACAGTTTATCTTACAGAATTAAAGTCATTAAAAATTGACAAAAGAATAAATATCAGAAAGAATTATGGAAAACTGGCAAAGTGAGAATAGCACTACCAGATCTCAAAATGCTATAAAGTAATAATTATAAAATGTCTAGTTCTGGATAAAGAATAGAGAAATAGATCAAGGAAGAGAAAAAAGAAACCAGAAATAGAACTCAAAAAAATATAATAAAAGGTTAGCGTTTGATGAACCCACACAACACCATGGAATAGAATCATTCACTGGTTAATAAAAATTTCTGGGAAAACAGGATAACTATATGGTAAGAAATTAGTTTGAATTCACACTTCCCAACATACAAAATAAACTTTAAATAGATCAGAGGTCTAAATGTGTTTTTAAGTCATTTTAAAATGCTGAGATAAAAAAAGAATAGCCTATTTATCACAACCATGGAAATGAGGGATATTTGCTTAACAGTCAAACAAATGGAAGAACTCACTGGGGACAAAATAGATTTGATTACACAAAGATCAGATCAAGGAATTTTTACATAGAAAAAAGCTTTAAAATTAAAGGAAAAGAAACATTATTTACTGGTATACAATCCTTACATGGAAGGAACCATCCTCCCATCCTTTTCCACCTGAGAATTTCCCCCTGTTACAATTTTAAAAATCAATATTTGAAGAAAATATATCCCATAATGGTCTGATAACTAGAATCTATAAAGCACTAAAAATGCATAGCTATAAGACTAATACTACATACTTCCCAAGGAAGCAGCAGTCAAAAAAAAATTAAAAATGTGTGAAAGAAGAAATTAAACTGCTAATAATCACATGAAAAAATGCTCAAAGTCCCTACTAATCAAAATGGTCTTATGATACCACCTTATACCAAAAAGAAGTATCAGAACCCAGTGTTGTCAGGGCTATTGGGAGACACGTTTTCTAATACATTATTGATAGGCCCACAGACTAGTGCAAACATTTTAGGAAGCAACAAACTTATCAATATGCAACATGAATCACAAAACTCATCATACCTTTCAACCCAGCAATTTCATTGCTAGGATTCTTTCTAAAAAAACAAAAAATCATCAAAAAGAAAAAAGATCTATCTGTACCAAAAATATTCATAGCTTTTTTATTTTAATAGCAAAATTTTTTTTTGAACATGGAAACAGCTTATACTTCCATCAATGGCTGGATAAATAATATGGTACGTTAAGGATATATAATGGAATGGCGCCCATAAAAAAGGGAAATATGAATTTTAGAACAAAATATAGAAAGACCTACATGAGGTAATGGGAGTGAAGTTAATACAACCAATATTGAACAGAGGGGAAGGGAGGGAAGGGGAGGAAAGATCAGGAACGATGTTAGTAGATTCCAGGCTAGATTGTACTTTGTTTGTTTACTTTATAGTCTATTTATAACTATGGTTGCCAGTTTTATAATGAAAACTTTATCTCATTTAATCAAAAGATTATTCATCTGAAACCTTTAGATAAAGACAATCATTCACTAATTTGAACATACAAGAGTATGATATGATAAGGGGCAGCATTTTCAACTGTTTTAAGTAAGCTGAAAACATGCATTACAGTATAAGCTTCGTTTGGGGTTTTTTTTTTTCCAAAGACAGGGTGGGGTATGTGTGTGTGTGTGTGTGTGTGTGTGTGTGTGTGTGTGTGTGTGTGTGTGTGTGTGTGTGTATGTGAATGTTTTCAGAAGTTTTTCTTTCAAGATTTGGAAGATTTTTTTTCAACATTTGAGGTGCAAGGAACAGCACTATACATGTACCTCTGAAAAATGAGTTTTTGTGTGTTTTTCTACTCTCATGGCTTCCTCTCCTTATTTTACCTCATTTCTCACACCTTTCCAATATGGTTTCCAAACCTACCATTTGTCATTTGAAACTGCTCTCTCCAAAGTTACCGATGGTTTCTTAATAGCCAAATTTGATGGCCTTTTTCACATTCTTCATTTTTTTAAATCTTTCTTAGAAAAATCACTTTGGCAGCTCCACAGACTTTATTTGTACACCTCTGTTCTCAACCATATAATGAAACCTTTGACTATGCCTTCACTAGATCATTATCAGAAAATTTTAGTAATCATCTATCTATACATGTGCTAGGTGCTATCTCAAGTAACAGTTCCATCTTTTCCTTCTGGAAACTTACAATTTATGACAAGGAAGAAGGCAGAGAATTTAAGAAACAAATTGCATTCTATTTAAGAAACTGTATAAATGCCAGAGTGGTAAACCAGAAAATTGAGGAGGGTTTAGTGTTTGGGAAAGAAGGCAGTTATAGAAAAAGAGCATAGACTTAGAATGATAACCACTATTATTTTACATTTTCTGCTTATCTGGTCAAGGTTTTCAAGGCCCAGAGACAGAAACTGACACTTACTTGGTTTAACTACTGGGTTTCTTGCCAACGCCAATCTAGTAGACAAAGAATACTAGGGATACATATGCTCTGATCAGCTCAGTACCCTCTGGACTTCAGCATTGGCTCTGGTTCTAAGAAATGAAGCTGCCCAGCCTGGCCCAGAATTTCATTGTTTGATTCAGAGCGGTTCAGAACTGTTACGGTCACTGCGATTTTGTACTCAGGAGGACAAAGAGGTCAGAGCCTTTTACAAATGCACCCACCTTGGGTAAGCTAGCCCCAACCACTTTGCCTACACCAATCAGAAATAGCTCAAATAAGGATAAAAGCAGGGTTGGTCCAATTCCTGATTAGCATCTAATGAGCTCAGCAGTTATTCAACCTATTTCTGTCTAGATATGTTTCCTACTCCTCCTCTGGGGAGGAAGAAGCCCAATCTGACTAGACATGATCACATACAGAAAAAGCTATGTATCTATTCAGTTTGGCATGGTGGTGGTGGTTTTTTAAATTCATCCTATACAAAACTTCAGTTTATTGTAAATTTAGCACATTCTAACTGAGGTCTGATCAAGAAGCTTCTGATGACTAAAACAAAATTAACCAAATTAATCAAATCCTTTCCTAAAAGAAGAAAGCTTCACGAATCCCTGAGAAATGACAGCTATTTATTTTTAGTTCAATTGTCAAGCTAGAGGTATTTCTGGAAAGCAATAAGGTAATTGGAAATATCAGGTATAGAGACCACCTCATTCCTACCTAACCAAGATCCTTCTCATAGTCAATAGCCAATAAACATTTATTAAGCAGCTACTGTGTGCCAGGCATTGTGCTAAGTGTTGTCATTGTTCAGTGGAGTTTTAACTCTTCATGAGATGCTCAGTTGGTTTGTCATTCCCTTCTCCAGTTCATTTTACAGATGAGGAAACTGAGGCAAACAGCTTTAAGTGACTTTCCAGGGTCACACAGCTATTGAGTGTCTGAGGGTAGCTTTGAACTCTACCCACTGTGCCATCTAGCCATCCGAAAATTGAGATAGTCCTTGCTTTGGGGGAGTTTACAGTTTAATAGAGATAACACAAAGAAGAAAGATTAAAAATTCAGGAAGGTATCTTGGGCAGGGCAGAATAGTCAAGGAAGTCAAAGAAGTCAAGAAAGTCAAAAACAAGTGCATCTAGGTGGAAAATAGGGAGATTTCAGCATCACAAGCCTGCACTCCTATTAAATTCTTAACTATTCTTTCTTTATCTTCCTTGTTCCAATGCACCCTGTTCACTATGGTCAAATGTTAAAAACACCTCTATTATTATTCTCTTGTTTAAGCATGTACAATGCTTCCAGATGACTCATCACCTCAAATCTAACACCTTTGACTCACCGTTAAAGGTACTTGATAATCTAACCCCATATTACCTACCCAAATATTTCCTAGGAGAATCTCACTCTAGTCAGACTTACTTTCCTCCTCATATATATTTCCATCTCCACATTCTAACTCATTCAGAGACGTTTCCTACTGATTTCAATCCTAAGGTCACTGTTTAAGGCCCTTAGCAAGAATTTCCCGAAGTCCCTGGACCATGATTTGCCTCTTCTCCAGTGGGAGTTGTAATCCTTGCCTTGCTTGTCCTATTATTTTTAAGATACTCATATTTTCTTCAGAGCACAGATCATCCTTCTACACAAGGTTATTCCTGATTTTCACCTCAACCCAAAACTAACCAAATTGTTGGTATACTCCCCCTCCTAAAATTGCTACATAATCCATATTTACTTCTCCATGTGCTTACTGTAGCTCCCCAGTAAGAATAGAGACTTCTTGAATACAGAGACCATTTTATTTTTGTCAGTCCCCAATGATTTCATTTACTAGGTACTTAATAAATCAGTTGAGTTGAATTTGGATACCCAAAACTCCTCCAATAAAGTCAGACATATGGCATATTTAAGTGATAAAAATGTAAACTGAAAGATCACTTAGCTAGAAGAATTAACTCAGATACTGAATCATTCCCTCCTCAAACCCTAACTCCTTAATCATCACCCACCCAGTTCCCATTTAGAAATCTCTGCCAATCTACAGGGTGAGCTGAATATGAAGGAAGGATACCTAAAAAATAAAATTAAGTGTTCAGAAGAATGTATTGGAAGAAAGAGAAAGGGAGAGGTAGAATATAATAAATCACCTCACATAAATGAGGCAAGAAAGAGTTTTTACAATGGAGGGGAAGAGGGGGAAGGTGAGAGGGAATAAGTGAGCCTTACTCTCATGAGATTTGTTTTAAGGAGAGATAAAACACATTCAACTGGGTATGGAAATCTATCTTACTCTGCAGGAAGGCAGGGGAGAAGGGGATAAGAAAGGAAGGATAATAGAAGGATGGTAAATTGGGGGAAGGGATAATCAGGAGCGAACACTATTATTGGGTGGACAGGTCAAGGGAGAGAATGGAATAAATGGAGGGTGGGACAGGATAGAGGGAAATGTGGTTAGTCTTTTGCAACTTGACTGTGATGGAAATGTTTTGCATGGCTACATATGTATGACCTATATCAAATTGCTTGCTTTCTCAATGAGGGTGGGTGGGGAGGAAGGAAGGCAGAGAAACTCAAAGCTTTAAAAATGAATGTTAAATTATGCCCAAAAGGCTACACAAATGTGCATACCTTTTGACCCAGAAATATCGCTTCTGGGACTGTATCCCAAAGAGATCCTAAAAATGGGAAAGGATCCCACAAGTACAAAAATATTTATAGTAGCTCTCTTTGTGATGGCCAAAAACTGAAAATCAAGAGGATGCCCATCAATTGTGGAATGGCTGAACAAATTGTAGTGTATGAATGTAATGGAAGACTATTGTGCTATCAGAAATGATGAACAGGAAGACTTCAGAGAGCCTGGAATTCGATCGTAGAATGAAGCAGATCATTTTCTTTTGTATTATGTTTTGGTTTGTTTTATGATTTCTCTCATTCATTTTAATTCTTCTATGCAACATGACTAAGGTGAAAATGTATTTAATAGGAATGTATGTGTACAACATATATAAAATTGTATGCTGTCTCAAGGAGGGAATGGGGAGGTAAGGGGGAAGGAAAGAGAGGGGGGGGAAAATCTAAGATATATGGAAGTGATTGTAGAAAATAATAATAAAAAAGTAGAACACTTCAAGGTTTGGGAAGCATTATAAATGGGTAAAAATGTCTAGTCTTGACTAACTCGTCCTTCTTTGTAAATTTCCTAAATTGTTCACACTTGGCTCTTTCATATCATGAACTCCACGGAGGCTAAATTCTGTCCTACTCTAGACACCTTCAGATGGCACTTCTATCACTAGCTCCTCTAAACCTGATTACCCCAAGAACAACAAATCAGCAAGCACAGGAAACCACTTTAAAAACTTTTAGCAGCCTCAGATAAACCAAAACATCTGCTACTGTGATGATTTTCAAGGATAATACTGTTATGACTTCATTTATGCAGATTGCCCTTAATTAGTAACTTGAACAACATAGAATGCAGTCAAGAACCAGGAAGTAAACACAAATGTATGTCTGAGCGGTTAAAATAATTGCATAAAATTCATCTACAAAAGCCAATGTAATCTATGCTTAGTACGGTGCCTCCAGCACTTTGCACTGTGTCTGACACGTAGCAGGCATTTAATAAGTGTTCGTTGATTGATTATTTAATTTACTGTAGGTGGACCCCTTAGGTAATGCTTCTTTTAGGCATGAATATAACAATTTTTTTTCCAATCTCATAATAATATAAGACTGATGAGAGAGGTTATAGAAGGTAGACATCCTGATAATAGCAATAACACTAACTTAAATTTGTTTGATGCTCTAAGTTTACAAAGTACTTTCTCCACCACAGCCCTGTACATCATACAATTGTGATTACCCTCATTTAATACATAAGGAAAGAGAGTCAGGGAGACCTGGAATTTAGGGATACTCTGAGTGACTGTCCTGAAACCAATACAATCTCCCATGGTGCTGTAACCATAGACCTATGGACAGATGTCTACACAAAAATGAAAACAGAAAGACCACTGAAAGAACTGTGGGAATTGAGTGAACCACATTGACTCCATGATGTGACTGAATTCTGGATCTAGCTCAGTTACCCTTTCTATTCAATTATGGATCTAGTCCAATTTCTGTCTTGTGAGAAAACTTTGTTTAATGATGAAAATTGTGAGAAAACTTTATTATACTATTTGAACCTAGCCCTACATGGCTCAGAAGCTGGACCACCTCCACCTGCTGCCTAGAGACCTTTAACTAAAGATCTAGGTTATGCTGACCAGAAAGCCAGTGAGATCCAAAGACTAATGCAAGGAGCTTTCTCAGTTATCCATCTCAAGAAATATATGTCTTATCTGAAAACTGGCCCTGTACTTGTCAATCAGTTACTGTTTCCTTGTTCCTTTGATTGTATACAGATACTTGGAGGAAGGTGGAAAGAACACTTCTTTTTCTGATTTCAAGGAACTGCACATATTCACTCTCCCCCTCCTAATTTATAAAGTCCCTGATCTTTCCTCAAGATACAAGTTTACCTAATCTTATATCCTAGTTTATATCCCGTTAACTGTTTTAACGTGTAAAAGTCTGTTGTCCTCCTATATGCAGGGTCCGGTGTTAAGCTGAAAAGGCTTCAACTCAATTTGTTATGCAGTTGGCATGCATTGTGTAGTAAATTTATATGCTTAGAAGCTCAACTCTTTGTTTCTGTAGCAATTTCAGATTTCACCCATCAAACAAACCATCACAACTGGAGGTCTGGGTACAGCCTCAGGGGAAGCTCGAAACAAGTGTAATCCAAGGTTGGGTTGTTCTAAGGATTGCGATCTGAAGCAACTGGCAGGCCACGGTGAGGAAGTACACTGAACCAGAAAGACAAGGATGAGGGGAAGACCCGGAAGAGAGATAACAACAGTGGGTAGGACTTGGAACCAAAACTGAGTCCAGTTCCAGGCTCTAGGATGAGCCTACTATTTCAGATCTGGAAAGGAGCGGAAGGTAGGACCCGATCCCAGGCCAGTCCTCACCCAGAGATGACAGGGCAGCAACTTCCAGGTTATAGAAGGGGCAGAACCTAGCCCAGGAAAACATTTTTCCAAAGTGTTCCTAGCAAGCACAACTGTGAATGTGATGAACTTACGAATTATATAGAGAAAAGTGGCAATGTGGATTAGAAAGAAGAATCCAGTGATGTTTATCCAATCCAATGTGTTTATAAGAAGCACAAGTGAAACAAAGATTCACCCAGTATTGAGATGAAGGGCTGGAGTAGAAATCTTTATGCCTCAGATTAATTTTAAAAAGCAGGGGAGGCAATTATGATCGCAGAGAAGGCAACAATAAAAATAGACACGGTTAAAAGAGATAAACAAGGAAACTTCATTATGCTGAGAGGCATCATGACACTGAAATTATACCAGTACTAAATATATATGAGTGGACAGGCATACATATTATTTAAATGCATAGAGGAAAAGTCATTTGAACTACACAGTGAAATAAAAAGCAAAACCATTATTGTTAGGGTCTTTGATGTACCCCTCTCAGACTCTGACAAACCTAGCAAAATGATAAACAAGAGATGAGTTTAAAAATATTAATAGAATTTTTTTAACATTAGATAGTAGAATTCTTACAGCTACTGAAGAGAGATCATAAAATGTATACATATTTCTCAGCTTTTTATGCCATACTATCTTCAAAAAGCTGGATCATATGCCAGGCACACAAAACTCACAAATAAATTTGCAGAGAGGGGTAGGGGTAGGGTGGGGGGGAGGGGAATCGCAACACAGTAAAAATTTTAGTCAATAAACACAACTTGAAGAGAGAATGCAGTCTTAATTGGAAACTAAATAATAGAATACAAAAAAAAAGTGTGGGTCAAAGAATAAATCACAGAGCAATTAAAAACATGCTAAATGTAACAACATAATCAAAATTTGGGGGATTCAGGCAAAACAGTCTTTAGGAGAAATTTTAAATATCTAAAAACATTCATCCAGAAAAAAGAAAAACAAGAGATTAGTGAATTAAGCATTCAACTAAAAAAGAAACTAGAAAAGCAACAAATCAAAAAATCTCAAATAAATATAAAAATAAATTCCAAAAATAAGAACATAAAAAATTTTTAATGAATTAAATAAAATTAGGTTTCTAAAAGACTAATAAAATAGGTCAATGATTAATTTTCTCAAAAAAGAGAAAAATCAAATCTCCATAACAAAAATTAAAAAGAGGAAATTTTTAAACTATTCTAAGATATTATAAGTCAACAAAACTGATCAAATAAAAAGAAATAGATGAATAATTATTTTTAAAAATCAAATACCCAGATTTAAAGGAAAGGAGAGAGTTTAAACAATCCAATCTCAGGAAAAGAAAATGAACAAGTCATAAATGAATTAAAAAAAAAAACAACTCCAGCCTTAGAAGAATTGTTGACAAGTGAATTTTATTCAAAGAATAACTACATATTACTACAACATATACCTTTATGTTATTACATTTTTTTGTGTAATTACAGGTGGTTTTGTGTATTCAAAAGGGGAAATAAAGGCATGAAATAATTATGATCGTGATATTTAAATGGCGGAAAATAAAACAGAAAAAGAAACTATAGATTAATATATTTAATAAATAATGAGGAAAAGCTATTGAATAAAATATAAGTAAAGAGGCTACATTTAAAATATTTCGTTGCAAACTGATTAGATCCCTACCAAAAATGCAATACCAGTTCAAAATTATGAAAATTACAAACAGAACATTCAAATTTTAAAAATTATAAAAATCACATGATTATCTCAATAGCTGCAGAAAAACTTGACAAAAACCACATTCACATATGTTAAAATAACAGAAGGCCACCGGTGGCACAATAGCACAAAAGTCAAGAATATCAAAGGAAATAATGAAAGTAAGCAGGAATGAGGAATGTCTAGCAGTACCAGATTTCAAAATACACGGTAAAGCAATAATGATGAAAACAATTTGATATTAGTAAAAAACAGAAACATTGATCAATGCAAAATAGAATAATTAAATAAAGCACAAGAGCAATCGAACATAGTACCTTAGTCTTCAATAAACCTAAGGATACTATGAGGACAATGGCTTGATTTGTTGGGATTGGTCGGATTTTTCTTTTTACTTTTATTTCCTTTTTTTAATTCAACATTTATTTTCTCTCCCACTTAATTCCTCATTCTCAAAAAAACAAACAAAAGCCAAATAAAAACATTATAATAAATATGCACAATCAAGCAAAACAAATTCCCACATTGACTATGTACAAAAATGGGAGTTTCATTCAGAATGATGAATGTCTACCTCCTCACAATGGGGAAGTGAGTAATAGGATTCCTCATTGATCCGAGTTCTTAAGTCTTTCAGAATTACTTGCTTTACAATTGTCAACCTTACAGACTTTGTTCTAAGAAAGACAAACAAAATTAGGCTATATGTACATGTATATTTCTCTCAAAGTGGGCAGACATGCATATGAATGCATGGGAGTCATTTGGAAATAGGCTCAAAGAAAGCCCGTTGAAGGAGAATATGTATATACACCCATAGAGAAAGGAAGTATATCACCCCACCCCTTTCTCTTCCTGACTCAGGATTCCTGTGTTAGCCAAAATTAGCTTCCACAGAACAAGAGGGTACCCCCAGGATGTCATAAGATAAGAGTGTCCTAACAAGATAACAAGAATGCCATTTATCAAATGGTGCCCGGTTCAAGGTTCTTGGTCCTTATCAGTCATAAACAGAAGAATGCTCCCAGTTAGCTTAATTTTGGGGTTCATGAGAGAGTATGCAAAGGATTGTATCATATTAACTCAGAGCAGTCCTAAATATCTTTTTCCTGATTGGCCAGTCTAGGTTTTTAGTCTTTTCAGATGGGAAGGGGATTCAAGATGGTTCACACAATGTTATGTACGAATTGTCCTAATTTCACTCACTTCTTTTTGTATCAGATCATGTGAGTCTTCCCAAGATTCTCTAAAACCATTCCTTTAATAATTTCTTATGTATTTCCTTAATTTTATATGCAATAATTTGTTCACTTATTTCCCTGATAGTTACCAGTTCTTCACCATTATAAAAAGAGATGATATAATTTTTTTTACATATCAATATTTCTCTTTCTTTGACCTTATTGGAGTATAGGCCTAAAGGTAGTATTGCTGGATAACAGAAAGAAAGAGAGTGCAAGAGAAAGAGAGACAGAGACAAAGAAAGAAAGAGAGAGAGAGACAGGGAGACAGGGAGAGAGAACATATTATATATTATTATATATAGATGTATAATATACTCAGTTTAGTAACTTTGGGGGCACAATTCAAATTTCTTTCCAGCATAGCTGGATTAATTCACAGCTCCACCATCAGCGTATTAGTGTGACTGTTTTCCCATAGCCCTTACAATATTGATCATTTTCCTTTTTTGCTATTTTCACCACTTGACGGGTGTGAAGTGGAACCTCAAAGTGGCTTTAGCTTTTATTTGTCTAATTATTAGTGATTTGGGGTGTTTTTTTTCATATGGTTAATCATAACTTAAATTATTTTCTTTGAAAATGTCCAGTTCATATCCTTTGACCTTTTATCTCTTGGGCAATGTCTCATTATTTGAACCAGTTCCTTTATATCTTGGAAATTAGATCTTTATCAGAGAAATTTGCTGCAAATATTCTTCCCCTTAGTTCCTGTTTCCTTGCTAATTTTAGGTGCATTGGTTTCTAATTTTATGTAATCAAAATTATATACTTTATTTCCTATGATCTTCTCTCTGCCTTATTTAGTCATCAAGTCTTCTATCCACTGATCAAAAAGTTAATTTCTTGTTCCTCTAATATGTTTATGATGTGATTTTTTTGGCTGGGGGTTGGGGAGGAACAGGTCATGTACTTATTTGAAGTCTATTTTGGCATTTAACAAGAGGCATTTGTTTAAACCTAGTATCTGCCAGAATACTTCCCAGTTTTCACAGCTGTTTTTGTCAAATAGTAAGGACTATATGAACTAGAAATTAGTTTTGCATGTGAAAAATTATTATATTATAATTAATATTAATAATTAATAATTAACATTTTGGGGAGGTTTGGAGTTCTCCCAACCCACCTTCTTCCAAAGTCTTGACTTTAAGTTCAGATTTTCTTCAGAAGGACATTACTGATGACGAGATTGCATTGACTTCTTATCCTGGTCAGCTCCCACCCAAGCTTGTAAAGAATGTAATCTAAAGTGGGGAAACCTATTTATGTTCTACTCAAGCTTGGGTAGAGACAGATTTTTTTGTCTAGATGATCCAAGGCTGAGAGTGGTCTGGTATAGCTGGGGGTGGTCTGATATAGAGGTATTTTCTCTGAGCAGGGGTGAAATGATGATGGAGTAACATCAACCCCAGTTGAAAGGTTATATAAACAGTGTGGCCTGAACCCAAAAGTGAGCTCAGTTAGAATATGAATATCTGTCTGCTTTGAGAGAAATAAACACCCATACAACCTAATTCTCTTTGCCTTTCTTAAACCCAACTCTGGAGGTTGACAACCATAGATGAGATTTAGATCAATATCTTGTGCTGTTTATCACAATAAACTCCAAAAGGATGACATAACCTAGATATAAGGGGTTATATTATTTAAAATAAAAATATTGAGGACAAATGAAGGCTATTCTTTTCACATCTATGAATAGAGGTAGAATTCTTACCTTAAAACAAGATAGAGATGGTCATAAAGTCATAAAGCATACAATAAAAAATGCTGGTTACATAAATTGAAAATCTACACAAGCAAAATAAATGCAGTTTTAAAATCAAAGAGAAAACAACTGGGAAAAAATTTTCATGGCAATTTTTTCTAATACAGGTCTAATATCCAAGATGTATAAAGAATTGGTATAAGTATATAAGAATAAGAGTCATTATCCAATGTATCATTGGTCAAAAGATATGAACAGGCAATTCTCAAATGAAATGTAAGTTATCAAGAATGACATTAAAAAATAAACATATATGTGTGTATACATACATATATGTATATACATATATAAGCTATAATATATGTATATATGTTCATATATATAAAACTGTACACATCAGCAGCTCAGTTTTTCATACAATTCTCTTCCCCATTCTTCCATGTAGATGAGAAATCAAAAATGCAAAATTTTTAAAAAGAAAGAACACAGGATTTTCTGTCAGAGTTCCTGAATTTAAATCTTGGTTCTGCTACTTACTTCCTATGTCACTTCACCTCTACGGACCCATTCCTCACTAATACAATGAGGTCATTGTGTCAGATGGTTTCTAAGGTTCATAAGCCTAGATCCTAGAACCATGATCCTAAGTTCACTTATTTGCAAAATTCTGTCTTATGGAAAAGCAAACTACTCAGTGGCAACGGACAAATAAGTCATGATTCTATCTTGTTGAAAATTCTTTTCCTGAGTGCTGTGGGAGAAGCCATGCAAGAGCTAAAATCTACACAGCTGAAACATCAATGCACTGTGGGTGGAGTTATGAACTGATTCAGCCATTCTGTAGGGTTATTTGGAGTTTTGCCCAGAGGGCTATAAAGTCATGCATACACTTTGACCTAGCAATCATATCACTACTAGGACTGGATCCCCAAAGAGATAAAAAGTAAAGAGGAATAGGACCTATATATATATAAATTTTTATAGCAGCTCTCTTCTAGTGGCAAAGAATTGGAAATTGAGGAGATGTCCATCAATTGGGGACTAGCTAAACAAATTGTAGTATGTGATTATGATGCAATGCTATTGTGCTATAAGAAATGATAAGCAGATGCTGTCAGAAAAAAAACCTGGAAAGACACATGAGCTGAAGCAAAGTGAAATGTACTTTGTACAAAGTAACAGCAATATTGTGCAATGATCAGCTATGAATGACTTAGCTATTCTCAGCAAAATAATGATCCAAGACAACTCTGAAGGACTTAAGATGAAAAATACTATCTATCCCCAGAGAAAGAACTGATGGCTGAATACAGATTGAAGCAGATTTTTTTTTTACTTTCTTTATTTTCCTTGAGTTTCATTTTTTGTCTGTTTTCTTTGACAACATGACTATTATAGAAATGTTTTGTGTGACTATACATATATAAGATATATTGAATACTTGCCTTCTCAATGAGGGAGGGTGGGGAAGAAAGAAGGGAGAGAATTTGGAACTCCAAGTTTTAAAAAAGAATGTTAAAAATTGTTTTTATGTGTAACTGGGGAAAAGTAAAGCACTAAATTTAAAAAATGATGTAAGAAAAGAATCTGCACAGCTTACAGATTAGTAGGAAAGATCTGCATATTTTCTTTAAGGGAAATGCTGCTGAAGAGAAATGACATGGGTTTTATAATGGCAAAATAAGCCTTTTAAGAGCTCAACCTCAGAACCATGTTGTGCCTACACAGTGCATACTATGGAAGGCCTTCTTTTTGAAGGGAACAGAATCTTTGCTGGTTCTTTGTTATCAATGCTTGTGGCCTGAAACTGAACTGCTAGGTAGGCAAAGAAATCCAGGCATAGAAGGGCAGAGTTCATTTTGACACATCCTTCAGATTCTATAAGCTGTTTGCCACTTAGGGATTTCAGTGAATATAAGTGTTGAGTTATTCACAATGCCAAACGTTTCTTTCTTTAAAAGAGGGGAAAAAAACCCAACCCTGTAGCTCAGCTCTCAGTAATTTTTCTCCAATTGTGACAGTTTTCAAAATTCAAGAAACTTAGAGAAAGCAATCCAGCAGACTCTCAGTAGGGGAGGCAGTTGTAAAGATCCCTCTAATATTCTAAAAGTATTGCGCTGATGACAGAGAGAAGATGAGAGGAGGTCTTGTGTGAACATATGCTCTTTCTTCCCCTCTTTTTCTCTTCCCAGAGAAAAGAAGAGGTAGGTATTATATGCATTTGAAAATGAAGAGATTGGACTGAATGACCCTAGACTTGAGAGATTGGGCTAAAAAGTAATGCTATGTTGATAGCTCACTTTAATAAAGCACTTTACACACATTATCTTATATTTTATCCTTACAACAATCCTGTGAGATGAATGCTGTTATTATCTGCATTTACAGATAAGGAAACTGGGACTGAAAAACTTTAAATGGCTTGCCTAAGACTGAATAGCTAGTAAATGTCTGCAATGGGAACAATCTAACGCCTTCTAAACTTGTCCTCATATTTTATTATTAATAAGAACTGACCTGTATATAGTACTTTACATGCATTATCTTTTTCGAGACTCACAAGAACCCCATGAAGTAGGTACTAAAGGAAGTATTATCCTCATTTTACAGGTGAGTAAATTGAGGTTCAGAAGTAAAGGGACTTGCTAAATGTAGTAGTGAATAATTAGGAAGGGCAAGGCTTCAGACCCAGATATTTCCAATTCCAAATCCAGCACACTCTCCACAATGCCCTTTAGCCTCTCTCTTAACTCAGGCAAGCTCATGGCAGTTGCTGCCTGGGTCTAAGACAAAACTACCAAATAGACAAATGTCACCCTCTCACCTCTTTATGAACCCCTTACCCTCTTCATAGGAAAAGGCATGGAACCACAGTTCAGGAAAGATCTGAGGTCAGGCACTTAGGAGCTGTATCAGAGCCTCATTCTCCTCACCTTGGTGGCACCCCTCTCACGCCATATATTACCCCAACCCTTGTTTGGAGGAGCAGGAATTTGGTTGGGGATAGTGTCAAGAGGTGAGGAGCTACCTTCAAGGTGGGAGAGAAGGACACAGGGATCTTTGACTACTTATCATGACTGCCTCTTAAATCTACTCCCCCTGCTCCATGGCTTAAAGGTCTGTGTTCTCATTAATTGGTGTACCTCTTCCAATGGCGCAAAATACCTCATGCATGCCTGTGTACTAGGTATCTTGTTTATGTTCCCACAAATCCTCCATGGAACTCTACCCATCGTGTCACAGACTTTTCTCTAAACCTTTTCACATCTTTTGAATGCCTGTGTAGTACTTGTTATCCTTCATTATATGACTGACCCAACTCTTTTTCTGATTATACATTCTTTAAATTGTCTTTAACACCATTTTTTACATACAAGTCACCATTGATCATATGTTGCATTCTACTGAAGGAAAAGTTATGTTTTCTTTATGTCTTTCCACTGGACTTTAAGTTACCTGAAATTTTGATTCTTCAAAGACTGTAACATGCCATAATTTAAGGTCATGAAACATCCTTGGAAAAATATGATGCAAAAAAATGTGGTTTTGTTTTAGGGAGTAGCTTAGGATTGTTAAAAGTCTTGGATAAATAACAAGGGTAGTAAGTACCAGGTATTTCTTCATATATCAAACAGGGATGGCAGAAAGAAATCAACATGTTGAAGTAACAACCTCCTAAATGCAAAATTTAGTTACACAAATAGCTCATTTTCTATCTGCTATACCTGTTTGAAAGCTATATATTTCCAGATTAGCTCAACAGATTATTCCTTTAACATGTCATGGTCTGAAAATAGGTATTCCTCTTATGCTTGGCTTTCCTTGTATGGATTGTTAGGACAACTTCTACTGAATCATTATGGATCTCATTGTAAGTAGCATGACTGGTTCTTATAACAGTGCTCTACTGGTTCTGTAGTCATGGCCAGGTATGGTTCCACTGGGCATGAGGCTGTGGTATTTTTATGCAATTCTTTGATTCTGGCTTCACTTGGAATCTTTTCCTAAGGCACTACCTCTTTACCATAATAGGAAGAGTATGCTCTCTCAATTCTCTTTTGGCTTAGAGCTTGGAGGCTTAAGTTTCTGCTTTTCTAGGAAGACCCTTTAGACCCCCCCATTTTAACTTGGGAACAATGCTTAGCTATGACAACAATAAAAAAATTTTTTTGAAAGACTTAAGAGCACTAATCAACACAACAATCCATCATTATTCTAGAAGTCTAATGATAAAACATACTACTCATTTCCTAATAGAGGTTTTGGACTCAAGATGCAGAATGAGAAAGGTATTTGAGGACATAGCTAATATATGAGAATTGTTTTGGTTGACTATGTATTTTGGTTGCAAGGGTTTTGTTTTTCTTCTCTCCTCCCTTCCAGGGGAAAGGTACATGGGCAGAAGGAAAAAAAATGCTTGACCATTAAAAAAAATTTAATTTTTAAAAATGCTTGACTGTCTTTTCTCCCCAATAGTAGAATATGTTAGTTCTCAAAGACCTGAATATGATGGACCTTTCCTCACTAAAAGAAGAGTCATAACTCTAAGGCCCAAGTTATTCTGGAACACATAATAGTCATCCTGTTAAGAAGTACCAAAAGATATCAAGTCTATCACTTTTATATTCTTCTTCCTGCTCAGCAAAGACAAATTCTGCCCCAAGTCTCTATCTGACTTAATGTTAGAAAATCCCTGAAGGAAGGGCAGAGCCAAGATTATGGAGTGAAAAGAAGTGTGTTGAATTCCCATAATCTTAGGCAAAAGAAACTCTAACAATGTATAAAAATATTTACAGCTCTGAGATGGCAAAGAATAGGAATCTGAGGGGGTGTCCATAAATTGGAGAATGGACTTATAAGCTGTGGTATATAAATATGATGAAATACTATTGTGCTGAAAACTCTTATCAACATAATGACCAACCAAGATTCCAGCGGACAATTGATAAAACATCTTGATAGAGAGGTAAAGGACTAAGAATGAAGAATGAGACAATTTTTTTCTGGCCATGAGCAGTGTAGACATTTGTTTTGACTCTACATGTTTCTAATAGGCTTTGTTGTTTTCATGTTCCCAATTGGATAAGAAGGGTTGAGGTGGGAGGGTGAGAAGACAGACTGTGGCTGATTAAAACAAATACATTTTTTTAATTAAAAAAAAGTCTGTATGACTCTCACTTAATGTTTGATTGCCAAATTATGACCCTTCAAGATTCTTGGGGTGTTTCCCTTTCTTTGAAGTCTGAAATTCCCCCCCTTTTCCCACTGCTCTCCCAGTTTTCATAAATACAGAATTACTTCTGGTGTCCCACAGAAATTATTGGGAAAGGAAAAGGCAAAGGAACAAAAGCCACAAGGTGGAGTGGTATAACTATATTTAAATCCTTTGTGACTATAGCCTTCTTACACAGATATGGAGGAACATCTGCATAAGGCTCAGAGGCAGAAATAGAACTTTGTGTATGGAAAATAGTTGACTGGCCAACTGAACTGGAATAGACTCCTATTCACTGGTACTCATCCAGAACTAAAGCACTGACCTTTTATAGGCAGGGTCATTGATCTTCCACCAATATCAGTATTAATCATTTGTTCTTGACAACACTGAAATATAGCCAATTTATCCTAGTCTGTGTTTTGAGGATAACAAAATAACCCTGAGCAAATTCTAATCTAGTTAATGAGAGGAAGCAACGCTTTAATCAGTTAAGAACTTTATAAATGAATATAGTTATCCTCTTATTGGACAGATTAATGTTCACATCATTAGTGGGGAAAATTTAAAGCAATCTTGATTTTGGTGAGTTGCAAAGAAATAATCATTAATGTCAATTAGATTTTGAAAATCATAATGGGGACCTGTCTCGCTGTCTTTGACCTCCTTTTGATGTATACCCAGCCATGGGATATCTGGGACAAAAGATATGGACATTTTAGACATTTCCTTAAGATAATTATAAATTACTTGCCAGAATCATTCAACCAATTCACAGCTGCATGAAAGTATTAGACTCTCTTCCCATAACCCCTCTAACATTTCTATCCTTTGTCATCTTTGTAGATTTGATGGGTGGGAGGTGACTCTTTAGAGCTGTTTTAATTTATATTTCTTTTATTACTAGTGATTTGAAGTAATCTTTCCAGTGGTTATTTATGACTTGAGCTCCAGGGATACAAATACAAAAAAAGCCAGATAGCCCCGCTGTCCAAAGGATCTTACATATTCATTTGGTATGTTACAACATGAGGGGAATATGAGTGGTATCATTGGCATCATAATATGGAAATGGCCCAGAAGTGGTATAGATACCTGGTTCCAGGGTGACCCCAGATTCAGGAACCAAGATTCCAGTAGGGGGGGAATTGAGGCTGAAGACAGGGGTAGATAGCATGGTTTTCATCTCCATTGGTGCTTATACAAACATATACACAGTAATTTCGTGCCCCAGTAGAATGTGAGAAAGAAATGAGATAATGATTGTGAAGTGTATAGCGTTAACAACTGACACATAGCAAGCACTATATAAATGTTAGTTATTATATCATACCCTTAGAATTTTTCTCACTTAACAGATCCTTACTCCACCAACTGCACTGATTTTGTGCAACAGCTTTTCAATTTCCTGTAATCAAAACTGTCTAACCCTTGGGACCTTTTCTGTCCTGTGCCAGAGTTGTGAAAGTCATCAGCTTCTATTCTCCTGATTTTTTAAAAATAAATGTATTTAACTTTTTACATTCATTTTCACAAAATTTTGGGTTCCAAATTTTCTCCCCATTTGACCCTTCCCCCCCACACCAATACACCGAGCATTCTAATTTCCCCTATCACCAATCTGTCCTCTCTTCTAACATCCCTCCCTTCCCTTGACCCTATCTTCTTTTTTGTCCTGTAGGGCCAGATAACTTTCTATTCCCCATTACCTGTATTTCTTATTTCCTAGCAGCAAGAACAATACTCAACAGTTGTTCCTAAAACTTTGACTTCCAACTTCTCTTCATCCCTCCCTCCCCACCCATTCCCTTTGGGAAGGAAGCAATTCAATATAGGCCATATCTGTGTAGTTTTGCAAAGGACTTCCATAATAGTCATGTTGTGTAAGACAAACTATATTTCCCTCCATCCTATCCTGCCCCCCATTGTTTCTATTCTCTCTTTGGATCCTGTCCCTCCCCAAGAGTGTTGATTTCAAATTGCTCCCTTCTATCCCTACCCTCCCTTCCATCATCCCTCCCACCCTGCTTATCCCCTTCTCCCCCACTTTCCTGTATTGTAAGATAGGTTTTCATACCAAAATGAGTGTGCATTTTATTCCTTCCTTTAGTCAAATGTGATGGGAGTAAACTTCATGTTTTTATCTCAGCTCTCCTCTTTTTCCCTCCACTAAAAAGTCTCCTGCCTGCCTCTTCTATGAGAGATAATTTACCCCATTACATTTCTCCCTCTCTCCTCCCAATACATTTCTGTCTCACCACTTAACTTCATTTGTTTAAAGATATAATCCCATCCTATTCAATTCACTCAGTGCTCTCTGTCTCTGCATGTGCATGTGTGTGTGTGTGTGTGTGTGTGTGTGTGTGTGTGCAAAATCCCACCAACTACCCAAATACTGAAAAGTTTCAAGAGTTACAAATATTGTCTTTCCATGTAGGAATGTAAACAGTTCAACTGTAGTAAGTCCCTTATGACTTCTCTTTGCTGTTTACCTTTTCATACTTCTCTTCATTCTTGTGTTTGAAAGTCAAATTTTCTTTTCAGCTCTAGTCTTTTCATCAAGAATGCTTGAAAGTCCTCTATTTCATTGAAATACCATTTTTTCCTCTGAAGTATTATACTCAGTTTTGCTGAGTAGCTGATTCTGGGTTTTAGTCCTAGTTCCTTTGACTTCTGGAATATCCTATTCCACACCCTTCAATCCCTTAATGTAGAAGCTGCTAGATCTTGTGTTATCCTGATTGTATTTCCACAATACTGGAATTGTTACTTTCTAGCTGCTTGCAATATTTTCTCCTTGACCTGGGAATTCTGGAATTTGGACACAATGTTCCTAGGAGTTTCTCTTTTTGGATCCCTTTCAGGTGGTGATTGGTGGATTCTTTCAATATTTATTTTGCCCTCTGGTTGTAGAATATCAGGGCACTTTTCCTTTGAAAATTTCATGAAGGATGATGTCTAGGCTCTTTTTTTGATCATGACTTTCAGGTAGTCCCATAATTTTTAAATTGTCTCTCCTGGATCTATTTTCCAGGTCAGTTGTTTTTCCAATGAGATATTTCACATTCTCTTCCATTTTTTCATTCTTTTGGTTTTGTTTGGTGATTTCTTAGTTTCTCAGAAAGTCATTAGCCTCCATCTGCTTCATTCTAATTTTGAGAGAACTGTTTTCTTCAGTGAACTTTTGAACCTCTTTTTCCATTTGACTAATTCTGCTTTTGAAAGCATTCTTCTCCTCATTGACTTTTTGAACCTCTTTTGCCAATTGAGTGAGCCTATTTTTCAAGGTGTTATTTTCTTCAGTATTTATTTGGGTCTCCTTTAGCAAGGTACTGACCTATTTTTTCATGCTTTTCTTGCATCTCTCTCATTTCTCTTCCCAGTTTTTCCTCCACCTGTCTAACTTCATTTTCAAAATCCTTTTTGAGCTCTTCCATGGCCTGAGCCCATTGAATATCTACTTTGGATGTTTGAGATACAGAGGCCTTGACTTCTATGTCTTTCCCTGATGTTAAGCATTATTCTTCCTCATCAGAAAGGAAAGGAGGAAATATCTGTTCACCAAGAAAGTAGCCTTCTATGGTCTTATTTTTTTTCCCTTTTCTGGGCATTTTCCCAGCCAGTTACTTGACTTCTGAGATTCATCTCCATCCCCGCCTCACCTCCAGATCTGCCCAGCTAGTGCTTGGGGTCTGAGATTCAAATGCTGCTCCCCAGTCTCAGGGCTTTCTGTGGGGGCAGGGCTATTCAGTATGAGATTAAGTTCAGGTTCTCAGGTGGGGGCAGGCTGCCACCCAGGCTCTGTTCCCTCAGGGGGTTTATGCGGAGACCTTCAACAATGGATCCAAGCTCCTGCCTGCTTTGGGAGCTGCAGTCTGCTGCTGCCTCTGCCGCTGCTGCTGCCGCTGCCTCCCAAGGGGGCCTGAGTTATGGAGACACCCCACTCCCCTCTTGGCCAGCCCAGAAGTCTCTCTCACTGACCTGTAGCACCTGTGGGTTGAGGGGCCTTTGCGGCCACCAGAGATTCCATCCCTGAAACCTGCTCAGATCTGCTCCTCTTGATGCTGCGCATCCAGGGCAGGGCTGGGCTCTGCTCCGGGTCCAGTGCGTGATGGACCTTTGGGGTCGGTTTTTCAGAGCTCTCTGGAACAGAAATCTCCTCCACTCCATTATTGTGCAGCTTACACTGCTTCAGAATTTGTTGGGAGTTCCTCTTTACAGGTAATTTATGGGCTGTGGGTTCGGAGATAGCATATGTGAATCTTTCTACTCCATCATCTTGGCTTCTCCCCCTATTCTCCTGATTTTTTTAAATGACATAAACTTTAACAGGTTTATCAGACTGCTTCCTAGTTCCACCAGAAGTTCTTGTTAAATGCAAAATTCCTCCCCAATTAGCTTATGATCTCAGGTTAACAAATCATGAGTGAATTTGTTTCTGCATCTTGCTTTATCTAGTCTGTTCCCCTGGGATATTTTTCTATTGTTATTTTTAATGATCAGTTTTGTTATGTAGTTTGTGGTCTGGTAATGCTATTGCTCCTCCATTTCTACTTTTTTTCATCATTTCCTTTGAAATTCCAGCCCTCCTAATGACTTTTATTTTGTAGAGCTCTATAATGTAACCTCTTGGTTATTTGATGGGTATACTACTAAATATGGAAAGTAATCTAGTTTGTACTTTTATCATATTGCTGTAGCCCAGCCATGAGCATTGAATATCTTTGAGACTGTTCATCATTCTTTACTTCTTTAAATAATGTTTTACATTTGGAATTTATACAAGTTCTTGTATATGTCTTGGTAGATGGACTCCCAGATATTTTCTCGATTTTGTAGTCACTTTGAATAAGAGTATGTCCCCCTCACTTTCTAAAATTTGCTCCTCAATTTTGCTCTTGCTATACACAAACACTGCTAGTTTTGTGCATCTTTTTTGTATACTGCTACTTTGCTAAAACTATTATCTATTTCTTTGGTGATTCTCTGAATTTTTCTGAGGAAAACATTTTCTACAAATAGGGATAATTTTGTCTTCTCTTTGCCAATGTTTGCTACTTTCTTTTGTCATTAACATAGAAATTCTTCATCTATAAAATGAGGAAGCCACTGTTCATACTTCACAGGGCTCTTGTGAAAACAGCACAAAATTCTACAGAAATATATATTATTGTATGCTTAAAAAAAAAAAACAAAAAAAGCTGTAATGTAATGCTTCTTTATGTAATATCAATCCAAAAGGATCAAAGGAAATATAGCATTTATAAAATTGCTTACTTTTCATACTTGAAGCATACTTGCTTCAAAATTATCCCATAGCATACTATACCATACAGTAGATCTGTATATCTTTATTGTTCCATGCTGTAGAAGTAATTTCCTCTGGAGATATAATTCCATCACCATGATATTAAAAAATTACATTAGATAGAAAATAAAAGATCAAGATTAGTTTTTTCACAAATGAAACTAAAAAAATTAATGAAGCAACAAAATCCAGCCAGAGATAAAAGGTAATGTATAACAACTTTTAAGACTATTCTACAAACAGGATGTCAATAACCACTGCTTGATTTCCATGCTATTACCCAACAAATCCTATATATAAACTTTACACTTTGTGGGAAGAAGTAGAGAAATTGGTGAAATCAAATAGTTCCCTCGTGGCTGTATAACAGAATACACAGAGGATCTGTGATTCCATCCTACTCCCATTGTGGGAAGTCCTTCCTACAAAGCTGGTCACAACCAGTCTAGGACTAAGTAGATAAGTCCTAGGAAGTTGCCAAAGAAACATAAAGATTAAGTACCTTGTCTATGGTCACACAGTTATTAAGTATCAGAGGCAGAATCTGAAACCATGTTTTTTTTGCTATAAAAGCCAAGCACGGGAGGGAAGTGGGGTGGGGCAGAGCCAAGATGGCAGACTAGAAAGAACACACTTACACAGGGTCCCCCCCACAGCCCATAAAATACCTGTAGAGAGGGACTCTCAACAAATTTTGGAGCAGCAGAAGTGGAGAACAACAGAGTGGAGGAGATTTCCAGCCCATGGTGACCTGAAAGGCCCATGGAAACATCAGCTGCACCAGATGCGGAGCCCAGCTCAGCCTTGGCTGCGAGGCACAGAGCGAGGAGACTCTGGGAGGAGGACACCTTGGGGGGTAGAATCTCCAGTCGCAGCAGCTGCTCCTCAGATCCCTCAACCCATAGGTACCAAAGATCAGTGATGGGGTTTTATCAGCTGGCCAGGAAGGGAGAAGGGCCTTCCCATAGCTCTGGCAGCAGGCAGCAGCCACAGAAGCTGCACAGCATACAGACCACTCCATTGTTGGAGCATAAAAACCCCTGGGGGCACTGAAAAACTGAGTCTTACCTCAGCCCTGGGTGGAGGCCCTGCCCAAGATGGTCTTTGTCTCAAACTGAATGGTGGCCCTGCCCATCCAGTTTATCTGAAAATCAGCCCCCAGTGCTGACTTGGAGGAACTGGAGGACAGGTGGCTGTGGAGAGGTAACTGCTAAAATTCTGGGCATAAAAATCCCTCTCTGTGTCAAGACCAGCACACATTTGATTATGCCACCTTGGAAGAACTGAGATCTCACAGATTCCCAGACCAAAGGATGCAAAAGTCAAGTAACTGGTTGGGAAAAAGCCCAAAAAAGGAGGGAAAAAAAGACCATAGAAGGTTGCTTTCTCAGTGAACAGATATCTCCTCCCATCCTTTCAGATGAGGAAGAACAATGCTTACCCATCTTGGCCAGGGCCTCCACCCAGGGCTGAGGTAAGACTCAGTTCTTCAGTGCCCCCAGGGGTTTTTATGCTCCAACAATGGAGTGGTCTGTATGCTGTGCAGCTTCTGTGGCTGCTGCCTGCTGCCAGAGCTATGGGAAGGCCCTTCTCCCTTCCTGGCCAGCTGATAAAACCCCATCACTGATCTTTGGTACCTATGGGTTGAGGGATCTGAGGAGCAGCTGCTGCGACTGGAGATTCTACCCCCAAGGTGTCCTCCTCCCAGAGTCTCCTCGCTCTGTGCCTCGCAGCCAAGGCTGAGCTGGGCTCCGCATCTGGTGCAGCTGATGTTTCCATGGGCCTTTCAGGTCACCATGGGCTGGAAATCTCCTCCACTCTGTTGTTCTCCACTTCTGCTGCTCCAAAATTTGTTGAGAGTACAAGACATAGAAGTCAAGGTTTCTGTATCCCAAACATCCAAAATAAATATTCAGTGGGCTCAGGCCATGGAAGAGCTCAAAAAGGATTTTGAAAATCAAGTTAGAGACGTGGAGGAAAAACTGGGAAGAGAAATGAGAGAGATGCAAAAAAAGCATGAAAAGGATGTCAGCACCTTGCTAAAGGAGAATGCTGAAGAAAATAACACCTTGAAAAATAGGCTCACTCAATTGGCAAAAAAGCTTCAAAAAGCCAATGAGGAGAAGAATGCTTTCAAAAGCAGAATTAGCCAAATGGAAAAGGAGGTCCAAAAGCTCACTGAAGAAAAGAGTTCTTTCAAAATCAGAATGGAACAGATGGAGGCTAATGACTTTATGAGAAACCAAGAAATCACCAAACAAAACCAAAAGAATGAAAAAAATGGAAGAGAATGTGAAATATCTCATTGGAAAAAACAACTGACCTGGAAAATAGATCCAGGAGAGACAATTTAAAAATTATGGGACTACCTGAAAGTCATGATCAAAAAAAGAGCCTAGACATCATCCTTCATGAAATTTTCAAGGAAAAGTGCCCTGATATTCTACAACCAGAGGGCAAAATAAATATTGAAAGAATCCACCAATCACCACCTGAAAGGGATCCAAAAAGAGAAACTCCTAGGAACATTGTGTCCAAATTCCAGAGTTCCCTGGTCAAGGAGAAAATATTGCAAGCAGCTAGAAAGAAACAATTCAAGTATTGTGGAAATACAATCAGGATAACACAAGATCTAGCAGCTTCTACAATAAGGGATTGACGGGTATGGAATAGGATATTCCAGAAGTCAAAGGAACTAGAATTAAAACCAAGAATCAGCTACCCAGCAAAACTGAGTATAATACTTGAGGGGAAAAAATGGTATTTCAATGAAATAGAGGACTTTCAAGCATTCTTGATGAAAAGACTAGAGCTGAAAAGAAAATCTGACTTTCAAATACAAGAATGAAGAGAAGTATGAAAAGGTAAACAGCAAAGAGAAGTCATAAGGGACTTACTAAAGTTGAACTGTTTACATTCCTACATGGAAAGACAATATTTGTGACTCTTGAAACTTTTCAGTATCTGGGTAGTTGGTGGGATTTTGCACACACACACACACACACACACACACATGCACATGCAGAGACAGAGAGCACAGAGTGAATTGAATAGGATGGGATTATATCTTTAAACAAATGAAGTTAAGTGGTGAGACAGAAATGTATTGGGAGGAGAGAGGGAGAAATGGAATGGGGCAAATTATCTCTCATAGAAGAGGCAGGCAGGAGACTTTTTAGTGGAGGGAAAAAGAGGAGAGCTGAGATAAAAACATGAAGTTTACTCCCATCACATTTGACTAAAGGAAGGAATAAAATGCACACTCATTTTGGTATGAAAACCTATCTTACAATACAGGAAAGTGGGGGAGAGAAGGGGATAAGCAGGGTGGGAGGGATGATGGAAGGGAGGGTAGGGATAGAAGGGAGCAATTTGAAATCAACACTCTTGGGGAGGGACAGGATCCAAAGAGAGAATAGAAACAATGGGGGGCAGGATAGGATGGAGGGAAATATAGTTTGTCTTACACAACATGACTATTATGGAAGTCCTTTGCAAAACTACACAGATATGGCCTATATTGAATTGCTTCCTTCCCAAAGGGAATGGGTGGGGAGGGAGGGATGAAGAGAAGTTGGAAGTCAAAGTTTTAGGAACAACTGTTGAGTATTGTTCTTGCTGCTAGGAAATAAGAAATACAGGTAATGGGGAATAGAAAGTTATCTGGCCCTACAGGACAAAAGAGAAGATGGGGACAAGGGAAGGGAGGGATGTTAGAAGAGAGGACAGATTGGTGATAGGGGCAATTAGAATACTCAGCATTTTGGAGTGGAGGGAGGGGAGAAATGGGGAGAAAATTTGGAACCCAAAATTTTGTGAAAATGAATGTTAAAAGTTAAATAAATAATTTAAAAAAAAATAAAAGCCAAGCACCCTACTCACAGCATTATACTGCCTCTTACAAACATCAGAGATACCTACAAAAAAAGAAAGCTATCTTGAACTAGGATGCATTCACTAAATATTAAAAGCATCAGAAAAAGTTCTCTAAAACATTAGATATGTCTTCTATGAAGAATTTGGTGATGTGGACAAAAAAAATGATGCTAGATGAGGAGGTACTGAATGAGAGTTGAGATATGCTCCAATTTAGTGAACAGATATACCATAGACACAATAAAGGAAGAAATTGAATGAAAAGTGGTTAAGTGACAATGGAAATTAGGATTTTTTTTCAAAAATTATTTTAGGCAAGGATAATAAGCAAATGGTCAAGACATAAGGATGTTCTTATGGATATTATCCATGGTCAATGATTCTTTTTGACTTTTAGCTAAGCAGTACAATAGGACCAATACCAGAATAACCACAAACATGGTATAAAACAGCTCTTAGTTCCAATTTAATTTGTCCGTTGTCCCTTTAGATTTTGAAAAAAAATAAAGGAAAAGTGGCAAAGTGTGCAGCATTTTGCATAATTCACATTTTAATCTTTCCATTTGTCACCCCATGTTTAGAAAAAATACTTTAGGAAATCATGAACTTTTGATCTTGAATACTGAAATGAGAAAAGTTACCAGGACTAATATTCTATCTTTCTTTCATTTATTGAATCATTTCATTTTTAGGGGTAATATGACATTTGATACATCTTTAGGAATGAGTTCAATGGAGTATACATGAAATCCATTTTCAGCAATAGCCTCTCAGTTGGTTGTTCTACAGTAAATGCTCTATCTTATTTCCAACCCAGAGAAGGTTTTCTAGCCTATCTGTTACTACAACTTTCTGACAGATCACTATGATGATGTATAACTCCATTTATATAAACAGGCTGTTTTCACAGCAGGTATCTAAGCTCTTTCCAATGAGTCATTCATCAAAACAATTTCTTCACATAAACTTTGCTTTCCTTCACATTTAAAGCCATTTGCACTTTAAAAAAGTCATCTTATCCTAGGCTACATCATTATTACTTTTTTCTTTTTCCCAGGAATGATTAAACTGAAAACAACATCATACAAGCATGCAAGTGCTAAATGCAAGTCTATATAAAGCAAAAGCCCTAATCATCTCCCTTTAGGACCACCACCCATTTCTCACTAGCATTCCTGACAGATGTTAAATCATCTCCATCATCTACTACTTCAACCACATCACCCTTCCTGTAAAAAGAAAAGGCAATAACCCCTGAAACGTTCTCCTATGATATGTGCAGAAAAACTCCACTACTTCTCTTTGTTTCAATAACCTTTAAAACTCCCTAAACCATTTATTTCATCCCCTATAATCACCTTCTCCTTTCATTCCAGATAAGACTACCGTAGTCTTCTTCTTCCTCTTTCCCAAAATACCGACAGTCCAGGTAGTGCTCGAATGAATTCTACTCAAGCCTTCTTAAAGCCAAAGAAAACAAAGTTTATTAAAAATTCGCCTAATTGGGTTGCCTCTTAAGGAGCCTAAGCATTTGTAATGCTTGTATTCACAAGTGTGCCAGATAGAATCCCAGCTAGACAGAGTCTGAGCTGGATTGAATCTGAGTGCCTTCATAGAGGCAAGGTGGGACTTAAATACAGAAAAGAGTATAGGAGGGATGGGGGGTGGGGGTGGGGGTGGGGTAGGGGTGGTTTGGTAGTCTAGAGTGATGGGGGAAGAAGTTCAGGAAGGGCCTCCAAGGAGAATCAAAGGTTGGAAATGGCTAGAGGTAGCCAACACACATCAGACTAGGGGGTGCCTAGGTGGTAAACAGGTAGGTCAATCAAGAGATAACAGACAAATGGTCCAAATTGGTAGAGGTAGTCAACAAACATCAGACTAGGGGGCACCTAGGTGGTAAACAGGTCAATTAAGAGATTAACAGACAAAGTCAGGTTCTGTAGAGAGATATGAGGGAAGCTCAATTTGAGTATGAAAGGTCAGATTCTGTGAGAAGATTACAGGGAGAGCTCATTTTGAGTATGAAAGGTCAGATTCTGTGAGGAGATACAGGGAGAGCTCAATTTGAGTACAAAAAGTAAATTTAAGTGAGGAGATTCCAGGGGAGCTCAAGGAAGTTCCCAGAGTCTGAATCCCATCAGTTCCACCAACAGGGTATTTGTGTCCCAATTTTTCTACATCCTCTCCAACATTTGTTATTTTCCCTTTCTATCATCTTAGTCAATCTGATAGGTGTAAGATGATATCTCAAAGTTGTTTTAATTTGCATTTCTTTAATTTGAAGCATTTTTCATATGATTATGCATAGCTTTGATTTGTTTTTTAAAAACTGCCAATTTATATCCATTTGACGAGATTTAGGGGTGCTGGGGACCCCAAAACACCAACAGTCCCAGTCGCGCTCAAATGAATTCAACTCAAGCCTTCTTAAAGCCAAAGAAAACAAAGTTTATTAAAGATTCTTAAAGATTCATCAAATTGGGTTGGCTCTTAAGGAGCCTAAGTATTTGTAATGCTTGTATTACAAAGTGGGCCAGATAGAATCTCAGCTAGATAGAGTCAGAGCTGGATTGCATCTGAGTGCCTACATAGAGGTGAGATGGAACTAAATACAGAAAAGACTATAGCAGGGATCTGGGGGTGGTCTGGTAGTCCAGGGTGATGAGAGGAGGGGTTTAGGGAGGTTCCTGAGGAGAAGCCTGGGGCGGGAATCCAAGGAAGGTCAAAGGCTAGAAACAGCTGGAGGCAATCAGGAGATATCAGACAATGGAGGGTCTAGGTGGGAAGCAGGTGGGGCAATCAAGAGGTAACAGATAATGGCCACAGATTTGAGTATGAAAGGCCAGTTTAAGTGGGGAGATTTAAGGGGAGCTCAAGGAGTCACACAGAGGCTGATCCCCTTCACTTTGACCATTTATCAGTTGGGAAATGATTCATACTCTTATAAATTTAATATTTTTAAACTCTTAAATATAAGACATTTACAAAAAAGCGGCAACAATCCAAGCATTTATTAATTAGAAGGTAAAAAGAAAAATAATCATAACTTTTACTTAGTAGAAGACAATAATCAAAATATCATAGTCTATCCATAAATACCCTCTACCTTTTTTCCAGTGCATGCAGTGATCATGGGTGAAAGCAGGTACAAACCCATAGATACCTATCAAAGAGGTAAATGTATAGGGATATCCATATGCTTGGGGCAACTCACAGCCCTGGACTACAGGCCTTGATGCTAGTGGTCCATTCAGGAACAATCAGTACTACCCAAAACCACTTCTCTACTGGTTGCCGCCATTTTGGCCCTCACCAACCTCTTTCTGGGCAAAGACATGCCTGTTCTGCTCTCAAACCAGCAAAGGACTGACAAGCTCTTTTTGCTAAAAGACAGCTTTAAAAGGGCACCATAAAAGTGCTCTTCTATGTTCTAACAAAAACAAAATGAAAGAAAACATTTTACATGCTAAGCAATAAACAGTTCCCTTGGGCCAGAGAACGGCTCAACCTCTCACACTGGCTCTCTGGGCAATGCAGAAGCCAGCTCTTCACAGAACAGGAGTATACTTTCTACACCAAAGCAAAGTCTCTCCTCCAAGTACTGCAACTCATATCAAAATGAATGTAAAGGCTTTCTTTCTCCCAGAGTTTTAATAGCCAGTAACCACACCCAGGGAAGTTTCCCCTCTTTTAGCCTGTAGATGGCACCAGAGAGCAATAAACTCAGACAGCTCTGTTGATTAGCATAGAAGCTAAGGATAATTTTCAAATGAGCCAGCTGGTCTCCAACCTCTTTTTAAATACCTCTATTTAAATCAACAGGTTCCAAGCAAAGCATCTTAGATTCATGTATGAGTTAGAAGAACCTTGTCTATTATACATTTGGCAAAGTTGTGTATAAATTTGAGATATGAGACCTTTATCTGAGAAACTATAAAAATATCCCAATTTTCTGCTTTCTAATTTTGGCTACATTGGTTTTATTTTTACAAAAACTTTTTAATTTAATGTAATCAAAATTATCCATGTTATATCTCATAGTGTTCTCTGTCTCTTTTTATCCATAAATCCTTCTCCTATTCATAAATCTGATAGGTAATATGTTTCATGTTCTAATTTATTTATGATGTCTCCCTTTATGTCTAGGTCATGTATCCATTTTGACCTTATCTTGGTAAATAGTGTAAGACATTGCTCTGTATTTAGTTTCTGCTAGACAGCTTTCTAGTTTTCCTAATTTTTTTTTTTACCAAGTAGTCAGTTCTTATTCCAAACACTTAAATTTTTATATTTCTCAAACAAAAGTTTAATCATTTGCTACTATGTTTTATATATCTACTCTGTTCCGCTGATCCACCTTTCTATTTCTTAGCCAGTACTAAATAATTTTGATAATCACCACCTTATAACAGAGTTTAAAATCTGGTACTGCTAGACCTACTTTCTTTACATTTTTTCATTAATTCCTTTGATATTCTTGACCTTTTATTCTTTCAAATGAATTTCAATATTATTTTTTCTAGCTCTATAAAATAATTTTTGGTAATTTTATTGAGATAGCACTGAATAAATAAATTAGGCAGAATGGTCATATTTTATTATATGGTCATGGCCCACCCGTGAACGGTGAACATTTTGCCAGTTATTTAAATCTGACTTGCTTTGAATAAAAAGTGTTTCAAAATTATGTTTGCATATTTCTGGGTTTGTCTTGGCAGTTGTACTCCCAGGTATTTTTTGCTGTTTGTGGTTATTTTGAATGAAATATCTCTTACTATGTCTTCTTGCAGGACTTTGTTGATGATATATAAAAATGCTGATTCATGTGGGTTTATTTTATATACTGCTACTTTACTAAAACTATTGTTTCAATTATTTTTAGTTGAATTCCCTAGAATTTTCCAAGTATACCATTATATTGTCTGAAAAAATATATACGTGTGTGTGTGTATATATATATATATAAAATATGTAATATCTATTGCCTCACTGCCCATTCTGATTCCTTTGATTTCTTTTTCTTCTTTTATTGCTACTGCTAGCATTTCTAATACAATATTGAATGATATTGGTAATAATAAGCAACCTTTCAATCCTGATCTTATTGGGAAGTCTTCTAGTTTATCCCCATTACAAATAATGCTTGCTGATGGCTTTAGGGAGATGCTGCTTGTCATTTATAGAAAAATCCATTTATGTCCATACTTTTAAGTGTGTTCATCCTTTGTTGTCAAAGAAGACCATGCCAGCAGAGAAATAATGACATGACTTGCACTTGACTTTGTTTTGAGTGAAGGAGAGTTGGGCAGGTCACCAGCCTCACTTCTCCTCCAGAGTCATCTGAATCTAGTGACCTGATATTCATCAGGATGCCTGGAGATGACCCAGGGTGAGGCAACTGGGGTTAAGTGACTTGCCCAAGGTCACACAGTTAGTGAGTGTCAAGTGTGTGAGGTGAGATTTGAACTCAGGTCCTCCTGACTCATGCACTGCTGCTCTATCCAAATGCACCATACTTTTAAATATTTCTAATAGGAATGAGTGTTGCAATTTGTCAAAAATCTTTTTTCATTGACTGATATAATCATATGATTTTTGTTATTTTTTATTGATATCCATTATGTTAATAATTTCCCTTATATAGAACCAGATCTGCATTTCTGGTATAAATCCCACTTGGTCATAATGTATAATCTTTGTGATATATTGTTGTAGTCTCCTAGCTGGTATGTTATTTATGAATTTTGCATCAATATTCCTTAGTAAAATTGTTCTATAATTTTCTTTCTCTGCTTTTGCTCTTTCTGGTTTAGGTATCAGCATTATATTTACTCCATAAAAGGAGTTTGGGAGGACTCCTTTGTTTATTATTCCAAATAATTTATTTAATAATGGAATAATGATCTTTAAATGTTTGGTGGAATTTACATGTAAATCCAACTGGTCCTGATGCTTTTTTTCTTTGGATGTTCATTTAAGGCCTGTTCAATTACTTTTTCTAAAATAGGTTTATTTAGATATTCTATTTCCTCTTCTGTTAATCTGGGTGGTTTATATTTTTAGACATGTTCTTCCATTTCACTTAGAATGTTAAATTTATTGGCATATAACTGGCTAAAATAACTCCTAATCATTCCTTTGATTTTATCTTTATTGGTGGTATCTTCACCCTTTTCACTTTTGAGAATAGTTATCTGGTTTTTTTTTCTTATTTTGATCCATATTAACCAACAGTTTATTTATTTTCTTATTTTTTTCATAAAACCAACTTCTAGCTTTATTTATTGATTCAAGGGTTGTCTTACAAGCAATTTTATTATTCTCACCTTAATAGAATTTCCAATTTTGTGTTTAATTGGAGATGTTTAATTTGTTGTTCTTCTAGTTTTTTAAATTACATATCCAAGTTACTGATCTGCTCTTTCTCTCTTTTATTGATTTTAAAGATATAAAAATTTTATATAAAATTTATATTATATATAAAAGTCTTTATACAGAGCATTAAAGATGAATTTTCCTCTTTTACTTTATCCCATAAATTTTGGTATTTTGTGTCATTATTATGATTCTTTTTAATAAGACTGTTGTTTCTATGATTTGTTATTTGCCCCACACATTCTTTAAGATTACATTATGCAGTTTCAATTAATTTTAACCTGTGATTTCATGGTCTTTTATTAAATGTTGTGTTTTGAAAAGGATACATTTAATATTTCTGCTTTTCTGAGTTCTGAATATAAGGTTTTTATGCCCTAACATGTGGTTAGTTTTTATAAAGGTGCCATGTGTCACTGAGAAAAATGGTAAATCTCTTTCTATTCCCATTTAATTCTCTCCTTGACATCTTTCTTATTTATTTTTTAATTATATTTATCTAATTCTTAGTGGTAATTCTCTGCTTCCAGTGGGGACTGTCAGCTGCTTCATCCCCCCACAATCTGTGGACCTATAAACAGTGGCTGCAGCTGCCCCTGTTGCTCCTGTTGCTGCGGGTTCCTCTGCTTCCATCAACCCAAACCCAAGCCTTCTTGTATGAATACTCTTTCAAACTATCCTAGCAACCACAATATTCTTAAGAGTTACAAATAACATTTTTCCATATATGAAGTAAACAGCTTAACTTTACTAAATACATTATAACTAGTCTTTCATGCTTATCTTCTTAAGTTTTTCTTGATTTTTTGTAAGGCAAATTTTCTATTCAATTTTTGTCTTTTCCTCAGGAATACCTGGAAAGTCCTTTAATTCATTAAACATCCATTTTTTCCTTATAGAGGACTATACTCAGTTTTGATGGTTAGGGTATTCTTGAGTTGCAAAACCAGTTCCCTTATTCTTCAGGATATGATATTCTGTGCCCTTCAGTCTTTTAATGTAGAAGGTGCTAAATCTTCTGTTATCCTAACTGTAGCTACACAATATTTGAATTGGCTTTTTCTAGTGGCTTATAATAATTTCTTCTTGAGCAGATGGAGCCAACATGGCAGAGGAACAACACAGACTTTCTAGAGCACTCCCACCAAGCCCAGCCAAATACCTGTAAAAAATGCCTTTTAACAAATTCTGGATCTGCAGAAACCACAGGATGAGGGAGTAAAGCAAATCTCCAGCCTAGGACAGCCTGGAAGTTCTCTGAGAAGTGTCTACTGCACCATGCTGGGAGCAGAGCGCAGTCTAGTGTGGCCCACAAGTGCACAGAAGGGACCTGAGCAGTCTTTAGGGAGCCTGAATCTCTCACACCTGTGGTGGTTTCCAGACTTCATGATGCCAAAACACTGAGGATAAATTGGAAGGTCAGTGGGAAAAGCCTGTGAGACCAATGCAGGAGAGTGGAGTGGTCTGGCTGAGGCCCCATGGCAGCAGGGTGGGGGCAGGGGAGGGGGGGGGGAAGGAAGTAGAACAACCTGAGGCAGCCACAGCAGCAGCAGAGGCAGCTGCAGAGACAGCTGCAGCCACTATTTCTGGTGCTCTAGCCCCACAGATGGGGAGCGGAGCGGGGAGGGATGGGAATCAAGCAGCTGACAGTAAAGCTCCTACCCCTACTGGAAGCAGAGAACTACATGGACAGAGTTCAAAAGTCAAGTAAATGGTTGGGGAAGTGAACAAAAGCCAGAAAAAGAATCAGGCTATAGAATCTCACTTTGGTGACAAGGAAGACCAAAGCAACACAAACAGAAGAAAACAAAGTCAAAGCTCCTCCATCCAAAACCTCCAAGAAAAATACGCATTGGTCTCAGGTGATGGAAGAGTTCAAAAAGGGATTTTGAAAATCAAGTAAGAGAAGTAAAAAAAATTGGGAAGAGAAATGAGAGTGATGCAAGAAAATCATGAAAAAAAAGTCAACTGCTTGCTAAAGGAGACCCAAAAAAATTCTGAAGAAAATAGCACTTTAAAAAATAGTGGTGAGGTAAGAGGGGAAAAGTGAAGCTTACTCTCATCACACATGGGTTGAAGAGGGAATAACATGCACAGTCAATTTGGTATGAAAATCTATCTTACACTACAGGAAAGTAGGGGAGAAGGGTATAAGTGGGGTATAGAGGGATGATAGAAGGGAGGGCAAATGAGAGGAGGGGGTAATTAGAAGTAAACACTTTTGGGGAGGGACAAGGTCAAAAGAGAGAATAGAATAAATGGGGGATAAGATAGGATGGAGGAAAATATAATCTTTCACAACATGACTTTTATAGAAGTATTTTGCACAACCACACATATATAACCTATATTGAATTGCTTGCCTTCTCAATGGAGATGGGTGGGGAGGGAGGAAAGGAGAGAAGTTTGAACTTAAAAATGAATGTTAAAATTTGTTTTTCATGCAACTGGGAAATAAGAAATACAGGCAATGGAGTATAGAAGTCTATCTCACCCTACAAGAAAATAGAGGAGATAGGGATAAAGGAAGGGAGGAGTGTGATAGAAGGGAGGGCAGATAGGGGGAAAGGGTAATCAGAATGCACAGTGTCTTGGGGTGGGGGGAGGAGAGAGATGGGGAGAAAATTTGGAACTCAAAATCTTCTGGAAACAAATGTTGAAAACTAAAAATAAATAAATAAATAAATTTTTAAAGATAATTTCTCCTTGACTTGTAGCTTTGATGTTCTCATGAGTTTTCATCTTAGGATCTCTTTCAGGTGATGATCAATTGATTTTTTTTCAACTTCTATTTTACCCTCAAGTTCTAAAATGTCAGATTAATTTTCCTTAATAATTCCTTGAAGAATAGTGTCTAGAGTCTAGACTTTTTTTTTTTTAACCATAACTTTCAGGTAGTCCAACAATTCTTACATTATCTTACCTTCATTTGTTTTTCAGGTCACTTGTTTTAAACCCTGATCTCTATCATCATAGTAGCTATCAATAATCAGATTCTTTCTCTATTGTTTATTCATTTTTAGTGGTCTATTTCTTGGCCATTAATTTTGTGTTAGGGTCAGGCTCTGCTCCTGGGGTATAGAGGATGATATCTCAGGCTTCATGGAGGTTTTTTTGTTTGTCTGTTTTTACTATTGTTTTCTGACCTCTATCTTGGGAGTCTTTGACTCTGTTTCTTCCAGAAAATCCAAGATCAGGGGAGGTCACTGTTCCTTTGGCTCATGCCCTGGTCTCTTAGTGCCAACCACTCTTCTCTGACCCTGAGCCACAACCAAGGCCCCAGCACACTGCTACCACAAATGCTCTTGCTCCCTGCAGTCATCACAGCACCCAAATATCAGCTTACCCCCTGGCCTGTAAATAAAACCAGGGACTCCACTCTCCTGGAAGTGCCCACAGTAAACAAAGGCCTGCCCTTCTGCAACCCTAGTCTAAGCCTGTGTTTACTCCTCCTCACCTGAAGGCACAGCCTAGAACCATGTCTGGTCATGGCACCTGGGCCCCCTATCTAGCAACAATGGAGTGCCCTGTGATCTTTCCCTGATCAGCCACCCAACTACCATATTGTGGAGTGAAAGTTCCTGAAGCTACTGCCAACCCAGTTGCCCATAGGGTTTGCTGTTTGTTGACTCCACATTTACACTTCGCTCTGGCCAGACCACTATTCCAGGAGGTCAGATCTTTTCTAACCCTTACTAAGTTGTCTTTGGCTGGACTGCTACTTTACCCTGACTTTTAATTATTTCTGCTGCCGTAACCATAAAAAATTATTTTAAATTATTGGATGGGGAGAGGGGGGAATTTGGGAGGCCCAGGTAATTTCCTTTCTTACTCTTCCATCTTCCAACTATTCCTTCCTGCTTTCCTCTGTAAAAAAAAAAAAAATCAATGCTGCATTGGATGGAAGAGAAGGAGAAAGAAATGGAGAAAGGGAAGGGAAAAAGAGAAGAGGGGACAATGGAAGAGGAAGAAGCGGGGAAGAGAGGAAGGGAGAGAGAAAGTACATCAGTAGTGACTAGTCTTAGGAGCAGTGACCCACAGGGTCACTGAGGGGTTACCCTCAGAATCCAAAGCAGCAATCATCTGTCTGAGGAGTTTAACCTGCCAGTGGGGAAGCTACGTAATAGAAGGGGTACTACGTAAAAAGAAAAAGTTTTATAGTATTCCCAAGTCTAGCCCATCCTTCAAAAACCTTCAGTAGACCATAGCTACCATCTCCTCAAGGTATAGTTCTTTGTCTCCCTTCCATTCTTGAATTTTTACAAAAAAAAAAAAAGCTTACTATAGTCATTGCCTCCATGGGTTGAAACTGTATCTTGTTATGATCTCCACAGAAAACCCAACAGTTATTACAGTAAGTATGTAAGTAACCAGTGTAAGACAATAAGTAGGAAACAGTGACAAGGAGTGTAAAGAGTAATATAGAAACCCCTTACCAAACTGCCTCCTAAATTAATTAAGGCCACATCCAGAGACTACGTGCTAAATTAAAAGAAGCCAGCTAGGCCCCAGATAACTAATAAAAAGAGAAATGCAAATTAAAGCAACTCTGAAGCTTCACTTTTTACTCATAAACTTGGTAAAGATGACCACAAAGAAAAATTATGATTATTGGCGAAAATGTTGGGGAAAAAGGGCGATGAGTCATGTCATTGGAAATCTTCACTGCCTATATACAGCTTGAGTATTTAGCAAGGATACTGACTTGGTCATGACTATTTGGCACTATTTCCTGTCTTAAAGAAGTTCATGGAAATTCTTTTTTAGACTACTGGAGATAAAAACAGCACTGATGCTAAAGATGAATAGTGTGGCACCGCAACCAATATGTATGTTCACCTCAAGTACATCCCAATATATAACAAGGAGATTCCATGACATTTAATGCTGATTCAGCAAGCAGGGGTCTTCTGAGAGACTTGCTGCCTGTGCGACTGCCTTAAATCTATGAATCACCCATACAGACTGATTTCTAAATTGTTGTGTACTACCAATTCTCAGTGAATATGCTTCGAATTCTATGCTCAGGCATAGAATCTAACATAAAAGCACCAAGGGCTTTGGTAATTCAAAACATCAGAAAGTTCCTAAAATCATTTCCATTAGACTTTGAAATGAAATGTTCTATTTACATAAGAATATACATTTTGTTTAATTTCTTAGTGTTTCTCAGTCAGTATGGATCCATCATATAACTGATTCAATGTTACCATAAGGGAGGCTACTTATTCATTCACACTTTCTCTCAAGGTAGGGAATTAAATGTTTTTATTTTAAAAGAGGAAACTCATACCACATTACACCTATCAGATTGGGAAACACAACAAAAGAGGAAAATAATAAATGTTGGAGAAGATGTGGGAAAATTGGAACACTAATTCATTGTTGGTTGTGGGAAACAAAGGAAAGTTTCATTTCCACAAGGTCAAAACTTCCAAAAGGGAAAGTTGACCTGTGACCTATCAGAGTCAGGAGAAGAAGATCAGAAACTAATGCGTAGACCTGACGAGTTTGAGGAAAATTCTATCAGAAAGGAGAAAATTCAATCGCATTTGTTAATGACATAAATGTGTCAAAAGGTTGTGACTTGGAAGATAGCAAACCAATCCATCCTCTGATGAAAGGATCTATCCTGGATGAACTTTATAAAAATGCCTTCACTTCCATATCTCTTTCTCTCTCTCCCCTTTTCTGAAGAAGGGTGGAGTTCATCTTGACCAAGGCATTTAATTCCTGTGAACTCCATTTTAAATAAATTTTCCTTGATACTTTTTTTGCGTGTCAAGTTTGTCTCTAATATGGTGGAGCTGTGAGCTGATCTAACCATTCTGGAGAACAATTTGGAACCATGCCCAAAGGACTACAAAAATGTGCATACCTTTTGACCTAGTAATAAGACTTCTAGGACTGTACCCAAAGAAATCATAAAAATGGGAAAAGGACCCACACATACAAAAATATTTATGGCAACTCCTTTTGTGGTGACCAAGAACTGGAAATTGAGGAGATGCCCATCAATTGGGGAATGGCTGAACAAGTTGTGGTATATGAATGTAATGGAATACTATTGTGCTATAAGAAATGATAACAGGTAGACTTCAGAAAAACCTGGAAAGACTTATATGAACTGATGCTGAGTGAAGTGAGCAGACCCAGAAGAACACTGTACACAGTAATAACCACAGTGTGCAGTCACTGACTTTGACAGACTTAGCCCTTCTCAGAAATGCAAGGACCTAAAACAATTCCAGTGGACTCATGATGGAAAATGTCAACCAAATCCAGAGAAGAACTATGAAGTCTGAATGCAGAGTAAAGCAGACTATTTTCTTTTTTTTGTTTTGTTTCATTCTCATGGCTCCTCTCATTTGTTCTAATTCATCTATGCAACATGACTAATGTGAAAATGTGCTTAATAGGAATGTATATGTAGAACCTATATCAGATTGAATGCCTTCTTGGGCAAGGGGAAGGAAAGAGAGAAGGGAGAAAATTTAAAACTTATGGAAGTGAATGATGAAAAATAAAAATAAGTAAGTTAAAAAAAAGAGGAAACCTCAGATCCATGCCCTTCTAACTTGTTGGTTCTACACACAATTGTGTCAGAGTAAGATAATAAGGAGAAACAGAAATAGAAACAAAGCAAGAAAGTAACACCAAAGAAATCATTAACAAAGGATTGATCATTACAGAGAAGTTAAAAATGTCAAAAATGAATTTGAAGATTTATAAGACTATATCTTAAAAAACTGAGAGGAAAAGGTCAAGCAATATAAAGCCTTTTTTTTGTCTCAGTATTTGTTTAGGAGCAGCCTTGCTTAGAGACAAAAGGATATGGTGTGATTTTAATGGTTCTTCCATAATCACCATCATTATTATCATTATCATCATAATGGTGGTAGATAAGCTTTAATGGCTTACTTCAGTTCTCCATTGTGACATAATGATGACCCTGGGCTCACAAAAGCAATACCAGGAGAGCACAAGCATTAACAGGTTAAAAACAGTAGTGGCAACAGACTTTGTCATGATGACTTCATAAGCAGTGGTTACCCTCAAATTTACAAACACCTTTCACAAACATCCTCTCATTTGATCTTCACAACAGCTCTATGAGGTAGGCATAGCCACACCAAGGCTTTGTAATCCTTAAAATGCTATGGAATGTGAATTACTCTTACTGATGTCTATAAAATCATTCCCATAACAAATGATGAAACTGAGGCTCGTAGATGTTAACTTTCCCTAAAGTACACAACTAATAAGTAGGACATATACATTAAACAGCATGACGAAAAGATGGTCAGAGTATATTATGGAAGACAAGCCAGATATGGCAAATGCTCAGCAATCAGGAAAGAATGGATGGAGACTCATTCACAACTCATAAATATGCACTTTTAGTCCAATCAAAACCAAATTACAGCCCTTCAGGTATTTGAAGATAGCTATCTCTTGTCCTTGCTAAGTCTTCTCTTCCCTCGGTTAACCACCTTCAGTTTTCTATCATTCTTCCATTTCTGGATACTCTTTTATCAATGTCTTTCCTAAAAAGGCATTGAGGACTGAACACAATATTCCAGAAATGGTCTTGCCAAGGTAGAGAATGGCCAAACTGTAACTTCTCTCCTTCTGGATACTCTGACCTGCTTAGCACATCCTGAGATTATGTTATCTTTTTGAGCTGCTGTTTTATATTTATATTGAGCTTGTGATTTATAAAGGGGTAAGGATAGCTATTGACCTGTGATTTCACTGGAATAGAGTAACATAATAGAGAAAATAATTTTGCACTAAATTTGTCTGAAAAAGGTCTAATATCCAAAATATCTAAGTAATTGCTACAAATATATAAGAACAAAATCCATTCTCCTGTGGATGAATGGTCAAAGGATATGATCCAGAAGTTTTCAGAAAAAGAATAGCAAACTATTAACAACCATATAAAAATGTTCCAAATTACTAATAATAAGAGAAATGCAATTAAAATAACTCTGAAGCTTCACTTCATGTCCATAAGCCTGAAAAAGATAACTCCCCCAAAAAAGGAAAATTTTGAGCATTAGAGAAAATGTGGGGGAAAAGACACAGCAATGCCTTATTATTCTGAAAAGTAATATAACACTGCACCCCAAAATTCACTAAGCTGTGCATATTCTTTGAACCAGTGATACCCCTATGAAGTATATGCCCCAAAGAAATAAAAGAAAGAGGAAAACAATCCATATGCAGGGAAAAAAATTTATAGCCTCATATTTTATAATAGCAAAGAACTGGAAATGAAGAGGGCTCCCATCAGTTGAGGAATGGATAAACAAATTATGTCACAAGTAATGGATTCAGAGAAATCTAGGAGGACTTGTATGAAATGATGCAGCGAAGTAGGCGGAACCAGGAGAATAATTGATATGTCCATAACACCACAAAGAAAAACAGTAATGACTGATTTATGACTCACAATTCCAGAAGACTGATGATGAATTATACCTCCCACTTTTTGGCAGAAATGGGATTAACTAGAGATGTGGGATGAAACATACATTTTCAGACACAACCAATGCACAGATTTATTTTTCACTGCTACCTTTATTTATTAGAAGTGAGGATTTTTCTATTTGGGGTGGGGAGATAATTACAATTCAGAGGGTAATAACCATACTATAAAAAGAAAGACAGGAACATCAATTTATCTTAAAAAAAAAAAAAAAAAAAAACCAGAAGACTTCAGAAGGAAATTCAGAAAGAGATAGGGACACGCAGGAAAATGTTGAAAGTCATTAAACTTAACATTAAAAAGTTACACACAGTATAGATTAGCAGTTTCATATGCTCCTTGTCTGTGTACACAGAAATGTCTGTTTTTGTCGGTTTTCATCAACAATAATGAAAAGGAATGCTTTAGAAAGAAAAGATGTAGTTAATTGGGGAGATAGAGTAAATATCTGTGAAAAATCTGACCTAAGATATTTAAGGAGTTACATATAAGAATAAAAGCCATTTCTCCTCATATTAGTGGTCCAAGTATATGAACAGATAGTTTTAAGAATAGAAAATGCAGGTTATAAATGACCATACAAAAGAATGATCCAAATCACAAATAATAAAAGTTACATATTAAAACAGCTATAAGGTTTCACCTCAAACCCATGATAAATACTGGGGGCACTGTGAGGAGAAAGGTACATCAATGTATTGTTGGTGGAGGTATGAATTGATCCAACCATGGTAGGGGAAGAAGGGGAGGATTGGAATTTTTTTCACTAAATTATACATAACACTTTGGCCTAGATATAGCACTACCTGTTATATTCTTCCTCCTCACTCCAACCCACCATCTCCTAGTTCTCTCAAGGCTTCACTCCAATCTTTGCCTCTCTCCCTTTCAAAATTGGACACTTGGTTGGTCAGTTGAAGTACCCACAATCCCCTACTGTTGAACTATCTCTTTGGCAAAACCCAAACTGGATTATCTTCAGTATTCACCTTCTCCGTACCTCCTTACATGTCATGATGAAAGCCATACTCACTATAAATTTAGGTTATCTGCCAAATAGCTTAGTATCATTTGGGTTCAGTTCTCAGACCCTGTCAATCTACCCTTCTCTCTCAGCACTTTTATAGGGATTATTAATCCACTTAACATTGCTAAAACTACTATCATTGCTTCAACCAACATTATCACTTCCAACCCTAATGTTTCTCTGGAGCTCCTACCCTACATCATCACTTGTAATTCAACATATCTAAATATGAATTTACCATGTGGACCCTAAAACTCATTCCTCCTCTAATATTCCTATTTTTTTCATTTTACTTCTTCTTCCAGTCTCTTAAAATGGTAATTTGTAGCTATCATCCCTCATCCTCTCAAAACTAACTAGTCAATTCCTATCAATTCATTCATAGCCATGTCTCACATCTATCCTCTTTCCATTTCCACTGTATTTACCCTAGTTTATCTCAAAATCACAGAATTACAAAAATGAAAAGGACCTCAGAAGCCATCTAGTTCACCTGAACAAGAATTCTCTCTACAAAATACTTAACAAGTGGTTATCCAGCTTGAAAACCTCCAAATAAGCCCAGTTCATTTTGGAATTGGCAAGGTTTTTTTTTTCCTTCTTCTCTGAAACTTATAACCATCACTCCTCATTTTGCCCTCTGAGTCTAAGAAAAACAAGTCTAATCCTTCTCCCACGTGACAATCCTTCAAATACTTGAAGATACAATATCCTTACCCCCTTATAAGTCTTTTCTGTTCTAGTTAAATAAACACCTCCAACGATGACAAAAGATTTTATTATTACCCTGGTCTCTCTCCTCTTGATGTTCTCCAGTTTATCAATTTCCTTCTTAAAATGTGGCACCAAGCACTGAATTGAAATGCTCTCGATGTGGTCTGACTAGGACAGAGTACAATGGGACGAATACCTCTCTCATTCTGCAAATTATGCCTCTCTTCAAGTATCCTAAGATCATGGATCTCCTTTCCTATCTACACCTAAGTTCTTGTTACCTGTTTGCGTATAGACAAAACTGCAACTTTGAGCCCCCAATATAGGAATCTCTGCCTGAACAAGCCAAATGACACATGAATTAATGGAAATAGGTACTTAACTAAACCAAAGATCAAGGTAATAATATGGAAGTGAATCAGGTAGCAAGTACTTTTTGTACCTATACCCATACAACTAAAATAGCTTCCAGATTAGTTTCCCTGCCTGCTGTCCTTGTCCCCTTCCAGTCCAGCCTGAAAATTACCACCAGATTAATTTTACCCAACATTTCTTTGATTAAATGACTCCCCTTCTCTTAAATTTTCAATTGTTAGCAGAATGAAGTCCAAACAGTCTGGAATTTAAGATTCCCCCATACTCTGACCCCAATCTAATTATCTAGTTTTATCTTCTAGTTCATCTAACATGGGTCTACTGGTCTAACATATCTACTCTACTTACTGCTGCTTTAAACATAAATACTAAGGCACCTGCTACTTTCCATGACTCGAAAGGAAACCACAAGTTTCAGTTCAAGACCCATTCAGTTCCTCAGTTCCCAACACAGTAAGAGAAGGATGCAGTCTGTTTAAACTCACAGGAAGGTGTAAGAAAATCACTTACCTAAGGAGTCTTAGCTTCAGCTTGGTACAGCAGTAAACGATACCAGTCCTTCTAGGAAATGAAGCTCAAGGCTGTCAGGACCTGTGCCTCTTCCATCATCTGCAAAATGTAGAGACAAGGATTGAAAATGGCCTTCAACGTCCCTTCCAGCTCTAAATCTACAATCCTGTGATCCTCTTTTCTCTTGTTTCTACCCCAGAACCACACCGACCTCTTCCAGCTCATATCCAGACCCTCTGATCTGTCTTTGTGGCCACAATTTCTTCTTATACTTTGTCTCTTTGTCTCTGTTTCTCCTTCTCTCTCTCTATCCCTCTCTCCGTCTCTGTCTCTCTCTCTCTCCCACTCTCTCTCTTTCTGTTTCTCTCTCCTTCTCTCTCTTGGATATATCTACCAGCTATTGCAACTCCATGTTTCACCTTTACTTGGTCCACCAGACTCTTGTTACCCTTTTAAGCACAGGGAACATGCCTAATCAGACTATGTGCTGAGTGATATTGCTATTTGGTGAATATGGAGAAATAGCTATAAAGAATTTCCCCCAATGATTAAGGGTCTCCCTGACTGAAAAATCATGGAAATGAAGTCCACTATGTCTCTCTTACCCTTTTTGTTTGTCATACACACCATTGGTTCATATTAAGCATGCAGTCCACTAAAACTCCCAGATATTTTTCAGAACTATTGTTTACATATATATCTCCCATTAATTATTTGTAAAGTCAATCATTTGAACCCAAGGGTAAGACTTTACATTTACTTTTATTAAATTTCATCTTATGAGATTTTACTCAACATTTTAACCTGTCAATATTTTTCTAGATCCTGACTCTGTCATCCAACATAACTCACATCTGGACAACTAGAATAGCTTCCATATTAGTTTCCCTGCCCCCTACCAGTTCAGCCTGCAAACTGCCCCTAGATTAATTTTATCCAACCTCTCTTTGATTAAAGTACTCCCTTGCTCCAACTTTCACTTGCTAGCAGAATGAAGTCCAAACAGTCTGGTATTTCAGATCCCCACACTCTGGCCCCAATCTAATTATCTAGCTTCTCTGTTAGCTTATCTAACATAAGTCCACTGGTCTAACATATCTTCTCTACTTACTGTTGCCTTAAACATAAATTATAATTTTTCTTCAACTTACCTTGCTCACATTCACCCCTAGATCTTCCAGGTAGGCACCTCCCTTTATCTCCACCTAGCAAAATCCATCCTACCCATCCTTTAAGGCCTAATTTAACTCTCTTACTTCCTGAAACTTTCCCAGGCCATAATAAGGCTTCCATTCTCTGAATTTATTGCATTCATTAGTTACATTCCTCATTTTGCAATTAACTATATACTGACACCTTTTGTTTTCATTTTTTTCTAAATTCAACGTTTATATTTGTCTCCTTAAGTATTCTGTCAGCCCCTTATAAGGCAGGGAGTAGTCACGGTATTTTTATATTTCCCCCAGTACTTAAGGCAGCATCTTGTTTATAAAGGCACTAAACACGTTTGCTGATTTTTAACTTGCCAATTGGCTAGCCTGATCCTTTAATATTTTTGTAAACAGACAGTAAGGGAATTTTCTTTGACTGCATATTTGTTACAAGGATAGGTTAAATAACTTGTAAGTGGTCTAGTGATTGTGTCAGAGCTAGGATTTGAACCCATGTCCTCTTTTTTCACTACAATATAGCATTGTACTAGGAATCAGGAGACATAGATTTTAACCCTGTCTATGCCATTAATCAGTTTAGTGACCTTAAGCAAATCATTTCACTTCTCTTGCCTTTAATTTTCTACAGTAAGTGGTGTGTACTAGAAGATTTCTAAGGTCTCTTCAAGTTCTAAAATTCTATGGTACTATGATTCTATTATAACCTGTAGATGGCATTGTAGAGAATGAAGTTGTCTGGCTAGTAGTCAGTATTGCTCCCAAAAGAAAAGGGGAGGGGCCAATTCTTTCCAGACTCTACCTATCTCTGCCCACAGGGCGAGCTTGGAGGGAGGACGTTCTCCTCCAATCCTTCCCTCTACCCTTTCACTCCTCCCTTCTTGAGGGATGGAAAATGCCAAAACTAGTAAATACAACCCAGACTGCTAAAGATAAAAAAAAAGATAAGCTTACAGTTCACTAGGGGTGATATACTACATGCACAAAAATCTTTTCCTTAGCTGAATTGGAAAGCTTAGAAATGTGAATTCTTAATACCAGTTACTAATCAAATAAATATAATAAGAAAAAGCTTAGAGCCCCCAGTTGGAGAAGGTTCTTCTAACCACTGACCAGTGATTAGAATATATGCTCTAGTTTACATTCTGTAAAAATCCCTGTTAGCCATTATGTTTCTCCTTACTCTTGTCCCACATCAGCAAAATGCAAACAAATGTGCACAATGTTCAAAGTCAACCTTAGATATTGATGAGAAGCCAAAGTCCACTATAAAACAAAAAGAGCTTACAAAAAAGCAAGGAAACATATAAGAAATAGATGCAATAAACTTGGGGGTAAAGCAAAGAAGTAGAGAGGAAAGAAAAACCTTCAGAAACATTTTCCAGAATTCTTAAGAGGGTGGTCAGTAGCCAAATTTAGTTGGAAGTCTTTAATTCTTAAAAGGAGAGACAGACTCTCAGGTTAGCCTATCGTGCTCAATGTGTTATCCCGGACTGCACATTGCAAGATGTCTCCAGGAACTGACTGCTGTGGTGCTGCCCTAGACCTCTGCTGAAGCTTTACAGCACTGTCTTCCCTAGCTCTAGCTCCCCGCCCCCACCATGCCTTTTTAAAAATCTTCTGCTATATTACAGGTGTGTGCAATAAACTCAGTGTAAGCAATAAATCCACAGAGCATTGGATTGCAAAACCCAAATTGCTTACTGAAGGCCTGGACTCTGACCCTAGCCTTTGGTCAAGCCAGTTTGAGCCCTGTTTACACTGTAATTCTAAAGTTCTCATAAAAATTATTCCTTCACAGGACCTGTGTGCTATGGTGGTGAATTCTAGGAGTCTCAGTAGGGATATTTCAATGAACTATTACTCTGTAGAAGTAATACTGAAAGAGCAACTCATGCTGATCTTGGGCATGGGTACTGAGAGACAGCCCCACTGAGAGGCTGCTAGGACGCCTATACTGAGCTGCCATTGGGAGCAGTAAATATGATCAATATTCAAAATAAATAAACGTTTATTAAGTACCTAATATGTGCAAGCACTATGCTAAGCACTGGGGAATACAACTAAGAAAAAGACAGTCCCTGCCCTCAGAAAGTTTACAAAATCTACTGGGGAAAGATAATACATAAAATGACGCTAAAAAATCGGGGAAAAGAGTTACCAGGAGGTACCTGACATGGGGGCATGATGTTCAATGGAGTGGAAACCAAGTGGAGGCACTGATGAAAAAATGGAGAATTACCTGCCAAGTTCAGAACTCTCTATAAAGTAAGGCTTTGGGGGATTCTTATTGTCTACCCTCCAGCCTTCCAATCAGAGGACAGAGGCAACTGAGGGGATTGTGCTGAGTATCAAAAACTGAGCCACTTAACTATGGTGATGAGATGTCAGGTATCAATTTATCCTGAAAGAGGCATGAAGAAGAGGAAACCAAGCTGATGATAGTGGATCTTTGGGAACAGAAGAGTATCAGGGTAAGGGGGCTTTCAACAACCATCTTTTAGATCCCAGGTGACTAACAATGAAGAAAAGGGAAAGAGGCAAGGCAGAGCCTATTATACTCTAGAAGGAGAAAAATAACAGTTGTCAGCCAGGAAAACTATCGAGGTTAGAGGTGCAAAGGTTTGGGTAGGCATTCAATCCAATTACAGCAGCCTGATCTCAGATTCCTAACTGTGAGGGTGTGATATTAGGAAAGAGGATGACAATCATAAATAAATTTGCTAGGCATGAATTGTTCCTAATAATTAGTACTACTATCTGTAGGGCACACCATGGAGAGGGGTCTGGCCAGTTCCCTGTGCACCTGCTTATCTGTCACCTCAAACCTGTTTTTTTTTGTTTCCACTGTTTTCATTCCTACTCTAGTCCTAAGTACCACTTGCCCAGCTTTCCTGCAGAAAATGACAAAGGTTTCCAATTTCTTTACTACTCTGCTATCTCTGGAATAAACACTGCTAGAATCTGTAAGGAAATGCGCAGTTTTAAAAGCAAAAGGGAGGACTTAACACTACAGAACTTTTAAAACTAATCCTGGTCTTCTAGGTAATTAGAACTAATTAGAACTTTCACAGCTTTTCCCTATAGAATCTTTCTTTTTTGTTAAAATTATCCTCCCTGGAGCAAGGCAGTAACTAACTTAGGGCAATCAATGTTCATTCCCAAGCCATCAACCTCCTGAAAAAATATATTTGCTCCCATCTCCTATCCCACCCCTTCCTGGTCTTCCTTGGACCCTGCACTGTCTCACCCCTCTCCTGGAGCCCACCTTCCACAATGATGGTCTCACTGAACTCCTACCTGCCCCATTCCATATCCCCTTGATTCTTCTTAGAGTTGCCCAACAAGAAGACCATCAACTCTCATCTTCATGTGTTGCTTCTTCACCTCCTCCCCAAGACTATCCAGTACAACTGTATCACAAATCACATCTTACCTTACCTCCCCACATTTCCAATTCTTCCAAAGGGTTAACTGCCTGACAGGACTAACTAGGACAAATTGTCATCTGCACCCCATCTCATCCTTCTAGGAATTGTCCAACGAGACTGGAGGGGACACCGTGGTATGGAAAAAGCACCGGCTTTGCAGACAGAAGATAGCTTCAGTTTCCATCTCTAACACAATACCTTTTTGATCACAGCAAGTCAACTTCCCTGGGTTTCATTTTATTGCTTTGTAAACTGAAGGGATTAAAATAGATGGCCTTTGGGGCCCCTAGCTCTAGAGCCATCTAGATCACTGGATGGAAAACAAACATGAAACTTTCCTAGGTGCCCCCCAACTTTGCCATAGCCTCTTCACAGCAGTTGTTCAGCACTACTTGTCTTCTGTACCACCACCCACAACTTTTCCCCAAATGCCAGAATTCCCAGTTAGGGTACTGCCCTTGAGTCAGCAACCCAAAGCTTCTCTGAGTTATACATGAGATAACATTCCTAGGTTTTTGACTTCGGTAGATTCAAATTGCCAAGACTTCCAGGATTTTCACTTCTCCTGGAATGTGTTTCCTGGCCACATCTCACCTATAGATAGGTGTATTGCATCTACTGAGGCAGGCATTTTCCTATCCAGTCCCAAAAGCTTCTTCCCATAGGGTTCATACCAACTAGCAAAGACCTTACAGCTGCCTCCCCAGAAGTCTCTGTAGTTCTAAGCCCTTGGAAATGCTAACATGAGAAGATACTTTTCTATTTGACCTCAAAAGATTCCTCTCATGCTGACCTGACATTAGCTTCTTCCCTCCTTCAACCCATTTATTCCACTCTGCCCTAATTGGTTTGCCTGAAGTAAATTAGCAGGCCAGTTGTAATAGCTTAGCTTTAGGTGAAACTTGATTTCTCTAGATTAGAATCTAAGACTAATGGTTTTCTAAGAATCCTATTATTACAGGTTGATAATATTTTTTAACTATACAGAAATAATGAAGACTAAAATTTTGAGAACTCTACCCCAGAAGAGGTCTTAGGTGTCTGAGGACTTTATTAGAGATTAGAGCTATCCAAAATTGGAATGGGCTTCTTGGAGAGGTAATAGACTCCCTATCAATGGAGGTCTTCCAGTACTGTCTGGATGACCATTTGTCAGGAATTTGTCAAAAAGCAAGACTTCTTAACCTGGGATCTATGAACTTTCTAAAAATATGCTTTGAAAACATATCTTTGCCTTTGTATTCCTGTGTATTTTATTTTATGTATCTAAATATATTATTCATAGGATCCATGGTCTTCACCAACTTGCCATAGGAGTTTGTGATACAAAACAGATTAAGGACTCTTTTCAGAGAGCAGTAGTTTGTCCTCAGAGTTTGTAGCGTGGTCCTCAGACCCTTGAGGGTTCCTGAAACCCTTTCAAGGGGTACATAAAATCAAAACTATTTTCATAATAATATTAAGATGTTATTTTCCTATTAAAATATACCCCCTTTTCCAACTACATATTTGTATTCAGCCGATCTTTAACCTAATTAAAACAACATATCACAATAGATCAAATGCACAAGTATATATGAGAATCCAGCTGTCTTCTGTTAAACCAGACATTAAAGATATGCAAAACAATGCCATTATTCTCACTAAATTTTGTTTTGGAAAATAGTTGTTTTTCTTAGGAAATGTTATTTAAGCTAATATGCAATGGGGTTATTATTGTTATTTTTAAATGAATATTTTAATGTTATCCCTTCTAATTCCTACTACAATAAGTTTCAAAGATATGGTACACATTAAAAAAAAAGCTCTTGGGGGTACTCAGAAATGTTTAAAAGTATAAAAGACTCCTGAGACCAAAAAGTTTGAGAGCTCAAGATGCAGAGGGAATTATTTTCGGGTATGAGTTGAACAAAACAACTATAGAGGTCCCTTCAAAGTTTGGAATTCTGTGATTTAAAAATGAAAATAACCCCAATCCTGCCAAACCTAAGTGTGGGCATCTTAATCACTGTTTCAGCATGAAGGAATCACGCTGACTCAGTTATTCTTTATTTCCTGTGGCCAAAGAGGTTTTATGAACTAGGTAAAGACAATCATGGAACTGCCATTTTGATGAAAGTTCCTTCCTGCATAGATACTGCCCTGGAGTTTGCTAAAAAATAAAAGAGTTTTTTTCCACCAGAGAAGTAGTCTGACTTGTTCTAGACCTGGAATAACTTACCTTATTTACTTGTTATTAAAATATTTTCTTTTGGTATCTGAGAGTTTTATTCATCAGTGTACATAAGCAAAAAAAAAAATATTACTCTAGAAAAAAAGAGAAGGTGAAGATAATGCAGATATACAGAACATTAATAAAGGAAAGTTTATTTGCTCGTACCATAATACAATTTGTTGCATGTCAAATCTTCTTTCAAACAGAAATGAAACCTTGACAAAACAGTTGTCCCTAACTTCCCTTACTATCCAAACAAGTGAACCAAAACCATCCTCTACCACATTAAACAGCCAACCTAAGGAGGTAGAAAATATAAGGCTTAGTTCAAGTAAGAGTCGCTTTAGTTTTCTTGATGTGGTCTCCCACCTCTTGGGGTTTAAGATAGCTTACTAGAAAATTTCGTAGGAACAAGAAAATCGGCAGCAGATGCCACAGCTGTTATCATCCAGTGCCCTCTTGAGGTGAGTCCCCTTTTATATCATATCCTCAAAGGCACTATGATTTGTTGCACTTTGATTAAGTCAAATTCTTTTAAGTATGACCTTTGGTAGTACTCACTTCAATGAAATGCTGACTCACAGACATCCTGTTAAGGATGTAATTACCTACTGGCATCTCCAATTATACAGATTATAATTTCTTAAAATAAAAGCATCAAATTTTCCTTTGTTTCAAAATCTGAAATCTATGATCATATGGCCACCTAGTAATAAAATTTATACTTTAACAGATCGATGGTGTTTTTTATATCTTCTATCCAAAAACAGGTGATGTTTCTTGTTTGTAACATGCTTCAAACTACGTATACCCATCATATATCTTTGACTGAAAGTAAAAACAAAAGCAAGTAAAAATACTCTATTCACCCCTTTCTACTATTTCTGCCCTATCAAGAATCTTGCAGTGTTTCCATATGAAAACTGTTACAATTTTAAAAATTAAACCCATTACAGCAGATTCCTTAAAGTTCTCCCCAAAATGTCTGTATATTCAAATTTCTAGTATTTTGTTAGAATGATAGTGCTAGAAACCAAGCTACCCAGGAGATGAAACAGCAGCCTTGACATGGAGAAAAGCAAGATAATGAAACAGGAAAGCATATTATGTGTAATAATATAGTATTACTGATGGTTATCTCTTTCTTCCAAGATCCATGATCTTTTAGGGAGGGGATTTTTTGGTGAGTTGTTTGATTTTCAGTGAGCAGTCTGTAAGTCTAACTGTGGCTGAAGTTTTTGGTGGCTGTTTTAGAATTTGAGACACTTTCTTGGCAGGAAGTTTGGGAAATTGGTAGGAAAAGATGAAAGGACTTAAAAGATTACCACTTTACTAACAAAAGAGTTTAGTCTAGCAAACTCCTGCTATACAATGTACAATTCGGATTTATTTTTTTCTATTAGAAGGCATAGTAAGAATTTGCTTTCTACCTTGTAGAAAATTTGTTGCACAGCCTTCTATAGAAGGAAAAATATATACTATACATATATAATATATACATGTCATAGACACATGTTGAGGATGGTTTCATTGTGTGTGTGTGTGTGTGTGTGACTTGTCCTTCATTCTCAAGGAAGACCACAAGATCAGGGAGGTGAAGACATGATTTGTTTTGAATTACATTGGAGTGAGGGATGAGGTGATGGGAACTAGACTCCACTCCTTAATCTTTGTATCTGCAGCACTGAATACATTCATTACCAGACAAATAGGAAGCACTTAATAAGTGCCTGTTGATTAATTCTCTTCTGCCCACTTTTACCATTATAGACCTTTCATTAGAAAATGTCAATGTTCCCCAATTGATAAATGGTCAAAGGATATGAACAGGCAGTTTTCAGAGGAAGAAATTAAAGCTATCTATAGTTATATGAAAAAATGCTCTAAATCACTATTGATTAGAGAGATGCAAATCAAAACAACTCTGAGGTACCACATCACACCTATCAGATTGGCTAACATGACAAAATAGGGCGATGATAAATGTTGGAGAAGATGTGGGAAAGTTGGAACACTAATTCATTGTTGGTGGAGCTGTGAGTTGATCCAACCATTCTGGAGAGAAATTTGGAACTCTGCCCAAAGGGCTACAAAAATGTGCATATCCTTTGACCCAGTAATATCCCAAAGAGATCATAAAAATGGGAAAGGGTCCCACATGTACAAAAATATTTATAGCAGCTCTCTTTATGGTGGCCAAAAACTGGAAATCAAAGGGATGCCCATCTACTGGGGAATGGCTGAACAAGTTGTAGTATATGAATGTAATAGAATACTATTGTGCTATAAGAAATGATGAACAGGAAGACTTCAGAGAGGCCTGGAAAGACTTATATGAACTGATGCTGAGTGAAAGGAGCAGAACCAAGAGAACTTTGTACACAGCAACAACCACAGTATGCAAAGAATTTTTCTGGTAGACTTAGTCCTTCATAGCAATACAAGGACCTATAAAATTCCCAATGGACTTTTGAGGCAAAATGACTTCCACATCCAGAGAAAGAACTGTGGAACTGGATTGCAGAATGAAGCAAACCATTTTCTTTTGTGTTATGTTTTGTTTTGTTTTATGGTTTCTCCCATACATTTTAATTCTTCTATTCAACATGATTAAGGTAAAATTGTATTTAATAGGAATGTATATGTAGAACCTACATAAGATTGCACACCATTTCAGGGAGGGGGGAAAAAATCTAAGATATATGAAAGTAATTGTAGAACACTGAGCACAAATAAGATAATTATTAAAAAAATAAAATGTAAATGCAAACACTTTCCAAGACTAAATAAAGCAGAATTAAAAATGTACTTTCAGTTCTATGAAAAAATAGAGCAGTATAGGATATATATTATTTATAACACAATAAAATTGAAATCTCAGTAATGTGTAATGAGATTGATGAGCCATTCATCTGTCTACCTTAGTATATACAAGGCACTGTTCTAGGAACTGAGAAAACACAAACTAAATGAAAAAAATCTCTGCTTTCAAAATTTTGCTATTTCCCCTATCACTAGCTGACGTTGTTCTCATATTTTTCTGAACATCTAATGTACTTTAGCTATACTACAAATTTGGAAGTCTCATTCAATTTTTAAAAAGAAATATAAGTGATATAAACTTTTTTTAATTTTAAATTGTCATTCTTAAATTATTAGATGCTTCCTAATGAGGAAGAAATAGTCTTTATATTCCTACAGCCATTGATTGCAAATTCATTCCTCAGGCTTCTCTCTAGGTTTATGCTGGCACTTTAGGAAATCCATAGAATTGACAATAACGTTTTATGAACAGAATTCCAGTACAATCTAACTTTTATTGGAATATTGATTCATAAAAAAGATGAGATTTTTCTTTTACATTTTTAGGTCATTCTAAAGGTCATCAGAAAAGTTAAAAAATAATATTTAATAGACTCAATGAACATAGTGTGAGTAATGAAAAATGATAAGAAAACACTAACAATTCTAAATGCCTTATACCTTACATACTTAGATTTTTGTTTTGGTCACAGCAGATTTGCTTCCTATTCCACAGGGATTTAAAAGTAGAAGGAACCTTAGAGACAGATTTTAATCCAACATACTCATTTTATAAATGAGGAAACTAAAGCTGAAAAATTTTAAGTGACTTGCTATAGTCTTAAGACATAGATCTTAAGAAGTAGGATCTGAACCAAGTTCTTCTGATTTCAGAGCTAGTTTTCTATTACACACCTTATATAACAAGTTAAGTTTTGCAGCCAATTCATAACATCACATTGTGGTTTGGAGTCCTTTAGAAAGGAAAAGAAACTTGGGATTAGTAAATGTCTATTTCTATAGAAGATACCCCAGTATGGCAAATCAGGGTTTCCTCTAATTACCTTGTTTCACTTAAAAAAGCTGTCACTTGCCTCTCATACTCACTCAAGGTGGCAAATTGATATTGCTAAAACAGTGCTTTAAAATCTTCAACTGCTTCCTATTGTCTCTAAGACAGTATAAAATCCTCAGCTACCAGTCCATTCTTTTGTATTTTACACCTATTATGTTTTCTGTTCTAGCCAAACTAACTTCGTTGTTTTTCACAAACACATTCCATTTCCCATCTCTGTACCTTTGCACAAAGTAATTCCCCCATGTCTAGAATTCACTCCCTCCTCACTCACATCCATTAGAATCCTTAGCTTACTTCAAAGCATGGTTCAGGTGCCACTTCCTTCTATTTTCCCAACACTTTGCTCCACTTCCAGCTTTTATTCCTCTTCTCTCCTTCTTGGATTACTTGTATATTCTTTGTATTTATATGCCTATTTATGATGTTTTCCGCCCCAGCAGAATGTAAGCTCTTTAAGGTCAGGAATCTTTTTGTCTCTATAAATCTACGGCTTTATAGTGCTTGAGAATCCTAGGCTTTTAATAAATGGTCTGTTAAATTGAGTGGATCAGTTATCAAGCAGCAAGAAATTATCAAGTATTTAGCAGTGCCAGGAATTGCACTAAATGCTAGAAATGTAAATACCATACCTAGTGGTTTGTCAGTAAATGTTTAACAATTGTCTGGATAGGGGAGTGGGTATGGAGGGAATGGGGGGGATGAAGAAATGTGTATATGATGCTCAATCTGCATTATTAACATTTTCTCTGTCATTTTCTTAAGACTAGACATTCAACAAAACAATAAATTCAGCCCTGATTTGCAGCATTTGCTAATTTCTGAGGTTGTGAATGCTCACATTGACAATTTAACCATAGCAATCTGTTAGAATTGGCTCTTGCACATCTCTGCAAATACCTTTAAAGGTCTAGCAAAAGAGGTGGCTCCTACCAAATTTTCTAAAACCTCTAAAACTCACTCCTCAAGCACTTATTTCTACAGAAATGTCATTAATGGGCATATCCAAGTACAAAGTGAAGTTGTCCATAAGCATGTCTAAACCCTCCACAGGAAGGTACAAAGTCACAAAGCCTTACCACCTTGTAAGCTCATCACTGAGACAGAGAACGCTAGCTTTGGAATCCTTTGGAATCCTAAATCCTTCCTGCATGATCTTCTCTGAACCTGTTTCCTCAGCTGTTAAATAAGTTGGCTGCCCTTGAAGGGCCCTTTCCAACTCCAAGTCTATGCAAGGCCCTTCCCTAATCAGCACCTCCACCCACACATTCCTAGGATGAAGGTTAAAAACAAAAACAAAAACCAGAGCCCAGACTTAATCCTGTGATCAAAATACAACATATGAGAAATGAACTCAAAGACTTCTTCCTAAGAGCATAATGTCTTTAGCCCTATTGATGCATATTTTAATTTCTTGCATTTGTTTCATTGAAAATCTCTCATCTAATCAGTTTTTCAAAGACTTTTAGTTAGTAATGTACACACTGACTTGTGTTTCTTTTATCCATTTTTCTTTTTTGCAACAACTTATCAATTTTCACTATTAATATTATACAATAAAAAAATGATAAAAGGACTGGTTTCAGAGAAACTTGGGAAGATGGTGGGGACCAATAGAACAACTTATACTACAACAACAGTACAAAAACGAACAAATTGGAAAGACATAAGAACTCTGATCAATACAACGATCAGGCAAGATCCCAGAGGACCTATGATGAACGCTACCCATTGCACGGCAGAGAACTAATAGACTATATATGCACAATGAAATACTTAATTTTGGATGTGGTAAATATGGGAATTTTACTTGATTACTCGTATTTGTTACATGAAGGTTTTTTCTTTTTTTCTCCTTCAGTTTGAGTGGGAGGTTTGGAGGGAGAAAAATAAATAAGTATTAATTGGAAAAAATTTAATTTTGAAAAATCTTACTATTAGATAAGTAGTATCTATCTAAAACCATCAGCAAGCATTATCTATAACAAAGATAAACTAGAAACCTTCCCAGTAAGATTAGGGGTGAGGATGGCCATTATCACCACTATTGTTGAGGGCCTGGGTGGAGTGCTATTGACAAGATCAGGAAAGACCTTCGGGGAAACTGTTCTTGGAGACTGTGCTCATTATCATCCGGAATGGCTCTCCATGCCCCCCAGAAGTTGCTGTCTCTGTAAGACAAACATGGGAACTACAGAAAACAAGGGATATGTAAAATAGATGTCCTCTAGGCTAATACCCTTTAAAGACAATAAGTCTGGCCAAATCACTGTGACAGGAGATGAGCAGAATGTCACGTAGACTTGCAGATTCTGTCTATATAAACCCTAACCCTCAGATCAATAAACGGAACTGGTCTATCTTTTCCGTTCTCCCGTGACTATTTTCTTTCAACCACATCACCGAGCCCTGTAGGGACACGGCCCGTCCGCTACACACTATTATTCAATATCATATTAGAAATGCTAGCTATAGCAATAAGAGAAGAAAAAGAAATTAAGGGAATTAGAATAGACAATAAGGAAACAGCTATCACTCTTTGCAGATGATAATAATGGAATACTTAAGAGAATCCTAGAGAATTAACTAAAAAACTAGTTTAGTAATTTATAAATTCAGCAAAGTTGCAGGATATAAAGTAAACCCACATGAGTCATCAATATTTCTAAATATTACCAACACAATTCAGCAGCAAGAAACAGAAATTCCATTTAAAATACCTGTAGACAATATAAAATACTTGGGAGTCTACCTGTCAAGACAAACCCAGGAACTGTAAGAACACCAGACTCGTTTCACAAAATAAAGTTCTAAACAACTGGAGAAATACTCGTTGGTAATGGGTAGACCAAGCCAATAAAATAAAAATTACAATTCTACCTAAATTACTTAGTGCCAATCAAACTAACCAAATCTGTCAAACTGATGAAAAAAATATTTTATAGAGCTAGAAAAAAATAATAAAATTCATCTGGGTGAACAAAAGATCAAGAATACCAAGGGAACCAATGGAAAAAAAAAAGGTGAAGAGAGATGGCCTAGCAGCACCAGATCTCAAACTGTATTAGATAAAGCAATAGTCATCAAAACAATCTGGTACCAGCTAAGACACAGAGTGGTGGACCAGTGGAATAAATTAAGTATGCAATACACAGTAATAAATGACCATAATAATCTAGTGCTTGATAAATACAAATATCCAAGATTTTGGAACAAGAACTCACTAGTTGACAAAAATTACTGGGAAAACTAGAAAGCAATTTGGTAAAAACTAGGTATAGACAAAGATCTCACACTACATACCGAGATAAAGTCAAAATGGGTACATAAATGATGTGCCCAAATGTCTAAATGAGACATAAAGGGTGACATAAGCAAATCAGGGGAGCAGGAAATATTTTACCTACCAGATCTATGGATTAGAGAAGAATTTATGACAAGCATACAGGAAGGAAAATGGATTATTTTGAGTACATTAAATTTTAAAATTTTTGCACAAACACATCCAAAGCAGCCAAGATTAGAATAAAAGCAGAAAATTGGGGTTGAGGGAGAGGTGTGAGGGGGATTTTACATCAAGTTGCTCTGATAAGGGCATCCTTTCTCAAATATATAGAGAAATGAGTCAAAACTATAAGAATACCCAATTGATAATAGTCAAAAGATTTGAACAGGTAATTTTCAGAAGAAAAGCTCTATGTATAGTCATATGAAAAAATGCTCTAAATCATTATTATAGAAATGCAAATTAAAACAACTATGAGGTACCACCTCATGCCTATCAGAAAAAGGAAAATGGCAAATGTTGGAAGGGATGTGGAAAAAATGGGACCCTAAATGCATTACTGCTGAAACCGCTACTGAATCTGTATCCCAAAAAGACTTAAAAAAAAAAAAAAAAAGGAAAAGGACCTGATGCAGTTTGGGGTTGCTGGGAAATGTCAGGGTACAGGGGGTCTGCCTGGAAAGAATTCAAGCACTCAAACCTTTTTTCATCAAGGCAATTTATTGTAAGCCAATAGAATTGGGCAGAGTTCCTAATGAATCTTCTTCTAGTTGGGGGTGAGATTGATGCTTATATACAAAAAAAAAAAAGGAACAGTGAAAAGATCTGGATGGGATCAAGGACTGGTAAATAGTCCAAGACCAGGGGCACCAGTGAAAGGGTCTAGATGGTATTAAGGAGTGGTAAATAGCCTGAATAGCCTGGTGTGGGTCAGGTGTAGACAGTGAAAGGAGTTAAGTGGTCTGGACTGGATGAAGGCACTATGAAAGGACTATTGAGTACCTAGGTGGGCTGGGCTGGGTCAAATGCTTGGGGTGAGATGCCAGGGACTGGGTTGTGTGGGAAAATTCATAGACTGCGATGCTGAAATATATGGGTCCAGGTTAGACCTATACATACAAACATATTTATAGCAGTTTTTTTATGGTGGCACTGAATTGAATATGGAGGATATGCCCATCAACCGGGGAATGACTAAACAAATTATGGTATATTATTGTAATGGAATATTTATGCTATAAGAAATGATGAGAATGGTTTCAGAAAAATCTGAAAAGACATATATGAACTGATACAAAGTGAAGCAAGCAAAACCAGAACACTGTACAGAGTACCAGCAGTATTGTACTGATGGTCAACTGTGAGTGACTTAGCTATTCTCAGTAATACAATTATCCAAGACAATTCCTAAGGATTTATGATGAAAATTACCATCTACCTCCAGAGAAAGAGCTAATAGTCTGAATGCAGATTGAAACACTTTTTACTTAACTTTTCCTGAGATTTTTTTTTTTGGTCTGTGTTTTCTTTTACAAAATGGCCAACGTGGAAATCTGTTTTGCGTGACTGAACATGTATAATCTATATCAAATTGCTTGCCTTCTCAAGGAGAAAAGAAGGGAAAGAGAGAGGATTTAGAATTCAAAATTTTTTAAATGCTGAATGTTGTTTTTGCATGTAATTGGAAAAAATATTTTTTAAAATCTATTAACTTGGAGTAGAAAAGATATAATAGTTGTAAGAGGCCTGGTACAACAATATATTTTTGCATTGTATTGTATATGCTTTACTTAAACATACCAGGGGCATTCCGATATAGTAAAAGCCCTTGATCAGAAGAGAACTGAAACTGGATTGCTACTTTGATGCTTACTAATTGTGTGACCTTCAGTAAGGTGAACTTTACTTTTCCAAAGTTCAAATTTTTTCAATTTGTAAAGTACATGTTTCCCAACTTCACATGAGGCAATTGTGAGGAAATGTTTTTGTAAATCTTTAAACTGTTAGTGAAAGTTAAGCTGTTATGGTCTATGGGTCCTGGGAACCCTGAAATTCAAGGGCAAAAGGCCTCAAAAGAGTTCAACCCAAGTCTTCTTTCAGAGGCAAGGTTTATTAAAACACTGGTTGAGATGGTGTAATGGTAATTTAAATAGGAAGATCTTTCCCATTCATTAATAGGGCCACGTGACCTGCTAAAATCACATGGAAGTCTAAGTTACATGTGGTGGGAGGAGCTTGCTAAATGGGTGAAACGGAAAGAGAGTAAAACTGAGAGAAAATGGGAGCAGTTAGGACAGAAAGAGAGAGAGAGGACACAGGCAAATAGCCAGGCTTGTGAATGTTTGTGGGAAGGGGGTAGGGGGAGGCTTGGGAATGGCTTTGTCCCCAGCCATTGGGGATGCTTATATACAAAAAAAAAAAGGAACAGTGAAAAGATCTGGATGGGATCAAGGACTGGTAAATAGTCCAAGACCAGGGGCAGCAGTGAAAGGGTCTAGATGGTATCAAGGAGTGGTAAATAGTATTATACAATAACGTATATTGATTGCTTGGCTATTATGATGGATTTGGCTTTCTGGTGTCTGAATAAATATTTTTCTTCTGCCTTCTATACGGAGAGTCTGTTATACTTTGCAATTGAATATGCAATGCTGGCATATTCACAGTCACCACCAGTGCTGTGAATATTACCTTGACGATACTGGTGGGTTTCTAATTTTTCTATTGGCCAGACTTTAAAAATCTGAGCAATTTAATGGGGATAAGATAGACCTTGTATATAGAAAGACTATGGGAAGGTCCGGAGATGTGATCAAGGAGTGGCCAAGTAGCGGGGTGACTGGGAGATACAGAGAAGGGGTCTAGATGGAATTAAGGCTGGGAAGCAGACTGACCTGGAGTGATCTGGAGGTGACAGACAATGAAGAGTTGGGCTAGTTAAGAGGTAAGAGAGAGTTAGAGATTAGGGAAGAGTCAAAGCCAAAAACAAGGACTATTCAAAGGATTATTGGGCTAAGTGCTCCAGGTAAACACCAGAGACTTAATCCTGGCTCCTTCCAAGCTACTATTAGCAAGGATAACTATGCCGGGGGCGGAAGGGGGAGCAGGAAGGAAGCAAAAGTAGCAAAAAGGGATGGTGGAATGGCATTAGGTAGTATAATGATAATAGCTATCATTTATGTAATTAAAGGATTGGCAGAGGGGGGTTGTTTTCAGAAACTTGTGATTTTATTTCTCTGTCCACATACCTTTCATGCTTCCCTCTAGATTAGGGGCTCTTAACTTGCTGGAGCATTTAAAAGTCTATTTTGAAAGCTGCATTTCAGTATAATTTATTTCCTTTGTCTTTCCTCTTGAAAGATAACTTGGGGTTTACAGGCTCTATTTCTTTCTCAAGGTCTATGCCTTAAACCCAAATCACTCTGGCTCTCACTGACTGGCCAACAATGGGTCCCGGGCCAAACCTCACCTGGCCATTGTTTGGACCCTGGGGTCTTCTCCCACTTTCATTTTTCATTCTTTGCCACATATTTTACCTACTTTTAATCATTATTGGGCGCTGCCTCAGTCAAACTGAGCCTCGCTAGAAGACCTTAACTCTAAAAAGCGGGGATCTCCGCCCCCCATCTGGGGCCACCTCCTGTGGTCCTGACATGGCCATGGCCCTGGACCTAGAGGACCCCAGAGAAGACAGCCAGGCTGGTGACTGCGCACGCGCCCTCAGGGCCAAGTCACTCGTAGGTCTTGACGTCACCTCCATGACGACGTCACAGTCTTCTGACCACACAACCGTCCTTTGTAAAAGCCTCTTTTTACATTCTGAGAATGAGTTCCTGGGCTTCCTGGGACTCGCTAAGGCGTGACATGCACACAAATGCAGTTTATAGTTTTACAGAGCGGGGGTGGGAGCTCAGGAGAGGTCAAGCACTCCGTTCTAGCTTCGTGGGGCCGCCCCCTGCTGAGCCCGGCCAGGGCAGGATGGGCAGGATGGGGAGGGGGCTTGTCCCTAGGCCCCAGCCACCCCCCCACGACAATGGCGCCCGGGGGTCCTTGTCACAAAGGCCCGTAAAGCCAAGCGCCCCAGGTCTGCATCCCACCCCACCCCCACCCCGGGAGGGAAAGCGGGGACACCCAACAGTCCTCCTATATCGGGCAAAATGTGTCAGAGGAGCAAGTGAGGTAAGTTTTACAGATGAAAAATTAAGAATTAGGTAATTAGCTCCTCCGGGCCCCACAGAACTTGAAGCGAGTCTACTCCTCTGGGGCTGAAGTGAGGCCCCCTGGAGAGGAGGGACCGAGCCCGGCCCGGGAGGGGAGGGAGCCCCCTGGTCGAGGCAAGCAGAAGGGAAGCGAGGACGGAGGAGGACAGGTAGAGTGTATAGGAACCACCGCGCACGCGCAGAACGAAGAATGGTGGGGGAGGGGAGGGTGTGTAGGGAAATAACCGCCTCGAGGCGACCGGAAGTGAAGGCGAGGGGGCACGTCCTCCCCCTCATTCCCCACCCCCGCGCGACCGTTCAGACCGACTGCTTCCCGGTCTGGCCTCTTCTTCCCTCCACGGACGCCTGTGACTGGACAGAACCTCCCCAGTGACGACGGAGCCGCGGGCGTCGGCTACGTCGCGGCGTGACTGTGCTTGAGGGGAGGGCACAAGAAGGGGAGGGGGAGGGGAATTACGTGAGGAGGAAGGCGCGCCTGCGCATTAATAGGCAGGGGGCGGGGAGGGGAAGGGGGTGGGAGGGGAAGGGGGAGGCCCAAGGAAGGGGCGGGGCCCCCGCCGGCCCATCTCCAGCCGAAGAAGGGGCGTGGCCCTCCTCCTTCACTTCCAACTGACCCAGATTTCCCTCACTTCCTGTTTGGAGCTACTTCTGTATCCGGGGTCAACGGGGTTCGCTCCCTCTCCTCGCTAGTTCCCGGTCCGGTTTTCTCTTTCCTTCCTACGGGGGCTCACCCCGACCTTCTCCTAACCCCGGGGGTCGGCAGAGGAGCGAAGGCCGAAGACCCTTCCTCCCCGCTGGGCTCCGGGACCCCCGCCGCCGCTCCGCGGCCGGCGCCCATGGTGAGGGTGGCCGCCGGCCCGGGACCGCGGCGAGCTTGTGCTACGGACGAGGCGGCGTTGGCGGGTGTCGGGCCTCGGGCGCCTCAGCGGCCGCACAGCCGGAGCAGCGGGGCGTCGGCGGCTCCGGTGCGGGTCCCGTCCCGTCCTGGGCGGCCCCCGCACGCGCTCCCCCTCGGATGGGCCCGCCTGCCCCATAGATGTTGCTGCTGAGGCGGCGGCGGCGGTGGCCGGTCCAGCTGCTGCCCCCCCTGGCCTGCGCCCCGGGCCTCTCGTCCCCTTCGCTGCCTCCCGCTCCCCCGTGCCTCCCTCGCCGCCATGGACAAGATCCTGGAGGGCCTGGTGAGCTCGTCGCACCCGCTGCCGCTCAAGAGGGTGATCGTGCGCAAGGTGGTGGAGTCGGCCGAGAACTGGCTGGACCAGGCGCAGTGCGAGGCCATGTTCGGCCTCACGACCAGGCTCATCCTGGAGGGCCAGGACCCCTTCCAGAGGCAGGTGGGGCACCAGGTGCTGGAGGCCTACGCCCGCTACCACCGATCGGAGTTCGAGAGCTTCTTCAACAAGAGTTTTGTGCTGGGCCTGCTGCAGCGCGGCTACCGCACGCTGGACAGGAAGGACGTGGCCATCCTGGACTACATCCACAATGGGCTGAAGCTGATCATGAGCTGCCCGTCCGTGCTGGACCTGTTCAGCCTGCTGCAGGTGGAGGTGCTGCGCATGGTGTGCGAGCGGCCGGAGCCGGCGCTGTGCGCGCGCCTGAGCGACCTGCTCAGCGACTTCGTGCAGTGCATCCCCAAGGGGAAGCTGGCGGTGGCCTTCTGCCAGCAGCTGGTGCGCACCATCGGCCACTTCCAGTGCGTGTCCACGCAGGAGAAGGAGCTGCGGGAGTACGTGGCGCAGGTCACCAAAGTCAGCAGCTTGCTGCAGAACATCTGGAAGGCCGAACCCTCCACGCTGCTGCCTTCGCTGCAAGAAGTGTTTGCAAGTATCTCTTCCACGGGTAAGGAGTTTTCTTGCAATGTTCTAAGGCAACTATGTATCCGGAGCAAACCCCTCCCCGCCTCCAGAAAACGAAGCAGCCAGTCGGTAGCCGCGTCCAAAGTTCAGTTCAACTCTTGTTTTCTTCGGGTCTCCCGGCGCTTTATAAATACACTAAAAGCAGTATTTGTTCAGCCTTCAGTCAGCGGGCATAGTGTACCAACACTGCCTTACCTGGGAGATAATGAAGATTAGTATGTCGTTTTAGAGCTTAGATTCTAGTCAGAGGTGGGGAGTATGAAAACAATAAAAATGCTGTAATTATCTTAGTACAAAGAAGTAGGAAGAATGCCTTAACATGGAAGTACGGTCAGAGTAGTTTTGGAGGTTCCCCAGAGAAATCCCCACCTCCATGATGGGAGGTGTCTTGAAATGGCCTTCAAGGATAGTAGGATAGTATTTCCACTGATGGAGTTGGGACATTCAGGGAATTGCAGGAAAGAGGTAGTGTATAAAGAAAAGTTTGGGGACTGGGAAAAATAAAGTATTGTCACCTCGTGAAAGGCTTGCCCCTCCCAGCATATTTACTGCTTGTCCCCCGTGATATGGAAGGAATGCTCTCCCTCATCTTAGCCTCCTGACTTTTCTCAGCTCTCTTCAAGGCCCTTCTAAAATCCCACCTTCTACTGGAAATCTTTCCAAATCCCTCTTAATTCTAGTGCCTTCCCTCTGTTGACCATTTCTTATTTCTCTTGTATCTAGCTTATCTCTGTACATATGTCTTCCATACTATATTTGAGCTCCTGGACAGGAACTGCCTTTTGCTCTTTTATATACCCAGTGTTTATGACAGTTCTTGGCACATAGAAAGCACTTAATAAATACTCACTGACTAGTAAGGAAAAAGTCAAAAGGAATAAATTTTAAAACCAGATGACTTAAAGGAGAAAAAATAGGGAAACCAGAAGCTGGAGGTGATTCGTGGAAGATGAATTTTGTTTTGGAATAATTTTAAAACAGTTACTAGGTCATATTATAGGAACATAAATTTAGAGCTGCAAGGTACCTTAATCACCATGCAGTCCAGTTTGCCTCACTTTACAATTGAAAAACCCAAGGCCCAGAAAGATTAACAGATTTGTCCAACATCATCCAGGTGGTGACTGGATTCTCAACCCAGGTTCCCTGACTTTCAGCTAGTGTTGTGTCTGTTGTTCCAGGCTCCCCTTTATCAAGAAAACTAGCGGCATTGTTCAAGCTTCTTTACTACTTTACCTTTTGCTCGTTGTGGACTGCGTTGAAGATGTTTTTTCCCTAATTGTTAATGACTCATTATAATCACAGGGTAAACATTAATAGTTAATTCAATATCCTCAATATAATGTCTCATATTTCTGTGAGTGTCCAAGACTTTCCAGAAAGTAATCTGCACCCTTAATCAGCCTATCGCTGGTATTTTGTTCTGTCCATTGCAATTTTTGTTCTCTAATATATAGAAGGGGAGAATAAGATTGGGAATGTTTAATGATGGGTGTTAAGATAAATAAGTAGATGTTCTTTGGGGAGAATTCTAAAGAACAGTATCCACAGATAAGGTGCAAGGAAAAGAGTAAAGTAGGCCTTCTTGGGGTCCTAGACTTCATCAGGGAATCCCTCACCTATGACTCTTCCATTTCTTATTCTGACCTGGTATTTCCTGATCTGGAGGTGTCCTTCGGGGTTAGAAGCCTGCCCCCACACTAAATTACCTTTGCTCTCCACACCCAGTTTCCACACTCCCATTTGATATGTCATTTAACTGTAATTATATACCCGTCATGTCTTTTCTGTCTTGTCATCCTCTTCTGCTCAAAACCTTTAATAATTTCCCTTTGCTTACTCAATAAAATTTAATTTTGTAACCTGATATTTAAGGTTCTCCTTGCAGTGGCCTCATCTTACCTTTTTAACTTAATGTCCCTTAGCCCTCAACTAAAGTCATTCCCAGATGATTCCTCAAACTTTTCTAATATGGTGACTTTACTTAGGCTCTTCACTCCTTTGGAGTGCCTTCCAGTGAAATCTTACCCATTCTTCAGTATTTTTTCTTTGTAGGAAAGTAGGTATTACCAGATATGACTGACATAAAAATAAAATGCATTAGCAAAACTTTGAAATGCAGCCTTCCTTCTCTCCTTGCCATCCTTACCTTTTTTTGCTGATTCCCCAGTGGAATGTGATCTCTCCACAGAACTCCCTAAACTCATTCATTGCCTTCTTTGATCACTCTGCTTTTGGATAATTAATTATTCCTGCTTTGGGTAAATTAGTTATTCTTATACTCTTTTCTTCCTATTAGGTTGTGTAAATTCCTTGAAAACAAAAGACCATATTTTATTAATCTTCATATCCTAAACATAATGACTGACCAAGTAAATCAATTTATTGATGAATTTCTTTGGTGATTTGTTGAGATAAAGCTGGTAAGAGGAATGCACTCTAGGTTGACATCCTAAATCAACTTTCAGTGACTTCTAGATATTTAGAAATGGGGTCTGTTTTTTTGGCTTGGCTCTCTCTCAAATCATATTACTTGATGAGAACTGTAATCATCTAAATCTATGTAAAACACTTTTTCACCATACATGGTAAGAAAAAAATGGGATGTCAGAATTTTATGAATGGTGATGTTACATTTCATGCTGCATGTCTACCTGTTCAGCTGTTTTTTAGTCATGCCTGATTCTTTGTGACCCTGGTTGGGGTTTTCTTGTCAGAGATACTGGAGTGGTTTGCTATTTCTTTCTCCAGCTTATTTTATAGATGAGGAAACTGAGGCAAACAGGTTTACTTACACAAGCTCACACAGCTAGTAAGTGTCTGAGACCATATTTGAACTCCCATCTTCCTGACTCTAGACCAGGGCTCTCTCTACTTCAAATTTAGTCTGACTACTCATTAAGATTGTCACGTTTTTTTCAGAGTATCTTTAAATTATCATTTTAATCCATACATATCATTATAACTGTTAGTATTCTTTTGTAAATTGAGCAATTTATCTAATGCATTAATGTTTGCCTCTTTTATCCTCCTTTTTATATTAATGGATGCGATCAAAGTAATTCTTCATCTTTTAATATAAGTAATATGAATTTGCTACCTGGCATTTATAGTTTTCATTTGATCCTCACTACAAGTGACCTGTGAAAACTATCTCAAGTAGTATTTTTCTCCTTTCTAATAAGAAAACTCGCAATTTGAGACTTTTACCCCCTGGTTTCATTTAAGAACTAAGTGGAGAAGTCGGACTCAAACTCATTGGCAGTATTGACTAGGTTAATTTAATGGTTGTAAGTTACTTTGAAATAAAATGTCAAATGATGTAACTGTCCACCAGTTTTTCTTTTATAAACTATAACGCACATATGTGGAAAATAACCATTATACTCCTTCGTGCCAGACACTGCACTAAGATCCTGGGAAGTAGATGCTATTATCATTCGTATTTACAGTTGAGGAAACTGGCAAACACGTTAAGTGACTTGCCTAGGTACATTCCTGAGGGCTGGATTTGAATTCAGGTCTTCCTAACTTCAAGCCCAACTCTATCCATTGTACCATCAGCTGTTTCTGGTTATTAAATAGATATTTAATTATGTAGATACAAACATTAGCACAAAATAGCCAAAAAACATGTAATAATAAACAAAAAGATAACTTTGATTTTTTAATAAGATGTTCCAGATTTTTGACCGTCTAGTTCATGCATGTACGTAAGATATACTTTAAGACTATGTAAGTCACCATTTTCTTCCTTTTTTACCATTGTTAAAAGATACCTTTGGGATATAGCATAACAATTTACATTGTAAATTATATTCTCTTAATTACATGTCTCTAATAATGTGCCATATTCCCTAGTGCTTTATTTGGGCTTTCTTATTGTATGTTTTTTAAACAGATGCTTCATTTGAACCCTCTGTTGCCTTGGCAAGTCTTGTGCAGCATATTCCACTGCAGATGATCACAGTTCTCATCAGGAGCCTTACCACTGATCCCAATGTCAAAGATGCAAGCATGACTCAAGCTCTATGCAGGTATTTCACCTCACTATATTGACAATGATTGTAAATTTGGAAGCAAGAGACATTTTTAATTAAAATGCAAAGATTACAGAAATCACTGCAATGAATAATCTCACTCAACTAGTGAGTTGAGTGACAACTCAACTAGTTTTCACTGCCACACCCTCTTTTAATTTTTTTACACAGCATAACAAGATTATAAAACAATGAGGGTTTTTTTATACTTTAAAGTCATAACAAGGCAAAATGCTATATACCAAGGATTCTTATAAACCCTAACCCCTTCTGTCTCTACTCCATAGACTCCCCCAAACTTAACTCCTATACCTAACTTCCCTCTCCAGAATTTTAACTTTCCTCACTTGTTTCTTCTTTTCTATCCTCAGATGTTTTGGTCTTTGTTTAAAAGACTTTTGTCTGATCCTTCCTTTTTTAACTTTCATTCTGTCTGCTTCCTGTCCCCATCAGCTTTAAGTGAATGACCTTACCCCTGATGCCCCCCCCCCCCCGCCCCCCCCAGTAGAACAGAAGCTTCTTAGGGAAGAGATGTTTTTGTTGTTGCCTTTGAGTGCCCAGCACCTGGTACATCTAATGCCTGACTTGTTGATTGGATGAATGCTTCACCAAAATTGTACAATTGGTGGCTTTTTCCTGCTCTCGTCCACCTTGGCATTTCTGGACATTTTAACACTACTAGCAACTTACCCCTTTTCCTTAAATTTTTCTCCCTGTGCTTTCTATTACCCTTCTGGTTTCCTGGTGCTTTTTTAGCTTTTGATTCTTCCTTTCTGTCTCCAGATTTAGCCTTTAGCTCTTTTCTCTTCCTTTCTTTAAAAAAAAATTAAGCCAAATGTACTAACCTCTGGTTTCATTGGTAGAAGGATGGGAAATGATGTCAAATTCACATAGAAATAGGGACACTAATATACATAAGCATCCCCACAGGCTACATACTGACTTTGTTTCAAAGTTCAATGTTATCTGAATCTTACTTTATTTTTATTGATTTTGTTACATATTTCCCATTTACAGTTTAATCTAGTTCAGACCATAGCTCAGGAGCTGGCACTTCTGGTCAAGGGATCTCCCAGCCAATACTCCTTCAACCAGTGTAGACTGACAACCATTCTGTAGCATTCTTTATCAGATTGCTCCGTTATAAACCCCAGGAGGAGACAGATTGTCCTTCATTCATCTGTCTTACTCTTTACAGTGTCTCACTCATGGGCACTCACATACTCAGTCAACAGTCAAGAGATGTTTATTCAAAACATACTGTGTGCCAGGCACTGTGCTAAAAATACAAATATGAAAACGAAAGACAGTACCTACTGGATTTTGGTTTACAATCTAATTGAGGGAAACAGCACACAAAAGAAAGGTGAAAAACAGAGATACTCGAGAGTAGGGTATGGTGAAGAAATCTGAGAAGTCCAAAACGAGGACGTACAGCCCTGTGGAAAATGAGATGTCTGTCCTGTCCTGTCTCCTGAAAGGTAGGAGTTTATGACTCTACCCTCTAATTGGTGGGGCAAAGGGTATTGATGAGGTCTGAGTAACAAGGCTGATTGAATCTTGCAAATGATTAGTATACTGGAGCCATGGTGGAAAAATCCTACAGGTCCAAAATGAGAGGGAAATAAGGTATCTGAGGAGACACTAGAGACTTTGGAGTGAGTGAATGGCTAATGATTCAAACAGTTTCTTGTATGTTATGTTAGATGGAGAGGGGCTTAGCTGTTACTTACTCATCTGAGAACTTGGGTTTTGTTTTCATCTTTGTTCTTTGTAAAAAATAATAATGATAATAATAAATTAGTGCTTTGTATTGGAACTCTTGTGTCCCTGAGCAAAATATTTTGAAAATGTGCTTACAAGTTTTTCTGTTTTTCTTTTGTCTTTCAGAATGATTGATTGGCTTTCTTGGCCTTTGGCACAGCATGTGGAGACATGGGTGATTGCACTGCTCAGAGGACTGGCAGCAGTCCAGAAGTTTACTATTTTGATAGATGTTACTTTGCTCAAAATTGAATTGGTAAGTGGGATGAGAACCTTTAAATTTAGGGGATCCAGTAAATGCTTTGGGCCTTTTTGGAAAGTGGGAGAGGGAGTGCTCATTAAAGGTATGTGAATACTCAGTTAATCAGTTATATGCAGTATAGTCAGGTCTAGTTGTTTATGAATTATTTGCACATAATTAAAAGTACCTAAAAGACTCTTAAAATATGGTGTTACAATTGAATCATACATAGTAATAGCTCATTTTCCTGTAGCTCTTTAAAGTTTAAGAAAGTGCTTTACATGCATATCTTATATAAAGACATATCTCTAATAAGATTATGTAGTATTTTACTTTGCATAGTTGCCTTAACTTATTTCTAGTATCAGGAAATGCTTTTCAGGCATATTTAGACCATTGCAAAGGTGTTCTGGGGGAGGCAGGGGGTTTCTAGATTACATTGAATCTGTCTCATTTCTCTCAGCTACCAAGTGCAAAAATAAAAGTTACTTCAGAACTTTAGGAAGAAATTTTGGCAACTTAAAATATCTTAAGCTAAATTTTTAACATGTTCATGATTTTTTGAAAAAAAATAAAATGATACATATTTGAATTTTTTTTTTTTTTAAAGGTTTTTAATCGACTTTGGTTTCCTCTTGTGAGACCTGGTGCTCTTGCAGTTCTTTCCCATATGTTGCTCAGTTTTCAGCATTCTCCAGAGGCTTTCCATTTGGTAAATTACTTCTCCATTTTATTTCTACATACTAAATTACATTTAAAATTTTTGGTATTAAGTCAGGTTTTATATTCTCAAAATGAGGTAGTTTCACCACATTAGCTGCAGGCTATTTAAGGTATCACATAGGGCATAATAAGATGTTAAGCACTTGTAGTCTAGGCAAATCAGGTTCCAGTTAGTTCTGCCACTAAGTCAGGATCTCTCAGGGTCCCTAAGGCAACTCTTTAGGACTTTAAAAGTTACAGATAAGTTACTGTTTTGTGTTTGGTGCAGAGAGTTTCCACCCAGAAATTCCCAGCACTTGTGGAATTACAGGTTTGGATTTTATTTTATTTTTTAAATGGAGATTGTAATACTTGAAACACCTGTATCAAACCTATGTCACTGTAAAGAAAGTGCTCTGTAAATGTTAAATGTAAACTGTAAATCTGGGTTAAAAACTAAGGAATATTTTCAGAAACTGAAGGGATAGAATTTTTTTTTTTTTGCTTACCTTTTTGGTATCATTTAGTGAATAGGTAAAATTTTTTCAAACACAAAACTGCTTTATAAGAAGGACCTTGAAATAAAGAAATAAAATGGAGTACACAATATTGATTAATCATAAGGCTCCTTAGAAATCCAGAATGATATGGAAAGAGCTTAACATCTCTCTTCCTTCCCTTCTTCCACTCCCCATTTGTGTCCTTTGCTCCAGCTGTTAATTTCTTGAAAGAATTGTTTTTGTTTGATTCTTCTATCTGTGCAGTCACCAGGCCTGTAAAAGGTGAGCTAAGTCTAGGCAGGAAATGAGGGAGGAGATACTGTACCCTGTCTATGCTGTGTACTCTCATTGGTTATATCAGTACCAACGGTTTTCCAGTTTTCCTTTTTATGTCTAATTCCTGAACCATGCATTCATTATTATAAATGGCACAATTCTAGTCCATTCCCTTAAATAATAGAATTGAGTTTGTGACACTACAGGTTGTAAAGAAAAAGTGGCTCAAGTTATTGAATTATTTTTTAGTCTTAAGAGTAGGGAGGCTTCCCCTACTCTTAGCTGTTGAGCCTGTGCCATGATGGTATGTGTCCTGTGAGGTTTCTTATTTCTACGATTTTGAATAGTGTTATGTTTTACTATATAATATAAAATTCTCATAAATGGAAGTTTAAATCCACACTAGATGGAGCTCCAAACTAAATTTGGGTGTATCTTTTAGGAAATGTAATTCTCCTTGAGAGAACTGATTAGTGTGTCAAAAACTCCAAGGTTCTTCCTCATAAAATATTTTCAGGATGGTAATGTTGACCTCACTATTTTAGAACTTAATTTTTTTATATATATATTTTATTGCTTAAAGAATTACATGAAATTCTGTGTAACTTTGAAGGCTCAAATACTGTCCAAATTTTAAGAGTAGTTAAACTTCTAAAAATATTGTAATGTAAAATATTCAGACAAGTATCTCTTATGTAGCATTAAAATACAGTTTATTAGCTAGACTGTTAACAGATTTATCATCTTATAAGTACATTTCAAGTGATTTTATTTCCCATTTTTTTCCCTTTAGATTGTTCCACACGTGGTTAACTTGGTTCACTCTTTCAGAGCTGATGGCCTGCCTTCCAGTACAGCCTTCCTAGTTCAGTTAACAGAACTGATACATTGTATGATGTATCATTATTCAGGATTTCCAGATCTTTATGAACCTATTCTGGAAGCCATCAAGGTACAGTGTGACATGAATGTGCAATAAATTGACATGTAGACAACTGAAATGGTGACAACTATGAAGTGTGTGTTGAAAGGAAATAGTAAAGGTTAGCATTCTACATGATCATTAATACAATTTTTGTGGACTCCATAACTTATCAATATATTAATAATTATAAATTAAGGGCAGTAATCTGCAGTGTTAATGAAATGAGTGGTGACTTAGCTCTTCTTTTTATATTCCTCATGTTAGGAATTATTTGTATATCAGTTTCTTATAAATTATCTGAACTGGTTTATAGAAGTATTAAAAATTAGTATGAACTGTGATTTTTGTCCCAGAAGGTAATTCAGTTAGCCTCTGTCTCAATGTGTCAAAGACAAAAAAAAAAGATATCCTTTCGATGAACCTTGTTTTTCTTTTAATGTAACCTGGTTGCCAAGTTGTTTTCATCACAGCTTAGTTTATAGGAATATGGATTCAGTCATTAATTTGTTTTGTATTCCCTCCTACTTACATCCTGAACTTTATTCACAGGTTGGCTAATGGGTTTTCCAGTTGAAGTCTTTGCTCTCTTCCTGTACTGAAACTTTACATGGTTCTGTTTATTATAGAGTCATTTCTATTTCTTGCTAGGTAGTTTTAATTTAAATTTCAAAAGAAAACATAATGATCCAAAAAAAGCAGGACATGTCAATATATAGACAAAACAGAAACAACTTCAAAAAGTGATAGCTTTCATTTTCTTTCACATACTGACTTTATCATAATAGATCAGTATACTGCCTTGTACTTACTTCTGTATTGTTTTCCAGTTAATAGATTAGAAAGTGCATATGATTCAGTGAGTTCATAACATAATGTTACAATGAATATGCTGGTTTTTAAAAGGGAAAAAGTGGTGTAGTGTCATTGAAAGAGCACTTCATTTGTATCAATTTGAGTCACTCAATCTCTCTGAGGCTCATTTTCCTCCTTTGTTAAAAATGAGGATGAATGATATTTGTATTACATAAATGATACTTGTATTACCTACCTCACAGAGTTGTTCTTAGGATTTAATGAGGTGATTTAAAGAGCTTTTTAATAAAAGCATTTTAAAAATGGAAAGTGCTGTCAATAAAATCACTGAACTCTTCTAGCCAGGGTATCTATGTCACTATGTTCAGTATTGTCATACAGAACCTCATAGGAGCTTGAGTAATAACTATTCCTCAGTAAATAATAGCTTGTAGAATTTGTCATCTTGAGACCATACCTGATTACCTGCCTGTTGGTTCCTTAGCCTTTATATCATCCTTAATTTCTTGGGTTAGTTGCCAAACAGTAAAATTCATTAGCAATTTTCAGTTCTGGTTGACTGGTGAAGATTTTATCCTGTGTACTAAGTTTCCTGGTCAATACATGATCATAGTTATGTTCCCAGCTTATTATTGGTTTGTAGCACTTTATTCATCAGAATAGCTCATTTTGTGCTGCATGTGTTGGTAAATTACATGAGTGCCTTTTACCTACTGAAGAAGATAGAAATTCCTGAGATTCTGTTTTTAAATGGTTTTTAATCAGTGGAATTGGAAAATATTTCCCAAATGTTTGGAAAACATTCTGATAGCTTTCTAATTTCTTTCTCTTTTTTTTGCATATCCAACTATGGCTTCTCATGATAGAATAAAAACTGGATCACTATACAGCCATGCCTTCCTCTTTCTAGTGATACAGGGTGAGTCAGGCAAGGCAGTATTTATTCTAACAAAAACAAAACCATCAGAAAATTAGTTTGTTAAACTGGAATCAATGAGGCTTGTTTATACGTTCTTACAACCCAACTAATGGTGTGCTTTGGGTTTGTATGATCTCTAAAGCATCCTGGTGACTTAGATTTGTGTTTTTCAGTGACCAATAGAAGAAAGTTCTGATGATTGCTTCAGCAAATATGAGAGTGGAGGAATGGATTCAAGTCCTACCTCAGACATTGGTTGTACCCCTGAGCGAGTACCTTAACCCCTCCGGGCAGTTCTTTAAAACTGTAATTTAAAAGAGCAGTTACAGAGCTGCCCTGGCAGAGGGAATTTTCTCACCAGAAGTTCTCTAAACCAATAATATCATAGCTCCAGTGTTGGTTTATTTTTAAGTACAAGGTATTGTGCCCCCTATTGTTGTAGCACTTTTGCAGTTTTTGTAAGTAATCATTAAAAAAAACTATGTGAAGCAATACAAAGAACAGAGTAAAGCCAGATGATGGAAATAAAAAGGGTAATTTTATTGCTACTTTGTTAAAGTCACTATTTATATCTTGTGGATTAAAACAATCCACAAATAGAAATTTATGGCAACATGTGGCTTCACATCTTGAAGGTAGTGAGAATAGTAGTATATTCTAAGTTTTGGCACATTTCTAAAATATGCTCTGTTTTTAAAAATTATGCGTGGCTCTTACTAACATCTTTTTGCGTAACATTTCAGAAGAAATACCTTTTTCTTTGTCTCTGACAGTAACTTGTTCCAAAATTGAGACTGTGCTCTTAATGATAGAATTTGTGTTATTATCTTATGGCACATTACCATTTACAAGAAATTTTGGTGCTTTTCTGAAATCCAGTTTAAAACTTTTAAGTTTAGAAGAAACCTTATGTGGTTATTTTACTTCAGACTAAAGTAATTTCTGTGGAAATTATCTGTCAATGCAAAGCTAAGAAAGAAAATTATTTCATGAAATCAGATTGAGTTCTTACCTTTCTAAAATTTATGTAGCAGGTGGTTACAGTTTTGAAAAGTCTTGCTTCCACCCACTTCCCTTACTCATTTTCCCTTTGGTTCCTCCTCATACTTCTCTTATCCATCAACTCATTTCAGGTCTTTACTTGAAAATTTTCTCAGCTGCATCATAGAATCTGGATGGGAAGTAACTTTATCTCTTTAAAGAACAGTGACTTTTCTACTGAACTAAGAAAATTAAATGGAGTTATTTTAGGTAAAATATAAAGTTTGACTTGATAAAATATACATGCACCTATATCTAGATGCTTCTTTTGGCCCCAAACCAGTTTGCACATGTAATTGTGGCATGAATGTTGAGAAAATAATGTGTATAAATGATGTACATACTATATCAGAGGGGCTGTAGATTAATTTTTTTTTGCTTAATTTATTTGATTGCATTTTGGTTTAATTCTTTATTTTCCCATCTTGTAAAAATGCTACCGCATATTTTCTAACCTCAGTTTTATGTTCGTAAAAGTGTGACATACAGGGCACTGTTGGAAAGGGATCATTTTATATAGATATATACATATAGAATCCTTGTAGTGTTGTTAAAGTTGATAACGTGGCTCTAGAACGATTTATTTTGGCTCTGTAGTGTAGTTTAAGTCTTTGATGACTAGCCAGACAATTTTACTGTCTGATTTCAAAGTCAACTAAGATATAACCCTGGGTTGTGAAAGTGAGAAATTGTCTAACTAGAAACCTACTGCTGTAGTAGTACTGGTTAATTCCAAAGCAAAGCATAGCACATTAAGCTTCCTTCCCCTTGTCTTTGTTTTCTTTTAATAATCTACAGGAGTTTCCTAAACCCAGTGAAGAAAAGATTAAGTTGATCCTGAGTCAGAGTGCCTGGACTTCTCAATCTGATTCCTTGGCATCTTGTTTGTCTAGACTTTCGGGAAAATCGGAAACTGGGAAAACTGGCCTGATTAACCTAGGAAATACTTGCTATATGAACAGTGTGATACAGGCATTGTTCATGGCCACAGAGTAAGTTTAAACTTAAGAATGTTTTATATATTGAGCAAATTTATTTGTTAAACTACTGTGATATGAAAAGTACTGGGTTATATGCTAGGGAAAATACAAAGTCAAAGAAGTCTTGTCCTCACTCCTGAAGGAGCTCAAAATCTAATGGAGAACTAATACGTACCAACAACTAAGCGTTTATTAAGCTGTTCTCTACGGGGTGATAGGGATGCAGGAGAAAATTCCTACCCTCACAAAATTTACATTTCATATATATAATATATAAAGAGCATAAATCCCATAAAAGCTTCAGAGTATTATGGATCATGAGAAAGAAAGGTTTATTTATGATTTTGGCAGGATTAGGAAAGGGATCATGGAAGAATTGGGATTTGAGCTGGATCTTGAAAGATAATAGGATTTTAACAAGCAGATTGTTTATACGTGTAATAACCCAATCTATCAAGATACTGTTCCATGTTGTTGGAACAATAAATACTACAGTTTAGCATATGGATTAGTTGGAGAGAAGGCTGGATAGGACTGGAATGGTTCTTGGATGACACACCAAAGACTCTGAACTTGGGGAATCACTGGATGTTTTTGAATAAATGTATTAAGAGTTACAGTGTTAGAAAGATGAATAACAACACATAGGCAGCATTAGAATGTGAGAGGTTATCAGTTAGGGTTTAACTACTCTAGAAGTTACAAAGGAAAGAGCCTTTTAGGCCAGGTAATCTTAATATTAGTGGAATTTTTTCTCTTTTAAAAACTTATCCCCATTGATCATGTTAGTATAACACAGCAGAAATAAGAAAAACACTTTCTGTAACTATCTTGTTCAAGAACTAATGAAACCCAGGAAGTACAAATGTAAAAACTATTTTAAAGATTAGTGTTGATCATTTCCTATACACTTTACAGTCAACCAGCAGGCATTTTATTTAACTTTTGCTACACAGAAGGCAGACACTGGAGTTTCAACGACCAGGAAACTAATCCTTTGTCCCATAGAGGTAATGTTCTATTGGGGTAGGCATATCCAATTACAGAATATTTGGGGACATTGGGAGATATCTGGAGAGGTATTCTGTGGGACAGAGGTGAGGAGGAAATGCACTCCAGACATGAGAATTGGTCAGTCTAAAAGAACAGGTGAGAAGTGGGCTATCTGAGGAACAGAGAAAGCCGATTGGCTGGAAGCTGCAGCATACAAGGAGGCATGTGAGGGTGTATAATGAGGCTGAAAGCTAGATTGGGGCCAGGTTGTCACTTGAAAGCTAAAATGTATATTAGCCTGGAAGCAATGAGGAGTCCTTGGAGTTCAAATAAGGGGATGACATGGTTGGATGTGTCTGTGAGCAGAATAACTTAGCGGTTAGGGGAAGGAGAAGTGATGAAAGTATGAGCACAGATGGAGTGATAGAGAAGGGGATGGTGCAGAGACAAGAGATGACAATAGAAATAACAAGCTACGCGCAGCGCGCTGAGTGAGAACTAGAATTCTAGTAATGTGGAACCAGAGTGCGGGAGGGAGACTGGGCCTAAATGTAGATCTGAGGGTCATCTGACTAGAGGTGATAACTAATAATCTTGGACAAGAAGTCCACAGTGCGAATAATTGCTGATAGAATGTAAAGAGAAGAGAAAAAGAACTCAGTGTAGAAGAGCCTTAGAAAATGCCCACAGTTAGGGGCTATGACGTGGATTATGAACCAGCCAAGGAGAAGGGTGGGAAACCAACCAGGAAAAGAAAGTTGTGTCCTGAAAACCCAGAAAGATGTTTGCAATTGAGAGGGGAACTTGGAGGGGAGGGGAGGAGAGGACCGGAAACAGCACTCAGCCATGTCAGATGTGACAGGAAAGACCAGTGCAGCTGGTAACTAAAAGATTCTTGGTAACTTTAGGGAGAGGAGTTTTCAGCTAAGTGTGAAGGTTGACAGCTTGCAAAAGATTGAGAGGAGAAAGAGGCAATGAGTATACACTCTAGGAGTTTGAAAAAGGGAGGAAAATTGACTACTTCAGAGGATAGTAGGGTTTAATCAAGTTTTTAAAGGATGGGAGAATCTTGGGCATATTTGAAGGGAATAAAGAAGGAACCAGTAGATAGGAAGGAAAGAAATATCAGAGACAGAATTGAGAGAACAATTTCCTGGAGGAAGATTGGAGGGAAAGGTAATCAAGTGTGGTTACATAGGCAGGAAGGACTGCTTAATCAGTAAAAGGTGAGAATGGGGGAGGATGTTGGGGGTATGGATCAAAGGATCTCCTGGGGTGATGGCTTTGATGCTTTCAGTAAAGTAAAAGGTAACCGCAGCAAGAGAAGAGTGGTTTGTAATTGTGCTTGCCTACAGAGAATGAGATTAAGAATTGTTGGGGAGAGGTGCATGGTTTCCCATGTTGCCAGGTTGGGCATAAATCATAACTTTTCTTAAAATTGGAATAACCATGTATGTTCTTCCTGCAAGGGAGTACAAGAATATACTGTTGGAAGCATTTGGTCACACTGCTATCCCATCATACCTTGTTACTTAAGAAATCATTACAATTAGGGCAATAGTGTTAGCCTCTCCAGCCCATTTAAAGCAATCAATTTATTTCTAAAATTGGGAATGAGGAAAAAGGCTTCAGTGAAAAAAATAATGTAGAGTAATGTTGATGGCTAATAGTGAACAAGAGGCATCATTTCCCCAGAAAGGCCTCAGAAGATTTGGGTGAAGCACAGGTATCTTCTCTTTAGCCCCTCTTTAGAGATTCATCTCGCTTTTCAAAAACACATGAGTAGGGGGAATAGACAGTTGCATCTAGTATCAGGTGCCACTCCAAAGCGGGTCATTGCTCTGACTGCTTTTATGATTTACTTAGGCCTAACTCACACCTCGTATTGCATTTGATCTTTATAATCCCCTACGATGGACAAACTATAATAAATACAATTCCTATTTTTAAATGAGGCAACTAATATTCAGAGAAGGTAAGTGACAAAACCAACTTTATGGAGCTGGTGATTGGCAGAGCCAGATTTCAGCCACAACCTTGCCTGACTGTGCCCTTGGTCCTTGAAGCTTGCAGCATTTCTGGCACTTTTTACATTCTACAGACTTCTAGTTGGGGAAAAAAATGTAAAAAAAAAAAAAAAAAAAAAGATATGCGGATGGCTCTGAGAGGCGAGTGTCATGACACTTGGAACTTCTCCAGCTACACTAGTGTCTATTTAAGCTTTATTTGTTAGCTCAAAATATTTTAATGCAGTTTCCCATTTTAGACATTTGGAATGCATACTTACATGGTGAGTGACAACTCAGTATCATAGAATGAGATTTTCAGCATAACTGGATTTTTCTATGTAATTTTAAGTTTACTTTTTTAAGAATATAAAACATTTTAACCTTAAAAACTAAAATAATTACAAAACTTAGTGCACAAATCTCTGTCTTAACAGGAGAGGTTACAAGGTGTAATTTAACCTTTTTGTTAAATTTTGTTACAGTTTAACCTTTTGTTATAACTTAATGTCATCATATTATGGTTATACTGTGTAACATTCCTCCTTCCAGTTTATTGAACTAAGTACTGTTATTTCACCCTATGCTAAAGGTAAATGGCTATTCTCTTTCAGTTTCAGGAGGCATGTGTTATCTTTAAATCTAAACGGGTGCAATTCGTTAATGAAAAAATTACAGCATCTTTTTGCCTTTTTGGCTCATACACAGGTAAGTATGAATTTATCTTTGTTGATTATAACTAAACACATTGTGCCGGGTCTGATGAACTGTTCATATTGTGAAATAAGACATTATATGGAAATAAGGCATCAGCTTAAAATAACCTCTTTTACATGTTTCATGGCAGACACTTAATAGGGGTAGTATGTGTCATACTTTCTTATTCAGGTAGTAGTTTTTGCCAACTACTTTTGAGTTTGGTGAATTGTGACATTTAGAATTATTTCTGTATAACATATAAATGAAAATAAATTTTTTTCATTGGGTTTTAATTTTTCCAGCATTATGCAGGCATGTTAACAGGAGGGAATAAAATAGTGAACGAAGAACTTTGATTTCAAAATAAAGGAGAGTCAGTAATGATATTTGCTTTTGGGGAGACTTTTTTTATCCCACATTTTAAAACACCCTAATTGATGAAAGGGCCTGACATTCACTGCTCTCCCTTCTGGCCCAGTGACTTCACAGGAATTCGAGTGGCAGTATCTAGTACTTTTCCCCCTGATCTAGGGATGGTTTGCTTTGTTTTTTTAATTCTTCTTATCCATAATTTTGCTAGCTGGTCATTCCTAATAGATCTTTCTTGTTGGTAAGAATCTGGTACCAAAAACCCTGCAGGATGAACATGTGAAGACAAGCCAAGGATTTCCTTTGCTTCGTTGGAGAATATTCCAACAATGTTGACATCTCATTGTCACAGTTCTGCTATATGTTTGTGATCTATTTCACATACTCATCTACCTCTACTTTGTTAGTAAAATTTCTCTCCACCTCTGGTTACTTGATTTCCTCACATCAGTGAGGATGTACTATGTTACTTAGCCTCTAGGTGGCACAGTGGATAGAGCACTGGCCCTGGAGGTAGAAGACTTGAGTTTCAGATGTGACTGCAGACACGTAGAAGGTACACAACCAGTTCCTTCACCTGTGTCTGCCTCAGTTTCCTCAATTAGCACCTACCTCCCAGAGTTATCTTACCAACAAGAAAGCTTATTTCTCCAGTGGGAGTAATTAGAGCCTTAGGAAGAAGTGACTATCTTAGAAATGCTGAAAGGAAGAAAGGCTAGTTCTAGTCCAATGTACAATATAGATTCAGGGAAATCAGTTTTCAAAGTCTTCATAGAAAAAATAGGTAGGAGCCTATGGACTACAGTTCTCAAAGGGTAATCGGCCCTGAAGAGGATGGGTAAATTTCTAAGAATTCCAGTGAGGTTGTGAGTCAGTAATGTAGAGGAGCAACCGAAGTAATAACTTAGTTGATATATAGCTGCCATGTGAGAGGCGACATATCTAAAACAAGAAAAGCCATCATCCCTTTGTACTCTTACTTAAACCATATCTAGAGTATTGTGTTCAGTCCACATTTTAGGAAGGCAATTCATAAAGTGAAAAGAATCCAGAGGATAATAACCAGGATGGTAAAAAACATCAATCATGCCAGGAGAGGATTGGTTAAAACAGTTGGGAATATTTTAACCTATAGAAGGCAAAGGGAATATGATAGCTAACAGTAGATTTTTGTGCAGATTTTGGAGTAGATAGCCTCTGAGGTCACTCCAAGGCCAAAATTTTACAAAATTTTGCGAAATTTTTCATAAATTCAGAGGAGTGACTTGGCCAAAAGTTATTTTGTTCACTATAGATAAATTGTTTACTTCTGTCCTAATCTACTTCTTGTCAATAGAGGGAAGCATATGCCCCACGGATTTTTTTTGAGGCATCCAGGCCTCCCTGGTTTACTCCTAGATCACAGCAGGACTGTTCTGAATACCTCAGGTTTCTGCTAGACAGGTAAAGTATTTCTGAACTTTACAAATATGGGATAGGTTTTTATATTGATCTTTCAACATTATTTTTTAAAGTTTAGTTGTTCCTGGATCATCTTATTTTATTCCTTCTGAAAACTGGTTGTTTTGACTACATTTTACTGTCACTTTTCTACTTAAAAAAAAACATTTTAAACCTGCTATCCTTCTCTTGCTCCATAACCTAAAATCCCTTTTATTGAAGATATACTATGTTTAACTAACAAATTCTTTTTCTTGATTGTGGTGAGAAATTCTAGAAAACAAAAGTAGGAAGATTCTAAGTATAGTTCATTCTTTATTTCTTTTCCTTTCCTTCTCTTAGTTTTTTTGTTCTGAGACCCTGTAAGCTTTCAAATTCTGAGCCTGGGCACATGTAGCCACCTGCTTGTTACTTAAGACGCTGAGATAGGCCTGGCCTCAGCTTATTTCCTGTTTTCCTTCACCCAGCCTTTCTCTGTTTGAACAAGTGCAATGGCTGCTGTAGAGTTATCATCTCCAGTAGATTTTTGTTGAGCTGAGGCCTTGAAACACGAGTTTGAGAAGAAGATACAGAGTATTATTGGCTATTGACATGTAGAAAACGAAAATCCAAAAATAAATTGACTGTTTCACCATTAACTGTCAGATTTACCTCCCAGTTTAACTACTAAATGTTCTTTAGGACTAATCGCTTCTTTCCAAGCCTTGTCCCACCCCAAGAAAATAAACTCTCTTTGATTATAGGGGCATTTTAAAGATGAAGGCATTAGTTAGTAATAAAGTACTTCAGTTTAAGGTCTATGAAAACAAGGACTTTCTTTAGACTTTGAGAAGTGTCACTTTGGTTCATATAGATCAGTTGGTTTTCTTGCAAAACAGACTCCAACTTATTGACACTATAAAAATGAGAAGGTAATACTTACTAATTTGAGGGAAGGAAAATGACCTTCTAAATTACTGATTTTTCTGAAAACTTGGTTACTTGTAATTCTGTAGCTGGTTAAGAAAAGGTCAATGTGATCATTTCCTTTGTAGACTCCATGAAGAAGAGAGAACCTTGAAAGCTCTGTCATCACTGAAGCCTTCTGGAAATGTGGGATCCAGTGAAGCCTCCTTACAGGAAGTAGCCAGCAAGGCAGCACCATTGACAGAGATCCCTTACACAAACCATAGTGAGAAAACCTTGATAGAAAAAATGTTCGGGGGAAAACTACAAACTAATATACACTGTTTGAACTGCAGGAGTACCTCCCAGAAAGAGGAAGCCTTTACAGATCTTTCACTTGCATTTTGTCCTTCTTCTATGGAAAACCTATCTTTTCAAGGTCCATCATGTTCTCCTAAGGTGCAGGATGACTTTGTGGTCCAGGCTAGCATGGTAACAACTGACTCTCCTGAAGAGTCAGCGCTTTGCCATCCTGTCCCCTCTGGCTTTGGCTCGGAGACAGTCATGGATGAAGCAGCTTTAGACAGTCGTCCTTCTGAGCTTCACTGTACAGAAAACACTTTGGTCTCTAATGAACCATGCAAGATTCAGATTAACAGAGGAGGATCTCAGAAACCAGGAGGCGAAAGCACACCTTCAGTTACTGACTTGCTGAATTATTTTCTGGCACCAGAGATCCTTAATGGCGATAACCGCTATTATTGTGAAAACTGTGCCTCTCTACAGAATGCAGAGAAAACTATGCAAATCATGGAAGAACCTGAATACCTTATTCTCACTCTCCTGAGATTTTCCTATGATCAGAAGTGTCACATACGACGCAAAATCCTAGACAATGTGTCACTGCCATTGGTTTTGGAGTTACCAGTCAAAAGAACTAACTCCTCTTTAACTTCCTTATCAGAAAGTTGGTCAGTAGATGTTGATTTTACAGATACTGGTGAGAACTTAGCTAAAAAGCTCAAGTCCTCAGGGACTGATGAGGCATGCTGCCCCAAACTGGTGCCCTATCTGTTAAGCTCTGTTGTCGTCCACTCAGGCATCTCCTCTGAAAGTGGACATTACTATTCATATGCCAGAAATATCACAGGTTCTGACTCTTCCTTTCAGCTGTGCCATCAGTCTGAAACTCTGGCACTAGCTTCCCCTCAGAGTCATTTGTTGGGGGGAGAAATTCCTACTGCAGTTATTGAGCAGGACCTGGAAAATAATGAAATGTCAAAGGAGTGGTTTTTATTTAATGACAGCAGAGTAACGTTTACCTCATTTCAATCAGTCCAGAAAATTACCAGTAGGTTTCCAAAGGATACTGCTTATGTTTTATTGTACAAAAAACAGAATAGTACTAGTGGTTTCAGCGCTAATAATACAGCTAATGGACTCTGGGTGAATGGAGACCCGCCTCTGCAAAAGGAACTTATGGATGCTATAACAAAGGATAATAAACTGTACTTGCAGGTAAGTTGGATGGAAATATACCTAATTTGTGACATACCGAACTTTTCCTTATTGCAACATTCCCTTTCAGGGTTATCACATGTGGTCAGAGTTTTGCAAATCTTACTTTGTTAATTTAAAAATCTAATCTCTAAGTTCTCTGAGATTTGTTCTTGAAGTGGGAATTTTGATTTCTGAATATGAGTTTGGTGTAAAAGATAATGAGTCTATAAAATGGCAAATGAGCTTTCTAAAGACTTTGTAAACCATTACATGCGTTATGAATGTCAGCAGTAGCAGTATGAAGTTTGTTATGAAATTCATAGTTGATAATTAATTACATTCAGTTATTTGAAAGTTGTCTCACACAATTGAGGTTAGTGAATTTGTTCAGTCAACTTTCAAAAGAGGAAAAGGCCTTGCTGCTTATTGGGAACGTCATAAGACTTTTACTGAAATCCGTGTTTGAGAAATCTCTCAACAGCAGCTCTTCACAAAACGAGTTGTCCTATGTGTTTGAAGTGGGTCGGCCATCTGGCCTCACAGAACTGGCATGCTTGGGAGCTTTGTTTCTGACAATCACATAAAGAACTGTTGAAGAGACTGGTACAGGACGGAAGAGGAAGAGGGCTACGGGTGCTAATTTTTAAGAAGGGAAGAAATCCCAGGAATGTTTGGCGTTAGATTGACAGTTTGGCAAAATAATGGGTAGAGTGTTGAGGAAAATGCACATACCTAAGATGGGGACTTAAGAATGTCCTACTAGGCAAAACTTGATACTTGTCATCATGGGTAAAGCAAATGCAATCAAAACTCTATTGGGATTTAAATAAGCTCTGTGACTATAAGATTTTACTTTTGCCAAATTGGCTGACATTCCCTGGCATAAAGTACAGTACAATGATATGGCAGCCAAAGTAGAAATTAATTTTAAATCTAAATTTTCTCTAAAGGGAACAAATAATGCATTAATTAAATGTCTAAATTACATCATAGTGCAAGTAATTCCCGCTTAGAATACAAGTTGATCAAAATACGAGAAGAAACAGGTAGAAGGAAAAAGAGTCTAAGTTAATCCTTAGACAAATTCAACTGGAAGAATGTTTCTTAAAAGATTTATAATACAACATTGTAATAAAATCCATAATTGAACCCCAGCATATGAATGGATAATTTTCCAAAAAGTGGTCTCTAAGTTGAATTTAATTTCAGAAGGCATTGTCCCAAAGAAAAGTATTATGGAAATGGTGGTTACAGTCCCCAGGCTGGTCCACAGCACAGCAGCCAGAAAGTGCTTTGAAGTAATTGGCCCAGCATTAATAGCTAGAGAGCTTAAGCACAATGTCTGATAATCAAACCTTTATGCCTACATGTACTAGGCACTGGAGATACATAGATAAAATAGTTCCTGCCCTTACAGAACTTATAGTCTGTGCCAGAAAATAGCTTGTACAATGATTGGTAAAAACTTTTTTTAAAGAATTCCCACCTTGGGATAAATTCCTCTTCCACCAGTTCAAAGCTACTGGTAATGATTTGCATGGTGTTGTTAAGAAAAGGAAAGCAGATAGGATTTAGGATTAATTTTAGCCACCTAGAACCTGGCACCTTCGAGCCACACGTGGCCCTCTAGGTCCTCAGATGCATTTCTTTGACTGAATCCAAACTTCATAGAACATATCCCAAATCTTTCTTTTTTCTTTTCCTTAGCCCACTTTTTTGAGTTTAAATCAGTGTCGACAAGAGTGGCCAGGTCACCCATGTTTTTTCACTAGAACCTGCTATCTTATTGAGCTATCTTCTAGTTCTGAATATAGTTATATTCAGTTAAATTCCTAGAAAAAGTTATTTTCTACACACATTTTTTCTGGTTTTTTTCTTCTATCACTTCTTAGCCCATGTCATTCACCTGAAACTTCTCCCCAGTTAACATCTCTTAATCACCAGATCTATGGGCATTTCTTTTTTCATCCATCTCACCATCTCTGCTGCATTCAACACTCTTGACTAACCTCTCTCTCTAATTCTTTCCTCAGTTTTCATGACAGTACTCTCCTGGTTCTCCTTTGCTGGCTCTTTGCCTCTATTCCTTAGCTATGCCCCAAGGTTCTACTTTGAACCAACTTCTGTACATTCTCTCCCTTGGTGATTTCATTAGTTCTCATGGATTTAATTATCTTCTCTAGGCACCCAGCTCCCAGATCTACATATCCAGCCTTAGTCTCTGCCCTGCACTCTAGCATCACATCTCCAACTGCCTACTTAGAACATTTAAAACGTGTGTCCTGGAAAGCATTTTAAATTCACCTTGTATCAAACAGAGCTCATTATGTTCCCCCTCAAACTCATTCTTCTAAACTTCCCTATTTCTTATGAAAGCACCATTATCCTACTAGTCTCAGAGGATTACAAATTTGGCGTCTTACCGTGACTCTCCACCTCAGTTGACAAATCTTACACCTTCTGTCTCTACAATTCTTTCTTGGCATCTAGTCCCTTAGTACTCTCACAGCTATCACCTAGTTCAGGCCTTCAGCACCTCTCTGGTACGTGGTGGCACGTGTGGCAAGTCTTTTTTATTTTGCAAATCCTATACTTAGACATATTAAGTATTTTGAGTATGTAAAACTTAAAATTATTTCTAAATTTCATTTTATTTACAGTAATATAATGTGTGTATATATATGTATGTGTGTGTATGTATGTATAAAATGACTTATCTAGCAAAATTCAAGGCACAATAAAAGGCCTTAATATACTTTGGAAACCATTGGTCTAGCCTTGCTGTTGCACATGTCCTGTATGTCGTATTCCATGCCGGAAACCTTTTTCTGATTCTCCCAACCTCTAGGGTTGACGCTTCCTTCAAACCTAAACCACCATACATTGTCTCCCCCGGTAAAATATAAGTAAGGTCCTTGAGAGTGGGGCTTACTTGATACTTCATTCACTTGGCATCCCCAAGATCCATCATGGTGCCTAGCCACAGAGTAGACTTTTAATGCTTGTTGGTTGGTTTAATAGCTAAATCCTTGGGCCTCAACACTAGTGAGAAATAGTGGTTCTTTGGATATGCAAAACCTTTGTTTACATTTCAGAGGAATTCTGGGCTTTGATTGTATCCAACTGTGGGAAGAATAACAAACTGGTTCTCAGGAAATTGAGAGTACTACTAAAATACCCGTACTGAGGGTCCTAGGAAATAGGAGTATTTATCTTTTTTCTTCTTGAATTTCATTCTGGATCAGCCTGGAGGATAAGGTGAGAAGTAGGGTTGAAGATGGTCCAAGGTACCAACCAGCCAGTGTTGGGAATGGAAATCCCAGGTTAGTGAGATTTTAGGGACATGTGCCCTTTGCCAAAAATTAAATAGTTTAATATCAGGAAAAAGATTTCTGATTCTTAGTATTTAGTGTTGGGCTTTTTTTTTTTTTCAAGTGAGCAAGACTGATTATTTTCTCTTGCGATCCTGAAAGCAAATTTGAAAAAAAACAAATAGTTAACAAAATTGAATTCTTAGGAAAGGATAATATATATTTGTATTAACATGTGTTGGTAATTTTTACATAAGTTTGCTTCCTTCTAAAACATAACTTAATTCCATTTCTTTGATCCAAGTAGCTGCCATTTACTATGATCTTTCAGTGACAAGAATGCTTTTTTTGGTACTTGTCATTATTGAGTAAATTTTGCAGTTTTCTGTATAACTACTTGAGTGCCATTTTTCATTTACAGTATGATAGTTAAACAGGTTGATTTAATCTTATGTCATAAAATTTGTGTGGAGGTAATTTAGCAAAAATTTAACGGATGCTTAATAAATACTGTGTCTTGTTCTGTGTATTGAGAGTCGACAGGGTGTACAAAGACTTTGGAAGCCAGAGAAAAACCTGTATTCAAATTCTGTTTCTGACATTACCCTTGTGACTAAGCAGACCACTGAACTTATTTAACTCTTATCTGTAAAAGAGACACTTAGCCTTGATAGCCTATACTAGCCTATCCTAATAGATGTTCTCATTAGGAGATACAGGAGTTTCCTCTTAAAATAAGAAATCATAAGCTAAATGTTCACTGTATGCTTAATATAAGGAAAATCATATTTACAGGTGAAATGGGCTGTAAATTGTAATTCCTGACTTCTCATTATAAAAATAAATAGGCATAACCTGAATAGTAAGCAGCAGTGGTGGAATTTCAGCCTGAGTAGTTTCCTTGACTCCAGAGCCAACATACCTCTCACTGTACCTGATCCATAGCACTCTCCATGAGTGATCTAGCTTTTAAAAAAGTTTTTCTGTAATTCGTACTTTTTATATTGCTTTAAGGCTTATAAAGCAATTTCCTTACTTAAAAAACTCTGCAATGGGTAGGTCTTGAAAGTGTTATTCCTGTTTTATAGATGAGGAAACCGAGACCCAGAGCAATGAGACGACTTGCCCACCACATGAGTAGGCAGCAGCCAGGGCAGATTTTGAGCCCAAATCTTTATTCCAAGTCCGAAAAGCTCTCCACGTAATGGCTAGAAATCTAGCATATCAGACTAGTTGTTAAAAATGTCACTAATCAGAATCCTTAATTACTAGTTAAATTGTCCATACGACATGACCAAGACAAGTCTATTCTGTTGTATTCTTCTGAGGCAACAGATGAAACACTTGTACTTGAAAGAAGGGAAATGACTACTAACTTTACTACTTTCTGCCTGATGATTTCCTGCTTATCTCATCAGGGGGGGTACCTCCACAACACTGCCTGCGTAGGAGAGACTGAACCCAGCTTGTATCCCTCTAGAGCTGTGAGAGTGGTTTAGTGGAATTCAGATTACTAAACGGTATTAGGCACAATTGGCAAAGATTCCTAGGTGAAATGGCTGAAAAGAGTGTGTGCCTTCACAGATGGAGAGTGCAGCAGTCTTGTTAAGAAATTCTAAACTTACTCTCCTCACCACTCACCACCCCACCCCCCCAACAACAAAAAATTCAGTTACACATAGTATGTGGGTTAGAATTCTATACTTGAGGGAATTTGTGGATTAAATGCAATTTTGAGGGTTACCCTAGACATTGTTTAAAGCAAAAGTGTTTGTCTACTTTGAAATAGCTGACTTAAAAATAAACATTTGTAACATGACCCATTTGGAAATTGGGAATTATCTGTGTCTGGTTGTGTAGCAGGCCAAAGCCTGTGCCATTTGTTTTTTCAATCTCTCGGTCTAATCACATTTCTGATTTGTCATCATCCTTACGTGTTAAGGAAGTCATAATAATTTACATTTATACAGCGCTTACTGCATGCCAGGCATCTTACAGTTTTTATCTCATTTGGTCCTCACAACAACCCTGGGAGGTGCTGTTGTTATCTCCATTTTACAGATGAGGCAGACAGTTCAGAGTTTAAGTTAAGCCCCAAACTAGTCAGTGTCTGAGGCAGAATTTGAAGTCGGGGCTTCCTGGCACTACTCTGTCTGCCATTTTCTAAATAACTAGCAAAGCTGTTAGAGCAATTAGAATAAGTTCTAAATTGCTTGCTTTATCAAACCAAACCATTTTGATCCTTTAATTTTACGCCAAGAAACTTTTGTTTCTCTCAAAAAATTAAGCATTTAATAATTTTTAAGCAACTGGAAAATCTGATGGAACTTGTTTTCAGCTGTTATATTTGGTATTGTTATTTTTAATGTTGATGACTTGGTAGATTTTTTTTTTATAAGATAGCTTTTATCCTTAGATTTTTATTTAATACAGTACTACTAGTTTTGTGCCAATTTATACGTTATAGTGGCTTTTTTATTCTGTAATAGATTATATAGAATACCTTTGGCTTTAACATAGCATGAAAACTAAATCATTTTTTGTCAAGATTTTTCTAAAATTAATTTACTAAAAAAGTAGAGACTTGGAATAAGCATTTTAAGGTTACTTATATATGTACAACACAACTTCTTAAAATATCTTCATAAATTAGTATGTAATAGATTTGAAATTTTGTTTGTACAAACTCAGTTTGTTACTGGTAAGTTCTGGTAGCAACAGCAAGAGAAATAAATAGTCAAGTAAACCGAGTGTTAAGATGAGGCCGTCATGACCTTGGCAAATGTTCTTCAAGAGAACAGTTCTTTTCCAGTCTTTTTATACCAGTAACTTGATAACATAAATATGAAATTCAGTCAGATTTTAAACTCTGGGTACCCCAGAAAGTAGCAGAGCCCTTCCCATTTGTCTTTTTAAGAGAGGATGTAGGGGCATGAGGTGTGATCCAGAGGAAGACTCCAAGGGGACAACCACTCCAGGATCTCACTGTTCCTACAGCAGCAATCCCAGAGGAATAGGTTAGGAATAATAGCATGTATAGAACACTTTAAAATTTTCCAAGCACAGAGTATCAGCAGCAAACTGGAGTTCAGTAAAGTGCTGCTCGTGGTCACACAGTGAGTGTCAGAAGACAGACAACAGTACTCAGTGTGCAGGCCCCGGTGCCCAAGTTTGTCTATCCTGAATCTTCGACAGAGTTTAATTTTGATTATTTGTCATCACTCAGAGCAAGAAATCTAAAATTCTCAGCCACCACGGCAGTAGTGTTGTGCACGACATAATGTTAATCACAGAATTAACAAGTACCCTGACAGATCTGCAATGTAAATTAGTTGTCATGGAAACCATGACTTGGCTCTTAAAGACGTACCCCAAAATTAGGCTTTTCCCTTTGTAGAGAAAAACCAAATGAAAAGGGCACTTTTTCCTCCTTTCGTTTGGGAATCTCTCCCAAAGACTAAATGTGTCATATCCAGACCTCTGTCAGCCTAATATCTGTACAGTCTGGTGACAGCTGAAAAAAATAATGGCAATTTCATCCTGCTACTTTATTGGAAAGCCTCATGAATTAGGATACAGGTTTTATGATCCCAAAGGCAATGGGGCAATTAACAATTGCTTATTCTGTATCCTTTAAGCCTTGAAAAGAGGACATGGCTTAACTTTTTGAAAGTTTCTTGAAATTCAAACCAAATTCTCTATCTTGGGAGCTGTGTACAAAACATCTTGTACTCAACACAGTGAATTTATCAGATTTTTCCGGCACAGGTTATATGTACAACTAAGAATTATTTGTTCTCTTAGTACTATATCACATCTTCTATTTGAGGGATCACTTTAATGAAAGCAGTTGTATAGCAGGGTTTGACACTTGCAGCCTATTCCAGAGGCCGGCTGTGTAACCATGGGCAAGACTTTTTAACCTCTCTGAAACCTTAGTTTCTTCATCTGTAAGTGAGAAAGATAGATGTAGCATATCACAGGGTTGTTGTGAGGTAACATGTGAAAAAGTGTTATTTAAAGCATTTTACAAACCTTGAAGTATTATTAAATGCAAACTGTTGTTAATAGTTCGAGCATTGAAAATTACGCAGTTTTTTCCATCTCTTTAACACATGTGACTTGTCTTTTACACTTGTTTTTAACTTATTTTTCAAATGAAGGAATCAAAAATTTTTACTTAGTTGGATTCAGTTTTAATATTGAATACTTTTGAAAAAGTTTAGTATTCCACTGGAAAGGTATTGGTCAGCATTTAAAAAGAGTAGTCTAGTTCCTTGCTCCAGCAAGTATTGGAGAGAGCAGGATGCTCAGTAAAATGACAAGAGGCTTATCCAGAAATGCTCCTCAGATTCACAGATGGTATGAAATGTTTTCTTTAGCCTGTCAGAACGATGGCTATTCTACTACGCTTAATGATACCACTAACAGTGGTTCATTCTGATAGTCCCACATCAGTCACTGCACCTTAAGAGCATCATCAAAGCACTGGATTTTAAAAAAAAATGTACATAATGGAAAATTGAGTCTTGCGTTACTTTGGACCAAAGGGATTAAATTGAAATTTTAAGCTTGATTAAGCAGATCACCAGGCTTGACAGTACAGTAGTAGCTAATCTAGTCATCCAACAGAATGACCTGGTGTCAAGACATCCTTTTTAAGAGTCAAGCTGATTCTTTATCAATAGCCATCACATCCAAATCTAAGCTTTCCTCTCATAGAAAATGATGGGTTTCATTTTGCGTACTTAAGTCAGTCATAGCAAATCTTACTTTTCTTTTGCTCTCTAGTGTGCTGCCAAGGTTTCTGCAGCAATGATAGATAGGTAGGAAGCAAATAAAAATTATTTCTGTATCAGTCTGGTCAAACACTGTTTATTGGTCAACAATGTCTCTCTTTCTGCCTTGACAGCAGGTAGAAAATAACATTGGAACTACCTAGATTGCAGCTAGTCGTCATATTTTGATTCTAAATCAATCAATTTTGATTCTAAATTGAATTTTAATTGGAACAAATACTTCACTTAGTGATTTTAACCATGATCCATCATTTGTTTTTTGTTTGGTAGTCAAGAATAAATTGGGCAGATATATATTGAATTTAGACTAGCATATTTCAGATACTGTGAGGGCATAGGAGTTAATGTGCTGAACAGCTTTACATTTCTTAGAAAGAAAATTCAAACCAAAGAGTTAACTTACTTTAACTAGTTAACTTCTAGCTCAGGAAAAACACTATCCAATAAATCACTTGACTTCAGACCTTATTAAAATTCTTTATCAGTAAAATAAAGGGTTTAGAATAGTTGGTCTTGAACATATCCTATGATTCTCTTTATTGATAGAAATATAATAAAGATGCCTAAAATTAGGGTGCTGTTTTTTAAATGGCATGCTGCCCACTTGATTGTAGTTTGTGATATATTGAACTCCAGAACTGAACAAATGAGGAGTTTCTGTTGGACTTAACTGGCTGAGTCCCCTTGGGTCTTTTTATGTGTCTGGATTTCAGTTTTCCTTATCTACAAAATGAGCTAGGTAATCTTTAAGGTCCTATCCAACTCAGATTCTGTGACCTTATACAGCATCCAGCTGTTACTTAAATAACTTACAAGTATTCACATCTCGCAGGTAAAGGCTTTGCTATCTGGATTTGCCATTGATTTCTTTACATGCGTTAATAAATAGATGATATTTCACAATGCAATTGTAGATTTGGGGAAATGTAGAGGAAACTTGTCTCTGTTTAGTTGATATTTTGTTTTCATTGCCTCAGTTTATTACCATAATCAGAAATTTCCAAAATACCCACAATCTGAAACACTTTGTGCTTGCTAGCTAGCTTTTATGTGTGCTCAAGTCTGTTCCTGTAATGTACCCTGAGTATGCAAGGAAAGATATCTTTTCCTACATATTGGTGTTTATTAAATAAGCTGTAATATTTTCTTTGGGGCAACTTAACCAGCCAGCTTTCTGATGTAGAATCATGGAATTTCTAGCTAGAAGGAACCTTAAAGATCATCTAATTCAACCCCCTCATTTTACAGATGATGAAAACTGAGGTCAAGATGAAATGACTTGATCCAAGGTCACAGAAATGTAAGCAGCTGAGCTCTAGTGTACCAAGCTGACCAGCAGGCGGTTTATTAAGCACTTAATCTGGGTTAGGCCCTGGGAATATAAAGACCAGACTAAAAGTCCTTATCCTCAAGGACATAGTGAAAACATATGCATACGTAAGAATATACAAATAAATCCAAGGTGAGTGGAGAGCAAGGGAATGTGTTGGAGCTTAGAGAGAGCTTCATGTTGAAAGTACTGACTGAGCAGAGTTTTGGAGGAATTAGATTCTATAAAGGCATGGGCAACTGCTACTGCAAAGGCTGGGAGGTAGGAGAATGGGCATCAGGTTTTAGGAATGGCAAGAAAATCATTTTGGCTGAACCAGAGTACATGAAGAGGAGCAGCATATAAGGTCTCCTCTTCTTGATCTGCCAATTCTGTGACTTCACATATTTTGCTGGTACTTTATTTTTCCAGATATAAAAATAAGATAGGTTTAGTGTGCTCAAGTATATAAAGTTCATTTGTTCTTGAATTTAGAGTATTGAGATGTTCTATTAAAAGAGTAACTTTTTCTATAACTGCCATTATTTCCAATTTGTTTTTTTTTTTCAGGAACAAGAGCTGAGTGCCCGAACACGAGCCCTGCAGGCCGCTTCTGCTTCCTGTTCCTTTAGGCCCAATGGGTTTGATGACAATGACCCTCCAGGAAGCTGTGGACCCACAGGCGGAGGGGGCGGGGGCGGTTTCAGCACCATTGGCAGGCTAGTGTTTTGATCCTCAGAAGGAAAAGGCCAATCCTGAATGCACTGATTATAAAACAGCATCCAATACTTCTTACTATGACTGTTAAAATGGCAGATTGTATCAAACATATCTAGTTTTCTTTTTCATTTGATCCCTATACTAAGAACCTACCCATTACTTGTTTTTATTTTCTTGACAATACATTTATTTATTAACAAAGTGCATCATGGAAAAAAAAAATCTACCTCTTAAAAGTCCATTTACTTTTATGGTTAGACATGCTTGACCAAAAGAAAACATAAAACTTTCAAAGAAAATATATACATGGTCCCTAATTAAGCTGCATTAAATTTAGTAGAGGCAATTAAACTGTCCTGCTTCTATTCCTACTGAACAAAAGGACAACTTATTGTCCTTTTGAAAAGAAATCTGCATTGAACCAAGAAATGAGGAGGGTGGGAAGAGGTTTGAAACATATTTAAATGTATCATACGTAGTTATCCCATCATTAAATTTGTACGTCCTTGAAAATATCAGAGGTGATGCAGTCTGTAATGAAGGCAATAACTTAACTTTTGTCCTGCTATAGTACCTTCCAGGTTAGTGCTCTTTAGAGACATTTTATTTACATTTGAAGTACAAATGTTTAAGGAAGAACATTTATAGAGGTTTGCTAAATTGATTTCAGAAAAAAAAGTGCATGTCCTGTAGGAGCAAAATTTTTAACTAGAATTTCCTAACTTTGTAGTATTTCTAATTGTTTAAGGATTTTAAAATTCTATTTCAGGGAGTATATCTGCTTCATGTTTTGAAGGAGGTGGGTTCTGTATGTGCCTTGCAGTACTGTAATTAAAAATGGGAGTCTTTGGCTGCAGAAAATTTAAAGAACATGAAACCTTAGAAATTATCTTTTTTTGTGTTGATGGTATTAGAAGTATAACTTTTTGAAATATATTAGGTTTCCCAGAAGTAAAATCTGGTGGTTCTAAAAAAAAAAAAAAAAGGAAAAGGAAAAAAAAAAGATGTTTGGTAGTTTACTTTGAACTCCTAAAAGAATTCAGAAGAAATTATTCTAGGAAAGCATAATTTTTTTGAATTGCATTAACCAAACAAAATCCTGAGATTAAACATTGATCCAAAATTTTTGGAACTGTAAATTTGTTTTATTTTTGGTTCAGATCTCATCTCTAATTGTGTTATACATTTGTATCCCTGTAGTAGCCTTGAAAATGCCAGAATGTGGACTTACTGTCCTGTACCTTTACCTATCAGAAAACTCAAATCAGAACTTGTGCTTTCTTATTCTACATAGAATTTGAGATATTTACTTTTTAAAGGTAATCCTGCTGTGTTCTTACGATATGATTGTTTCATCTATGTGAACAGCTTAAGGAAGAATGGAGTTGGGGAATTTGTTTTATGACAATAAGTAAAAAGTCCCAAGTTTACAGAAAAAAGGGAAGGAACCCAAAAAATTGGTCTGAATTAAAGGCTGGAAATACTTTGTAGAATTAATTGGTGTTAAGAGGCAGCATGACATAGTGGATAGAGACTGGCTTCTGAATCAATAAATATGGGTTCAGATCCATCCTCTAACATATACTTGATTTTGTGACCCTAGCCAAGTCATGTAACTTCTCAGGGCTCCTCAGACAACTCTTAGAACTGTAAGTTAGCATGTTATGAATTGAAGGGAGTCCTTCATTGGAAATTTTTCCCTTCAGAGAGAAAAACAGTGATTCTGTCAAAGCTCTGTGTTACTTTCCTTAAGATAAATCAGTTGGCTGGGATTTTACTATTCATCTTTGCTGTAGGTTTGAGCCTCTAAAGATAACTACAGCAAAATTGTATTTGTATTAATATTTGTAATTTGTGACAATAAAAAGTGAATTGTGAGTAGAGGCTTCCTCAAATAGAATTAATTCATGGCCCAGGTTTGATAGAAAAAACAGAACAATGAATAGGAAAGACCATGAACTTGACTCTGGAGATTTCCTGTCTAATCCATACTTTGCACGTGGTCCATGGGTGACAAGATGACATTGTTCTGATGGGGTGAGGGCCATTATTGTAATAGTGGTTGTTTGGTTTTTGGAGAGGGAGGGGAAAGCAATTTAGGTGCAAGCAATTTTTTTTTAGTTTGGTTTCAGCTAACTTTGAAGTCTGCTCTTCCAAGTAACTTTTGATGTGAAAATAAAGAATTTATATCCAGTGAGAAAATGTATGTAAAAGGCATTGTAAATCTTAAAAGTGTTCTATGCCAACCATTATATCAAAGACTTGAGATGAAGATTAAGAAATATTTCCCTAGCATAAACCCTGCTAGTAAAGAAATTGTCTTTAAAGTTTACCAAAATTGTAAATGTATTAGTTTGAATTTGCAAAGTTTAAATGAGTGTCACTTAAATGTTATAAACTTTGGCCATTTATTACTGAGACCATTCAGAATAATAGTAGAACACAAACTTGGCTTTGAAATAGTACAGAAATTAACAGCACTTTCTACAAATTCTTGTCTAGAAAAGAATTGACTCCAGAATTACCGGAAGCATAGTTCATAAATGAGGAATTGCTTATCAGTAGATAAAAGACATGTATTCTGGACAATTTACTGTTCCCTTCAAAGATTCCACATAAGTTATAAGCAGAAGATCTTCCCTGGACCACTGTGCTTTCCCTTCTTCCACAGGCTTCCTTCCCAATAGATTCCTTATGTAGAGTTGACTAGTTAAAGGTAAGTTAACATTTCTCTTTAGTTCAGCCAAAAGTATCCAGTTGGAATAGATAAGGCGATTTCTCTCCGATGGAAATCCGTTTGTTTTCAGTGCTTACCAAAAGATAGAAATCTAGACTTTGTCTTTTTCAGAAGCAGCTGACGCAGTGATAAAAGCAAACTTTGTTCCTTGGCTCTGAGAAGGAAGGAAATACTACTTGACACAGAGTGTAAGGATGGTTGTGCAGTGCTCCTCAACCCTTTAGAGGAGGACAGTACTGTGGCATGTTCCTGCCCGGGCCTTATCCCAGACACAGCCCCACCCCAGGTATTAGGGTATAACCTGAACCCTGGTCTCCTCCCCCCCCAAAAAAAAAGTTCAGGATCCCTCTAAGTTCCAGTGTGTGGAGTTAATTTAAGTTCCCATAACTTTTAGAGTTACAAAGGCTCACACCACATGATTGTGGGCCCCAGTCACAACTCAGAGCACCTCAATAAGGTCTTAGTGTCCTAGGCTCACAACTGGCACAGAAATTTAGGAACTAAATCTGTCTTGATCATGAAATGATTTTCATTTCCTCTTTATTTCTGTATCTTCATATTCCTGTCATTTTATTTTTCTGACTAGTATTACATAATATTCATAAACTAAAATAACTGAATGTGTATTGCGAATAAGTTGAAATTCAATCTGAAATGCTTTTTTGCAAGTTTTTGCTTTTGACAATTAAAGAATCTGTATTCCTCAGAAAGGGTGCTTCTTCCACTTCAGTAAAGAAGTTCTTAACCCTGTTTTAAATATGCATCACCTAACAGCCATTCTGTGGCATTTCTTTTAAAAGAAAAACAAAACTCAGGCTTATTTACTGGAGTGGACAGTTATCTTTGAATCTTGCAGCAAGTTATAATTTTAATTTTTTTTCTTTTCTTTATTTCTTAAAGTCTTATACCTTTCTGTGACTTTGCTAACTTTAAAGCACAATGCAGAAAGATTTTAAAATACAATATGTGAGGTGGGTAGTGTTTCATAATAAATAATGACAACTTTATACAGCGCTGGGAGGAAAACAGGGAAAAAAAGAATCTGCCACTACCTCAATATTTCCTGTAAAACTCAATTCACCTTACTAAGTGTCAGTTTTGTCGTTTGTAAAATAAGAGTTGAACGAGATTTCCTCTCAAATCAAGTTTATCTCACTGGGTTGTTGTAAGGATCAGATAACAAACATGTCAAGCCATTTGTAGACAATCTGTTGAGTTCCTCCACTTGTATTCTAAGTAAAAACCATTTATTCTGTCAACAAGTATTTATTGGCCTCTTATGTGCCAAGTACCAGTGCTGGAGACACAATGAGTGAAAGTGTGCTTCCATTCTAGTAGAGGAGACAAGCATACATGAAAAAGCATAAATATAACTATGTACACAATTTGGTTAGGAGGGCACTAACAGTTGCAGAGGATCAGGAAAGGTTTTATGTATTGAGGACAGTGCCAAGGCCTTCAGCTTTAGAAACTGAGTGTTTGACTCTAGCAGAAACAAGAAATTTGTGAGGCTGATTGAAGGGGGTTGGGGAGTCTACAGGGCCATATTTGCCCTTAAGGACAATTACTTGGGCTACAGTGTGTTGGGTAGATTGTAGTAGGGAAGAGTGGAGACTAGGAGACCAATGAGAAGGAGGATGTAGCATCTCTAGGGGAGATGGCCTGAGCTAAGATGGTAGCCATGGGAATGGAACTGCAAGACTGGGCAACTGGGTGACCCTCCACCCTAACCCCAAGACAGCCTCCTGCAGTTGTAGTTCCCACCCTGCTGGGACACCCAGAACAGCAATCAAAATTCAGAAAATTCTAAATCTCCTTCGAGAGCTGACTATATGCTCCCGAGATTGTAGAGTCCTGCTGTCCCCCTTTTCATTTTGGGTGGTTCCTGGGGGTGAAGCAGAGGTGGGTACATTTTAATCTGCAGCACTTCTAAACTCGTTACTGTAAATATTCTTCCGTCACTAAAGTTCCCAAAATCATTATCTTTGAATCCTCCCTCTTCCTTATACCATATAATCATACCATGTCATTTCTACTTCCCTACTGTTCACATCTGTCACTTTTCAGTCAAAAAAATGTTTTTTAGACCCTTGGAAAAGATACTGTTAAAATGACCTTGAGTCATTGAGAAGTTAAACAAGAGACTTGGGAAGAGTTTAACCATTGCATAAGCTCACACTGCCTTTGTTGGGGTGCCGGGGGAGGGGGGTATGAGATTTGTTCTGTTTTGTTTTGTTTTACTTTTTCAAAATGCCCTCTAGAGGAAAACTTAAACAAGATCAGCCACTGAGCTTCCAGTCTACTTGGCATTCTTATGAGGATGATGTAACCTTATTCCAGCCACTTGGAATTGTCATTTTAGAGCCAAAAGAGAAAGTCTCATTTGAAGATGCCTGGTGCCTAGGTCTTGTGAAGGATAAGGACAAGGAACCATCAGATTACCATGGGATTCATACTGTGGGAGGAAGGGGGCTAGGATGGTTTTCTAGGTCTTCCTGGTTGATACTTCAAGGCATCTTAGGGTTCAGCCATCTCTTCAGTCACCATCTCCATCTGTAGTTAGGTAGTTTCATGTGTTTTTCTATGGAGAGTGGAAGGCTCCTGTTCAGGTCCAGAAAAAGAAACTACCCTCATCCTGAAGTGTTACATTAAAAATTATGGGAATGGGGAGTTCCACAGAGGGAAAGAGTTGTGACATGAGTAGAATAAGGAATAGTGTGTTGGATAAAAAGGATAAGATACCCTCACCTTCCTGCCCATACACACATGAACAGGCTGGCTATACCCATATCCAACTATCTTGGACAACTACTTGACTTACAGGGCTAATTAGATTTAAATGAACAATTGTAGATCATGAAAGTATGATTCCTGAGACTATAATTGACTTTCCATGTAAAGTAGGGGAAAGGATTTGTTTATTTTGAGGATTTATGCACATACATAATCTACCTTCCTTGCAGAAAGGAATATGCCGCTGAAACTGCCTTCCCATCACAGAGCATGTATGCTTTCGTTTGCAGTCTTCCAGATGGGATCCATCACAGCATCTTGAGGTGAAGTCTGTTTATGATCAGGGATTGTTGGAGGTTCCCTTAGAACCTAGACATTTATAATTACAAACCCGTTTATACTTAAGGCTGCAGAAGTTATGAAAGGGGCACGTAAATAGGATATAATCCTAAAAGTCCATCTGCTATCCTTCATGGGGGTTGCTTAGCTCATATCTTGCTACTCTCCCTGATATTAAACCAGGGAGCAGTTTGGTGTTCAGATGTGGCATAGAAGCACAGAAGCCCTTCCTTCATCCATGTTCCTCCACTTTTCCCTCCTTTTCCTCTCCACTGGGGGAGGGGAGAAACAGGAGTAGGAATTGATTATTTAACACACCAGTATGATGATAGAACACTTCTTAATGCTTTCTTTTAATCTATAGAAGGGGAATGGAAATTTTAAGTTAGGCTTTCATTCTCAAAACCAGTTCTTTTCCATCTACACACAGATCCTCCAGAAAGGTAGCACAACTCTTTAGGAATCAAGCCCTACCACTGAGCTTAAAGCTTTTCTAGAGGCCCAGAGGATTTGTAGAGAAAAGTTTAGTCTGACCATTAGCAATGCAAAGGCAGAAGTCTAATCCGAACCACCTTCTGAATTTGGAAAAAACACTTTTATTCTCAGAAATTCTGCCTCTCCCTTTATGAGATTAAGTGAATCGAGAAAATACCTTAAAAGGACTTGGGGACAAATAAATGAGCAAACTCTGCCTCTTCAAGGTTGCTTGCTAGCAGCCTTGGGAGGAATCTTCTGTCTGGGGAACACTGATGGCCCCTCAGCCAACCTTGAGGTTCTCACCTACTAACTCACTACTGCTATAACGAGAAGGAGAATTCATGGGCTTTGGTCACATGTCCTTTCTCTTGGACAGTGGCATTAGAGGCCTCTCTCTGCTCTTGAAGCTGGTCTTTAATCAGTTTCTCAGTGTTATTTATGCAGTCACAAGGCAAGCCTTGAATAGGGAAGGGAATAAGCTTTTATAACATCTACTATGTGCCCTGCTCTGTATTGCCTCATACTGCCCCATTTTACAGAGCAATCAGGCAGGCAGGGTTTAAATGACTCACCCAGGGTCATACAGTTAATAAGCATTTGAGGCCAAATTTGAACTCATGTTTATCCACTAGGATAGCCTACAGGTCATCAGGGTCTTCGATTAGGGCCTTCGCACTGACTGAGGGTCTTGATTTTGAGTATCAAGTTGCTCTTACAGCAATTTTTGCTGCTGTAAGAACATAATAAAAGACCTGTCTCACATCTGTTAGTATGCATCACTGCAAAAAAACAAGCTAGGATGGGGGAGGGGGAGGGCATAAGGGGGAAGTGAATGGGGAAAAAAGACAGGAGTGAATCTACCACCCAGTCATATCCCACTGCCTGCCAGGAGCTTTGGCTGCGATGCAGTTCTATTTTTTTTGGCACAAGCAAACAAGCCAGCCAAAGCTGAAGTCCTTTTCTTAGACTTAAGGCAAGTGAAAGAATTAGCAAATAAATGGTCAAAGGATATGAACAAGCAAATTTCAAAGGAAGAAATCCAAGCTGTCAATAACCATGTGGGAAAATGCTCCAAACCATTAAGAATTTAAAAAGTAAAAAAGTAGCCCCAGGGTTCCACCTCACACCTATCAGATTGGCAAAGATGATAAGGAAAATAACAAATGTTTGAAGGACTGTGGGAAAATACACAGAAATGCCTTGTAGGTCTTGAAGCTTATGGCCTAGCCTTTCTGGAAAGCAGTTTGGAACTCTACCCACAATGTAACCAAACTGAGCATACCCTTTGACCCCACAATACTGCTATTGGGCTTCCAAAGGGATGAGAGGAATCAGGACACAAGAGATACAAAAATATTTTTAGCGGCCCTTTTGATAGTAGCAGGGAACTGGAAATTAAAGGCATGCTCGTCAGCCAGGGAATAGCTGAAGAAATGATGTTATATTAATAAAATGAAATGTTACTGTATGGCAAGACATGAAGAGACACTTTCAGAGAAACCTGGGCACATTGGAATAAACCAATTCAGAATGAAGGGAGCAGAACCAGGACAATTTACATAACAATAACATTGTGAAGACAAATTTTGATAGACAAAAATGAATGAAATGATCAGCTCTAACTCTAGGGGACCTATGATAATGCATGCTACCTATCTCCTGACAGAAATGATAGATTCAAGATGCAGAATGAGACGTTTTTGGACATGTTCAACTCAGGAATTCATTTTGCTTGACTAGGCACATTTGTTACAAAGCTTTTAGTTTTCTTTTTGCTTTCCCAGTGGGTGAAAAACTGGGGGAGAGGGCTAAATATATGCTTTTTGTTTTTTAAGATAAGGCACAGCAGAAAAGAAAAATGAAACAAGGAAAAGTCTAGACTTTCCCCTCACTGAAAGGCAAAGGTTTTGGGCTCCTATGATAGAGCTTAGGGGAAGAGAGATAATACAAGATCCACCCTTTGGTGTAATTGAACACAGCATAGGAGATCTCTGGTACCTTTTAGCTCTAAAACTACAGTTCAGGGTGGCTGGAGTAGGTTAGGTCATTTTCATAAGGATGCCAAAAAGATGAGAAGTTTACTAGCTAATTTTTCATGGTCAAGAGGTTTTCTTGTGGACAGCATTTTGAAAAAGCAAAAAACTGAAGAAGGCAATGTGGGGAAAGCTAGATTCAAATCCTGCCTCATACACTGACTAGCTGTGTGATCCTGGACAAGTCACTTCATCTCTTGTGCCTCAGTTTTCCCATCTGTAAAATGAATGGACTGGTCTCAATAACATCTAAGGTCCTAGTTCTAAATCTACGATCAATTACGGAAGAAAACGAGATGGCCAAGGTAGAAGATTGTATGAAGAAAAGAGGAAATGATCTCAAGCGAATGATTGTCTGGAAGAGGATGAAAAACAAGCCAAAAAGATGAGGCAGGAGTGGTTAGACAGGAGGAGAAAATGAAAAGTGGGGTCAATAGTGTTAAAGGTCACAGAAGTCAAGGAGAATGAAGACTAAAAAATATTGGGTTTGCTGATTGGAACTCATGTTTACTAAGATTCCTCCCTCCCAGAGGAGCCAAGATGGCAGAGTAGAAAGATTCAAATTACCTGTAAAAAGAACTCCCAACAAATTCTGCAGCAGTGGAAGCCGCACAACAACGGAGTGGAGGAGTTTTCTGTTCCAGAGAGCCCTGAAAAACTGTCACCAAAGGTCCATCATGCACCGGACCCAGAGCAGAGCCCAGCCCTGCCTTGGCTGCGCAGCACTGAGGGGAGCAGATCCGAGCAGGCTTCAGAGATGGAATCTTCGGTGGCCAAGAAGGTCCCTCCACCCACAGGTGCTAGAGACTTCTGGGCTGGCCGAGAGGGGAGCAGGGTGTCTCCATAACTCAGGCCCCCTCAGGAGGCAGCGGCAGCAGCAGCGGCAGAGGCAGCAGCAGACTGGGGCTCCCAAAGCAGGCTGGAGCTCGATCCATTGTTAAAGGTCTCCACATAAACCCCCTGAGGGAACAGAGCCTGGGTGGTGGCCCTGCCCCCATCTGAGAACCTGAACTTAATCGAACTTAATCCCACTGAATAGCAGCCCCATCCCCTACTGAAAGCCCTGAGGCTGGGAAGCAGCATTTGAATCTCAGACCCCAAGCACTAGTGAGGCAGGATGGAGAGGAATCTCAGAAGTCAAGTAACTGGGTGGGAAAATGCCCAAAAAAGGGAAAAAAAATAAGACCATAGAAGATTACTTTCTTGTGAATAGATATTTCCTCCTTTCCTTTCTGATGAGGAAGAACAATGCTTACCATCAGGGAAAGACATAGAAGTCAAGGCCTCTGTATCCCAAGCATCCGAAATTGATATCCAGTGGGCTCAGGCCATGGAAGAGTTCAAAAAGGATTTTGAAAATCAGGTTAGACAGGTGGAGGAAAAACTGGGAAGAGAAATGAGAGAGATGCAAGAAAAGCATGAAAAATGGGTCAATACCTTGCTAAAGGAGACCCAAAAAAATGCTGAAGAAAATAACACCTTGAAAAATAGGCTCACTCAGTTGGCAAAAGAGGTTCAAAAAGCCAATGAGGAGAAGAATGCTTTCAAAAGCAGAATTAGCCAAATGGAAAAAGAGGTTCAAAAGCTCACTGAAGAAAAGAGTTCTCTCAAGATTAGAATGGAACAGATGGAGGTTAATGACTTTGTGAGAAACCAAGAAATCACAAAACAAAACCAAAAGAATGAAAAAAATGGTAGAGAATGTGAAATATCTCATGGGAAAAACAACTGACCTGGAAAATAGATCCAGGAGAGACAATTTAAAAATTATGGGACTACCTGAAAGCCATGATCAAAAAAAGAGCCTAGACATCATTTTTCATGAAATTATCAAGGAAAACTGCCCTGATATTCTAGAACCAGAGGGCAAAATAAGTACTGAAGGAACCCATCGATCACAGCCTGAAAGAGATCCAAAAAGAGAAACTCCTAGGAACATTGTGGCCAAATTCCAGAATTCCCCAGGTCAAGGAGAAAATATTGCAAACAACTAGAAAGAAACAATTCCAGTATTGTGGAAATACAATCAGGATAACACAAGATCTAGCAGCTTCTACATTAAGGGATTGAAGGGTGTGGAATAGAATATTCCAGAAGTCAAAGAAACTAGGACTAAAACCAAGAATCAGCTACCCAGCAAAATTGAGTATAATACTTCAGGGGAAAAAATGGTATTTCAATGAAATAGAGGACTTTCAAGAAAATGTGACTTTCAAACACAAGAATGAGAAGAAGCATGAAAAAGTAAACAGCAAAGAGAAGTCATAAGGGACTTACCAAAGGTGAACTGTTTACATTCCTGCATGGAAAGACAATATTTGTAACTCTTAAAACTTTTCAGTATCTGGGTAGTTGGTGGGATTACACACACACACATACACACACACGTGCACACACACATGCACACAGAGAGCACAGAGTGAATGGAATAGGATGGGATCATATCTTTAAAAAATTAAGATAAACAGTGAGAGAGAAATATATTGGGAGGAAAGAGTGAGAAATGGAATGGGGCAAATTATCTCTCATAGAAGAGGCAAGCAGGAGACTTTAGGGGAGGGAAAAAGAGGAGAGCTGAGAGAAAAACATGAAGTTTACTCTCATCACATTCAACTAAAGGAAGGAATAAAATGCACACTCATTTTGGTATGAAAACCTATCTTACAATACAGGAAAGTGGGGGAGAAGGGGATAAGCAGGGTGGGGGGGATGATGGAAGGGAGGGCAGTGGGAGGAGGGAGCAATTTGAAGTCAACACTCAGGGAGGGACAGGATCAAAAGACAGAATAGAAACAATGGGGGGCAGGATAGGATGGAGGGAAATACAATTAGTCTTACACAACACAACTATTATCGAAGTCACTTACAGAACTACACAGATATGGCCTATATTGAATTGCCTGCCTTCCCAAAGGGAATGGGTGGGGTGGGAGGGATGGGGAGAAGTTGGAACTCAAAGTTTTAGGAACAACTGTTGAGTATTGTTCTTGCTGCTAGGAAATAAGAAATACAGGTAATGGGGAATAGAAAGTTATCTGGCCCTACAGGACAAAAGAGAAGATGGGGTCAAGGGAAGGGAGGGATGATAGAAGAGAGGGCAGATTGGTGATAGGGGAAATTAGAATGCTTGGTGTATTGGGGTGGGGGGAGGGGACAAATGGGGAGAAAATTTGGAACCCAAAATATTGTGAAAATGAATGTAAAAAGTTTAATAAATAAATCTATAAAAAAAAAATTCCTCCCTCCCCTACACAGGGATTCATTTTTCCCTAACCAGAGACAAAACCATCTCTGGAACCTGACTGATCCTTGCAAATCAAGAAGGATTTTTTTCAGAAGGGAGGACTTAAGGCAAGCCCTTTTTGTTTTTTGGAAGCAATGGGGCTTAAGTGACTCAAATCCTGACCCACTGCCTGTGCTCTGTCCACCACACCACCTAGCCGCCCCTTACACTGAAACTTAAAGGACGTCAGGGTAGCCACTATTGAGACAGATAGACTGACCAGTTCAAAGACAGAAAGGAGAGGTGGGAAGGACAGCCAGCGAAAGTGCAGGAAGACTGAAAAGGAAGGGAGGAGGGGGCCTTTCTTTAAAAACCGAACAGGATTTTCTGTTTTATTCTGGAAGTGATAAGGAGCCATACGAATTGACTTAATGGTCAATCAAATGGTTGGACCTACACCTTAGGAAAATCCTTTGGACTGCTGAGTAAGGAATGAACTGGAATGGGGAGAGAACTAAGGAAGGGAGACCGAGCAGACAACTGTAGGAGTAGTCGGCATCCTGGCCATTCAGCTTTGAAGCTAGCTCTCTTCTTTGGCTAACTGCCTCACTCACTATTATTTAGCGTAGACGGAGAGATCTTGAGATGGAACACTTTACTTGGTCAGTTAAAACTATTCATTGATTCATTTTTCTCTAATTATTAGGAAAAATCAATGTAATTAAATAAAAGCTTTTTATATTCCCATCTTTTCCCAGTTTTCATTCCTTGGACAATTGGTAGACTGGGGATAGGTGCCATAGAAATTTTAACAAGTAGAGGTCCCAAGACAATCACACAGTCCGTGTTTGACTATATTTACAAAGCTTTAGTTCTAGATTTAGTTTCGGTTTAAGTTTCTGGCTGTAATCCAAATTTAAATTCAATACTTCACTGCCTAAAGGACCTTGCAGTTTGAAGGAATCTTCTGTTAAATCCTTTTGTAAAAGTGAACTATCACTCCCTAACTGGTCTTTTATTGGCCTGGATTTACATAAAGATTGGCAGCTATTAAAAAAAATACACAGGAAGCACAGAAGAAACACATGGTATGGTAAAGAGGAAAAAGGGTAGCATATATGGAAGTCCTTGGATAAGGTCTGATTTCTCCTCTCTCCTACCTTCCCCTCCACTCCCATCTTAGGTTCTAAAAATATAATTGGGTCTTTCATTTTAAAAAAAAGTTTCCTTTTTTTCTCATATAAATATGACTCCCCCACAAACATCATAAAGTTTTTCTTATCAAATCCAGAGGCCTAGAAATTTAATGACAACATTCTTGTGAAAGAGATAGTTCCTCTCCCAACGATCCCCTCTTCATGGCAACTTAATTATTATATTGGTTAAAGAGAAGAAAATCTCCATTTTTAAAACATGGAAAGAGAAGCCACATGTTGGAGTGCTGAGGAAGCAAAATATTCATTTGCTCCAAATGAGCTATCTTTATAGACAGCTGGAGCTTAATTCCAGTTTACACATTTCTGAAATGAGGGAAGAACCTTCAGTGGTTGAACTTTGGGTGACAGTCTTATCTGACATTTAGACTGAAAAAAGAAACCAAGAAAAGTTGATTGCAACAATGGGAGTCGTTATTGCATTAGCTAACTCACCCAGTGGCTTTCTGAAACAATAACAGTATAATTGTACTGAAGCTGAATGCTAGAAAATAACAATGATGGTCCCAGGTTCTCGGTTAGAGCTCTCCATGTTGGAATGTTCTGTGGACCAGAATTGTAGGCCACAATGACAGATTATTATGTTGCAAGAAGCAACAGCAATGAGCTAGGATTCCTTCATAGTATTACCGGACAATTAAACCAGAATCACCATTAAAGTGACTTCTGAAGCAAGAGAAAATGATCAAAAAAGGGTCTAGATGGTCCTTCAGTTTGTTTCTTAATGGGAAAAAGTACTCAGATGAAATCCTTGTTCTGAAATGTTCTCCCACTAAAATCTAGAAGATAATGATGTCTGAAATGTAGTAAAGTGATTAAAGTTATCACTGATCAATAAAAAGACTAAATTAAATTATAGATCAAATCAAACTAGAAAAGATAAAGAAACAGAGAAAGAAGTCAAAGAGCATTCTTTCCCTGGCATTCCTGGAACAATTAAAAATTTCTGGAGTTGGAAGGCTAAGGTTGACTTAGAGCTCCTGAAAATTAAAGAGAAAAAAAAATAAGTAGAAAACAGCTGTTCCAAACAGATCATAATCTTGACACATCCGGTCTATTCAGTTCCTAGAGGAAACTGGCAAAAGCAGGGAAGTGGATGAATCTTGACTCTAAGAGAACAGGAGAATGAGTCTGATGGTAATTCTGTTGATTTAGAGTGTCTAAACCAGGGAGTCTTAACCTGGGGTCTATGAGCTTGGTTTTTGTTGGTTATTTTTTCTTTTTTGCGAATTTGTTTTTTAAAAAAAAATTTTGATACTATTTCAATTAATAGTTGTTTTTCTTGAAATTCTTTATATTGTATGCATTTAAATACATGATGCTCATAATGAGTCCATAGGCTTCCTCAGGCTTCCAAAGAAATCTATAACCCCCAAAAAATTAAGAACCCCTGGATTAAACAGGCTAATGAGCTGGCAGTTAGCAACATGGGAATCCTTCCTTTTATCTCTATTTGCAGAGAAGTTGGAATGCCACAGCGCCTGTGGTTATGTTAACTGTATGTTGGTTTTAATTTTAAAAAAGAATCTTAATTTTTAGGATAATGTTCTTCTGATGACTTTCACCATTGTGCTTGAAACTTTAAAAAAATGATAATGACCTTCAAGCCCACCCAGGGATGCAAAAAAACAAAAAGAGATAACCAAGCATGGGTCTGTATGAGAAAGTACCTCACTCACTGTGGTTCGTTGGTTTTTTTTAACTTCTAGGTTTGTTTTTTTTTTCATTTAAGAAACAAGTATGTTTAAATTAATTTTTCTCTTCCACTACCTTCTCACCATTAATCAATATTTAAAATTCTTCAATACATATCTATACAATCTGGTAAAATAAATACATCCTTTAGTCATGTCCACACTTTAAGTTCATCACCTTTTGTCAACCATTAATCAATATTTAAAATTCTTCAATACATATCTATACAGTCTGGTAAAACAAATACATCCTTTAGTCATGTCCACACTTTAAGTTCATCACCTTTTGTCAGGAGAGGAGGCGCGTCGTTTCATCTTTATTGTTTTAGACTCATGGTTCATCATGGCATTAATCAGAGTTCTTTAATTAGAGTTAATTAATTAAATCAAAACTATTTTTCTCTGTCAGGGTTCATTTTTCATCAGTTCATAAAGATCTCAGTTTCCTTTGAAGTCATCCATTTCATCATTTCTTATGGAACAATATTATTCTATTAGATTCATATGCCACATTTTGTTTAGTCATTCCCCAATAAACCGCCCCACATCCCTTAGTTTACAATTTTTGACTACCACAAAAAGAGGTGCTATAAATATTTTTGTAGATATAGATCCTTTTCCTCTTTCTTTGATTTCTTTGGGGTCTAGGCCTAGCAGTGTTATCACTGGGTTAAAGGGGATGCACAGTTTGGTAACTTTCAGGACATATGTCCAAATTGCTTTCCAAAATGGCCAGACTGGGGATGGAGTCAAGATGGCGGAGTAGAAAGACGCATGTATACGAGCTCCGAACCCACAGCCCATAGATTTAATGTAAGAAGAGCTCCCTAGAAGTTCTGGTTCACTGCAGGGGGTGCAGAAACATAGTGGAAGAGATTTCCGATCCAGAGAGCCCTGGAGAGCCGTCCCCAGGGTCCGTCTCGCCCCAGAAAGCGGACCCCACCCCAGCACTGCCCTGGCCGTGGCCCCAGAGAAGCTCATCCGAGCAGGCTTCAGGGACGGAAGCTCTGGCAGCCTGGAAGGTCCCTCCGCCCACAGACTCTACAGGTCAGTGAGAGGGACAGCTGGGCCGACCGAGAGGGGAGCGGGGTGTCTCTGTGGCTTGGGCCCCCTTGGGAGGAAGCAGCGGAGGCAGCAGTGGCGCGGCCGCGGCGGCCCAGGACTCCACCAGCTGCAGGCAGGATCTTCATTACTGAAAGTCTCTGCATAAACCACCTGAAGGAGCTGAGCCTGGGAGATGGCCCTGCCCCACCCACTCCATTACTGAAGGTCTCTGCATAAAGCCCCTGAGGGAACTGAGCCTGGGAGGCGGCCCTGCCCCCACCCCAGCACCAGAACTAAAGCTCACATTGAATAGCAGCCGCGCCTGCCACAGAAAGCCCATTTGAATCTCAGACCCCAAGCACTAGCTGGGCGGATCTAGGCAGGGGTGTTTTGGAATCTCAGAAGTCAAGTAACTGGCTGGGAAAATGCCTAGAAAAGGGAAGAAAAATAAGACTATAGAGAGTTTTTTTGAACAGATGCAAATGATCCTGACTTTCGGATCTGACGACAACGAGGACATATTCTTGCCATCAGGGAAAGACGTGGAGGGCGGGGCCTCGGTGCCCCAGACATCCCAGGGGGATGTCGGGTGGGCTCAGACCTTGGAAGAGCTCAAAAAGGATTTTGAAAAGCAAGTTAGACAGGTGGAGGAAAAACTGGGAAGAGAAATGAGAGAGATGCAAGAAAAGTATGAAAAACGGGTCAATACCTTGGTAAAGGAGACCCAAAAAAATGCTGAAGAAAATAACACCTTGAAGAATAGGCTCACTCAATTGGCAAAAGAGGTTCAAAAAGCCAATGAGGAGAAGAATGCTTTCAAAAGCAGAATTAGCCAAATGGAAAAAGGTTCAAAAGCTCACTGAATTTAATAGTTCTCTCAAAATTAGAATGGAACAGATGGAGTCTAATGACTTTACGAGAAACCAAGAAATCACTAAACAAAACCAAAAGAATGAAAAAATGGAAGAGAATGTGAAATATCTCATGGGAAAAACAACTGACCTGGAAAATAGATCCAGGAGAGACAACTTAAAAATTATGGGACTACCTGAAAGTCATGATCAAAAAAAGAGCCTAGATATCATCTTCCATGAAATTATCGAGGAAAACTGCCCTGATATTCTACAACCAGAGGGCAAAATAAGTATTGAAAGAATCCATCAATCACCACCTGAAAGAGATCCAAAAAGAGAAACTCCTAGGAACATTGTGGCCAAATTCCAGAACTCCCAGGTCAAGGAGAAAATCTTACAAGCAGCTAGAAAGAAACAATTCCAGTATTGTGGAAATAAAATCAGGATAACTCAAGATCTAGCAGCTTCTACATTAAGGGATCGAAGGGCGTGGAATAGGATATTCCAGAAGTCAGATGAACTAGGACTAAAACCAAGAATCACCTACCCAGCAAAACTGAGTATAATACTTCAGGGGAAAATATGGTCTTTCAATGAAACAGAGGACTTTCAAACATTCTTGATGAAAAGACCAGAGCTGAAAAGAAAATTTGACTTTCAAACACAAGAATGAGAAGAAGCATGAAAAAGTAAACAGCAAAGAGAAGTCTTAAGGGACTTACCATAAGTGAACTGTTTACATTCCTACAGGAAAGACAATATTTGTAACTCTTAAAACTTTTCAATATCTGGGTAGTTGGTGGGACCACACACACACATCTACACGCATGCACACACACACACATACACACATGCACACACATACAGAGACAGAGAGCACAGAGTGAATTGAATAGGATGGGACCATATCTTAAAAGAAATTAAGGTAAATGGTGAGAGAGAAATGTTGGGGGAGTAAAGAGGGTGAAATGGAATGGGGTAATTATATGTCATTTAAGAGGCAAGTAGGAGACTTTTTAGTGGAGGGAAAAAGAGGAGAGCTGAGAAAAAAAACAAAACAAGAAGTTTACCCTCATCACATTTGACTAAAGGAAGGAATAAAATGCACACTCATTTTGGTATGAAAATCTATCTTACAGTATAGGAAAGTGGGGGAGAAGGAGATAAACAAGGGGGAGATGATGGAAGGGAGGGCAAAGGGAGGAGGGAGCAATTTGAAGTCAACACTTGGGGAGGGACAGGATCAAAAGACAGAAGAGAAACAAGGAGGGGCAGGTTAGGAGGGATGGTAATCCAGTTAGTCTTACACAACACGACTATCAGGGAGGTCATTGGCAAAACTACACAGATATGGCCTATATTGAATTGCCTGCCTTCCCAAAGGGAATGGGTGGGGAGGGAGGGATGGGGAGAATTTGGAACTCAAAGTTTTAGGAACAACTGTTTAGTATTGTTGTTGCTACTAGGAAAGAAGACATACAGTTAATGAGGAATAGAAAGTCATCTGGCCCTACAGGAGAAAGGAGAAGATGGAGACAAGAGAAGGGAGGGATGACAGAAGAGAGGACAGATTGGAGATAGGGAAAATTATATTGCTTCGTGTATTGGGGTGGGGGAGGGGATAAAAAGGGAGCAAATTTGGAACCCCAAATTTTGTGAAAATGAATGTAAAAAGTTAAATAAATAAATAAATAAATATTAAAAAAAAACAACAACAACAAACAAAATGGCCAGACCAATTCATACCTCCACCAACAGTGCAGTAATGTACCTGTTTTCCCATAGCCCAGCCAACATTTGTGATTTTCCTCTTTTCATCATCTTTGCTAGTCTAATGGGTATGAAGTAGAACTTTAATGTTGCTTTAATTTGCTTTTCTCTAATTCTTAATGATCTAGATCATGTATTCATATAATTGTTGATAGGTTGAATTTCTCCATTTGAAATTTGCCTCGTTATATCCTTTAACCACTTATCTGTTAGGGAACATCTTTTACCCTTATACATTTGAATCATATTCATATACATATGTATGTGTAAATTATGAAGTGCCTGGCATATAGCCATTGTTGGCTACCGTATGTCTTAGGAAAGAGACCTTTATCAGAGAAACTTATTGCAAAGAAGTTGTAGTAAAAATTAGAAGTTGTTCATTTTTTCTTGTGTGAGCTTCTATCATTTGGTTGGTTATGATCAGAATGGATCAGAAAGGTCATTTCTTCCCACGTCTTCTAATTTGTTTATGATCTGACCTTTCATATTTAGATCACACATCAATTTAAAACTTATCTTGGTATATGGTAGGAGGTGCTAGCCTGAACCTTCTGTCCAGTTTTCCTAGCAGTTTTTGTCAAACGAATCCTTCCCCCAGAAACTAGAGTCTTTGGGTTTCTCAAACACTATGCTAAGATGCTTGCTTCTATTTGTGTATACCCAATCTGTTCCACTAAACAACTTCTCTCTTTTTTGAACCAGTACTAAATCATTTTAATGATTACTGCTTTGTAGTGCAGTTTGAGATCAGATACTGATAGATCCCCCTGCCCTTTCCACTTTTTAAATTATTACCCTTGAGTTTTTTAACCATTTATTCTTCGCTCAGAATTCTATTATTTTTTTTCTAGCTCTATAAAATATTCTCTTAGGATCCTAATTGATACAGTATTGAGTACATTAATTTATGTGGTATTGCCATTTATATTAGATTAGTTCTGCCTACTCACAAAAAATGTTTCTCCAATTATTTGAGTCTGTATTTTATTTTATAGTTAGATTCACATAGTTGTTGGGAAAATCTTAGAAAAATATACTTCCAAGTAATTTATAGGTTCTATAGTTATTCTGAATGGAATTTTAATTTCTAGCTCTTCTTTCTGACTTTTGTTGGTTATTTAAGGAAATGGTAATGATTTATGAGGATTTCTCTTATATCTAACAACTTTCCTAAAATTATTAATTATATCATTTACTTTTTTCCTCCATTTCTTTGCAGAAGTGGAGGGCTATGGGTTTGGAACATTGCAAATAATATCAGGCTTTTAAAAATATGTTACTTTTGCTGAAATGTTATATCCCCTCTTTTTCCTTTTTTACTATAAGGGGTGGCTACCTGACATACAGCCTCAGTTTAAGGAGAGCATATTTCAAAGGATTCAGGAAAAGAGTAGGAAGGATGTCATAGCCTAGGGTCCTAGAGGAGAAATGAGCCCTGGCAGCATGGGAAGATTTCAGTGAAAAATTGAAGACACAAAGATGTCCCAAACCAGAAACTTGAAAAAAAAAAAAGTACGCTAAATGTAAACAATGTCTTCTTAAAACCACACAAAGATTTACTTAAAACTCACTCTCTAGCCTTGGAGATATCACTGAAGAAATGTTAGGAGATCTCCGTGCCAATTAACAATGATTTCTGAGTATTTCTTGGTAAGCTTCCTAAAAAATACTTTAGTTCTTGAAGTTGCTGTGCTTTGTCAACCCCTCTGTTGGTAGATGGTGTTTAAGAGCTGTCACGGTCCCCAAACTCATCAATGTGCATTCCACCTGGTGAAGAGCCCCTCTGACTCAATGATTGGTATCCTAGTCTTTGGAGGACAGACCTAGAATCTGTCACCAGGAACATTCTTCAGTAAGCCAAAAAGAAAATCTAAAATATCAATGAAGGTTAATATGGTTTAGTAGAAAACTGGGAATTGGGCAAGTCACTTAACTTGCCTCAGTTTCCTCACCTGTAAAATGGTGGTGATAATAGCACCTACCTCATAGAATTGTTGTAAAGATCAAGAGATTGATTATGTGTGTGTATTATATATATATGTATATACACACACACATACACACACATAGCTTTGCAAACCTTAAAATATATGAAATGTCAGTTATTGTTATCCTCTTGGATGGTCTATATGTAAATAAGTACCTTGAATAAAATCACAAAACTCTTATATATGACAGTTCAGAGCTTCAGCATTGGAACGTTTTCTGTTTTTTGTGATGGCAGCCTTCCAAGTTTCATACTGAAATATACACCCTTATCCCCTCCCTCTCCATCACCCTACAGCAAAGGCTAAAGCTTGGGACTGCTTTCTTTGAAAATATGGAAAACATGGGATGTGAACATCCAAAGACACCTGAAACTCAAGAAAATAATGAGTAAATGAGAACACATCTCCCCAAACTGGAGCGGAGCCATTATAAACATTATTCGGTGGGATCCCTCAACTGTCTTATAAATAAATAACAAAGTCTGTCAAGCCCATCTCTGTTTTTCAATTCATGTCACAACCAAACCCTCCTGCCATCAGAATCTGGTTGTGATTATTCAAAGATAACAGACCTCCTCTTTCTCAGCCTTTTGGAAATTTTTGGTGAGCAATTACCATGACTTCACTATGAATATTGTCAAATCTTGTCATTTTCGACATTTACAACATTTCTAAAATACATTTCTTTCTCCCTACTCACACAGCCACTTCCCTAAGTTCAGAACATCATCATTCCACACCTAGATGACTGCTTTAGCCTTCTAATGGGTCTCCCAGTCTCAAGACTCTCCTGGCACGAGTCTGTCCTCCACTAGGATAACAGTTATTTTCCCAAAGAGATACTCAATAAATTGCCACAGCTTCCTGTTACCTCTGGGATCAAATATAAAATCCTTTGTCATTTAAAGCCCTTCACAACCTGTCCCCTTTCTATCTCTAAAGTCATCTCTAACACTGCTCCCTGCCATGTTGTCTGTGATCCAGTGACCCTAGCTTGCCATTCTCTGCACAGAACATTCTATCTCCTGATTCCTCCTCTGCACTGGTAGTCCTCTCAGGCCCCTACAATACTCTTCCCTTTCACCTCTACCTCCTAGTATCACTGACTTCCTTCAGATCCTACTTTCTCCAATAACCCTTCTCAGACTTCCAGTCTGCCCTTCCTCCAATCCTTTCCTTCTGAAATTACTCTCCATTTTCAGTGTGTATATATATATCTTGTTTGTACAGTTATATATATATGTATGTGTATGCATATATACATGTATACAGTTATATATGTATATATACAGTTGTACATGTATATATAGTTCTATATGTACATATACAGCTATATATGCATATATGTATGTGTCTTTATGTGTGTGTGTATGTGTATGTATGTGTGTGTGTGTTGTCTCACCCATAAGAATGAAGTTCCTTGACCCCGGGAACTTGGGGTTTTTGTTTATTTTTTTACTTTGTATCTAAGTTCTGGCATGTTACACATGCTTAATAAATGCTTGCTGACTGGCTTTTAATGAATGAATATAGCAGATTTAGGATGTTCAGACAGATGAGTTAACCTCTGACTTCCCAATGTGGATTAAGCCCTCCTTTCCAGTTTTAAGGCAGTGGGAAAACCATCTGAACAACATTATGTCAATTTGAGGAAAATAATTGTCATATCACATTTTCCCTTCTTATATAAGTGTTTTGGAATCAGACTCTAACTAGTTGTTCACTTAATGTGAATGCCCAGAATGATTTACCCTCTGAGAAAAATTCCTTCCAGTTCCTACTATTTAGTGGGAAATAAGTTGACTTTCTCTAGAAATTCTCTATTTGACTTTTACATTTCTTCATAACCAATCCCTTCCTTCTTACCCCTTATATTCATCCACATTCTATATGATCCAGTGACACTCTCCAGCCCACCTATCCAGTCTTCCAGCCCAGCCATATGCAGAAGGGGCCAGCCATCCCCATGAAATACCACCTATACCCTAAGTAAAGTCAACCTAGCTGAAACGCCAAGCAGGTCACACTGAGGGAGAGACAGAAAGTGACGTGTCAGGTAAGCCAAAGCACTACCACCACCTTGACCACCATCTCACATGAGACCATGATGGAGACAGCCCAGCACCCTGAACTCAAGAGCAATGCCCAGTGCCCTCAGCCATCTCCCTTTGGAGAGGTAACTTGGCAACTACTTCTGCACATATTATAGCCAAAGCTACTGAAGGAAAACCCAGGAAACAAAGCATTTATCACCAAAGACTTTGGTTCTGTCAAATGTCAAATCATCAAGAACTCAGATGATTGCCTTTGCTGCTTTGCCACTGCACCCTAAGGACCATGGGACCTTTCTATCTATCTTACAGATGAAACCTTTCATGTGTGTTGTCTCCCCCATTAGGCCATGAGCTCCCTGAGGGCAGGGACTGTCTTACTTTTCTGTTTGTCTCCTGGAGGCTTAGCACAGTGCTTTCCATACCATGAGTCCTTAGTAAATGCTGCATTCATTCATTCATGACAATATCAGGGACCTATCTCATGGATGGTGTTTAAGATTATAGATTTAGAACTGGAAAGAGCCCTGGATGCCTCAGAGGATAAGAAAGGTGAGGTTATTTGCTTAACATCACATGGGGACAGAATGGAGGAGCCAGAGGATCAGAATGAAGGCCTTTTGGCTCAGCATCCCCTGTATTCTTGTTTTACTGCCCCATGCTGCCTCAACACCCTTTAAGGTTTGCAAAATACTTTACATCTCTTGGCCTCATAAGTCTCATCACCTTTTAAGTTTGTGTTTTCTTCATGGGGAAATGCTAGTGATCCCCTCTCTACCACTTCAAAGTACAGTACCACCCTGGGCCCCAGGTTCTTCAGTAAGTAAGAAGGTGACCATTTTTCAGGCTGTGAGTAGTGTAGTTTGTGTGACCTTGATGTCATTCCCCCTGTGTGTGCAGCAATAACATTGCTGGCAAAATGGCATCTCCAAAATGATCTCCCCTTTGGGTGATTTCCAAGCCACGTATTGACAAATACCATCCCTTAGTCCTGCAACCCTAATGGCTCATCTTTCCAGAGAACTTCATTATTCTCCAATAGGATAGACACTGTTGGCCTTCAAAATGTTCTCTCTGACACAACCTATTCACCATGGTATGAAAAACTAGAAATCCAAGGCACAAAACATGGAGAATCCATTAATTTTCTGGAGGATGGTCAACTGATGTGCCATGCTTTCCTCACAGAGATCTTCCCCAAAGCAGAGGCAATTATGTTAGAAGAACTCTGAAGCGAGAACAGGTTTACTTCTTTCTTCCTCCTAAACTCAAGAATATGAAATTCTAGAGAATTTGAAGAGAGGAAAAAAAACACACTGAGACAATGAATCCCACTAGCCAAAAAATAACAGAAAACATTCCCAGCTAAACTCTGTTCATTGCTTTGGGGAAGTAATTGTCCAAAATATTTAACAAAAGTAATTCAAAGAGGAACTAGATTCTGAAGAGGAAATTGGGGGGACCTCAAGGGGAAATAACCATTCCATCCCAGAATCTGTAAGAAGAAGAATACTAGATGTAGTGTAGCATCTACCCTAGATTGGGGAAACATTTCAAATTTCAATTGGAAAAAAGGTTACATAACACCCCCATGATTCTACAGCCCAGGAGAGACAGGAAGCTCTGATGAATAAAATTCTGAAGAACAAATGAGAAGGGATTCTGATGAATGGGAAAGGGGGCAGTTATCTAAAGAGACCAGGGAAGTCATTAACAAACTCAGATTTTCTTTTTAAAGGATGCATCATCCATAAGGATGAAGCTGGATGTCTAGACAAGCATAGCATAATTCTGTAAGAAAAGTATCAGGAGTACTAAAGCTGAGAATGAGCAGAGAGTCAAGGAATGTGGCAAAGAGGAAAACCAACGGAGGGATACAATTTCTGTTCTAGGTGGTTGAGACAATGTTAATGCATGTTGAGGAAAATAGAAACAAATGGTTCAACACGTGTTCTGCTTCTGTATGGTGAAGAATCTCTGGCCTGGAAAAGGCTGAATGAAAATAGTGAATAGGGAATTTACACCCAATATAAGTAGCACCTCATTGCCCTTGGGGAGTTCCAGTCACCCAAACAAATTGCTTGCCAGGGTTCTGAAAAAATTTGCCAGATGTGACTTCTAAGCCACAGCCAGTGAACTTTACAAGACCATGGAGAATAAGAGAAAGGGCATGGGACTGGCTGGAGGACAAATGGCCAACTTTCAGAAAAGGGTCGGGAGTGGAGTCTGCAAATTACACACTAATGAACTTATCTTCAATTCCTGGCCCAAATTGCAGAAAATATTAAGGAAATGGTTATTAAACATTTGGAAAAGGAACAGTTGATCACAAAAAATTATCATGGCTTCCTCAAGTATAGGTCGTGTCATTAACTCCATTGACAGAATTAAACTGATAAAGGGGATCCTAGACATATAGTTTGTCTAGATTTTTACTAAGCTTTGACAGATTCTCTATACCATTCTCATGAATATGACAGAGATGTCAAATTCAGTGCCCACTGGGTACAAGCTACCACAAAACTCTAACGTGCTGCTGAACTAAATGTAAATATAATTGGGAAATGTGTAACAAACCAAATTAAACTATAAGATAACACTGATATGTTAATGGGCTTTCTAAAATAAAGCTACAGGGCTTTGCAGGGATACATTCTTATCTGAGTGTAACACTGGCAATGATAGTATCAATCAGATGTGTTCAGATCTGGTTGGAAAGGTTTCATGGGGTAGTGAAAAGAGAACCAGCTTCTGAGTAAGGAAAACCTGGATTCTAGTCTTTTGACGCAGCTTTTGTATCAGAATTCTGAGTCAGAATAACTGCTGCTCTTAGAACTCTGAGCATACACCTATGCCTCAGGCAAATGAACTGTCAAAGCAGACCACTTAATGTGGTCCCTGAATATTAGAGCTGGTAGATCCCTTGGGGCATTCAGGTGGTACAGTAGATAGAGTGCCAGACATGGAGTCAGGAATACCTGAGTTCAAATCTGGCCTCAGACACTAGCTGTGTGACCCTGGACAAGTCACTTAACCCTGTTTGCCTCAGGTTTCTCATCTGTAAAATGAACTGGAGCAGGAAATGCCAAACCACTCCAATACGTTTGCCAAGAAAACCCCAAATGGAGTCACAAAGAGTTGGACACAACTCAGCAACAATAACAAAGACCCTTTAGATATCCTCTAATTCAACCCCATCATTTTATAGATAAAGAAGGCAAGGCACAGAGCAGTGCTATTTTAGTGGCAGAGTTGGCAAGAGCCTAAAACTCTTGACCTCCAGGTCAAATAGGATGGAAAAACAGGTCCAGGGAGTAATAGGGACAAAAGTGTGAATTAGCAGAGGAATACAGAACATCTGGATAATAGGATCCAAGAAAGGAAATGATAAACAACTGTGAGCCATCTTGGAACAAAATATATTTTGCAACCACTATCCACAAATAATTCAGTATAACTGTTATGTATATTCTAGCTTTCCTAGAAACCCAGTGAGTAAAGCCAGTTAGATTCTGAGGGTCCGATTGTGGTAGAGATTTGGGCACTCATGATGTCCTGTGGTCTAATCAAAGTAAACTTCTCATTATACTTTTCCCTTCCTCCTCTTCACCCCACTATTCATTGGTAAACCACAGGGAAGATTGGTTCCTGATGTTCCAAAGAGCTGTGTATGTATGTATTTTCTATTATCTTTAAAGTGCAGTCCTCTATTAATATAGGCAATAATGTAACTGAAGCTTATAGATTTTTTATTAAAGTTTGCAAAATGCTTTAAATGCAATAATCTTCTTGAAGCATCTTAACAACTCTGTATGGTCTGTTCTACTTTGACTATAGGAACTTTTTTTTGGTATTCGTTCAAAATTTTAAAAAATTCAAAACCAACTCTGTTTTCATTATCCCAAATGTAGAAATAATAAAACTGAGTTTTAGTCTAATTCTTCTTAATGCTTAGTGACTTTCCTCTATTAATTACCTTCAGCTTATCCTATCTAGATCTTGTTTGTACAGAGTTGCTTGCATGCTATCTCTCTCATTAGAATGTGAACTCTTTGAAAGCAAGAATTGTCTTTTGTCTTTCTTTGTATCCCAAGAGCTTAGCACAGTGCCTGGAATATACACCAAAGGTGCTTAATGAATGATTATGGACTAGCTTGTCCATGGTCACACAGCTACTAAGTGCCCACAGCAGGACCCCCGAGTCATGCAGTCCATTACACCTCAATGCCTTTTCTAAAGTACAGTGAGTTCCCTCTCTCCCTGTTTTCACGGCAAACACTGAGTGGGAAGGGAGAAATGCAAGTATTTCTTCCAACTATTGTTAAAAAAAGACTTTAAAGATCTATGTTCATACACATGTTTGAAACCCGTGTCATAAGTTTTACCTTCATAATTTGAAAGTTGCCATTTTATGATTTTTTTCCCTTTCAAGGCAGAAACCTCCTCATAAAAATACTGGAAGGTATGTGTTGCTCTGGGGCCATGCTCCTATAGAGATGAACCCAGTACTGTTTGTAAATTCCACTAAGCAAAAGGGAATTTCTTTTTCACTAGGGAATAAGCTATTTTTTCCACTCTCAGAAGAGACACAATTATTTCTATGCGCAGTTTGCATGATAGTTTACTTAGGAAGCCCCAGAGATTCAGAAAAATAAAATGGTTTCATTCTTTGTATTTATATCTTTAATGCCTAGCATAGGATCTGAAACATAGAAGATGCTTAATAAATGTTTGATGATTAATACCTTCTGTAAGGTATCACGGTACAACATAAATTCATGAAAAATTGTCAAGGAAAGAATCATGGAGAGATCCCATTCATACTAACTATGAAATGAATAAGATACCTGGGAGTGAGTAAACATAGTAAGACACACTCAAAACACAAATCTAATTACAAAACATCATAAAAATAAAGGCTTACATAATTAAATGGTCATACCAATATAATAACAAATGATGATGTTACCCAAAATCATTTATAGATTTAGTGCTATACCAAACTATCAAAGGGCTTATCTTTTATAACTAGACAAATTACAAGAGTCCTTTTGGAAGAATTTTAGAATTGAAATTTAGAAATTTAGAATTTCAATATTGAAAAAAATTGTGAAAGTAGAGTAGCACTTGCATATTCTGATAAATTCCTAATTTCTTCAGTGTGGGTCCTCTTCACTAGATCAAATCACAACATCCTCATCCTGTCTGATTAATGGGTTCTTTCATAAACTATTCACAGCAGATCTACGCAATAATGCCTTTTGTTCTCACCCACACTTTGGTCATGGCGTCTAGCAGCAACTCTCCCAGAAGGAGGGACATGTTTCTGTAGCTCTAGAATTTATGGTTTTGAGATAATTTGAGGCAAAATTAAGGAAGCAGAAATAAACTCCAGACAGACATGTATGTAGAAAGCCAGTCTCTTGAGGGATAAAGCAGCTTTGAGGAATGGGACTGATGGAAGCAGAGAAGAGAGTCCACCATGGAAAGGAGCAGATCTTGCGAAGTCAGCTGAGAAACCCATCTAGCAGAGATGTTGCACTCAAGGGGAGCTTTGTGAGGACTCTATGAATACAGAAAGGATAACCTTATCAAACCAAGAGTTGTGAGTTATCTTTGCCACACTTGTATCCTATGCACATGCCTCACTACCACTGTGTATTCATACATTTAATATGCCTTAAAAAAAAACATGGATGCTACATGTATTTGTGAGAGAATGTACCCCAAGTTTATAGGAAAATGTTTTGTAGCTACTGCATGTAGTAGGTGTTTCTTGACTGACTGACAAAATACTCCATCCTAAAGTTATACCAGTTGCTGGAAACTTCACTATTACCATTCCACTTCTATCATCTTACTTTCCTCCAGTTTCCAGTTTGGCTCAGGAACACCTCACCTTCCATCACTGTGTTCACCCAAGAAATCTCTTTTGCCCTATATTTCTTTTCTTTTCTAAGACTAGATGGTTTCTTGGTACATACTTCCTTGAAGTTCCATGGAGCTTTTCAGGTTTCCTTTCATGGAATAGTTGTCTATGTCAGGAGTCTGAGAGAGCAAATGGACTCAATGGTGGCCTTAATGCAGTATCAGTGGGCCTGTGATGATCTAGGGTAAGGAAGTTTCATGCCTAAACAAGTAGATATTATCAGTAGAAGAAAGAAATCTCAAATGCTTTGCACAGCTAGGCATCTTCAATTCCCCAACAAAGCCCTCTTCTTTCAACCATTTTAACTTTGTTAACAAGGAACTAACCTTCACATATTCTTAGTGTCTTGTGCCTGTGGAATCTGTCCATCTGTGGATAAGGATCATAGGCTTAGAGCTGGAAGGGCCCTAGTACAACCCCTCATTTTACAGATAAGAAAATAGGCCAAGAGAGATTAAGTGGCTTGTTCAAAGTACCACTTCCATGGGTAGTGAGTGCTGAGATTCAAACCCAAGTTATCTGAATTCTAACACAGGGCACCGAAATTCACACCGTTGCACCAAGTGCACTTTGGGCACTCCCTCCAATGGCTAGTGAGTGTGGACATTATGGAGGTGAGATGTTGTTCACCTAATCAGATGTGGTTGCTTTGACTGTCAGTTTTGCTTAATTTTGTCTTTGTTCTGAAGGAAGATCCGATGTTGGGGGCTGGGGAAGAGAGGAAAAAGGCAAATGGAGTGTTGGGAAGTGACTGTTTTTTAAAGGCATCAACTGAAAAACAAAAACAAATGAAAATAAAGTTAGTGTATTAAACCTGGAGGGGGGTCACAGCTGTCATGCAAGCTCAACGTGGTGTGTGAGACCACAGCGATTGGGTACATTTGCTGAAAAAATATTTGCTTATGGTTTCATTTCAGGACGTCCCCTTGGCTGGCCAGCTGAACTGGCTCAGTGGGCCAGGTGTGCCCGGATGTGGAAAGAACTGGAGAGCTTCTGGCCAAATTTTTTTATATTCAAATACAAAGAACCAGAGAGAAAGCTATGTTAACTATCTGGATTCAGAGGGCAGTGGGGGAGGGGGCTTGGATCACTTCTAGCCTCTGACCCCACCTCCTCCACTTTCCCTCCACTGATAGTAAAAGCTTGGAGCCCCCTGAATGGGACTGGACTAAAATTCAGTCTAAATTCCTTCAGGTTGATGGTGGTTGTTTTCTTTTTAAAATTTATTTAGAGCAATCTGTCCTGGAGTACTCTGACATCTTATTTCCTCCATTAGTTTGAAAACTAATTTTAAAGTCCCTCTCTGCCTGCCAACTTTGATCCAAGACCACCCCAGCCCCCCACCCAAAACAAAACAACAAAAACAGATGCCTTTGGTTTCTGGCTCAGAAATTTCTGTATCCACCTTGCCAATAGGCTTGGGACTGCAGACTGCAGTCAAATTTACTGAGAGTGCATGCGTGGAAAGCACAGAACCCAGCTGGGAAAGTGCAGGGTTTCCCATGCCTGCAGCATTTAAAGTACTCTGGGGTGAAGTGAGTTGACAGATTTTCATGAATCAGTGTTGTCTGCTGAGGTTTTCTTGTTTGCTCTGTTTTGAAAGTGGCACCAAAGTCCTGGATTGACCCTGGGTTTGGCTGCAATTGGCAGTCAAATCAGCAAGCAACTTATTAAGAGTTTACTATGTGCCAAGCACTGTGCTAGGGACCGAGTTTGAAAAGAAAGGCAAAACCATGCCCTGCCCTCAAGGGGTTTGTAAAATGGAGGCAGCACCATGCAAGTGACTGTACAAACTGAAAGAATTTTTATAAGTATCAGAAAGAAGGCACTAACGCTGGGGGGTGGGATGGGTCAGGAAAGGCCTTTTTTTGAGGGGGGAAGCAATCAGGGTTAAGTGACTGGCCCAGGGTCACACAGCTAATGTCTTCTCCTTCCTTGTGAGGAGAATGAGGATCCGAGAGGCAAGTCAAGAAAAGGGCACAGACATCCTGCTTTTCCTGCTGGCTGCTTACCTGCTGCCATCCTCTTCATTCTTGTCTTCAGAAACTCATCTTCCTGCAAGATACAAACTCTGAAACTCACACCTCCTCCATATTCCCTGACCTTGGGGCTCCTCCCTCTTTCTGATTGTTGAGGATGGAGGGGAGACTTAGAGACTTCATCCCAAATCTCCTATTTAAGAAGGGAGTCCAGGGCAGACACCTCATCATTGCCCCACTGAGTCCCTATACATCCCTCTCTTCCTTCTCCTCCCCTCCCATCTGCTTCTTTCTGTGTTCCCCCATTAGACAGTGACATCCCTGAGAGCAAGGGCTGTGTCTTCCTCAGCACTCAGCACAGCTCCTGGAACATGGAAATTACAATAAATATCCACTGATCTTCTGACAAATTGAGGATAAATCATCAGCTTTTGACCCAAGGGCAGGTATCTCCTACTAGACAGCTGCAGAGAATTAGAACTGCTGGCCCAACTTAATGCATTCTCCTACTGGCTACAACTATTTGCACATGAAAATACCCAGATACCTTCTCTGACTCTGAACAAGTCCCAACCTCTCAGATTCTTATTTTCCTCACAAAGAATAGGCAGAGTTGTGTACTCCACCTTGTAGGGTCATTGTGAGAATGAGGTAAGATTATATATAGAAAGAGCTTTGTAAAAGGATAAAGCACTATAGCCCATGTGGCATCATGATGTAGCAGCAAAATAGTGTGATAGAAAAAGTCTGGAAACTCAGGTTCAAATCCAAGCTTTGATAACCAGTACCAGTGAGACCTGGGAAAAGTCACCCAACTCTCTTTAAGACTCATTTTCTTTACCTATAAAATGGTCAGGACAATTCTTGTATGGTTCCATCTCTTCCACTTAGTACTTGGAGTAGGCAAGCCATAAGTGACTTGTCCCTCTGTGCACCTAGGTTTCTTCATTTGTAAAATGAAGAATTTGGACTCTTTGAAGTCCAAGGTCCCTCTCAGTTCTATATCTATGTCCCCTGTTATTTTCTCTTAAAGAGTTTAGTAAACTTTTTTTTACATTTATTTAGGTAACTTTTATTTTTCTCAATTAGCAATAATTCATTTTTTCATCTCTTGGACAGGAGGTGGGTAGCATACATCATCAATGGTCCTGTGGAATCATGGTTGGTTGGTCTCTGCATTGATGAGAGATCTTAAGTCTTTCCAATTTTTTGTCTTTTAGGGTGTTTTTGTTGTTATTTTATAAACTGTTACGTTTCTGCTCACTCTGTTATGTGTCAGTTCATAAAAGTCTTCTCAAAATTCTCTGAAATCATTCCTTTCATCACTTCTTAGGGTACAATAATATTTCATTACATTCATATTCCATAATTTGTTTAGCTGTTGATCATTAGGTGGGAAACCTCAGGTTTCCATTTCTTTGCCACCAATAAAAGGGCTACACTAAATATTTTTTGTATAAATGTGTCCTTTTCTTCCTTCTCCTTGACATACAGACTTAGTAGAGCTGTGTTTGTCCTTTGTTGCAGAAGAAGACCATGCCATCAGAGAAATGATGACATGACTTGCACTTGACTTTGTTTTGAGTGAGGGAGGGCTGTGCAGGTCACCAGTCTCACTTCTCCTCCAAAGTCATCTGAATCTAGTGACCTGATTTTCCTCAGGATGACTGGAGATGACTCAGGATGCACTGGGATACCTTGTCCCCTTTAGGCCAAGGTCTATTCAGGTACTCACTTAGGGTGAGGTAATTGAATAGGCCTATTTAAGAAGTAGTCAGGGCATGGCTCCTTTAATGAGGCAAAGAAAAAAAAGTGAGTAGACTCAGCTCCTTCTCTCCTGTCTATCTCCCCCTCCCCTTCCTTCTCCTCTCCAAAGGAAGGTAAATTTGGATGGCCAAAAGATGCCCAGTTGACTTGGGCTTTACTGGCCTCTTCCCTTCCCTTCCCTTCCCTTCCCTTCCCTTCCCTTCCTTTTTCTTCCCTTCCCTTCTCTTTCCTTCCCTGAACCTTAAACCTATTGCACTGTGAAGCTCAGACACCATGGGGCCCCTGCACCTTGCCTAAAGGCTCTCCTGGAGCCTCCTGGCTTAAGAGTGATTATCAATAGTAATTGGTGCTGTTTCCCTTCTAGTAGTGGTATCCTTGGGTCAAAGGATATGGATAGTTGAGTGACTTTTTGCGTATAGTTTCCAAAATTGGTTTGTGGGGTATTGACCTAGAAGTGGTCTTGGTAAACTTTATAGAGCTATATGAATGTGAGTGATAAGATAGAGTATATCAATTGCAACTTTCAGTGTGTAAGGCACACTGTTCTCCAGAAAAGGAGTAATTATTTCTGTCCAACTTCCTCTCATTAAAAAAAAAAAAGCAAAGAATAGTTTCCATCAGGCCATCCCAGCTCAGGACTCTTAACTCTGCTCCCCATAGCCAAGGCAAAGAAGAATGAGCACATCCTGCCTTGCCTTGCCTTCTCCCTTCCCTCTGACCTCTCCCTAGTTCTCAGTTCATCTGTCCAATATGAAGAGAGAGCAAGGCCCGACCACCCACCCAGTAAGTAAATATCCTTCTCTGCTGTTGATGCCTCAAGGCCCTGGATCCCTGCCTCAGACAATAGAACCTCTCTATGCACTGATGATCATTTGTACAAGGTACCGAAGTACTGAAAAAAAAAATAACCAAAAAATTCAGAGCCAAGAGATCTAATTTTGATCCCCAGACTGAAAAACAAGGTCTTTCTTCATAAAGTACATCACATTTTTCTTTTCCCTAGGCCCGAGTTTCTTAACCTAAGGTCTGGGTCTGTAGTTAAATTTCAAGGGGTCAAGGAACTTGGATAGAAAAAAAAATTATTTCAATATAGTAATTTCCCTTTGTAATTACATTATATATATAATTTTGCACATTTAAAAACATCATTCTCAAAAGGAGTCCATTGTCTTCATCAGGACTTTTATTTGAGGGCTCAGACTTTTCAAGCTATGGCCTCCCCCATCTCTTTTCATCTTCCTTTTATATACTGTCTTCTCCCATTACATTGTAAACTCCTTGAGGGAAGACTTTTTCTCATTTATGTCCCCAGTGCTTAGCACAGGGCCTGGTACATAGTAGGTGCTTAATAAATGTTTATTGACTATTGGTAACCATGACATGAGAAAGGCTAAGAGCCCCAGCCCAACTCTCTGATGGGTTTGATGTCTTGTTTACTGGCTGTAGAAAGTCACATAGATAAGGTCACATCCATGATCTATTCTCCCTTCTTTCAAGTTTTATTCAACTATCTTTCATGTAGATACATCTTTTTGTTTAATTGTCTTGAAAGGCTTTTGTGGTTTAAGTGGAAAGAGCTATGACTTTAGGAGTCAGGAGACTGAGCTAGGTGTCATAAGACCTGCCCTACTTTTCAGACTTGCTACCTTGGTCAAGTCACTTAGCTGAGGTATATCCCAAGTTTCCCCATCTGCAAAACTGGAATAATAATACTCGTATCACACACTTTGCTGAGTCATTATGAGCATATATGATGTGAGTTATTATTCTTTAAAAGCTGTTTCATCAGACAAAACTGACTTGGGCTGAAGTTGGTAAAGAAGAGAGAGAATGAAAGGAGACAAAAGGAGTTGAAAAAGGTTTTCTTAAGATTTTTCTAATTTGCTGATTTTTTTTCCCCATAGGCAACAGGATCTAAGGTTCATAAAGTTGTATTTTCAGTGCTGAGAAAACTCAGGAGCGTTCACATTTTATTCTTACGAAAATAAAGATGTGATAGAGTGGGTTGGATTGATTTAGCTTCCCACTGAAGAAACAATAGTAGTTTCCTCCTTGGTTGAAAGAGGCTTTGAACTAAACAGCCTTTCCAGCCCCTTCCAGCTCTAAATCAATGACCTTGGCACCCTATGACCTCAAAGGTCCCTTCCAGCTGTGATACCAGGGAATCCTATTGACTTTTAAAAGCACCAAAAAGTCTCCAAGATGATGATAAATTGGAGACAAAATGGCAGTCAAAATAATGGTTTCCCAAGAATCTAACAATAGTATCTCCTGTGCAGAGAAAAAAAACCAAGGACCATATGACCAGCATCTTTATCTTCAACTTATTCCTTTTACCTTCACCTTAGTGTCTGAGCACTGGGTCTTTCTAGTTCCCTTCAATACCCACCTTAGAATGTACTTAAGAGAAGATTATCACTAGACGAATTCTTCTCTCATTTTTCATGTTCTGAAGCAGAATTGTATTTCACTGGTATAGGGAATTCCCAGAGAAAAGTCTTTCTGCATGAGCACATACTCTCCAATCTTAGAGGGTTACCTAGAACATCGAAAGGTGCGATTACTGAACTAGGGTCACATAGCTAGAATGTGTCCAAGGCTAGATTTGAGCAGTGCTGGATTCCAGACTCTGTGGTCAGCTCTGTACTACCAAGTTGCCTCTTTCCCTTAAAGTAGTGCTTTATAATGTGAGTTCTTTAAAGGCATAGACTATATTTTTGCCTTTCCTTGGATGCCTAGGGTTTAGTACCCCCTTCTACAAAAAAAACTGATCCCCCTTAATTCCAAGCCTTCTCTTTTCCTATTATCTCCAATTTACTATATATATATATATATATATATATATATATATATATATGTATATCTTGTTTATGGATTGTTGTTTATATGTTGTCTCTTATTATATTGTGAGCTCTTTGAGAACAGAGATTGCTTTTTTTTTCCCTTTCTTTGTATCCCCAGCATTTAGCAGAATGCCTGGCACAGAAGAGGGACTTAATAAATGCTTGCTGACTGACAATGAATAACCAGTCCTAGGGGAAAGGGGAATCTAACAAAATAAGGTTAGTTTGATACTAAAACAGAGAGGACAAACAGGACATCAGCAATCCAACTGCACATCCACCTTTTCACACAGGTATAGAAAAAACCTACATCATAGAAACAAAGTTTTCTTTTTAATTTATTATGTATTTTTAGTTTTCAAGATTCACTTCCATCAGAATTTGAGTTCCAAATTTTTCCCCTCCCTAAGACGGCAAGGATTCTGATATAGGCTATATATGTGCAATCATATTAAACATATTTCAGCACCATGAAAGATGAATCAGAACAAAAGAGGAAAGCCACAAGAAAGAAAAGAGAGAGAGAAAATAGTTTGCATCAGTTCATGTAAGTCTTTCCAGGCTTTTCTGAAATCTGCCAGCTCATTATTTCTTATGGAACAGTAGTATTCCATCACAATCACATACCACAACTTATTCAGTCATTCCCTAATTGATGGGGATCGTCTCAATTTCCAATTCTTTGCCATCACAAAAAATGCTGCTGTAAATATTTTTGTACATGTGGGTCCTTTTCCCTTTTTTATGAAGAGAGTTTTCACTGAATATCTTTATGTTTCTTGGCTCTACATTATAGCCCAGGCCCAAAATCTCAAGTTCTGGGAAAGATGAATTTCTAAATGAAATTAGACTGAAAACAAATAGGAAATGGAGTAAAAACTTAGCCAATGTATTCTCTTAAAAATTATTATTTATTTCATTTGTAAATTTATGGAATAAAACAAGTATTTCCATAACATACTATAATAAAAAATGATTGCACATGAAATTGCAAATCTATTATGTACGACTTTCTATTCCTTTAAAATTCTAAATGGTGACAGATTCATGATAATCGTAGCTGACATTCATATAACACTTTTACAGAATTTTGGAGTTGGAAGGGACTCCAATGGTAATCTAGTCCAACTGATATTGCAAAGAGAATCTCTGCTACAACTGATATGACAAATGGTCCTCTTCTACTCCAAGATTGTTCCTGAGGGAGAACCCACTGTCTGCCAAGACAGCCAGTTCCACTTTATTTTATTTTTACAATGTGATTATTAAAATTTATTTTTATCTCATTTTATTTTTTTCAACTAACAAAAAATCTTTTTGGTTTTTCCTATTCCCTCTTCTTGAAAAAAAAAGAAAAACAAGGACAAAAACCAAACCCTTCTAACCACTATGCATAGTCAAACAAAACCTATCCCCATACTGGCTTTATTTTTACTAATTTTTTTTTTTACCAAAAACTATGTTTTGTTCTGTTCTCTGCGTCAATGACCTGTCTGTCAGGAGGTGAGTAGCACGCTTCACCATGGGGTCTCTGGAACTGTGGCACTCAGTTCTTTAACAAAAACATTTACTCAAAGTACAGAGCAAAAAGTGTGGTTACACCTAGAAAGACTTATGTGAACTAATGCAGAATGAAGTGGGCATGACCAAGAGAACATTTTTACACAGTAACAGTGATATTTTATGATGATCCATTGCGAATGGCTTAGCTATTCTCAACAATACAACCAAGATAATTATGAAGAATTTAGGATGAAAGATGAAATGATGAAAAATGCTATCCTCCAAACAAAGAACTAATGGAGTCTAAGTGAAGATTGAAGCATTTTTCACTTTATTTTTTTTTCATATTTTTTGGGGGTCTGTGTCTTCTTTCACATGACTAATATGGAAATATGTTTTGCGTGATTGCACATGCATAACCTATATCAAATTGCTTACAGTCTCAGGGAGGAGAGAGGTGAGGGAGAGAATTTGGAACTAAAAAAGTTTTTAAAATTTTTTCACATTAGTCATATTGTAAAAGGAGAATTAAAACCGGTGGGAAGAATCATGAGAAGGAAGAACAAGGCAACAATAAAGAGGGCAAATAGTCTGCTTCCCTCAGCACTTGCTCTCCAAAGTGCTTTCTCTGGGTGTGGATGGCATTCTCCATCATGAGTCTTTTTGGAGATGCTTTAGAGTCTTACATTGCTGAGAAGAGCTAAACCTATCAAAGTCAGCCATCGAACACCATGGCTGTTACTGTGTACAATATTCTGGTTCTGCTCACTTGACTCAGCATCTGTTCATATATGTCTTCCCAGGTTTTTCTGAAGTCTTTCTGTTCATCATCTTTTATAGCACAATAGCATTCCATTACATCCATATACCACATCTTGTTCAGTCATTCCCCAGCTGATGGACATCCCCCTCAATTTACAATTCTTGGCCAGCACAAAAAGAGCAGCTATAAATATTTTTGTACATGTGGATTCTTTTCCCATTTTTATGATCTCTTTGGGATACAGATCTAGAAGTGGTATTGTTGGGTCAAAGGATACGCACAGTTTTACAGCCCTTTGGGCATAGTGAAACTCAACATTTTTTAAAATGTTAAAAAAATGGTTTTTACATGTAATTGGAAAAAAATGAGATTTAAAAAAACTGTAGTTACAGAGCATTTCCCCCAAACCAGAGGCACACTATCCCAGAATTACTGTACACACAGAATGGGGTATGGGGGTGGGAAAAGAGTTATCATAAACTACTCAAATTAAAGCACTTAATTAAAGGACAGTAGTAGGGAACACATCACATCAACTCAAAGATGGAACATGACCTTTTTTTCTTTAGAGGTTCTTCATCAAATTTATGCAAAGCATGGTGTCAGTGGTGGACAGTTCACTTTGCTGATCAGCTAAGCTGGTTTCTTACAGGGCATGGACAGGCAATTCACCTGAGTCCAGTATCTCAGTGTCTTATTTGGAAAGGTCAATTTACCACTCAGTTGGGTAGAATAAGCCACCCTCTTGAGGATCTTTTGTAGATAGGTAACTAGGGTATTTATGCAGTCTGTACCTGGAGGCAAGCTCATTCATTCTGTCTCTGTCTTGGTCCCTCTCTCTTTCTCTCTATCTCACTGTGTCTCTGTCCTTCTTTTACTGTTAGAGGCCTCTGAAAGTCTGTTTTATATTTCAAGTTATTTCAGCTTCTCCCTTTTATCTCTTCCAGACTTTCTACTTTTGCTCCCAGGGGTACTCCCTCTTACAGTTTAATCCCAGTCCTATGTACCTACTCTAGGGTAGCAGGACTCTTCTAACCTATTATTCAGTCTTGGTCATGATGTTAACCCAATTTTAATTGTCCTTATATGGGCCCAGTTCATAGTCCATGCCCAGATAGGCACTGCTGAAATTGCTTAATGGACTGGACTCTTATCTTCTTATCAATTAGCCAGTCAGCAAACACTTATTAAGTGCTTACTATGTGCCAAACATTGCCACAACAGTTGTACCCGATAGAGCTCACCTTTCTTCTTTGTGGCGAATTTAAACACTAAGTAAAACGAACTTCACACACTAAGTAAAATAAAAAATGAGGATTGTACATAACCCTGTGAATGTCTCTGGTGGGCAGCTTGCTTTTCAAGAGTATTGGAAGACTGGTATTGTCCAATGCAGGCCTAGAAATTATGAGAAGGAACACAGTATGTATTCAAAAAGCATTAAACAGGGAGGGCTAGTTCTCTTTCCTGTCGGGCTGGTTTGAATGAGGACGTCATGCAATAAGCCTCTGGATAGGGAGGAACCCATGGGCGGGGAGAAGACATCTTCCATGACAGTGGCAAACTTTTGACAGGAATACAGCTCCTTGTATTATGTCTTGATGTTAGAGTGTGATTGGATAATCATCTCTATGGTTGCATTTAGCAAGCAATCTTGTATGATCTTGTTATCTCTATGAGAGATTCCTTGTTGAAAGAGTATCATTCAGGTTAATTTTTGCTCTACCAAGCTAATTCATTCACTTATTTAATTTTTGTAATCAACAAATGTTAAACACAGTGGGGATTTTGTATTCTCTGTAGCTTTCAGTAAATTGTATAACTAAAAGTGATGATGTGCTGTAGAAAACTGTTTGCAAAAATCTGATTGTTGGCCCTCATATTTTTATCAAGGATGCCTTTGATACATGTGTAGACCATTCTCATAAAATCTCACAAAGATGAGAAAGTTGGTACATGGGCTGATAATGATTGATTTTTACTTGGTCACCTTTTGGGGGTTTGTACTTTCATTAACGATTTGACCCTCTACTCTTTTGTTCTCTTTCACGTCTTGAACATGTTGCAACACAATCTTTGTCATCCCAACATCAGGGTTTTCCACAGTGCAGATTTGCCGCCAGTACAGCACAAGACCCAGATCAGTAGTAGCTGAGATAAAGACTCATCTGGCAGTCATGTCACATCTTCAAATTGAATTGATTTTAGTGGGACAAGTAGAAACTAGACTAAAAGTATGTCCCCAAGATGTTGGGGGAAGATGGTTTGTATGATAGTTCTTGCTAAGTCTTTGAAGTAAATGTCCCTTTGGGTTTTCTCCGTGTGAACTTGATTTGGTCCAGCCATATGCCTTGACTTTCGAGATTGAGATATTACTCATTTAATTTGGAAAGGGAAAATAATTGTGCAAATAAATTCACAATGTTTTTGCCTCACACAGAAATGCATTCCAGAGGGTTTTTTTAAGCCTAGCCCAACCCAGCCCCAAATCATTTACATTCCAGAATTTCCCCTTAGAGAGTATAAATGAAAGTATCTTCCAGATGTAGGTGGTATACAGATATTTCCTTGGTGAACATGTCTGTGTGTTCTAAGGGTAGATGCCACTTCCAATCTAATTCAACCTTTGTTCACAACTGCATGCAAATTGTCAGTAACCACCATTGCTCTTTGCACTGAGCATCAACTCCAGAGGGATTTTTGGAAGTCCAGCATTTGAGCTACATCTCTACATGGCTCTCTATGTCCCTCATCATTTTTTGGAAGGAGACATATGTACTTTTCTGTAACCCATGATCCAGAAAACCAGGACTTGGGTTTACAGGAGTTGCGTCTGATCTTGGGAATGGCCTTCTATGGCCTAGCTATTTTTTTAGCTCGTGTCACCCCATCTAGATTTTCACACATGTAGGGAAAAGGGCTGTCTAGTTCCTGTGCAAGCAATCAATGAAACAAATTTATATATCTGGGTAGTCTTTATTTCACTCAACAGAAAATGCAAAAAACACAAAGGATTCCCAATAGCTAATGAACAATTACATTCTCTCACTCTCCACTGTCTCTTTTTTGCTACTAATGTCTAGGAGTGTGTATCTTTAAATTCCTGGAAATTCAAGGAAATTTCAAATGGCATATTCTGCTAGTAGTAAACCCTTATGAAAGGGGCCCATTCAAAGGAATGCAGGCTGCCATGTCACTGCTTTCCTAAGCCCTTAGTCCATATCTCATCCATCCTAAAACATCCCTAGAGAATACTTTTCCAAAAATTGATGTCCCTCACCGCTAAATATTCTTGCAAGAGTTTGTCATCTCCGTGATGGTCCCAACCAGAAAGTGAAATAGAACAAATGATATTCTCATTAAAGTAATGCAAAATGATCATTCCCAGTCTACATAGTTCTCCTTGGTAGTGCTCTATCAGGACCAAAGAGTTAATGACAGGCTCCCTTAGCCTAGAATAGTACAATCTGGATGTCAGTCTAATAAAGAAAATTGGGCATCACAGGGCACGTGGACAGAACCTGGGCTGGGCTTCATACTGTGCAAAGGAGATTCCCAAGTGGCTGATTACTCGGGCATTTCTGATAGGATATTTTAGAAAGCTAGATAGGAAGAAAAGAGATTGGCCTATCTCACTTTCCTTGGAGGTAAAAGATCTATTTTTGGGGAATGAGAAAGCATTCCAGTGGATGCTAGTGAGAGACTGAGGCTCTGTTATCTCTGCTGTTTCTTCCTGGGTCTGCTGTCCTTGGGCTGTCCTTATACTGAAGAGGTGTCAAGGATCACAGACCTTTAAAGCAATGAGATATTTGTAAAAAGCACTTATATAATGGCTGGCACACAGTAGGTACTATATAAAACGCTATCACTATTATCATTTCTTATGCCCTGCTCCTGTAGAAATTCTGCTTGGTGAGCATAAGAAAATAGTCAACAGGGCAATACATATAACCATCCTTATTTAGGGCCTTTCCAGGCATCATTTAAAAATGTTTTATCAACATCTTTGGTTTTTATAATCGTTTGATTTCAAAATATATTTTCTCTCTCCCCAGGGAGCCATCTCTTGTAGAAGTAATAATATTAATAACCAGTATTTAGATAGCACTTTAAAGTTTATAAAAATTTTACATATTCTATCTAATTTAATCCTCAGATTAACTCTTTGAGGTGGGTCCTATTATTATCTGTTTTATGGATGAGAAAACTGAGGCAGAGAGAGGTTGTGTGCCTGGGCTAGGGTCACACAGGTATTAAATGGAATTTATTATTAAGCTATTAAGACAGAATTTAAATTCAGGTCCTCCTGGCTCCAAGGTCCATAGTGTATACGTTGCTTAGCTAGAACATAGAATAAAATGAGAGATAAAAATAGCACTTCCATAAAACAATGACAGAGTATATTAATAATAATATGATATTTATTTAGTAACTGAGGCAGCTGGGTGTCATAGGGGATTCAGTGCTAGACTGGAAGCAGACTTGAGTTTAAAACACAATTCAGACACTTGGTAGTTGTGTGACCCTGGGCAAGTCACTTAACCCTCTCATTTTCCCATTTTACAAAATAGAGATAAAAAATAGGACCTAACTCCAGGAAGTTTGTGTGTGTGTGTGTGTGTGTGTGTGTGTGTGTGTGTGTGACTCAAATTACTCAGTATAATGATGTATGTAGAATGCTTTGCAAACATTAAAGCACTACATAGATGTTAGCTATTATTATTAATTAAAAAAAAACTAACCCATCAGCTGAGTCTGACCACATGTGCAATGTTCCACATCCACTGTCCCACCTCTGCCCCTCTTCCAGGGCTACTCTTGATGCAGTTATTGGTGTAAAGAAGCCCCACTGAAGCCAAGTTGGTTTGTAAGAGGAAAGAGCAATTCACAAAGCATGTGTTCTCTGTGGAACTCAGGCAGTGTTGAATACAGACTAGAGAGTAAGAGACTGAATAAGTCTGTGCTGAGTGGATCAGATGAGAGCCTTGTTCCGCTGAATCATCTGAAAGGGTTTTGTTGAACATCCTTCTGACATGGAAATCTTTGTTGATTCTTGAATGAATGATCTAGGACTGTCTCATTTTATTTCAATATCACACCCAAATTATCAGAAGATAAGGTTAAGTAAGAACATCCAGCTTGGTCACAAAGAGATGAGACATATCTCTCCCCCACCTTTCCAAAAGTGGGGACTATGGGCGCTAAACATTGTATATACTTTCTGCCTCAGCTCATGTATTCATCAGTTTTGCTTAACTGGTTTTTTCCTCTCTTTTTAAATTCATAGTCACAGAAGAGTACTCTCAGGATAAGGGAGGAAGAAAGGATCTATAAGGAAATGAAGGAAATAGAAAAACAACATTTGTCATTTTTTTTCAAAAGTGTAAGTCCATGACATCAGGCATAAGGGAAAATATGTGTTTTTCTTAGGCAACAGTACCCCAAGTGAGAAATAAAAATCTCCTGCCAGGTTTCTTAACCCTATAAACTTTGCTTTTTCAGTAAGCTTGAGAATATTGAGATGATTCATGAGAGTTGCAGGGATTTGGCAGCCGCATTTCCCTTATGACATGTATAGCAGAAAGATTTTTAAAAATCTATATTTTAAAATTATTGTTCAGTTGTTTCAGTTGTGTCCAACTCTTTGCAGCCCCATTTGGAGTTTTTTTTAAGATATTAAGTGGTTTGCTGAAGATACTCGAGTGAATTGCCATTGACTTCTCTAGTTCATTTTACAGATGAGGAAACTAAGGCAAAATGGGTTAAGTGCCTTACCCAGGGTCACACAAAGGATGTATCTGAGGCCAAATTTGAACTTAGGTCTTCCTGACTCCAGGCCCTGGTGCTCTATCCACTGTCACCCAGCACTATCACCCAGCTGCCCTAATTTTTTTTTTTAATTAAAATAAATAAGATCTACCTATTTTTTTCCAAGAAATGACATCTTTGTATCCCAGTGCCTTTCATCTAAAATGCAATAAAACTTCACATAGTAATAGGATTTCAGGATAGGAGTGACCTCAGTGGCTATATAAGCAAATTCACACTTGAATAAGACTCCCCTCAACAATATACTCAACAGATGATCTTCTAGACTTTGCTTGAAGATCTCCATTGAGTGAGAACCATCACCTCTCTAGGTAACTGGTTCCATTTTTGGATAGTTCTCATTTTTAGGAGGTTTTTCCTTATATCAAACCTAAAGCTTCCTCTCTGCAATTTCTATCCATTGATGTGACAGGATATTGTATAATATATTATATTATATATTCATCTTATCTTACATAATCTTCCATGAAGTACTGCTGATTCTTCCACATCTCTACATTTTCTTCCACATCTGCATCTTCCACGTTTCCCCACTTGTACGGCCACCATTTTGGGTCACGTGCCCTCATCATCTCTCTGCCATAGCCTCCTAAGTGGAATTCCTGTTTCCCATCACTTCCCTCTCCCATCCTTCCTTCATGAGATGCAGTCAAAGTTCTCTTCCAAAAGCCCAGATGTGACCACATCACACTCCTGCTTAGGAAGCTTCAGGGACCCTTCCCTGCCTTTACAATAAAGTACAGACTCCTCTGTTTGACACCGAAAGCCTTTTGGAGTCTGGCTCCAGCCTCTCTTTCCCAGACTGATTAAATGTTACTCCTCTTTCCACCCTCTTCATTTCAGCCCAGCTGGCTTGCTTTCTGTCCCTTCTACAGGACATGTTATCTTCTGTCTGCATGCCTTCACACGGACTGCCCTTCTCGTCTGGAACACACTTCCCCCACACCTCTGCCTCACAGAATTCCTGAATTGCTGTAGGACTCCTTTCAGGTGTTACTGTCTACAAGAAGCCTGCCCTGGTTCTCAGTGTGATCTCCCCCTCTTTCTGGTTACCGGTGCCCCTGCCAGGCTATACTGCAGTTGTTTATGTTTTATATTTAATTGTGTGTGTGTTCATGTTGTTTCCTCCTTTAGAATGTAAGATTAAAATTTACATAGCACTTTCAAGGTTCCAAGGCACTTTATGTACATAGTCCTTTATAAGCTCTGGCTTTACTCTTCCAGCCCCAACTTTGCTGGCATTGGTGGGTCAGATTGCAAGGCTCAGCTGCACAGTTTTAGGGGTGACCTTGAGTGTTTTTATAATACTATTACCTCAATGTGGGAATTTGTTTTGCTTAACTATACATTTTTGCAACAAGATATTTTTTAATTAGGGGGTACGAAGAAGGAGAAAATATATGCTTGATAACTGGAAAACATGTCATTTTTCTTTTTAAAAATAATGCTATTGTCTTGAGCACCTATTCTGATATATTCCCCCCAAAATCAATCACCAGTGATTAGAACCTCAAAAGCATCTAACAAATTGATATCAGTTAACTTTTACAGAGCAGGAGCCAAAGTGCAATAATATCCTCCAGACCTGGGGAACACCTTCCTCTACTACTTCGGTGCCTGGGGAGGGGAAACATTCACTCCAGTAAGTTCAGTTCTAGGTATGACATTGGGTAGGTAGTTCCCTTGCCACAAAATCCTGCATCTCAGCGCCTGGGTGGTTTCCCTGATAGAATGGATCCTTCAGGTCCCTTCTCAGGTTGGGATGCTGGCAAACTCTGAAATGGCCTCCCTTTTCTGTCCTTTTGGATTCTCCTTATGATCTTGCGAACCCACAAAGTGATAATTTAGTTCATTCCATGTCCAAAGTTCATTCACCTAAGAACAGAAAGGACCTAAACAAAGAGATAAAGAAAAGACGTCATTTGTTCAATGGGTCACACAGTGGTCCCATTTGGGAGTGCGGCATCTCTCTCCACCTGAAGGCTTATAGCACATCCTCTTTCTACTGGCACCAGGAAAGAGGAAGCTCAGTTTGGCTAGCTGGTATCCTTTGGAGGCTCAATAGCCAACCAATATTAGCCACAGTTGATCCTAGCTGTTCTCCGTTTTTCTTTTTAATGTATTTTTATTTATTTTGTTAAATATTTTCCAATTACATATAAAAATATTTAACTTTTTTTTAAATTTTGAGTTCCAAATTCTAGTCCTTCCCCATTAGGCTGGAAGATCCTTGAGAGCAGGAATGGTTTCCTGTCTTTTTTTGTATCCTCAGTACTTAATAATGCCTGGGACATAGTTAATTGCTTAATACTTAATAACTCACAAAGGAAGCTGGATGGGGAGGGAAGAGTCAGGTCCAAGTCCAGTTGGCTTTTGTATCCACTGTATCATAGCCTTCAAGTAATGGGTTGTTGGGGCGGGGAAGTCCTTGCTATCCAAGAGTAAGGAAAGAATAAAAAACCGACTCTTCAGACAGCTAATAACACAAATAGAGAACCATGACAGTTTACAAAACAGACTTTAAAATTTGCCCATGTTGAAAAATATGAAATTAAGGAAACAAGATACAGTTACTGACTTTAACACCGTCCTGCTGGCTAATCGTATCACTTAGTTTTTCGGGGCTTTGGGAACCTGTCAAAGAAAAAGAATACTGCTTTCCAACCCTTCTTGAGCCTTTTTCAATGGAGTCCTGGTAGGGATTGGTGAGATGTTCCCAAAGCACTCTACTGTACTCCTTTGGGAAAATATTTTATGAAAACGCACAATACTGTTATGAATATAATGCCATAGATTGGGGGCTTCAAAGGGATTTGCTGTGTTCTCTATTATTGAAAGAGCTGAAACCCTTCAGCTGTAGAATCTAATTACTGAAATTTATATCATTCCTCTAGGCCATTGGAGAATTCAACCTCAGCAGGAATCTAATTAAGAGGAGGGGCATTCACACCCTTAAACTAATTACATTCAGTAAGACCAATAGTTGATTAGAAATGCTGCTTCCAAATTAGATTACCTATCAGCCAAAAACACATCACTTGAATCAAAAATAAAGCTCCCAGCCGGCATAAGGAATCGTTCTTGGTTTGAGAATTGGGGAAACATACCCCTTCAATTCTAAATGAAAATGAATGAATTAATTTAGTTCAATTACCTAATAAATACATATGTCTTGGACAGGCACTACAGATGGATAATGAAGGGCTAGGGCCAGAACTGAATAGAAAGAAGAAATCAGACTAGGATGTATTGGGGTAACTGTACGGTGCCTTCATTTTTGCTCAGTCTTTTCAGTCATGTCAGATTCTTTGTGACTCCCTTTGGTGTTTTCTTGGCCAAGATACCAAGATGCCATTTCCTTCTCCAGCTCATTTTACGATGAGGAACTGAGGCAGACAGGGTGAAGTGACTTGCTCAGCTAGTAGGTGTCTGAGGCCAAATCTGAGCTCACATGAAGATGTCTTCCTGATCCCAGACCCAGCACTCTAGCTACTATGCCACCTGGCTGCAAGGCTTTCAGGGATGTCAAATTGTTCACTTCCACAAAAGTACAGTTCTTTGCTACCAGTATTCCTCTGATGATGCTGTATGTGGCCAAGCTGTAGAACACTATGACCTCAGAAGAATGAAAATTATAAGTAACACAGAGGAGTAAATGGAAAGACTAATGATGTGAGCAGGATGAAGCCTGCTAACCTTTATGATCTGAGAGCAAGGCAGAGTATAAAAGACACGGAACTTAGGTATGTCTGATAATGGAGAGAAACTGATCAAGTATTGAGGGAGAGAGGTAACTCAAGGGTATAGAGGTACCCAGGAGAAAGTGAGAGAAGGAGGAAGAACTCTGGTCAGGAAGACCTGAGTTTAAATGCTGCCTTTAATGTTGTAAGGATCAAATAAGATAATTTATGCAAAATGCTTTGTGAACCTTAGAAGCACTGTAGAAATGCTAGCTATCATCATCATCATCGTCATCATTATACTTTCTGACGGTGGAAAAGCTGAAGTCTGAATTGGTAAAGGGGAGAACTCACATGGATGAAATAAAGTAGCAAAGTAGTGGTTTGGACACCTAGACCTGGCTACAACTACATTCAATAGAGGGTCTTATTTTTAGATTTCTGATTAGCATGGAAACCTTTGAAACGGGATGGTTTTCTTTTCTTTTTCCAAATGTTTCAAGCAGTCCCTTGGTTATGTAATGGCTCCTATAAAGACCTACATTAGCATTTATTTTCTTTCCCTCCAGTTGCCATTGAGAAGAAAAAAAATCCCCTTGTAACAAATAGGCGTAGTCAAGTAAAACAAGTCCCCGCATTGTCCAGGTCCCAACATGTGCATCCCAGTTTGTGTCCTGAGTCACATAGATCAACACTAGTCTGGGAATCGTAATTGAGGGCAGTACATTCTCAATCCTTTCTAGCTACTGGGCGTTTAAAATGCGCTCTCCTGTTCCTTTCCCTTGTTCTCAATCACCTTTGCTAGTTTCCCAGACGATATCACATTTGCTAGAAGAAAAGTGGAATCTGAGCCAAAACCAGAGCACTCAAGAAGCCGTGCAGACCCTCTGGAGTCCACTCCACACTTCTGAGCTCAGGGTTTATGGCAATCAGTTTTGTAAGGAAAATCCTTCCAAAGGCTGCCAGAGCATCACCATTCCTAACACCACTGAGGACTGGGAGGTCTTAAACTCTTTTCCAGGACTCTAACTGGCCCAAGCTCAGGCAACCAACCAGAAATGGAAAGAAAGCTTTTAGATCAGGATTTGTTTTAAATACACACACACACATTTGCTTGATGATACATGCTTGTAATGGGTTTTGTTTTACTTTCTTTCTCAATGGGGTACAGAGAGGAGAAGTGGGTGGGAGAGTGTGATTTGAAAATAACAAACTTCAGTTAAAAAACAAACAAACCAGAATTTTATAGCTAGAAAGAAGTTTTGAGATAATTTAGTTCAACCTTTCCATTTCATTGATGAAGAAACTAAGGCCCCTAATCCAATTTCAACCATTCTTTACTAAGCACCAACTATGTGCAGAGGACTGTGCTAGGATAAGAAAATGAGAAATGACACAGTGCCTGTCTTTGTGGAGACAAGAGCTTAATACTGGAAGGCATTTTAGAGATCAACTAGTCTGACTCCCTCATTTTACAGGTGAAAAAAACAGGGGCGAGCAGGAAAGCAACTTGTCCAGTATCACACTGATTTAAGCCCACATAGAAGGCTGGATTTGAACTCAAGACTTCTAACTCCAGGCTGAGCACTCTATCCATTGGACCACCTGGCTGCCTTCATAAAAATAGCCTTTAGTTATCTCACCATTCTGGTTCACCTCCTCCATGTTCTACAGCTTGTCAAGTTCCTTCCTAAAGTGAGATCAAAACCTGGATACAGAAATCTAGGTCTAGGTGTGCTTTGACTGTGATACTCATCTTTTCCATTCTATACCTGTGCCTCTATTAATGTGACCTAAGTTATCAACCACTAGCTTTTTTTCGCTGCCATGTCTGTCATATAACTCATCCTGAATGTGACTCATAAAGAGCACTCAGTCCACTGAAGCCCCAAGATATTTTACATATCTGGACTGTTGTCTAGCCAAATATCTTCTGGATTAATTGTGGATTGACTTTTCAAGCCCTTTTACTTATGAACCTTTTACATTTATTCCCAAAAGATTTCAAATTATTCAATTTAAATTTTTCGAGATTCTTATCAGCATTTTGAATTATGATTCTGTTCATCCAACATGTTAGCTGCCACTGCCAGCTTTATTTCCTCTACAAATTGGATCCAAGTACCCTCTATGAGTCAGTTGCCCCCAAGGGCATTAATGTACCATGCTAAAAGTATGGTAGAATGAATGAATCCTGGATTTAGAGATGGAGGACCTTGGTTTGAATACAGTTTATGCCACTTACCAGCTGTGTGACCTTGGGTATGAAACTTAATCTGGGCCTCAGTTTCCTCATTTGTTAAATGAGTAATTGGAATAAATGAGGTCCCTTTCATAAGTTTATGATCCTACAACTATTGGTTTACTGGTGTACGATAACATGCATAATAGACATGAACAAGGAGAAAATTCCAAAAGGCTTAATTTCTTCTCTTTTTCATTTTAAAATTTTCTCCTGATGCTGTTTTCATTTTTATATCACTATCACCTATTAATGTCTCTCTCCCCTTCAGCAGAACTTTATATTGTAATAAATAAGCAAAATGAATCAAGGCAATTTCCAGGTCTGCATATGGATGTTTCATTTGATACCCATAGTCTCTGCTGAGAGGAGAGATGCATGTTTTATTCCTCTGAAGTCTTGACTAGCCTGGGACTTCATTTCCCATGATTCCTGGGGCCAAGAGAACATCACTCATCAGGAAAACATCCCTTGACATTTCTCAGAAGGCAGTGTTTGGCTACAGACCAGAGTCCCTAAGAGAGCCCTCTGTTTGATAGAGATTACTGTGACACAGGAGAGCCATGGGAGTAGGTGGAGATGGAGAGGTAACCTTCAGGTTGAAGTTAGAGCAGAAAAGAAATGGAAGCATATGCAGAGGTTTTGCTGCAGTATCCCCAAACCTGGGAATCCCAGGAAGATCTTGACTGAGCCCAGAGCCAAGGTCACAGGTTCCATATATCACCAGTCTGTTGTGTTGATATGTTTTCTTTCTTTGTGACTGATGGAATGCTTGGATGGTTGTGCTTGGATTCCAGCTCCAAGATCACATTTCTCCCTAGCTCCAAAACACTATCCATGACAATTTTCTCCCCAGTGCAATGACACTATACCTACCAATAACTCATGAGTAAGCCCCTGCAAGACAAATTACCTTTCCCGTAATTACTCATGAGAGGGTCCCAGTAAAACTATCTTTCTCCATAACAAAAACAAGCTGACCTCTGAATAGATTCTCTTGGAAAAGCAGGGCTATCTTGTAACCACAGAATTATCCCAACATTACCATATTTAATCCAGAGGTCAAGCTATAGACATCAACTCTCAAAGCTACTTTGCTACAGATGTAACAGACCAAAAATACACCTCTTCAAAACCCCTTCCCCTGGCTTCTAGTAGCGAATGAAGCTCGTGACCAAGGTTATAAGTTATCACCTAATTAACATATCTGCCAGATGATCCACTAATTTTCCTATATAAGCTTTAGTATCATTTCTGTTAAGTTGCAAGTTTCTTAAGGAGCTCTGCCTGCCATTTTGGAGTCACAATAAACCTTTGCCAACTTGACTTGAAGAGTGCTTGAGTCCATGAATTCATTCCAGATGACCCTGCCCAGTACTCCAGTCCTTGTGGGGGTAGTCCCTGAACCTCTCAAATCACATCACGACCAGAGACATTCTATTTAAAGGCTGGGGAAGGGAGATTGGGGACTAGGCAGGTGACATAGGACGAGTCATCAAGAAGTGAAGATGATTTAAAAAAAGATAATTACATCAATAAAAGTATTGAAAAAGAACGTGGAAAAAGATGAGAGAGAAAGGAATATCAACTTGAGTTCATTGTCTTGATGATAAAGTCACTATACATAGTGTTTAAACAGGTCCTGAAACGTTTTGATCATAGATTTAGAGCCAGAAGAGGTTCAGGTTTTCCTATTTTACTTTTCAAAACAACCGAGGCAGAGAAGCTAAGTGACTTACTTAGGGCCACACAGCTAATAAGTGCATGAGGCAAAACTTGAGCCTAAGTCTTCCTAACACCAAATCTGGTGCTGCCCTGTCTTCTACATCATGCTACCTAGCAAAATGAAGCCCAAGGATACTAAATGATTTGCCCAGGATAACACAAGTAGCAAGTCATAAAATCAAGATAGAACTGAAAACAATAGTGTGAAAGATGACAACCCCCTAGAGGTAGAGAAAAGTCTGCTACAATATTTGATGGTGATGGTGATGGTGATGATAACACATTTATATAGCACTTTAAAATACACAAAGTGCTTTACATGCATTATCTGATTTGATGCTCCCAACATCCTAACATGAGAATAGCTGTGGTGTAGACTAGCTACCTTCTCAATCACAAAATATGAAGAACAATACTTCAGTAGAAACTTGACACACAACAATACCACAGCAATGGTAGAATATCAGATCTGGACTGTTAAAATCACATCAGAAAACCCTATTATACAATCGTAGCCTAGGAAAGAAAAAAAATTAGTTTAACCAGTCTTGTCTGTGCTGAGGCATTCGGTATTAAATATTCCAGATGATCACCAGAAAATATAGTCCCCAGAGTCCCCTGCCTCATATGTGAACTCCCTATCCCAGCTTCAAGGTACTTTGTAGGTCCGCATCCACTCAAGAACATAGAGTGTAAGCCCCATACCAATGCATTTATTTTATTTTATTTTTCTTACAAGGGCAGAGGACACATTCTTTCAAGGCAAAGTATATTTAATTAAATTTAATTTAATTAAAGAGCAGAATGAAAACGCTGTATGCATACATAGGGTGCATTCTCTCACAGGCTCCATGCCACCAATAAGAGAGAGCAAACAAGTAAAGAATAAGACCTAGGAAAATGCATGGAGGGCACACAGGGAATACTTGTGTCCAAGGCATGGGTATTGCTGGGGCAACTCCCACCTCTAATTCTCCACAGGCATGGTATCTCTACTAGGTGATGTCAAGGTGCTGCTCTCTGGTGGGCATTATGTGATCTCTGCCTGTATTTCTTCCTCTGCAGGGGACATGGTAATTGATAGGAGAAAACCCATGTGTGTATAGAGGGAATCTCATCCTCTCATTTGCTTTGTTCTGCTATTTCATTGAGTGTCTTTTGCCTTGAACATTGAACCCATTGGAGGGCGGTTATCAGCTGTTTCATGAGCAGATGCTGACCCGGAAAGTTTCTTGAAAGTATGAGAGACTCTGGGTGTTACATAGCTTTGCAGAAAAGTAGACATCTTAGATTCCTGAACGTGCAGAATCAGCCCCCAGTTGAATACAACTAATCAGCAAACCTACTTCTCCCATTCTAGAATTCATATTTTCTTTGGCCATAGCTCTGACAACTTCCATTTCTCATCTGCCTGAAATGAACTTCTTTCATCAATGAATCAACTTCCTTCTCCTCAATCAAAGCTCATCTCAAATTTCTTTTAATGAAATTAAGCCTCCTAAGGCTCAAAAAACTGGATGTCTTGGAGTCTCCTATGGTTTGTGACTGGCCCAACTTCTGTTCCCATGATATTCACATTGTCTCCCCCAAAAGAAAAACAAAGAAATAAGCAAAACATAAAAGGCAAAGCCAAGAGTTCAACCCAACCACAGAAATAATTGGTGTATGTTTGGGCAGTAAGTGAATAAATGCATGTGCGTCATCCAACTTTAGAAACTTAAACTCCCAGAACACATGAACCATAAGAGAGACACATTTAGTAGTAGCAGTTGAGCACATTCCATTACATACAGCTTCTAACATTAAGTAATTGTGTAAGTATCTCTTACAGAATCACAAAGATAAATCAAATGATTATTCATATAATTACTTGCATTACAAATAATACTCCACTGTGCATTAGTGTATGTACAAACTATATGAAAGATTGAAATTTGGGTCACCTCCCTACAGCATCAGTTAGCAGAGCAAAACCCCTGGCTCATCTTTGCCTCAGATGGAAAACCCAAACCTTTCTTGGTACTGAGTCATGCTCCAGATGGGATGAGAGTAGGAAGTAGGAACAGAACTTTGAGCAAATTATGAATCCCAGATGGTGCTCTATCAAAATCCATTTGCATCTCCACTGGCATCTGGTTCTCAGGCCCCCATAACAGTATAAAGTATAACCTAATATGTTTGGAGTCCTAAGAGAAGTCTCACCACCTTAATTCATACCTGCTCTGAGGCTGCCTCTGATAGAAGAAAGCAACAGGCAGGAACAAATCCTGAATCTTTGTGAGTCCATTTAAGTGCTTTGACCTAAAGCAGTGTTTTCTTTGAGAGAGACCTGAAAAAAATGAGGGCATCCTGAAAAATCTCCAGACTTGAAAATGTTCGTCATCAGGTTCCTTTGACTTGATGCAGAGACCTTTTAAAGATTAATTGGCATCTCCTCCAGATCAGATGATATTTTACGGTCCTCTGGTTGAATGTTTAATTCTTTTTTAAAATAAATTTTAGTGATATCTTTTGTTTTGATATTACCTACCTCCCCCCATCATATCTGTCCAAGAGAGCCATCCCTTCTAATTAAAAAAAAAGTTTTTAGAGAAAAGTTTCCACAAAATTAACTAACACATCAAACAAATCTGATATTATATATAATATTCCATACCTATGTTCCTCCACTTCAGCAAAGAAGAGGGGTCGTGGGAGGGGTTTTCTGTCATCTCTCCTTTGGAGATATTTAGTCAATGTAATTTCACATTTCAATTTTAATTATTTTCTTGTTGTACTTTCCATTTCCATTTCTATGTCATTGTGTATGTTGTTTTTCTGGCTTTATATATTTCATTTTGCATGAGTTCCCATATCATTCTACCCATTTCTTTTTAAATGTTTTATTGATACTTTTATTTTCTTCTATCACCAACTTATGAATGCCTCCCTTTCCCTACAGTATAACCTTCCCTTGTAGCAAATGCATACAGTCAAGAAAAGTAAATTAAAAAATTTACAGAAATATGCCACATTCTGCATCTGTCCGATGTAATAGTAATTTAAATGGAAAGATCTTTCTCATTAATTAATAGGCCCATATGATCTGCTTAAATCACCTGGAAGTCTGGGTTACATGTGGTGGGAGGAGCTTACCAAAGAGGCAGAATAGGAAGGATGGAACAGAACCAGGAGAAAATGAGTGAATAAGGTCAAATCTGAGGGGAAAGAACGCAGGTCAACTGACATAGGCCAACTGAAACACAGTGTGAGAAGGCCCTGGCTGAGGTGGGAATGTTTGAGAATGACTTTGATCTACTGTGATCATGTTTATTAACATCTTGGTCACCATGGCGGATTTTGCTTTCTGGTGCTGGGATTTGGCTTTCTGGTGCTTAAATGAATGCCTTCTCTATGGAGAGTCTTTCATATTTTGAGACTGAGAACTATGTTGGCATCTTCATAGTCACCACCAGTGCTGTGAATATTGCCTTGGTGATACCTGTATCTCCATTGAGGGACTTTGGAAGGCATGAAAGTATCATTTCTCTCAAGTCATGACTGGACACTTGTTTTGGACACTCTTTGTTCCCAAAGGCACCTGAAAACATTTCTATGTAGGGTAGAAACAAAAATTACAAAGTCCTCAAAGTAGGGGAGCACTACAAAATTGTTAGCAGACTGGTGGAATGAGTAGTACCCTTGATCTGGCATCTGAAGACTTGGGTTCAAATTCTGACTCAACATCTTATGAACTGTGTCCCTCCAAGTGAGTCATTTACCCTTACTAAAACGATGAGGAGATGATCCTATATTATTCTTGCTGGGTGGTTGTGAGCACTCTATAGACACTAAAGCTCATTATTATTTCATGGGTATGGGGGTTGGAGGGAAGGGTCAAAATGAACAAATATTTATTAAGTTCCCACTGTGTGCCATGTACTGCACTAAACCCTTTACAAATATTATTTCATTTGATTCTCACAACAACTCTGGAAATTGAGTGCTGTTATTATCCTCATTTTCAAGAAACTGAGGTAGACAGAGATTGAGTGACTTGCCCACAGCCACTATAATGTTAATGGGATGAGAAGGTCTTTCCCACCTGTTAATAGGCCTGTGTGGTCTTCTTTGAGCTCAGGCCCAGCTGACTGCTGTGATGGAGCCTGAGTCATATAGAGCCTGAGTCACATGAAACCCATGATGGGAGGAGCTTACTGAATGAGTGAAGCAGGAACGGTGGAGCAGGAAGTGGGAATGAGGCAGAACTGGGAGAGAGTGAGATGAGGCAGAGCAGCTAGTCTGAATGAGAGAGGGAGAAATTTTGCCTAGGGGAACTTGTTTGTGGAGAGGCCTAACAGAGGGAAGGCTTGGAGATGGTGGTGCTCCCTGGATTGGTGATGTGTATAAACTTCTTTGTTACCATGATGGACTTGGCTTTCTGGTATCTGAATAAATATCTTGGTTTCATCTTTGAGGAAGAGAGTTTGTTATATTTTGTGATTCAACCCTGGAAATACATCTGCATATTCATAGCAGCTACTGTGGGTATTGCATTGGCAATATGTTTGGTGAGGAGGATGGGATCACAAAATATAAAACCTCTCCTTGTTAACTGGAAGACTCTAGGGAAGGAAGTGGTTATCCTGGGATTGGGAGGATTTACCTTATTCCTCCCTGGTGAGCAAATAGGCTAAAATCACAGGACTTTGTGAAAACTGAGAACCAAACTGAGAACAGAAGGGAGAACCCATAGATTTAGAAAGATGTTTGCAAAGAAAGATTGCATGCCAATAGAACCAGGAAAGAAATGGCAGGTGTGTGCAGAAGAAGATGGGCCTTGTTAATGAGTTACTGTATTATATGAGAAAAGAAGGGACAATTGCTACAGGAAAAGGTTCAGGAGGAAAAGGAGTTAGCTAATTTCTATGAGAAGCTTTCTATGCTACAGCATTGGAACTTTCCTTTAGAAGAACAGACTAGAAAGTACCAGGTGGTAGAAGAAAAAGTAGCTGTGAGTGTAGTTTGGACAAAGAAAAGTTAACAAGAAGAAGGTACATGCAGCCTTTGCATGTGTGGAGCCTGATAGAGACCCAGACCCATGGGAAAAAGATGAGCAAATTCAGATGAAGAGGCTTCTAGAAATGTGGACACATCCAATACTACAAAGGAGACAGGAGATCCAGGGGGGCCACAAAGTGTTTAAGAAGTAATTAAGGATTTTACTCAGCAGGAAGTCACAGATATATTAAGTTGATTCACCCAAAAAAATGGGAGAATCTTTTGTATGTTGGATGAAGAGAATCATCAGAGGAAGGAGCAGGAGGAGTATGGGTAGATAACATAGATTGCTTGAAAGTCATTGCTATTAGTCAGAATCCCTTTGAACAACAGCCTTTTAGGGATCACCATATTCAAGGAAGTAACAATGGGACTAATTTGTTAGATTTAGCTGCCAAGGGTTGCAAGAAACAGTATCCCACTGATTCTATGTGGCCTGGTGGAGATAGACCTTGGTATTCACTTAGAGAAAGTTAAAGGAAAAGGTAATGAAAACTGCAATAATGGTCAGAGATGACTACACTTATAGCACTCCCTTAACTGTTCTTCATAGAAACATAGTAATGAAGAATGTTTCTCCTGCTTATAAACACATAATTTTGAATCTACTAATTGGGGAAATAGGGTACCCTCTTTTGGAGGTGCTAGAGAAAATTTCATAGTTAGGTGACTTAGGAGAATGGAGAAAAGATAAATTTCCTCAAGAGAGAAGAGCAAATAGCCAGCATATTAAAAGTCAGAATAGATTAACAAGGAAATAATTGTTTATTGCTTTAAGAACAGGGATAGATTTTGGAAGAATAGATGTTATTCCAACTAATGAATTATATAGGATGTACCGAAAAAAGGGACTTAATATTAGAAGGAATAGGGAAGTAAGAACTGCCCCTTCAGATCCTCCTGAATCATCATAACCAAGTTTATCACACTTTCAGGGAAAATAGGCAATTGGTCAAGCCCCAGCTCAGATTAAAGAAATACATAGATGGGATTGCAGACTGCTCATCGGTTTAACCACATACTGGAAAAATGGATCAACTACTGTAACTAGGGCATTAATAGACTCTGGGGCAGAGGCCTCTGATAAATTTAAACATGGAACCCCTTGCACCATCATAGGACTAGGAAGGGCTGAAATATCAACTAGACAAGTTAAACTAATGATGAAAATTGGGCAATTACCTAAGAAAGAATATATGGTGGTAATTGTAACTTTTCCTAAATACATCATTGGGATAGATATATTGAGAAGTATGACTTTAAATTTGCCTGAGGGGAGATACCAATTTGCAGGGATGAAGACAAGAATGATTGCAATTCTAGTGAGTTCACGGATTCCAGAAGCACAGTTGACACTATATTTACCCTGTTTCTGCTTATTGTCTCCTTATTCTTTTTTACCTTTGTTTGTTTAACCTGTTTTCTAGATTTGTCTTCTCCAGGCTTAGTGCCCTCCACTTGTAAATAACTGACTGTTTAAGCTGGATGTCACCCTCTGTCCAAGACTATGATACATCATCCCTGGACCTGGCATTGACCAAGCTCTGGATAAGGAACTGACCCCTCGGATAGGACCTCAAGAGGCAGAAACAGCTCTATGTCCAATCTCAGCAGGAAGTAGTTTCAGAAGATGAGACCTTCACCCCTTACCCCAAGGGACTCTGAATCCCATTAATTTAAGTGGGGAATGATGGGGTGCTTATGCTCAAGTCCCTACCCTAAGATATTTTTATGTGTTTATTTTGTGCTATCTCTGTTATATTAAGTTATGTTGATACTAGTTACCCCTAAATTCTCATTGACCTATATAATGGACACGAAAGATCTTGGGGCCAAATGTAATGTTAATGGAATGGGAAGATCTTTCCTGCCCATTAATAGGCCTATGTTACCTTGGGCCCAGTTGACTGCTGTGATAGAGCCTAAGTCACATGGAGGCTATGGTGGAAGGAGCTTGCTGAAGGGGTGGAGCAAAAAGTGAGAGTGAGGAAGAGCTGAGAGGGAGTGAGCCTGAGTGAGAGAGAGAGGAATTTTGCCTAGGGGAGCTTGTTTGTGAGGAGACCTAACAGAAAGAAGGCTTGGTGATGGTGGCACTCCCTGGATTGGTGATGTGTATAAACTTCTTTGTTACCATGGTAGACTTGACTTTCTGGTATCTGAATAAATATCTTGGTTTCATCTTTGAGGAAGAGAGTTTGTTATATTTTGTGATTCAACCCTGGAAATACATCTGCATATTCATAGCAGCTGCTGTGGGTATTGCTTTGGTGGTATTGTCACACAGCAAGTAAATGTCTGAGGTAGCATTTGAATTGAAGTCTTCTTGATCCCAAGCTCAGTGGTCTATGTATCCAGCTGCCTTCTTGAGATGGGTGAGGAAACATCCTGCCATTGCAGATGGCAGTCTTCTTTGTTATAGCCTTTACACACACACACACACACACACACACACACACACACACACACACACACCCCTTCTAGTCTTAAAAAGTTGACTACAACACTGAAAGATTCAATGACTTGCCCAGGGTCACAAGGTCAATATGTGTCATAAGCAATACTGGAACCCAGATTTTCCTGACTCTGAGGCTAGTTCTCTATTCATCATTATAATGATTATTATTATTCACAAAATAGTTAAGGGGTTGTTGAAACAATTTCACAATGTGAAGAGTATTACTCAATAGTTCAAATGTCTACTCACAGTTATGGAAGGTAGGACTCAACTTGTCTTCTCCCAAAGTCTGGAACAGGTCATAACATTCATGTTAAATCCAACTTTATAAACCAAGAACTTCCTAGGGCTGTTCAGAAAAGGTTCTGAGAGGAGAGGGACAATAGGTCTCCTTTCTTTTTTCCCCATCAGTTGATTTCTTTCTTGGTATTCATTCATTCATCTATTCATTTATTTAAAAAAAAAACACGGGGCGGAGCCAAGATGGCGGAGTAGAAGGACGCACATTCACGAGCTCCGAACCCACAACCCATGGAATTGAGGTAAAAGGAGAGCCCCATAAATTCTGAATCTCTGCAGGGGGTGCACAAACATAGGGGAAGAGATTTCCGTTCCACTGAACCCTGGAGAGCCGTCCCCGGGGTCCATCGCACTCCAGAAAGCGGACCCCACCCCCACCCCTGGCCGCGACCCAGAGAAGCTGACCTGAGCAGACTTCTGAGAGGAAAGCTCCGGGAGAATCTCCGGTAGCCGGGAAAGTCCCTCTGCCCACAGAAGCTAAAGGTCAGTTAAAAAGAAGCCTGCGCTAGGGGAGGGGAGCGGGCCCCCTCGGGAGGAAGCGGCGGAGGCAGAGACGGGGGCAGGAAGCAGCGGAGGAAGAGACGGGGGCAGGAAGCGGCGGAGGCAGAGGCGTGGGCGGGCGGCTGAGGCGGCAGCGGCCCGGGACTCAGGAATCCCCCAGCAGCAGGTAGGATCTTCAATACTGAAGGTCTTTCCAACCTGAGGGAGCCGAGCAGGGGAGAGGGCCCTGCCTCCACACCGCTCTACTGCTGAACGCCTCTGAATAAAACCCCCAAGGGAGCTGAGCACAGCAGGCGGGGCCCCCCACCCCACCCCCACCCGCTCTGTTCCTGAAAGTCGCTTCAGAAAGCCCCTGAGGGCCCAAGCTAGGAAGCGGCCCTGCCCCCACCCTGCGCCAGAACTAAAGCTTGCCGCGGGAAAGCGCATTTGAATCTCAGAGGCCAAGGACTAGCTGGGCGGATCCAGGCGGAGGTGGAAAGGAATCTCAGAAGTCAAGTAACTGGCTGGGAAAATGCCTAGAAAGGGAAAGAAAAATAAGACTTTAGAGAGTTTTTTCCAACAAATGCAAATGATCCCGACCTTCGGATCTGAAGGGGAGGATGAGGACGTATTTTTCCCATCAGGGAAAGATGTGGAGGGCGGGGCCTCAGTACCCCAGACACCCCAGGGGGGTGTTGGGTGGGCTCAGGCCTTGGAAGAGCTTAAAAAGGATTTTGAAAAGCAAGTTAGACAGGTGGAGGAAAGACTGGGAAGGGAAATGACAAAGATGCAAGAAGAGTATGAAAAAAAGGTCAATATCTTGGTAAAGGAGTCCCAAAAAAATGCTGAGGAAATTAACACCTTGAAAAATAGGCTCACTCAATTGGCAAAAGAGGTTCAAAAAGCCAATGAGGAGAAGAATGCATTCAAAAGCAGAATGAGCCAAATGGAAAAAGAGGCTCAAAAGCTCACTGAATTTAATAGTTCTCTCAAAATTAGAATGGAACAGATGGAGTCTAATGACTTTATGAGAAACCAAGAAATCACCAAACAAAACCAAAAGAACGATAAAATGGAAGAGAATGTGAAATATCTCATGGGAAAAACAACTGACCTGGAAAATAGATCAAGGAGAGACAACTTAAAAATTATGGGACTACCTGAAAGCCATGATCAAAAAAAGAGCCTAGACATCGTCTTGCATGAAATTATCAAGGAAAACTGCCCTGACATTCTAGGACCAGAGGGCAAAATAAGTATTGAAAGAATCCATCGATCACCACCTGAAAGAGATCCAAAAAGAGAAACTCCTAGGAACATTGTGGCCAAATTCCAGAACTCCCAGCTCAAGGAAAAAATCTTGCAAGCAGCCAGAAACAAACAATTCCAGTACTGTGGAAATATAATCAGGATAACCCAAGATCTAGCAGCATCTACATTAAGGGATCGAAGGGCGTGGAATAGGATATTCCAGAAGGCAAAGGAACTAGGACTGAAACCAAGAATCACCTACCCAGCTAAACTGAGTATAATACTTCAAGGGAAAATATGGTCTTTCAATGAAACAGAGGACTTTCAATCATTCTTAATGAAAAGACCAGAGCTGAAAAGAAAATTTGACTTTCAAACACAAGAATGAGAGGAAGCATGCAAAAGTCAACAGCAAGGAGAAGTATTAAGGGACTTACCAGAAATGAACTGTTTGCATGCATACAGGGAAGGACAATATTTCTAACTCTTAAAACTTTTCAGTATCTGGGTGGTTGGTGGGATCACACATACACATGTACACGCATGCACACACATACACACATGCATTCACATGCAGAGACAGAGAGCACAGATTGAACTGAATAGGATGGGACCATACCTTAAAAGAAATTAAGGTAAATGGTGAGAGAGAAATGTAGTGAGAGGAAAGAGGGGGAAATGGAAGGGGGGTAACTATATGTCATTTAAGAGGCAAGTAGGAGATGTTTTTAGTGGAGGGAAAAAGAGGAGAGCTGAGGGAAAAAAACAAACAAACAAACAAACAAAAGTTTACCCTCATCACATTTGACTAAACGAAGGAGTGAAATGCACACTCATTTTGGTATGAAAACCTATCTTACAGTATAAGAAAGCGGGGGAGAAGGAGATATCGGGGGGGGGGGGGATGATGGAAGGGAGGGCAAAGGGAGGAGGGAGAAATTGAAAGTCAACACTTGGGGAGGGACAGGATCAAAGGACAGAAGAGAAACAATGAGGGGCAGGTTAAGAGGGATGGCAATTCAGTTAATCTTACACAACACGACTATCAGGAAGGTCACTTGCAAAGCTACACAGATATGGCCTATAATAAATTGCCTGCCGTACCAAAGGGAATGGATGGGGAGGGAGGGATGGGGAGAATTTGGAACTCAAAGTTTCAGGAACAATTGTTTAGTATTGTTGTTGCAACTAGGAAAGAAGACATACAGTTAATGAGGAATAGAAAGTCATCTGGCCCTACAGGAGAAAAGAGAAGATAGAGACAAGGGAAGGGAGGGATGACAGAAGAGAGGACAGATTGAAGATAGGGAAAATTAGATTGCTTGGGGTATTGGGGTGGGGGGAGGGGAGAAAAGGGGAGAAAATTTGGAACCCAAAAATTTGTGGAAATGAATGTAAAAAGCTAAATAAATAAATTAATTAAAAAAAAAAATAAATAAATAAATAAATAAATAAATAAAAAAAAAACACTTAGTAAGTACCTACTGTTTTTGGGCTCCATGTTAGGCTATGAAAACACAAAAAACTTATACAAAAAATGTTAACCTATTTTACCCTTATTCAATTATTTATTTTTAAATTTAATGCTCTCTCTCCTACCTTCCTACCCCATTAAGAATAACCCTTGTAATAAATATGAATAGTCAAACAAAGAAAATTCCCATATTGGTCATGTCCAGATATGTATTTGTTGTTGTTGTGTTGTTTCTGTCATGTCTGACTCTCTGTCATCCCATTTGGGGTTTTCTTGGTAAAGATCCTGGAGTGGTTTGCCATTTTCTATCCACTTCATTGTCCAGATGAGGAAACTGATAGAAAAAGGGTAAATGATTTACCCAGGGTCACAAAGCTAATGTGTCTGAGGTCAGATTTGAATTTACGTCCTCCTGAGTCTAGGGTTGGCACTGTAACCACTGTGCCAACCTAGCTGCCCATACAGAAATGTCTTAATCTATATCTTCATTCTATCAGTACTTCCAAATCTAATGGGTGAAAAATTGTGGTAGGGGAATTTTTATTATCCCTCTTTATGAGAGATGTAAATTAATTTTTTACATTTTTATCTATCCAACCAATTGATAAAATGAATACTTATAAAGTAAAATATTTATCTTTCTACTAGCTAATAACAAGCATCGTATTAAATGAGAAATATGCTTAAAGTTTAAAAAAATCCAAATCTAAAAGGTGAGAAGACTGGGAGGAGTGCAGTTAGTTCCCTATCCTTTAGTACAATAAGATAAACTTCCTAGTAGATGAGATGGAGGAATTAAGCAACCTCTTTGGACAGTACTTTCCTGAAATTACTACCCCTTCACCTCAAACTCTGGTTCAAATAGTAAAATATCATGTGGGTGTATAAAGATGATAAAGATTTCTCCCTAAGATAATCAAACAGCATTTTCATATCTCATTCACGAGAATTTGTTATTCAGCTAGGTCAAACTCTTTGTGACCCATTTTGTTGGCAAAGATATTGGAGTGGTTTGCCATTTCCTTATCCAGTTCATTTTACAGATGAGGAACTGAGGCAAACAGGGTAGATTATTTGCCCAGGTTCACACGGGTATTAAGTGTGGGAGGCTAGATTTGAATACAGGTGGACAAGTCTTCCTTGCTCTTTATCCACTGTAACACCACATCTTATACATTTAAAGTATTCTAACCAATATTATCAGCATTTTTCTAGACCTCATCACTTCTATTTAATGCTAACCTACTGGAGGGCAAAGGTCCTTTCTTACTACTGCATTTTCCCCGGTGCCTAAAACAGTGAATTACCCTCTTTTAGGGGACAAGGGTAGAAAAATTGAGTTCCAACATGCAATTTTATCAGTACTGGGAACTCCTGACCTGCTTGGGAACTCCCTCCATTGATGCAGATGACACTTGTCTTCTATTTATAGTTTTATAGAGTTACCCAAGGCACTCACTTTCTGTGACTTTCTCATGGTCACAAAGGTAATATGTGTCACAGTCAAAGCTGGAACTGGGCTTCCCACCTCCAGTGTCAGCCCTCCATAGACTACACCAAGCTGACTCTTATGAATTTCACATAGTAGGCACTTGGTAAATATTTGGTGAGCTTTAACTGAATCTAGTTAAAGAGTCAAACTTCAGTTATGTGAAAAAATCACTTTGATCAGGCAAAATGATGCAAAAGAGAAAAACGAATATTACCATAATGATAGCAAAGACAAATCAGAAATTTAAAACTGAATCTTTTCTGAAATGTATAACTTTCCCTCTGTAGGAAAACCCTTTTAAAGCTGGGAAATAATTTTTATAGCCAGTATTTCTGATAAAAACCTCATTTCTAAAATATATAGAGAATTGAGTCAAATTTATAAGAATACAAATCATTCCCCAATAGAAAAATGGCCAAAGGATATGAATAGGCAATTTTGAGATGAAGAAATTAAAGTTATCTATAGTCATATGAAAAAATGTTCTAAATCACTATTGATTAAGGAAATGCAAATTAAAACAACTCTGAGGTACCAACCTATCAGGTTGGGTAATATGATAGAAAAGGAAAATGATAAATACTGGAGATATGGGAAAGAATAGAACACTAATGCATTGTTGGTGGAGTTGTGAACTGATCCAACCATCCTGGAAAGCAATTTAGAATTATGCCCAAAGGGCTATAAAACTGTATACCCTCTAATCCAGCAATACCACTGATAGGTCTGTATCCCAAAGATAAAAAAGGAAGAAGATTCCACATGTACAAAAATAGTTATAGCATCTCTTTTTGTGGTGGCAAGGAATTGGAAATTGAGGGGATGCCCACCAACTGGGGAATGACTGAACAAATTGTGGTACATGAATGTAATGGAATACTATTGTTCTATAAGAAATGATGAGCAGGAAGATTTCAGAAAAACGCAGAAAGACTTACATAAACTGATGTTGAGTGAAGTGAGCAGAACCAGAACGCTGAACATAGTAATAGAAACATGGTCCCATGATCAAATATGCTAGACTAAGCTCTTTTCAGCAATATGATGATCCAAGACAATTTTAAAAGACTCGTAATGAAAAATGCTAATCACATCCAGAGAAAGAACCATGGAGTGTGAATGCAGAGCAAAGCATATTATTTTCACTTTTTTTTGTTTTTTCTTTCTTGTGGTTTTTCCCTTTTGTTCTGATTCTTCTTTCACAACATGGCTAATGTGGAAATATGTTAACATGATTGTACATGTATAACCTATTTCAGATTGCTTGCTATCTTGGGGAGGAGGGAAGGGACAAATATTTGAAACTCAAAATCTTACAGAAATTAATATTGAAAACTATTTTATGTGTAATTGGAAAAAACATTTATTAATTAAGAAAAAGAGAAAAAACAAAAGAAAAAAGACAAGCCTTTCCCCCCCCCCCCATTTCCTACTTAAAAATGAAAGGCACATAATAATAAAAGTGGAAATCAGTGTAGAGAAGAAAGGAGGGCACTGACTTCTCAGAATCCTGAGCCATTGTCAGAAATACAATGAATTACATTTTCAATTTCACTTCCTGCACACCCATGTGATAGATAACACTCTAGTTAAAGACATCAGCAACCTTCCTAGACGGCATCTTAGAATAAAAAACCCATGAAGAAGAATAAACTGAAGTATTTTCTGAATAATTTAAAAAGTCTATTACTGTAGAACACATTTTGGAGTTAGTCCTCAAAATTAGATTCAACATGATTGGATTAAAACATGGAGATCTAGACATGCCTCCTGCACAAAGGAAAGTGAAATAAATGACAAGCATTCACTGAGTCAGAGAACTTAGTCCTGAGACTGATAGAATAGCAAGAACCCAGTAGATTCCCTTGGTAAGCAAATAGCACAAAATGAAGGTCTTAAAAAATCTTTTAAAGTCCTGATGTGAACTTTAAACAAGAAATTAACACAAATCCATTTAAGCAGAAAAAGCTTAGTTCTTAGCTACTACAAAGGTTCTTTGTTGTGGTTCTGTCATTTCTGAAACTTCATAACCTTGTGGACCATAGCATACCAATACTGTCCATGGGGTTTT